>BKCH01000057.1:990000-1599107 GCA_008635985.1 Ficus erecta | reverse complement strand
AACGCAACGGCGGTTTTCTCCTTCAGAACATCCTACAAAATTTGATATACATATGAAGATGAATTCGAGATAGGGCCTTTCGATCGCTATGTTGTTTTTCCTCCACAGTCCAAGACGAGGGCATCTTATCAAACCCTAACAGAGCATCGTTCAAATCCATCTGCACGAGCACAGTCCGCATCTTGACCTGACATAACGAAAACCTGGTGTTGTGATCCAAAAGCGGAATGTCGTATTTCATGGTTACATTGATGCAATCAAACGAACCAATGAACTTAGCTCTGATACCACTTGTTTCGAAATAAGCAACAAAAATAGGCAACAAAGAAAACGGAAACCAAGAACACACAGATTTACGTGAAAAACCCTAGACGGGAAAAAAAAACCACGGGCAAAGGAAAAGAAATCCACTAAATCAAAGATTGGGACAAGAGGAGTAGCTACTGCAAAAGAGCATAATCATAAAACCCTAAAATTACATCATATATATACCCAAACCCTAAAACCGGATCCTGGTAAAAACCCTAAAATTACATCATATATACACGATCGCTCCGCTACCACCACAGAGCCCTAAAAAAATCTCATAATTAAAACTCCACCACGAATGTCGCACCACAAGTTTCCGGGCTGGGCCAAAAAAATTCGGGTCACCAAACTCTAACAATTACGTTAAAATTTATTTGCTTTTGGTGACACAACGACATTATTCTATGAAACGTGGTTCTTTCCTTTCATTTCCTTTTGCCAAGTACTTACAATCACAGATACTTGATTTTAACCTCATATATTTGATGCTTTTTTTACTCCCCGTGTTTCGCTAAATGATATTGCTTTACCAATTGTCTGCTCATAGTATAACGAACATTAATTATTCAATTATTTATAGATCCTTTCATGTTTGGCTAATTTTATAGATGTGGTGATTTTTCAACTTAATGTCATCAACTCTATCTTGTCGATTCAATAATATGATGGTCTACGTTTTACTCTCAGGAATTTCAGCATCGCTTCTTCATATTTGGTTCAAGACTTCAAGTGCATATGTTTACTTGTGAACGTCTGTCCGATCAAGTGCTCGTGAAGTTTTTTTTGTTTTTTTTTGTTTTTTTTTCCTCACCTTTTTTTCTTAGTTTTCTGAAGAAGTCTTTCTTTTTCTTTCGATCTTTAGTTAAAATTACTTCTTACAAGAACTTTTATTAATTAATTATGCTTTACATGTTTTTAAGTCTTGGAATATTATAATTGGCTATATACAATGTGTTTAGTTACAGATCCTATTACAGTGAATTTTGTGACTTTTGGATTTGTTTTGACGACAAAATATTTATTGCATAATAATAAAATGGCTTCAAATTGTATTTGCAACATTGTATCAAGCAAAATATATAGATAAACATACCATAGTCGTTAATATATATATATATACACACTCCTTATTACAAATAATCAAATAACTTATGCCATATGATATCAGTTTTGGATGCCTCTCGCTGGGAAGAAGCCCTAATCTTCGAGTCAGGAGATATGCCTTGCCGGCAAAACATAGCACCGGGCAAAACACTACTTGATGGAAAAGAATTGGCCCAGAAAAACGCTACCTAAAGCAAAACATAACAACGGAAAAAAGTTGTCACAGATGGAGACTTTTAATAACAAGGATAGTAATAACGTTCATCAAAATGTTATGATCAATCAGACATGATAGCATTAGTCAAACGCCATCACAGCCCCCTTTTGTTGTACATTAATAAATAACTATTATCTCAATATCAGATAAGCTTAGGGATAGACTTCAATCTTAAGTGGTCGACGGACTCACATTTTTTTGTATGTGTCTTTTAATAGGGTAAATTAGGCTATATGCCATAGATATGACTTGTGGATTGAAAATTGCCACAACTAAAATTTTTTTTCAAAAATTGTATGATGACATCATTTTTATAACACTTTAAATTAAAAATATTAAATTACCTTTTTTTTTTTTCTCATTCTCTCTCCTTCCTCACAGCAGCGCTTGTCTCTCTCTCTCTCTCTCTCTCTCTCCCAAGACCGCGCCGGACTCCGTCCTCTCCTCTCTCAGACTCCGACCAGCGTGAAAGATTGTCGGGTTTCTTCTGGAGATGTAGAAATATATTTTCTTAACATTCATCAACTTTTCGTAGCGTCATGGTGGTTATTTTCAGTCACCACCGTTGACCGACGGTTTAGATGTCCTCGACGCTACTGATCTGAGGCCAGAGATCTCCCGACAACCACCCCGCTGCCAGATAACCGCCGGAGATCCTCACGCGATTTGCCGGAGCTGTATCTCACTTCTTTTCACCCGCTAGAGATCTTCACACGGAGGCCATATAATAGATCTCGCAGTGGCTCCGGTCACAACTCTCGATCTCGCTCGTTTGGTTTGGTTGCATATATGGTGGAGATCCACAACGGGAGGATCGTCGGATCTCCTTCACGTCAGATCGCCAGATCTCCTCCGTCCGTCGCGCGATTTCTCTTCCGTCCGATCGGCCCTCGGATTTACAAGCGGGGAGAGCAGATCTCCTCCTAGTGCAACCATGGTTACGTGGAGGATACTCAATCGGAACTCCTAGCCCAGAGGTGATCGCTCCTCCTCACTTGGCCGTTGCCAAGGAGATGTGGCATCGTGCGTTGGATCTCCTCCGCCTATGGAGATCGAAAAATCTCCTCCGTTTAGATCGCGATGGCTCTGGTAACAAGGCGTCATTGCAAGTTCAATTGTGACCCTGATCGCGCGCCGCCGTTGTTTTGTCGTCACCGTCGTATAGCCCGGAAGGCCGGAAGAAGTTGTCAGAGCGCAGCCGCTGCACATTGTATTTTTTCCGCGATCAATTTTTTCATGTTTTAGATTTTTTTGATAGGACATTGGTATTGTTTTACTTTTAGTGTTTCAATAATTTAATCTGTTGGTTTTTTAAAAATTCCTATGGCAGAAGCCCAAAAATCCAACAAAATCGAAAGTTTCCAGTCAGTAATCAAGTGGTTATCATTTGGTTATTAATTGGTTATCCACCAGGGGTAGGGTTATCGGTCGGTAGTCAGTAACCAACTGGTTACCATTTCGTAACCAACCGGTCACCCGCCGACGGTGGTGGTGCAAACCCATCAGCCGTCGGTAACCAGTTGATTACCATCTAGTAACCCAGGTGATAACAATTAATAATTATAATTAGTTATTTAAGATATTTAGATAAATAAATATTTATGATGACATTTCTTGAAAGTGTTTTTCTTGTGTGGATAATGTTGGGGTTTGACTTCGTCTTCCCATTACGACATTAACTTTAACAGTTTATCTGACGAACCATGAATACTGATCGCTCGTATTTGGGCCGGACCCAATTCATTGCTTGAGTCAATCGTAAATGTAGATCGCTCGTATAATTAGGCCGGACCCAATATACCACTCTAAATGCGGTCATTCACATTTGAAAGTCGAACATCGGACCAACAGATCGAACATGATGTTTCACACTTTGACTCTACAGGCCGCGAACGATAGATCACAAGGATAAACCTTGTTTTCAACCCGTCGCTCGTCGTTCATACCCAACAAAGCTTATAGGGTATACTCTTCATAACTGTCGAACCCAATGTCGACGATGATGTGTCATGCCATTATGAAAACTGACGAGTTCATAACTGACAATGGCATTACATTCATAACTGCAAAGATCATAGTCTGAGATTAAGGTTCACTCCGGTAACCGTTCAACCTAGATCACAAATAGCATGCTTACACGTGTCCCTAAGGACAACAGAAGGAAACTACTCATTGACAGTTTCGGGCACAGACCCATCTTTCTTATAAATAGAGGAAGACCTCCTCCTTTAAGGGGACCTTCTTTTTCCTAATTATGACATACTGTGACTCTGCTAAAATATACCCAGAAATCACTTTGTACTTGAAATACTCAGATACAGTGAATACATTGCACTCACAGAGGACGTAGCACAATTGGCGAACCTCTCTACATCTTGGTGTTGATGATTTTCTCTCTCTCTCTCTCTTTTACTTTAATACCTGATTATTTTCATATTATTTTGCTTTATGAGTTTCAATAACGATTTCCAATGGTCCAATTATCTGTATGTTTAATTCTTATTACTAACTTCCGTTAAAAATTGACTGGTAGATTCTCAGCATCTACAGTGTGGCGCCCACCGTAGGGCCCTTGGCCATCATACATCGGAAATTCATACAGCAACCATGGCAGAAAAGCGTGAACACCAGGATGAACTTCCCCAGGGAAGCCCATTTGATCACCAAGAAATTTCAACCTCAGAAGCAAACTCTCAAATCGCGAATCTGACGCGATTGGTTGAAGAACTGACTAAGAAGCACAATAGCCATCAAATTCAGATGGAGAACATCACTGCAGAGAACCAAATTCTCAAGAACCAGTTGATGTCCATCAACTCACAGGCCGCTTACTCGTATTACTACAACCCATACGTTGGGAACTCAACAGGAGCGAGCGCTAGGGGCTGGCAGCAAGCCACGTCCCACAACACTCAAGACGTGAACACTGGGGGCTGGCAACAAGCCACGCCCTATTACCCTCAAGGGGCGAGGGCTACTTACAGCCCTGTCTCTCCAATGCAACCCCTATTCACACCTGGGGACACGCCAATAGTAAACGAGAGGCGAACACAACAGAGACAGACAACGCCAGGATCCGAAGCCAGAAGACGGATCACACCAACACGTCGTTCGACGCCCGACCTACCACCACCACCAGAAGGTCCCATTCCGCAAGGGACAATGAACGTCGAAGACATGATGAGAAGCATAATGTCCGAAGAAATGAGGACGTTAGAAGCACAGATGGAGCAACGCCTCTTCTCAGATTCATAAAGCCACAACTTCCACACCGGGGATCGAGGATCTTGCCCGTGGTGTCCGCGAGACGCCTTTGACAAAGCGAATCACCAACACAATCACCCCCAAGTTCAGCAACATTTCTTTTCCTCAGTTTGACGGAATGTCAGACCCGTATGACCATCTCCTACAATACAAGCACGTCGTTCAATCAACGAACATTCCAACCGACATGCTCGACGATATGATGTGTAAGCTGTTGCACAAAACTTGAAAGGAGCGGCGTTGAGATGGTTCTGCAACCTCCCTCCAGAGTCGATAGACTCGTTCGATGAACTCTCCTTGAGTTTATGCAAAGCTACTCTGTTCACATCCAGTCCGGAAAAACAACCAAGGATCTCTGGGGTGTGATCCAGGGACCACACGAGTCGTTGCGTGCTTACATTAAGTGCTTCAGCAAAGCGATTTCTGAAATTTCTGGACTCGACGACGGCACGGCGAGAGAAGCTTTGAAAAAAGGTTTAAGGCACAAGTCTTTATTCAAGAACGAGATATGTGCACGGTACCTTCCGACAATACAGGATGCCATGCATCGAGCGAAGGGATTCATCGAACTTGAAGAAGAGAATGAGCGTGCAGAACGAGACCTCGCTCGAACGAGGGAAGAACTTTCGAAGGCTCATGAAAAGCGAGACAAGACCTCAGACGCGAACGCCCGCGCCCACAACGTCGAACGGAGAACAAAGTCGAACGATCTACCAGGCGCGACCGCAAGCGTCCCCTCTCACCACCTAAGTATGCCCTTGGCATAAGTCCCTCGGAACTCATCGCTCACCTTAAGCGTCAAGACTTTGTCACTTGGCCCAAGAAGTTGCCCGAGAACCCAGCCAGAGACACAACCAAGCATTGTGAATTCCATAGAGATCATGGTCCTCATACCATTGATTGCAGGGCAGTGAGGGCATAAGTGGCCGAGCTATTGAAGAAGGGCTGCCTACGCGAATTCCTCACGGAAAAGGGCAGAGAGACTTATGGACTTGGCAACGAGTCCAAAGAGCGCAAGGTGGTGCAGCAGATCGAAGACACGCCCTCGCCTCCGGCCGTCCGAAAAACGATCAATGTAATCTTCGGTGGTTCGATTTATAGCGGCGAAACTGTATCCGCTATCAAATCCCACAGGAGGAAAGCCACACAACCAGTTGCGCTGACACTCCCTGATGATCCCGTCGAGCACTCGATTAGCTTCCATACCAGCGAAGCCACCAGTCTTAGCTGACCTCACGATGACGCGTTGGTCCTAACGTTGAATGTATCAAATTGCAAAGGGTCGGTCGGATTCTTGTTGACAATGGGAGTTCTGCATATGTCCTTTTCCTCTCAACTTTGAGGGAAATGGAGTTGTCGGAGTCAGATATTAAGAGTTCGACTACCATTTTGACTAGCTTCAATGGAGAGTCAACCACTGCAGTCGGCAAATTAAACTTCCTGTCTTCGCGGCAAGAGAGAATAAATTAACAACTTTTTTGGTTTTGGATTGTCCATCGGCTTACAATATCATTCTTGGTAGGCCATGGATACATGCGATGAAGGCTGTACCATCTACCTATCATCAGCGCATCCGGTTTCCCACGAAACGAGGAGTAAGGGATATAAAGGGGAACCAAGAGGTAGCTAGGACTTGCTACCTTCATTCTTTAAAAATGAAGAAGACCGATCAATTATAGCACTAGAGGAAAAAAAAAATCAGGCAGTCAAGTATTGCCAGACGTGGAGCAACTAGATGAAATCCAGATAGACCCAGCCCAGCTAGATCGAGTCATCAACATTGGTTCTTTGCTTGAAGACACTGTTTGTACACAGTTGCTTAGTTTTCTTCAGAGTAATCAAGACTGTTTTGCGTGGTCGCACAAAGACATGCCGGGCATTGATCCAGAAGTGACGACGCATCGACTCAACGTCGATCCAAGCCACAAGCCTGTCAAACAGAAACGAAGGAAACTTGGCATCGAGCGTAATAGATATATTATAATGATGAAGTACAGAAGTTGATCGAGGCTGGATTTATCATAGAAGTGCAGTACCCAGATTGGTTAGCAAACGTTGTGATTATCAAAAAGAAGAATGGAAAATGGAGAGTCTGGATCGACTTCACAGATTTGAACAAGGCCTGCCCAAAAGATAGCTTTCCCCTTCCACATATCGATTGCTTGGTTGATGCAACCACTGGTCATGAATTGCTCTCATTCATGGATGTGTTTTCAGGATACAATCAGATCCTCATGCATCCCGACGATCAGGAGAAAACGACGTTCATTACAGAAAAGGGAATTTACTGCTACAAAGTCATGTCATTCGAGCTGAAGAACACGGGCGCTACTTATCAAAGGCTTGTCAACGCAATGTTCGCTGATCAACTCGGTCGAACAATGGAGGTATACATTGACGATATGCTGGTTAAGTCATTGAAGGCTGTGGATCACATTGGACACCTATTAGAGTGCTTCTCGGTACTTAGACAACACAACATGCGTTTGAATCCCTCTAAATGCTCGTTTAGTGTTTCGTCTGGGAAGTTCTTAGGCTACATTGTCACGCAGTGAGGGATCGAAGCAAACCAGACCAGATACGAGCAGATACGAGCGATAATGAACATGCATTCACCGAAGAACAAGCGAGAGATTCAGAAGTTGACTGGATGAATAGCGGCGCTTAACAGATTCATTTCTCGATCAACTGACAAATGCTTGCCCTTTTTCAAGCTACTCAAAGGAAACAAGAAGTTTGAGTGGAATGAGCAGTGTCAACAAGCTTTGACGAGTTGAAAAGGTATTTATCCTGCCCTCCGATTCTAGCCAAACCACTAACTGTCGAAAGTTTAATTCTTTATTTAGCAGTAACCGAAGATACAGTCAGCGCTGTCCTCATGGTGGACGGAGTATCAAATGTCAAAGGATCTGGAGTGAGAGTATTTTGCCAGTCCCCTAATGGAGAGATAATTGAGCAATCGTTTCACCTGGGGTTTAATGCTTCGAACAACGAGGTAGAGTATGAAGCTTTAATTGCTGGGCTACGTTTAGCAAAGTCATTGGGGGCTCGACGTTTGAAGATCCACAGTGATTCACAGCTCGTGGTGAACCAAGTACTTGGAGAATACACAGCCAAGGATACGAGGATGGAAGCCTATCTGAACATTGTTCGTTCCCTTGTACAACATTTCGAGGAGTACACGATACAACAAATTTCGAGAAATGTTAACACGCAAGCGGATGCATTGGCTTCATTCGGTTCAACTTCGGAGCCATACCTACGTCGAAGCATTCCAATCGAATTCATTGAGGAGCCCAGCATCCAGATTGAAGCCGTAAAAGCAACAGACAATGTTCCAGAAGATTGGCGAACGCCAATAATTGCTTATTTGAAAGAAGGAATTTTACCGGAAGAGAAGTAGGAAGCTCAAAAGCTCAAGACCAAAGCTGCAAGATTCTCATTGATCAATGTCGTCCTCTTTTGTCGTTCGTTCAGCGGTCCCTATGTTCGATCTCTCGATGACAATGAAGCTGCGTACGTTCTGAGGGAAGTTCATGAAGGCGAATGCGGAAACCATTCTGAGGGACAATCCTTATGCAACAAAGTCATGCGACAGGGCTATTACTGGCCCACTATACTTCAAGACAGCGAAGACTTTGTTAGACGATGCGACAAATGCCAAAGGCACTCCCTCATTTTCCGTCAGCCAGCAGAACGACTATCGAGCATCGCATCTCCTTATCCTTTCATGAAGTATTCGATGGACATAGTCGGGCCTTTACCAAGAGCGAGCGGTCAACGCAAATACTTGCTTGTACTCACAGATTACTTCACAAAGTGGGTTGAAGCAGAGGCATTTGCATATATAAAGGATTCAGACGTCGAAAGCTTCATTTGGAAAAACATATTTGCAGATTTGGTGTGCCCCAAGAGATAGTCATGGACAATGGATCCCAATTCATTTCGGGCAACTTCAAAAATTATGTCAAGGATGGAAGATCGAGCTCAGCTTTTCGACCCCGAGATACCCTCAAGGGAATGGACAAGCTGAAGCAACAAACAAGACGATTGTTCAGAATTTGAAGAAAAAGCTCGAAGCTCGAAAGGGACGATGGACAGACGAACTTCATGGAGTACTTTGGGCGTACAGAACAACTCCAAGAAGAGCAAACAGTGAGTCTCCATTCTCGCTAACCTTCGAAGCAGAAGCTGTTGTCCCAGCAGAAATCGGTGTCCCTACACTCCGGCGTCAATTGGCTTTTGAAAACGAAAGTCAGAATCAAGAAATGCTCAACGACAGCCTGGTTATTATTGACGAACGACGAGATCAAGCCCTGGTTCACATGGCAAACTATCAGCAATCAATGGCAAAGTACTATAACTCCAAAGTTCGACCAAGAACTTTCAATGAAGGTGATCTCATGCTTCGTAAAATATTCCAGAATACTGTCGAGCCAAACACAGGAAAGTTGGGAGCAAATTGGGAAGGTCCTTACAGGATTATGAAGGTTATTCGACAAGCATCTACCGTCTGGAGACGAGCGATGGAGTTGAAGTTATTCGCAGTTAGAACTCACATCACCTACGAAAATACTATGTGTAATTTGTTTTTCGATTTTTGAAGTTTTTGTCAAAACTTGTAACTTTTCTTTTGAACAAATTTTGTAAAGGCTAGATCCCGTACAACTATCGTTCAATTCGATATCGAACCAGTAGGTCTAAGCCTAATCGTTCTTAATCATTTGAACTACGTTCAGCTTGATCCCTAAACATTGGGTACATAGGCAGCTCGTATACGTTTGTACGAGTCCAGCCATAAAATACAAACAATTTCATTGTTCCAACAAACTACGAATGACTTGATCCCTAAACATTGGGTACGTAGGCAGCTCATCACATTTGAATGAGTGCAGCTACTTTTCCTAATAAAAAATGTGTTCTTTATACACTCGTCTAGTACAAATGAAGCTTGACATTCGTTTATCACGAATTAAATTCGATATTCGTCCATTACGGATTACGCTCGACGTTCGTACATTACGAATTACGCGATTCAAAATCGTGCAAAGTTATCAAAAATATCGCAGCACATCTGATGCTCGGCACATCATACAACATACAATGTTCACATCGACATCGTATAAACAAAAAAATGTGAATAAAGAATTCAAATTTTTGATTAAGATAAAAATTTGTATTGTTCACAATTCAAAAATCATTAAAAAAAATAAAAATACAAAACAAAAATATTTAATTCACAGCCGCTGCTCGCGGTCTTCTAGTAAATCCTCGGTGGCTTGGGGCTTAACTCCACTTGGGCAAGGGTCATTCGACGTTGGCTCGATTGCTTCACATGAGCGAATGAACCTTCGACTCATCCCTGAACAATTCGAGCTCTTCCTCGACTTCAATATCGATGAGGAATCCTTGCCTATACTCCTTGAGGAGATCATAACGAGCTTTGATGGTGGCCTTCTCAAAAACATCAAGGATTTGAGTTGCGAGCGTAGCATTTTTCGTCTCGAGAGAGTTGATTTTGGCTTGCGCCTAATTAAATCTATCGACCATGACTTCCATCATGCTTGTACCCTCCTTCGCTTGATGCATGATCTTCTTCAGATCGGCCGTTAATCCATCAGCACTCGTTTTGACATCACTGAACTTTTGTTCGATGTTCAGCAACATCTCCCCCGTGCCTCCTATCTTTTTCTTCGAGGCCTTTATTAATAGCCTCGAGTTCTTTTATTCAAGCCCACTGTTCGAGATTTTTGTCATTCATTCGCTTGAGGAGCCCCATCGCTCGAATATTAGTTTGCGATGAAATGACAAAGTTCAAAACTTGATGTTGAAATCGAAATATACAAAGTTCGAATTCCAAATAATAAATGCTTACCTTCACGCCATCCCATAAGAGATTGTCCAGATGGCTATGAAGAGAGCCATGGCCCAACGTTTCAGCGTCCACCTCATAGAGGAGTTGATTCATAATCTCAACGCTCGTATGCTTGTCTCGAAGAAGCTCCAATCTTGGAGGGCAAGTCCACCTCAACCTTCGGGCCTTCGACGTTCGGCTCAGGAGTTGCAACCTTCGATCTCTGTTCCTCTTCGCCGGAACTTTTCTCTTGGCCTTCTCGACTGCCTTTTTTTTCTTGGCGGGAGGTGAAACAGGCTTCGCAGGGGGTTCCGGAGACGACTTGAGGACAGGAAAGGGCACCGGTTCATTGCCCTTAGCAGCATTCTCTGATGAAGCAGCAGCTGCAGCAGAAGCAGCTTTCTTAGCTTCTTTCGCTGCCTTTCTCTTGGCCATCAAGTCCTTTGGGGTTGGGGAACTCCATCAAACAATGTGTCCAACGCAAAGTCTGCGATCAAAGCCTCTTCATCAGTAAGGGGCTCGACGAACGATGGAGGACCAAATAGTCTCTTCAATGCTCCCCTAATTACAAATGGCCAATCAACCCAAGAAGGAACTCGTTTAGCAATACCTATTGGTAATTCAATGAAGCTCTTCCAAGGCTCGACGCTCTAAGTCTTTGGGGACGTTAATTTCGTCCCACTCTCTGTTCGGAAGAGCAAGTAAGCGTTCGAGTTTCTCTTCGAACAGAAGAGCTTTGGGCGGTGGATTCTTTAATTCCTTGCCTGCAACACAAAACAACAAATTACATCAGAGGTTATACAAGTCATTTAAACCTTGATTATCTTTGTTCGACGTTCTTCGTTCGACACTTATGAAGACTTCCCCATAAAGGGTAAAAAGCGTTGGTTAAATCCCCCAATGACTTTTATTCACATGCATGAAGAAGTAGTGATCTTGCCAATATCGATCTGCATTCTTCATCTCGCCAACTATTTGCTTTTTCCTCCTGGGATACATCGAGTATCGACCATGATCCCTGGGGTTTTCATGGGGATAGTAGATTGCAAGAATGTCGTCCACTGACAGTTTGACGTCCGCTTCTTCCACTAGTACAATTAATCCCAAGAAAACCCTCATTCCATTCGGCATAATTGAGGAATAGCAAGTTGATAGTGATGCATACACTGAACGAGAAGAGGAGGAAGAGGAAGCCTAAGTCCACACTTGAAATAGATGTTATACATGCATATCCATCCTTCGGAAAACGGTGTCTGCTCGCTCATCCTTGAATGGCAGATGAAGTTGGACCTTGTTTGGAAACCCGAAGTGACCTCTTATCTCGGACAAGTCTTCTTCCGTCAAGACCGATCGAGGGTTCGACGTTCGAAGAAATGATTCTACGCTTAAACGTCAAGGAGGTCAGGTTAATCGAGCGATAGGAGGAATTGACAAAATTTCCTCTCACGATGTTGTCGCTGGTCGATTCCTCTTTGACGCTTCATCACTCGTTTCAGCGTCTCTTCTGCTTTGTTCGTATTCGTGCTCGAACCGCGAACGATGAAGTGCCGACATCAATTCTTCATCGTCGGAACTGTTTGTCGCTAAAGTTGATGCTCGACCAGGATACTTCTACGTCTTCGATAGTTTGCTTTTCCTTATCCATTTACTCACGAAACAGAATGTGGGACGAACGATGGAATGGTTTCGGATTGAAAAGTTTCTTCTAAATCAAATCCCAAGAAGATTGGGATGAACACGAAGAACAGCAAGCCAAAAATCCCAAAGAAAACCCAGAAAAACTTGCAAAACCCCTCAACCAAATCACTCACCCGAGAGAAATGCAGAAAAAACTAACCAGAAAGATTCGGAAATAGAACGAAAAACACTTTACTAAGCCAAAATTACATAAAATGGAAGAGGAGAAGAAATGAAATCTTGCCTAAAAGTTCGAAGGTATTGGGAAACTCTGAGTTCTGAGTTTTCGAAATGCTCCAAGTGTTGAATAGAGATTGAAAAGGGGTATGCGAAGAGTTATATAGCTTCGTAGTACATCCAACAGTCCCGATTTTTTCAGGAAACGCTTGATCAAACGGTGTGTGAATAATGTAACTTTTCAAATTCCTTCTTAAGAAAACCGTACATCGCAACGGTTCGAATCCCAAAATCTCGCGTACTCCAACTCAGACTTCTTACGTCACAACGGTACGAATTTCAAAGAAGCAATGCTGCCATTTTGGAACACCCATTCGGTGTTTGCCACGTGTATGAAATATCATTTCTCACTGGGCTCGAGATTTTTCATCAATTAATTGGTCAGTCCGTTCTAATTTCCCTAATCTGATATAACGACTGATGCGATTTTCTCGTTCATCATCAAGCACTCTATCGAGGATCCATCGCTCGATAAAGTGGGGGGACTATCTGTTGGGGTTTGACTTCATCTTCCCATTACGACGTTAGCTTAACAGTTTATCTAACGAACGATGAATACTGATCGCTCGTTATTTGGGTCGGACCCAATTCATTACTTGAGTTAATCGTAAACGTAGATCGCTAGTATAATTGGGCCGGACCCAATATACCACTCTAAATGCGGGTCATTCACATTTGAAAGTCGAACATCGGACCAACAGATCGAACATGATGTTTCACACTTTGACTCTACAGGCCGCAAACGATAGATTACAAGGATAAACCTTGTTTTCAACCCGTTGTTCGTCGTTCATACCCAACAAAGCTTATAGGGTATACTTTTCATAACTGTCGAACCCAATTTCGACGATGATGTGTCATGCCATTATGAAAACTGACGAGTTCATAACTGACAACGGCATTACATTCATAACTGCAAAGATCATGGTCTGAGATTAAGGTTCAATCCGGTAACCGTTCAACCTAGATCACAAATAGCATGCTTACACGTGTCCCTAAGGACAGCAGAAGGAAACTGCTCATTAACAGTTACGGGCATAAACCCATCTTTCTCTATAAATAGAGGAAGACCCCCTCCCTTTAAGGGGACCTTCTTTTTTCTAATTCTGACATACTGTGACTCTGCCGAAATATACCTAGAAATCACTTTGTACTTGAAATACTCAGATTACAGTGAATACATTGCACTCATAGAGGATGTAGCACAATTGACGAACCTTTCTACATCTTGATGTTGATGATTTTCTCTCTCTCTCTCTTTCTTTTACTTTAATATCTGATTATTTTCATATTATTTTGCTTTATGAGTTTCAATAACGATTTCCAAGGGCCCAATTATCTGTATGTTTAATTCTTATTACTAACTTCCATTAAAAATTGACTGGTAGATTCCCAGCATCTACAGATAAATCCATCCAAGGCATGATTTTATGGCATTTAAAAAAAGTAACCATTTTAATATCAACAAATGAGGACATTCAATGTATCAATCTCTTGATGATTTTGAGACCCACTACTTAGGGTATGTTGAAATATAAAACTATTATTGACCCATCTCTTAATAATTTAGTTTTTAGGATGAATTAGTAAACTAACATAGTATCACCTCTCAATGGCTTAAGCTTTTGGTATGTATTAGTAAACTAACAGGATAATAGCTAGCAAACTTCAATCATGTATAAATATAGGTTTTATAACTTTATATTTGAATTTTTCTTAGATAACACTCGTTAAAAATTTAACAATAGATTTGTTAAGAGGTTAAAACAAAATTTTACATCTAGTTCTAATCATAAATAATCATGGAAAACACCTCAAAATATATATATATATATATATATATATATATTCATGGAAAACGGTCACAACACATGATAATTCAGTATAAATATTGACAAAGCTGAGACATTAGCTTCTAGTAAGTATATTAATAGAAAAATATTAAGGACATCAACTTTAATCTTAACTTTTGAATAATAATCTATGTGACATATGAGTTGTCAGTTTTTTATTGGTAAGTGCTTAAAGTATTACTACATCAATTGATTGCATTTACCTATAAAATTATGACACATGAGTTGATACTCAAAAAATTTGTATTTGAGTTGATGTCTCTAGCATTATTCATATTAATATATTCTTATGCTTCGTTTGGCAAATAAGTTCAAACTCAAAAATTTCATCTCAGTTTTTGTCTTTTTCCCAAAAAGTTTTTATCTTTTCTGAAAAGTCAACTTCAATTTACTATTGTAACTTAAAATTTCCAACTCAAATTCATTCACCAAACGGACCATTAGAGTACATTCTTGATTCTTGATTGTCACAAACCAAAATTAGTAATTTTTAATTGATTAAGATTTAATCGAATTAAATATTAAGTATGCCAAAGTTCAGCCATAATATTCTCAAGACATTATTAAAAGACTGATTATAAAAAATGCTTAATACGATGCTTAACACAATTGAAAGGTTAAAAAATCATGTAGCATAAAATGACAATAAAAAGTGCTAAATAATAGCCTTGTACTATTGCATTTTTTCAAAGTATACGTACATAATTTATTTGGTTAACGTGCATGAGAAAAGTAAACAGAATTTTGAAAGTTTTGAAAAAAAGAAAATAAAAATTGCGGTAGACGAAGACTTGAGTAAAAGGACGAAGACGAAAAGGACAATTGCGAATGACCCTACCAAATAACAAATGCAAATTAAAGAGAAAATGATGAATATCCAAGACTTTTAATATCCACCAAGTTCTTCTTATCCTCAAATAATAAATGTGTGTGTACATATACTCCTTATATATATATACACACACATATATATTTATGTATTCTCGTTGGAAGTGCACATGAGGGACTAAAATATTATTGCCTTTTCGTATATTCTGTAAAAGATGAGGTTTAAGCCGCCATTTGCTTGCGTCTTTTTCTGCTGCTTCTTCGTCTACTTTCACCTCAAAAATCCATAGCTCAGAATGCCACAGCTCAGAATGCCACTACAGATCCTTCAGAAGGTATTTACTTTCTTCTCTATCAGATCTGCTTATTTATTATTGTATCCCTAATTTTCCTCCATAAATCACTCATACACATACATATAGATATATAATATGAAATTAATCATATACATATATATATATATATAAACATATATCGCTCAGATCCCAACTAAAGGTTAATTGCTTTGAATTATTACAGAAAGCCGTACAATATAGACTGCATTTTTTTTTTCTGTCTTTCAAAATTAGTATCAAATTGTAATACCTTTTCATGGATTTTTTCTCTCTCTTTTTTTTTTCTTGATGAGTTTTTGCTTATTCAAGAAAATAAAAGTGGGTTATGTGTTTCTGTAATTGAACTGTGAATTTAAAAGATTGTAGGAAAAAAAAAAGAAAAAAACAAGCAAAGCAAAAGAAGAATTTAACTATTCTAGCAAAAAAGAAGAATTAACTAAATAGGGTTATTAGTTGTACAAACTTGTATCTCAAATTTAAACCACATGCTTCTTTGCGGAGATCAATTTCCACCAACTTTATGAACGGTGTGCTTTATTGATCAGTAAAGGTATATAGACAGTTTGATTACTGTGCTGAGTTTTATTCTTGAGGCTGAAGTACTGTCACTACTACAGAATACAGATTCCACGACGGTTAAAAACCGTGGTAATACTTACACGACGGTTTTATAACCGTCGTGGAATTCACAGTTGTGATATATATTTGACTACCACGACGGTTTGTAAACGGTCGTGGTAGCCGAGCTACCACGACGGTCAAGAGACCGTCGCGGTAGTGGAGCTACCACGACCGTTTAAAAACCGTCGTGATAGCTTGGCTACCACGATGGTTTCAGATCAAACCGTCGTGGTAAGAGTAAACAAAAAAAAAATTGTTGCGAATTTGTTTTATTCCCACTGGTGGCAAATCAACCAATTATAAAATGATAAATATAATCTATAATGACCAGATTTGTACAATTAATATGCATATAGTACAAAATTGATACATTGTTTTTAGTCAATATTGAATAAAATGCATAACAAACCTAGCCCACTCTTGCCTAACCAAACTCATGTCATCATCAGTATAAAAATCCTTCGTTTGAATAGCGGCTAGTCCATCAATAGTAAGGGTTATTTCTCGCATGAAAGCTAACACAAAATAACCGCACTCTACATAAACTTCCTGTATTGGACATCGAGCAGTATCAATCAAAGTCTCCCAGTTCCGTCGCTGTCTTACTCCTCTTCCCACCGAAACCTTCCAATCATTAAGTGCCCTAACAATTTCACAAATTTCAAAACAATATATTACAACAATTATAATTGTATGCATAGAATCAGATATATGAACATCAATAAATACTTACGTCGTAATGAGGTCTTTAAAATCATCACCCGGTTCGTTTCCAAGAGGATTAAATATAGGACCAAGTCCTCCCACGAATTAATAACTGCCAATACCCAATGTTGGCCGCTGTTATATGGCATGAGAAACAGCTTTCCCTGTGGAGCGTTTCTTAAGACCTGTAGAATGTAATCGGCCCTCTCTCGAACGTAGGCGACGCGATCGGCAACGCGTTGAACTGGTGAGACGATGACTGGAGAAATAAACTCGAACCGTTGATCCATACTTGCTCTTGCACAACAATCCGCTAAGTATCTGCAAAATAATTAGGCTGACTTGTTACACAAAACTGATGTATATAAGATTAAGAAGGATAAATAATTAAATAGTTTAAGCAAAAATGTAATACCTGATGTAAACCATTATGCTATTTACACTGATTTCTTTAAATGTTATGAAATGATAGACATCTTCAAACCCAATATATACGGGCATGTATCGCCAACGACGAACTGTTGTTGATGGCAGATTATTTGGGTACCGTCACGCATGGAATTTTGTGCGTAATATGCCAATGCTTTCAAATTGAATGGAATGTCATTAAAGTCAAACGAAGGCATTTCTTCTTGCGCCGGTTGTTGTTGTACCTCCGATTGTGACCGTATTTTCTTCCTCCCTGCTCTCTTTTTGGTTCGTTTGCTCCCCTCGGCTTCTCGGTCAGGAGCATGACTGGGACCTTTGCTTGCCTGGCTCAAACTTGATTGAACGACTACTTATTTTTTCGGCCAAGCAACAAACCCACCGACAGCTTCTTCAATAGATGTGGCTTCGTGCGTCAGAATAGGTAGGAGTGCACCTTTTAGTTTTGGGACTGTAATTGTCACTCGTACATTCTCCTCACCTAAAGGAATCCCATGGATCGTGTCCGTTGGAACACATTCCATGTATACCCTGCCGGTTGCAACAAGCACATCTCCTCCGTTAATTAAATCAGGAAGAAATAAATGGCATTCCTTACTTGCGTTCGGCATGGTCTTCGGATCCGACGCCTCAGCTCCTTTTTCATTCAGAGTGCAGCTAGCCTTGAAGCTGTTGTGTTGATCAACTGTTGGTCCGGTCTGCTCCTCTGCTATAGTCTCTCGGTTGATACCGTGCTTCGCACATAATTCCTGTACGGTTCTTTCTAATGCAGCTAGCTTCAGTTTCATATCCAATACTTCAGGATTTTCGTGGTAGCTCCCCACAACATTAAAGTATTGCGACTGCTTGACAAACTTAGATTGACCTCGAATCCGACCCGAATGCTCGGGATTGCCTAATGCCTTGGTAAATATGTCCTCTGTCCCCACAGACTCGAAACTTCCCTGTGTCTATTGTTCACTGAAGTCATCCTGTAATAATTATACAATATGTTATGACTTCGTGAAACATAAACGAGTATATGAGATTAATATATTTTAATCGGATTCGAAAACTTACTATTATATCGGCAACATTTTTACATGCTTCATTCTTGAAAGATCCATCGGGCTTGACGTGCATGTCCAGCCAATTTTCTTGCCTCTCTGAGTACTTTCCCATCTTCTCGAACTACAATTTAATAATTACCATTAGTAAACATATAAGAAGAAATTGGAAGTAAAACATATCATTTACAAATTTAGTGTAAGTTATTCACGTACATGTGCTTGGTCACGTTTCCTATATCCGTCTTGGCCTCTCAATGATCCGTATTTGAGTTTCTTTCTTATCTCACTTCCTTGTTCGGATAGTCTTTTGAATTCCGAGGATCGACGATACGTAATGAAACTTTCCCAATCATCCTGGCTGATGGTGGGGTAATTGTGAACCACTTTTGATGGTCGTTGCCACACAGCTTCTTCGTCAATATGATCCCATACAAAAGCTTGGTAAAGATCATATCTGAAATTTTTTGCTGAGTCTGCACATGACTTTAAAGCTTGTTTTTTATACGATTCACCCACAGTGAAAGAAGTTACGATTTCTGTCCACACTCTTTCTTTCCTTTGGGCTAAATCGGCACTTCTAAAGTCAGATATCCAAATGGGTATGTGCTTTCGAGCAAGCACTCCAATCCAACTCTGTAATGCATCTCCTCCCTTCCCTATTGGTTGCCCTTTCGCGGTCGAACGAAACTTGAAGTCGTTCTCCCTTTGTCCTAACTTGGTGGACTCTTTTCATAAGAGTTGCTCTTCGTTTACCATCTTCATCAGGATTGAATCTAGGTGAGTTGGTTCGTCGTGGTTTTCCAATTTGAGTTTGAGTTGAGTGTTCTTCCTCGTGCTCTTGCAACTTTTTAAATCAATCTAAAGCAACTCCGCACCGAAACACGTTAAAAAATAAAAAAAAAATGTTGTCATTAAATCATTACAAAATCATTGTTAAGCTGTGCAAGTAAACATAGGTTTCTACTTAATTAATTACGAAAATGACACACAACTTAATAAAAGAGGCATTTGATCTTTCCATGTCATGTGCTAACATCTAAGTCACAACATGACCGACGGTTTCCGGAAAATTGTCGAAGCCGTGCATAACCCAATCAATTTTATTCAATATAAAACTAATTCGAACTCAAATAAGCATAGTATCGAACATGTCAAACGCTATAATATAAGTCACAAAATCAACACTTTCCCCGGAAAAATGTTGAATCCGTGGCTTACTACCCAAGCAATTTAATTCAAGCTACAACTATTTCTAACTCAAATTGACTATAACTAGAGCACCGATATAGCTAATCATATATAATATGTATAATATGCTAAACTATTTGAAGCTTTACAGTGTATACATATATATATATATATATGTGTGTGTATGTGTGCGCGTGTGTGTGTGTGTGTTTAGACGAGCTTTTCCTGTGAAAATAGTTCCTGCCTCCGACGACGGACGACGGTGACCCACCCCCGGCCCCCCCCCACCACCGGCCCTAGCCCCAGCCGCTCCCCACCTAGTCGCGACCCACCCCCCACTCCTCGGCCCTGGTAACCCCCCATTCCTCGGCCCCAAACCGTCACAACAAACCGAAACTAAGTCTTACTCAAAGAGGAATTTGGTCGAACATGTAGTGTGCATAAAATTAACATGCAAGAACAACATTTTTTTTCCGTTTAAAAAATAACCCAAAATCAAAAACACAATAAAAAGTCACCGAAAATGAAGTTTACAATTATCTTAGCTAACTTCCATCAACCATTTAGTGAAATAGCAAATATAAACTAACCGTTTAGTTTGGGTATGGGCAGGTCATGGCGAAGGCGACAAACCGTGGGCGTTGGCCTTGGCAACGGCGAGGGTGTGGACAACGGCGGAAAATCGGAAAATCCGGACAAGGTGGCGACAGCGGCGAGGAAAGAGAGAGGGAGAGGAAAAGTTTTAATGCAGATGGGAGCCAAGAGAGTAAATCAAGGATGCAAGGCAAGAAAAAAGGGAGAAACTGGAGGGGGGATTAGTTACCAAAAATTATAGAGAGCAAGTAAAGGGATTGAAGTATTTCATTTGTTTTTATATCTAGGGAGCAAAATTTGGGCCACATGCAAGCGCGCACGCTTCCTGGGTAATTTTTAAATTTTCCCAATAAGGATACCACGACAGGTCTTTGACTAGGGGGGGCTACCACGACGGTCTTTGACCGTCGTGGTCTCCCCACGACAGGGAGATACCACAACGGTCAAAAGACCGTCGTGATAGCTCCCCCAGGGAGTTACCACGACGGTCTTTTGATCGTCGTGGTCTCCCCGCGACAGGGAGCTACCACGGCGGTCAAAAGACCGTCGTGGTAACCACCCCCCAGGGGAGTTACCACGACGGTCTTTTGACCGTCGTGGTCTCCCCACGATAGGGAGATACCACGATGGTCAAAAGACCGTCGTGTTCTCCTCACGACAGGGAGATACCACGACGGTCAAAAGACCGTCGTGGGTTTTTCAAATAAACCGTCATGGTATTTTGACAGTAAAAGTTTTGTGCGTAATTTTTTTTTCAACTATATAATCTCGGCCACACCTGTGTGTTATGCATAAACAAGCAGCCCATACCAATTCTCTTTTTGTTCTTGTATTCAAACACACCATGGCATATAATAAATATTATCATGTGGAAATGCATTTAACATATATATACAATTAACGGAAAAATAAAACACCTTCAAGTTTTTCGTGTATTTTTTTTTTGGACTTCTCAACACGTGTCCACTGGACATCTAAACGAAGCAAGTGTGAGGAATCATCATCCAAATCATCAATCTCCTCCACCAGTGGCAAACCGTTCGTGATAGATGGAATTTCCGTGCAATCTTCAACATCTTCTTGGCCATCCCGGATTAATTTTGGCTTCATTGGCACAACCAATGATAACTCTAAATTGTCGGGATTCGTTGTGTAAAAGACTTGTACTGCTTGCGACACCATAATGAAAGGATCATTTTTGTATCCCATACACCTAAAGTCCACCACTGTGACGCCGTCCTTATTAAGCTTAACAAAATTATTATCAGCCCACTTGCATTTAAAGAGTGCTATCCGCAAGCTGCTATAATCAAGTTCCCAAATATCTTTAATGAACCCAAAGTAGTTCATGGAACCGTATACCGGGTTCTTGTCCTTTGCGGATGAAATATGCATAGACTCGGCACGAAGGCTCAAACAACTATTTTGGACTTTATGCTTCTCGTCTCTTTCGCGAGTGTAAAAGGTGTAGTCATTGACAAAGTATGATGTATATCGTGTGACTATCGATGACGGTCCCCTTGCTAGCTTCATTAACTCTTGGGAAACGGTAGGCTTCATATGCAAATGTCGACTTATCCACTCCTTGAATGTCCAGTTATGCTGATCTTGAATCCACTTCTCACATCTTGTTTTCCTTGGATTCGCGACTCGTAATTCCGTCGTGTGAACCTCAACGAACAGCTCCATTTCCTTTAGCATTGTGCAAAACATACAGAGAAGCTTTTTCCCATTCATCTTGCTTTACTTGTGAATGAACGGCCACGGATAGTCCTTTCGATGTAAATAGCCCACCCGTTGGCAACCCTATTGGGTCCGCGTTGGACAAATACTCAGAGCAAAACTCAACTGATTCATCGGTTATGTAGTTTTCCACTATACATCCCTTCGGCCTATTTCGGTTCTTCACATAACCCTTCAAAACCTTCATGTACCTTTCGAAAGAATACATCCACCTCAAATAGACCGGTCCACATAGCTTAACTTCACGAACTAAGTGCACCGTTAGGTGGATCATTATATAAAAAAAGGCTAGTGGGAAAAACTTCTCAAGCATGCAAAAAGTCATCACCAATTCAGATTGTAGCGAATCTAGCATAAGTGGATCAATTACCTTAGAGCAAATTGAATTGAAGAATGAGCATAACTTCGTAATTGCATAGCTCACATCTTTCGTTAAAACTCCCTGCAATGCAAGAGGTAATAATTGTTGCATCAAGATATGACAATCGTGTGTTTTCATTCCAATAAGTCTCAAATCCTTCATCGACACCAACCTTTTGAAGTTAGAAGAGTACCCACTTGGCACTTTCACGGACGCAAGCCATTCACAAAGCTTTCTCTTCTCTTGTCTCGATAATGTGTGCTTTGCCGGAGGTAAGTATGTGCCATCCGATCTTTTCTCAGGGAGCAAATTTGGTCTAATTTTCATCTCTTCAAGATCCATGCGTGCTTTTTACCATCTTTAGTTTTGTTTGGAATGTCAAGCAACGTGCCCACTATCGATTCATAAACGTTTTTCTCAATATGCATAACATCTAGACAATGACGAACGTAAAGTGTCTTCCAATATGGAAGTTCTAAAAGATTGACTTCTTCTTCCAAGGTCCATCGACATCTGGAGCCTTACGTTTTCTCTTCCCCAAAATTACTTTCACATCTTTAACCATCTCAAAAACGTCTTCGCCAGACAAAATCCGAGGAGCGGATTTTTCTTCGGTATTACCATCAAAAGCCTTTTTTTGTTTGCAGTATCGATGATTCGTTGGCAAGAATCTCCTGTGACCAAGGTAAACGGTTTTCTTACCATTCTTCAACCGGATAGAGGTTGTTTCCTTCATACAAACTGGACATCCAATAGAACTCTTCACGGGATAACCAGATAAGTTGCCAAGTGCAAGAAAGTCATTAATTGACCATATCAACATTGCACATAGATTGAACGTATCTTGACGGTAAGAATCTCTAACTTGTAAACCATCTTCCCACAAGCTTTTTAGGTCATCGATTAATGGTGTCAAGTACACATCAATGTCATTCTCCGGTTGTTGAGGGCCTGAGATCAATAATGTCAACATCAAGAACTTCCGCTTCATGCACAATTCCGCAGGGAGATTGTAATTGACAAGTATGACTGGTCAGGTACTATGCCAACTACTCATGTTACTATGTGGGTTCATTCCGTCCGTCGACAAACCGAGACGTAAATTCCTTGGTTCTGCACTGAAATCTGGATGATTGTCGTCAAAGGTCTTCCATTGTAGTGCGTCGGCCGGATGCCTAAGTTTGCCATCATCAACACGTTTATCATGGTGCCATGTCAAATTTTTAGCATGCTCAGCATAGCGGAATAAACGACGAAAACGTGGAGCCGGTGGTATGTACCATAACACCTTACCCGACACTCCTTTTCTACCATTCGATGGCATCTTGCCTTTCTTCCATCTTGATTCGTTACAAACTGGACATTCATCTAAATCTTCATATTCTTTCCGGTAAAGGACGCAATCATTTGGACAAGCATGTATCTTTTCATATTCCATTCCCAAAGTGCTCAAAGTCTTCTTCGCCTCGTACATACTAGGTGGCACTTTGTTATCCTCCGGTAGAACATCTTTTAGAAATTCTAAAAGAGTCGTGAAACTATAATTCGTCCACCCTCCCGACGCTTTCATATTCCATAATTTAACCAATGCCCCTAATTTCGTATATTTTGTACACCAGACATACAAGGGCGTTTCGGCATCATTAATCATTTCCTTAAATAACTCCGAGCGGTGAACAAAGTTTTCTTCCAAATCATTGACCATATTGAACATATTATCACCAACGTCTTCCTCAACAATAGGCTCTTTACCTTTAGTAGCACTCGTCGATGAATAATTAATATCGAAAAAATATTCGCCATGTAAATACCATGTTTGGTAAGAATAAATAATCCCATAAGCGCGCAAATGCCCTCTAACATTATCAATGGAATGAGATCTATGATTACCACAAATTTGACACGGACAAGGAATCTTATCATCTTGTATGTGAGCTTTGGCAAATGACAAAAATTCTTCAACACCATCTTCATATGCTTTAGACAATCTATCAAACCACATCCATTTTCTATCCATGATTTGCAAATCCTAAATCAAGAAATCAAAGCTTTCGAAGTCAAAGTGTGCGTAATTTTAAAATGCATGCATTTAATTTTAATTTAGTTAATTAAACACTGCTACCGGCGCATTAACTAATTGAACAATTAACAAAAAAGGCGAATAAACATACAAACTAAGGGCCGCGAAAAAATAACAATTTGATCATGATAAATTCGTATATTAAACACCTGGTCCATTGCAGTCTTTAACGTATCAAAAGCAATCCCAAAACATACAAAATTAATATAAAATCATAACTAAAAAATACAAAGGATACCAACATAGAGCTAAGTTTGTGTGATCATGACTTACAAGAGGTATTGATATGATCGATAGAAGATGATCGCGTCACACAGTGGTGTACTGACTTCTTTCCGAGCTTTCTAGAATGAATTTAGTTCATTGCAGCTGCTGTATTGATGTGGAATATCAGGAGCAACAATCGGTAATGGGAAAACATATCGCGATTTTTCGACGACGGTTTATAACAAGACCGTCGTGGAAACACGTTGCTTCCACGACGGTCTTTGAATTCGTTATTATTGCTATTTACTCTAAGTATTTTTAAAACATACTATTAACTTTAATTATTTATGTAAAAATACTAATTAATTTTTACACTTTTTTTTTTGTGTACTTCTACATATTTTGTTCATGTGCTCAAATACTGTACATATAACTGTACATAATGTAGGTAATTTTCAAATTTTTTTTTTTTGTGATGTTAAATATGTTGGAAATTATGGAATAATAAGTATATATATACACACACAGACATCTCTAACAATATATTATGGGAGAATATAAGAGAAATAGGTTAAAAACCTCTAGTAATTAAAAAAAATTTTGGGTGATGCTAAATAGTATATTCACGATAAATGATACATTTACAAATCATATTCGTGACAAAACTATCTTCTTAAAAATTATTCTTATAACTAATATATATATATATACATGTACGGCAAATATCATATTTAAGATAAAATTAGCTTTAAGAATTTTTGTAAAAAAGATAAACAATTTATCATAAATATACTATTTCCCTTGAACATTTTTAAAAAATTCTGTTTACTTTAAAAAATTTTAAGATCGGCCTATCGACTGTAATTTCTCATATTTTATTTCCTTTAATTTAACAAGATTTAATCGTTTAATTATTTAGCTATTTATTTATTTATTTATTTGTGTACAAGCAGTGAGGGCATTGAACTTGTTATTCGAACAATGGGATGCACAAGCAGTGTCGCTGTGGAACATAAGCGGAGAGCCATGCAGTGGATCTGCAATTGATGGTTCAGAATTTGAGCGTCCTGAAAACAATCCAGCCATCACATGTGACTGTACCTACAATGATGGTGCCACTTGTCACATTACTCAAATGTATGCTACCTATTTCCTAGCCTTTTGCTCTTGGCCCTAATTTGTTTTCTTTCCATTATTCTTATAATGCTTGAGCTAAATATTTATACTCAATTAAGTGGGCATTTAGGAACGTCAAATTACACAAAATTCCATACATATGTCTAATTATTTGGTTTACTTTCATTAGACTAAGAAAGAAAACAAAGTTCGTAGAAAATATATATATACATATATATATATATATATATCTAGTTAGTTGTGGTTATTGCCGAAAAGGATAATTCCTGCTCACTCAATTCATTATTATCTTTACAACGAGCAATATCTAGTTAGACTAATACTTGTCGTTAATTAATTTTCCAGGAGAGTGTATGCCCTGAACAAACGAGGAGCGATACCGGAAGAAATCACGGCTTTTAAATACCTCACATTCCTGTAATTTTTTTCCTTCTAATTTACATTTTTTGTATCCTTGTTCCTTTCTCTCTCTCTCTCTCTCTGTGATCTCTTTTGAATTAAAAGCATGCATATCTTTCTTTTCTTCAGGAAGATCGACCAGAATTTCTTCACGGGTCCTTTACCTGCATTCATTGGAAATGTGACATCACTTACACTATTGTAAGTGTCGCCAATGTTAAGCTTGGTTGTTCTTGTTGTTGTTTTTATTTTTATTTTTTTTAAGTGTCCATTTGATTGGTAGGTTTGAACTAGCTAGTTTTGAATATTGTTCAAAATAAAAACTTTAAGAGAGAAAACAGTATGGAAAAAATCTGAATTTGAGTTCAATCCCGTCCCATATCAAACCTAAAGGAAACTTAATTGGCGTTTAAGATAATGTTAATGAATTTGTGAGTTGGTTTCAGGTCTATTGCCCATAATCTATTCTCTGGACCCATTCCAAAGGAGCTCGGAAACCTCAAGAATCTCTATATGCTGTAAGTGCCATCCTACATTTCTCTGTGAAGTACAACGTTGTTATTCATATCACGATAGAAAAAAATAATAATTATAATATTAAATAATTACAATATTTATAAAGAAAATAAAAAATTTAATCCAAAATTTTAAGACCAACAGTTTATAGCATATGAGTTGTGCAATTTTAATGATAGTTTCATTTTCTAATTTTATGAAAAATAGTGATCTTTGATCTTGGCAGTGTTTTCTTTTAATACACGTGCGCGCACACAAATGATTTAAAATGGAAGAAAAGATGATTTGGTTGGTGATAAAAGTTCAAGAACAAGAGAACCTGCAGTAACTGTCCTTTACCACAAACTCTTGTAATATGGGACCCAAAAATTATAATTAAAAAAAAAAAAAAAAAAACCTCTCATATGTTCATAACATAATTTGCCATTCTATGTGATTTGCAGCTCCTTTGGATCAAACAATTTCTCCGGAACATTACCCCCTGAACTTGGTAATTTGGTCAAACTTGAGCAAATGTAAGTTCATCTATCAATTTCTCCCAAATGTTTGAAAATTTTAACAATTGTGTATGCATATATATTTATACATTTTAATTTGAAATTCATATAACCGTGTTGTCTGCAGTTACATAAACAGTTGTGGACTTAATGGCGAAATTCCCTCTACATTTGCTAACCTTCGTAGCATGCAAACTCTGTATGAAGATCCTATATATATATATATATATATATATTTTTTTTTTAGTAAAATTAAAAAAAAAAAACTTTATATTAAATAATATTTATATACCAAATTGAAAAGTATTGCTTAACATCAGCTAAATTTAGTCAGCTTGTTGAATCAGTTGGGCATCTGATAGTCCTTTCTCCGGAAAGATTCCCGACTTCATTGGGAACTGGACAAAACTAAAATCTCTGTAAGAACTGAGAAACTGAATCCTTTGATAATGTAATGTGATATTAACTAATGTCTAGCAGATTTTCAAACATGCATATGGTTTTTGTAGGAGATTTCAAGGGAACTCTTTTGAAGGTCCAATACCATCCAGTTTTTCTCAATTGACCTCTATGCAGTCTCTGTGAGTATATATACAGAATCATAGACCTATGTCAAATGCATTGAGAATTCTCTCTCGATCGGAAACAAGATCAAGAGCTTCAAGTTATAAGCTTTTCTTTATAATTCTGCAGCCGAATCAGTGATATATACAACGGGAGCTCTTCCCTTGCTTTTATTAAAAATTTGAAGAACTTGACAGATTTGTAAGTTGATAATCTCCTTCACATTCACTCTGCGGAAAAATGTGAAGTCATTTTATAATTCAAGGTCTACTTTCTCACCAGTTGAATCCGCAATACCAATTACTTTGTTCATTTCTTTCAACAGATATCTAAGAAATGCATTAATATCTGATACCATTCCATCTGATATTGAAGAGTACGACAGTTTGCTGACGTTGTAAGTGACAATACATTGAACAATCTCGATCTCGAATGCATGTTGATAAAAAATCATAATTGAAGTTGGATTTGCCTATTGTTGTTTACTTTCTCAAGTACTCGTTCATCTTTCCAGGGATTTGAGGTTCAATAACTTGACAGGAGAGCTACCAAGTTCATTGTTCAACATGACTTCTCTCACAAACTTGTAAATAAGCGACGCTTTCCCGTCCTATGAACTCCCTCTTGTTTTAGCAGCATTAACTTTCGAGAAACTTCAGTCTGGTTGAAGATGATATTTATGAAAATTGAAACTTAATTGCAGATTTCTTGGAAACAATAGCTTTTCTGGAACTCTTCCCAACCATAAGAGTGATATACTTCAAACTATGTAAGCCATTTTTCCATAGCATCATGTTACATGTATCGAACCTAGTAGCATTTGAGCATATTATATTCCAATCGTATGATATTTTAGATTGTGTTTGGTAGGAGAGATAAAATGGAAGGAAGGAGAGGGGTGGAGTGATTAGTGAAAGGATTTTAGCATTTAATTGTTTGGTAGGAGTGAAAAGTGGAAGGAAGAATTAGGGAAGAGATTGCATACGAAACAACATAAGCGAAAGGACCCCTCTCTCTCTCTCTCCTTCCCATTCCCTCCTTCCAAACAGAGGATTCATTCTATTTATTCTCTAGTTAAGTTTCTAGTTGGGAACATCTAATAAAGTTAAGTCATAGATTTCTGAGTGCTGATACAATTTAATTAGAGTAAATCAACTTCTCTTGAGTATTATTTGGCTAGTGGTGGTTGCTGATACACGTTCATGGTGCAGAGATTTGTCTTACAACTACTTATCCGGAAATTTACCTGAATGGGCAACCTTCATGTCACAACTGTAAATCTCTTGTCCTCTAGTTCACTCAGCTTTTCTCAACCTTTCTTTTTTTGCACGCCTTTCGCCTTGAATTATTTCATGTCATATCTCGTGTTAGTACTTAGTAGTACTACAAAAAGATTTTATTCGATCAGAATGATTCTTGTGCAGGAACTTAGTGGCTAACAACTTCGTCTTCGACAGCTCAAACATAACGTGAGTTGAAGTTTTCACTTTTCCTTCATAGGATAGTGTACTCTTTATCGTTATTGGATGAACAAGAAGTGCAGCAATTTCAGTTGTATATACTTATTGGATGAACAAGAAGTGCAGCAATTTCAGTTGTATATACTTACTTCTAAAACAATTTTAATTATGCTGAAAGTTTCTAAGAAAGCATTTATAGTACTTTTTTGTTTCTTGCAGAGATATTCCGGGACTGAATTGCCTCCAAAGAAACTTTCCATGCAATAGAAATACTCCGCGCTGTAAATGACTTAGTACTTTTCACAATTAATTAAGCATCTTTTCTATCGCAGTAGTGCTCTTCATCATTAAGCATGATGTTTTTGCGCTTTTGTTTATTGGTTTTAACAGATGCAAACTTCTCAATCAAGTGTGGAGGACCAGATATGAGAGGAAACGATGGCATATTGTACGAGGCTGAAAACGAAACCCTCGGGGCAGCAACATTTCATGTAACAAGCACTCAGAAATGGGCAGTTAGCAATACGGGCATGTTTTCTGAGAGAAATTCTCCAAGCTACTTCCAAAATACCCTAGCGCAAGCTACTGGAACCAGTACACCAGAGCTATTTCAAACTGCAAGAATGTCCCCAGGATCACTCAGATACTATGGCCTTGGTCTCGAGAATGGACCTTATACTGTAACCTTGCAATTTTCGGAGACTGGTTTTGATCCTCTAAGTTCCCAAACCTGGAAGAGTTTAGGAAGGCGCGTGTTTGATATTTATATTCAGGTAAAACTGCTGCTATAAAAGAGTAAAAGCCACTCTTCCATTCAAACTCAAGATCAACCTCTTACCAATTTATTGCAAGTTTAATTTGTAGGACCTACAAACTATGACTCATTGGTTCCTACTTCATTTTGTTTACAGGGACATCGAAGACTAATGGACTTCGACATATCGAAAGAGGCAGGTGGGGTTCAGCGTGCAATTGCAAAAGAATTCAAGGTTAATGTGTCAGAGAACTATCTTGAAATTCATCTAGTTTGGGCTGGAAAAGGGACATGTTGCATACCTTTACAAGGTTACTATGGTCCACTAATAGCAACTGTTCATGCTGCTTCAGGTAACATATACAGACATTTTTTTAAGTTATGTTTGATTACTGGTGCAAAGAATTAGGAAAGAATAGAGTGAAGGGATTTTGGATTAGAAAATAGAATTATAGTCTGTTTGGTTAGAGAAAAAGTGAAAGTAAGAGAAAAGTGGAAAGATTAAAGATCAATGTGTCCTATCATTTTTAATTCCTCCAAAAGTGAAGATATTTTCCAAGGGAGAATTGGATATAGTAACATTATTTTCCAAGGGAAATAAATATATTTTCTCTCCCTTACATATTTTCTCTGCCTCCATATTACTTTCTCTCACATCAAACAGAGTGCAAATGTCATATAGTTAAGTTTTCCTTCTAATTCTGATTGTCGCTACTAATCAATTGTTGTATTCCATTCACCAGATTTTACACCTACTGTTTCTGGGATTCCTGAATCTATCCAAGGAGATAAGAACCGAACAGGGTTGATCATCGGTGTTACTGTTCCCGTTGCAATTCTGAGCCTTGTATTGGTATATGCAGTGATTTACATAAGGAGGAAAAAAGAAGACGATGATGATGAAGGTAAGGCGACAACACTTTGAGCATAATTAATGGAGATCAACATGATTTCTAATCTCTTTCTCAAGTTTGATTAAAAACTGTAATTTCATGTATGTAACATTAATTCTTTTTGGTCTTAAAGTAACAGTACATCAATTGCACTGTCTAGATTTTGAAACCTTAAAAGAGAAAAGAAGTAAAGAAAATTTAAAGAGAAGATAGTGAAGAAGATACAAAATTTAGTGTTTAAGAAAAGAAGAAGATTAACAACATAGGGAAAATGTGAACTCGATTTTATTAATCAAGTTCAAATTGAAACAATAACTTTTACTCCTTGTAATAGGAAGAAAAGTAATGAGAAAGGGAAACTAACAAACAACAGAAACCACCAAACTTTTAGTGAAGGTAAACTTGTTGAAATAGTTAAGGAAAACTTCATAAAAAAAAAATAATAATAATCAAGAAATTGGACTCAATTTTAATTACATATATATATAAGTGCACAACTTATTAGTCTAATCCGAAACAGAACACATGCAGAATTTGTCCACTCTAATTCTATGAGATCAATAGGAATGTAATTCATCTTTATTTGGGGAGAGAGTAGGCTCTCAAATCTCTATCTTAAAGAAGCTACTGTTCTTGTTTTTCTTGAGAAATAACCCGGGTATTCTATCATCTCCCACTCTGATATGAATTTTATGACATTGACAAATATTTTTAAACATGTTTTCACGATGTTACCCACTTTAACTTATTAATGGCATACATTCTTGGTATATAGAACTTCTTGGATTAGCCTCCCGACCAGACACATTTAGTTATGCTGAATTGAGAGCAGCTACGGATGACTTCAACTCTTTAAATAAGCTTGGAGAGGGTGGATTTGGCCCCGTTTACAAGGTCTCTCCTCTACTTTTTTTGTTTTGTTTTTTGTTCACCTGATAAAGAGGAAATTACAAATTTATCTCATGCTTTCTTGTGCTCTTTCATGAGGATTGACTTGTTTTACTTGATAGGGTACACTCATTGATGGGAGGGTGGTAGCTGTTAAACAACTTTCAGTAGCATCTAATCAAGGAAAGAGTCAATTTGTCACTGAAATTGCTACTATATCAGCTGTTCGACATCGCAATTTAGTGAAATTGTACGGATGTTGTATTGAAGGAAATAGGCGCATGTTGGTATATGAATATCTTGAAAACAAAAGTCTCGATCAAGCAATATTTGGTATGAAGCTTTATTAAATTTTTCTTTCGTATATTTTCTTGCCAAAGAAAAAGCAAGATGGACTTATTTGATATATTTACGAGACCCTTTGGCTCCATTTATTATTTGAACCAGAAAAACACAAAAATCACTGCTCTTACTACCTTGAAAATGCTTTAGATCAATTATATAGATGTATTAAACTAGCCAAATCCGATATGGAACATTTTTTTCCCATATAGTTAACTGTGATATCTCTAAAAGGCATAAACTTGTATTCATATTTTAGCATGTGAATTTTGCATGCCTCAACCAATAAATAAATATATATATTTCTATATTCTCCTTATAAAATTTCATTTTGAGAAATTCCATTGCAGGAAACAATGACTTGCACCTGGATTGGCCTACTCGCTTCAATATATGCGTGGAAACAGCTAGAGGACTTGCTTATCTTCATGAGGAATCAAGACCAAGGATTGTGCATCGAGATGTAAAAGCTAGTAATATTTTGCTTGATGCGGATCTTTGTCCAAAAATATCCGATTTTGGATTGGCAAAGCTTTATGATGACAAAAAAACTCACATCAGCACTCGAGTTGCAGGCACAATGTAACTACTTTTTCTTTAAACCATATCGCTTAAGTAGTAACTGATTTTCATGGTATCGAATTCCTATTTACATTTTTTCTCTACATTCTACTCGTGAAATATGATTAACATTAAAGTTTTATAGATAGTAGGATTCAATATAATATCGATTTTGTACCCTCTTATGATAATACAGAGGCTATTTGGCACCGGAGTATGCAATGCGAGGGCACCTGACAGAAAAGGCTGATGTTTTTGGCTTTGGTGTTGTTGCTTTAGAGATTCTCAGTGGGAGATCGAACTCTGATTCTAGCTTAGAGAACGAAAAGATTTATCTCCTCGATTGGGTAACGAAAAACAACTACTGCTTTTCTTCCTCTAAATCCTTCCAAACTAGCACTAATTTTTGTACTTAATAAACTAACCGTTTTGAGAATACTTGCAATTTTTCTTATAGGCATGGAACTTATATGAGAACAACCGATCTCTGGAGCTGATGGATCCAACACTGAGTGAGTTTGACACAAATGAGGCCGCCAGTTGATAGGAGTGGCGCTTCTTTGCATTCAGGCTTCACCAATGGTGCGGCCTCCGATGTCAAGAGTGGTGGCAATGCTTGCCGGCGACATTAAGATGAGCAGTACTGCTATCTCAAAGCCAAGTTATTTGACAGATTGGAACTTCAAAGACATGACAAGTAGCTTCTTGAGTGAGAATGATGAGACTCCAACTGCAAGTAAAAGCCACGAAAAGGATGAACATGGCAATGCAACAAGTCATAGCTCTGGGATTGATCGGTTGCTGCAGTCTCCTATAAATGCCTCTGAATCTATGATCTCTGACGTTATTGGTGATGGAAGATGAGATGATCACTTGAGCATAAGGCCATCATTAGGTGATATTCGTACAATAAGTGTGTGAGATAATATAAAGAAAAAGAGTTGAAAAATAATTAGTCAACTTCATTGATGGCTATATGTTGATTAAAGAGTTGTTCTATACGTATGTCATGAAATAGTTTTCTAAACTTTAGACTTCAATATTCATACAAATTCATACTGTATGTGTAAATCTGTGTGTGTATATTTCTCGTTTGCTAAAGGTTATCCTCTATTTTAATTTGTATCTTTTAGCGGATGGATCCTATTCCTTATATGAAATACCAAAACCTATTCTCTTAACCCGAGTTTTCCTTTTCTTTAGGAATTCCAGGCAACTTACCACAAACCTCTAGCCAACTGTTGTAACGACCTTACTTACATGGCCATTACTATACTTACTTACTATACTTACCACTAGTACAAAAAGAGGATACCACGACCGTTTTTAACCGTCGTGGTATCTTTTTCACGACGGTTTTCTAACCGTCGTGGTATCCAGGGTCGTTGAATCTATTTGGATTCCACGACAGTTTTTTAACCGTCGTGAAATAAACAAAAATGGCACCAAATGATGGGTAGATAGTAACTTTTCACGACGGTTTTTTCAAAAAAAACAGTCGTGGTAGGTTAACCTACCACGACGATTTTTTCAGAAAACCGTCATGGTAGGTCATTCCACGAAAAAATATTTTTTACCCAATTCATGCGATTTCCCACGGATGACAAATACCGTGTGTTATCCATTGCACATCCCAGATTAAAATAATAGCTAATCTTCAATTAATTTTGTGTCACATTGTACAACAATTATTACAAAAGCATACACTACATTACAAATTAGTATATTGTCTTCTAACTATATTGGATGAACGGCATTACATAATTAGTCCACTCTTGCCTTACTAAACCCATGTCAACGTCGGTATAAAAATCCTTAGTTTGAAGTAAAGCTAGTCCATCGAGAGTCAAGGTTATCTCTCGCATATAGGCTAAAACAAAATAACCGCACTCAACATAACCTTCTTGTAGCGAACACCGAACAATTTCAATTAACGTTCGTCGGGATTAAATCTAGATGTATTTGTTCGTCATGGTTTTCTAATTTGAGAACTCGTTGACACATCCTCCTTATCTTGTGACATTTTAAATCAATCTAAGACAATTCTGCACCCAAACACGTAAACAATGGTCAAAATGCAACAGTAAATCATTCTACAATTATGTCCTCCAAAAGGTCGAAAAAAATCACACAAAATCATACTTGTGTAATTGTAAATCAATCTAAACCAAATCTTAACATATTTATGTAAAAAAATACACAATCTAGTCAAACGGACATTTTGTCGAATATGTAATATGCAAAAGCATAAATCACAAAATGAACAATTTTTTTCCGGATAACAACCCAAACCTAATCATCACCCAAACAATATAAATCAATCTAAAACTCAAAGCAAACCCAAACACGTAAAAAATCACACAATCTAATCAAACGGGCATTTTGTCAAACATATAATATGCAAAATATCACAAACACATTCAAAACTTTTTCAAGAAAACAATCACCCAAAATCACAAACACAGTCAACAATAACTCAAAATCACGTTTACAATCAACCAAATGAACTTCCATAATATGTGTGGTGCAAGAGAGAGCAAGAGAGAGAGAGACTTACCAAGTACACAGCCGTGGGTGTGATTGGCTTCGTAGCGGGGTAGTCTGCGGAGGATGGGTTTCGAGGAAGAGATTGGAGGGAGGAGTCGGGGCTGCGAGTAGAGGCGAGAGAGAGAGGGAGAGTGTAACGACCCGCCTAGCACAGGCCGTTACCGTACATACATACATACATTTCGTACTTACTTTCTTAATGTAAATAGCGGAAATTTTTTTTTTTTATACTGCGCACTCGCACACTTCCAAAAGTATATAAGCATAATAGATATTTACTATTGTTGTTCGGGTTTAAATAATAAACATAAATAAAACGCATAACAATACATGTGGCGGCTTGATTCCCACATTTCACAGTCCGCCAGACCATGCCCCTCCATCTTGTATCAACAATTGCTGGCAGGTTGTTTACCTACAGCATAGACGTAAGACAGTGAGCTTTCGCTCAGCAAGTACAACTATCCTATACCGCAACACAACAAAATATAACATATTTATACAACACATCTTAGCATAACATACTTAACATAAATCATATCATGTCGTAACTTATCTTAGCATATGCATGAGCCATTTATGCTTCATTATGCTTTCTTATTCATTCGTAACTTTCTTATCTTAACTTATCTTATCTTATCTCATCTTATCTTATGGGCCCTATAACGTAAGTGTCTGTACCGGGCGCGCAACTATGGACTTACTCTTGCCATAGCTCAACCCGACCTGACGCGGGTCGGTACGATACAGGCAAGCTTGCTTGCCATCATAACTTTCATTGTCTCATACTTGATCTTATCATTATTAATTGGTGAACATGCATCGTGATATATCACACTATTAATTATCATCCTTATCTCATAATCTTATTATAACTTTTATCATAGCATATCTACATAATATACCTTCATAACATACATCTATAGCATTTCATAAATTCATAGCATTTTCATGGCATTTTCTAAACTCTAACATACAATCATAACATTTAACTTTTTATAACATAGAACATACCATAGCATTTTCTAACATATAACATATGACTTTTCATAACATTTAACATGTAACATTCTAGAACACACATACTTAGGCAAGTATACACAACAAAGCCTATACTGTAGGCGGAGTTGTACTTACCTTGTTTGGGTTGGCTGTGTCCGAGGTCGAGTTGAATCCCGTTAGGACACTGCTGCGTATTAAATTCTGTGATCAATTAAAACTAAGGGTTAGAAATGTTGGTAATATAACCAACATTCTTATATAACCTTAGTTATATGCCCTTACTTAATTTTACGTTTTCCTAATTGGTTACATAGAGTAACCCTAGGGTTTAAATCTACCTTAATCGGATTGTTTTTAACTTTAGGTTTTAAAATCTCATATATATATAAAATAAAATAAAAAAAAAAACATATATTTTTACGTATAAAAAAAATCATTTGTTTTAGCTTGAAAATTTAAAATCATAAAATAGTATTTGTACAAATTATTGACTGTTGGAAACTGCCTTTGGAACAGCTTCACATTGTCAATTATCAGTGTATGTGCAGAATTATTCTTTTTCTGCACTGTTTCTAAAAAATCCTGTACAGGAATTCCATATTTCCTGTACAGTTTTAGAAATCCAATTCCATTTACAATTCAATGCCGAATTTGAAAAAGTGTTCTTCACGGAAGTTTTAGCTTTCGAAAAACCCTAAAACTTTCATGTTTTGAGGAAAACCCATTTCTGCTTGCATCCTTATCATTTTTCATTTGAAACTGGCTGATCGTGTAAACTAGGTCTGGGCAGACTAGTCTCGGATTTTTATAGAAACGGAGGCCATTGGAGTCTCATTTTGAGAAATCGTCCACTTCATCCACTAGAAAAACCTTATTCTACAACTTTCATATTCTAGGTTTTGTCCAATTCGGCCTCTAAGGGCCTCAAAATTTGCTTTTCCCGAAACTGGTCATTTTCTACCCGAATTGGCAGTTTTCGGTTTCGCTTTCGTTTTACGCCCTAGTTCGTGTGTTCTAACATCGACCGTTCACATCGAGAGCCTAAGAACATTCATGCAGCGCATTTCTAACGTCCAATATTCACCATACAAATTCAAAATTAACTTCATGCATCAACATATAAAATCCTAGCCATATCACAAACACTTAGCATGCAACATTGCAACCACCAAACCATAAACCCTAAGTTAATCAAGCACATACCCTAATTTCCTAACTAAGGCAGAAAATTAAAGTGAGCTTATGCTCATTACAAACCTTGCTTAAATACATTTAAATTTCCCCAAATGAAATTTAAATGAAAGCTTAGGGATCCAAGGTATTATACCTCACTTTGGTTAAGGATTTGGCTTAGCCTTTCTTCCCTTTGTTCCTCCTTCTACACAGCCGGCTTTCCTTAGCTAATAGGGTCCAAAATTTTCAGCCTCCCTTGCCTTGAGGTCCGGTCACTATAGTTCCAAGAATTCCGGCCAAATGCTCCAAAAATCCGGCCAAGGTTTTGGCTTGGTTCTCCCCCCCCCTACAACCAGCCCTAGGCTACAAAATGGGTATCCAAAATTTTCCAACTCTTTTTGCTTGCTTTGCAACTCAAAACCGACCACCCCTATATTCTAGTCACTCTTGATTTTACAAAATTTCCTTTCTTTCCTTCCTTCTCACTCACGGTTTTGGTGGAGAAAATTTTTGGCATAATCTAGTTAGGATTTCTAATTAATTTTTGATTTTGAGGTCACCTATTTATATGGGTTTTGAACTTCTTTGAAATTGGAAATTGACTCCAAAAGAAGCAAAATTTTGCACATTGGGAGGGGCATGTGGCCGGCCAAGGGTGGTTCTAGAACCACCAAATTACTTTCCCAATTTTGCTTAATTACTTAATGATATCATATTTAAAAAGTAAGGTGAGGTAAGCTTTTAAAGGCTTGTTTGTTGCTTTTCTTTATTGTACAGTCTATTCTTAAATTAACACAGGTATTTCCAATACTGGATTTACTTATACCCAGTATTGGTTTACTGAACTGCAGTCCAAAATTCATCTGTGTAAAAACGAACTGTATAAAAATTTTCTTATAACTTGAATCCACTTGGCCCAAGATATCCTAATTATTGTGCTTGATTTTCTATGGTGGTTTTGAATCATAAACATATCATTTTATTCATAAAAACAGTTCTACATAGTATAATTTCTATACTGTAGATTACTTTACCGTATAGTCTTTTGTTTGACTTTTTTTGGGTCAGTCTTCGGCTTTTCGTCCACCATTGACTTTCTTGTCAACTGTTGACTTTCTTGCCAAGATTTGACTCCCGTGATCAACAGTTGACTTTTTGGTCAACCGTCGACGTTTTTGGTCAAACTTTGACTAACATAAAATTTTTGACAATTTTACTCCTTTTTACCTAAAAGGTCATTTGCTTGACTAAACAATCATTTTCGAGTCTTATAAAGGCATAAAAACTCACAAAACCTCATAAAAACCCTTAACCGGGTTTTTTCATAATATCCTCGAGATACAATTTGAATTTTTATACAAGAAATCATAATTGTCGAGAAACTAGGTATTACAGAGAGGCCTGAGAAATAATTAGTGGTGGAGTCGCGGCCTGTAGTGCTGAGAGGTGACGGAGAAAGGGAGGGGCCAAGAGAGAATGAAGGCGATGTAGGAGAGAAAATGGAATGAGGGGTCACGGTGGAGGAGATGGGTTTCGAAGGAGGGTTTGGAGAGACGAGAGTGAAAGAGATGCGAGAGTGAAACTGTGGAGGGAATAAGGGTTTATATATATATATATATATATATATATATAAGTGACGGATTCAAGCTATATTTAGAAAAAAAAAAATTTAAATGCACCACATACCACGACGGTTTTTGTCAAAAACCGTTGTGGCATGTTGTAGTTTTTTTTATTATTATTTAAAAAAAAAGTGGTGGATTCACGCGAAATTTTGAAAAACAAATTTTTTAAAATGCAAGACATACCACGACAGTTTTTCGGAAATGGTCGTGGTATGTCGTAGTTTTTTTTATTATTACTTTTTTTTTAAAAAAAAAAGTGGCAGATTCACTCGAAATTTTGAAAAAACAAATTTTTTTTAAATGCAAGACATACCACGGCGGTTTTTCGGAAACGGTCGTGGAAAGCCTAAGCTTCCACGACGGTTTCCCAATACCGTCGTGGAAGCTTCTACTTCCACGACGGTTTTCGAAAACGGTCGTGAAAACGGTATTGGGAAACCGTCGTGGAAGCTTAGACTTTCCACAACCGTTTCTGAAAAACCGTCGTGGAAGTTCCGTCGTAGAATCTGCATTTTGTAGTAGTGTACTTAGCTTTAATATTTGAAATTTGCGAAAGATTATTATTTTTTATTTTTATAAACATACATCTTACATGCATATAATTATTACGTACATATCATTGTCATTAACAAAACAGTATAACATTATAACATACAAACTTACTTGTCATTATTAAATAATTACTTACTAATAAGTACCTTAAACATGTTTGCATTTTTAGACATTACTAATTACTGTAATTTAATACTCAAAATAATTGCGGAAACTCAGCGTAGTAGTATCCCATCCCGCCCATCACATCTACTTCGTAGCTCGCCTGGTCCATCTGTTACACTATAGGTTTCTTACCTACAATATGAGCATTTTCTGATGAGCTTTAATTTCACTTAACAAGTACAAACATATCCTCACAAAATAATTAAAAACATGGAACAATACATGCATGATCCATTTATGCGTGATTGTGAATTTATTCCTTCATGCTTAATAATAGATTTTCTTGTCTTGTCTTATCTGTGGGCCCTGGTGTATGTACCAGATGCGCGTAATCATCGAATTATAAGGGTTTACAAGGTCCCCAACAACACCAAGATCATAGATTGGACTTGCTCCAGATCAACTGAAATTAACTGAACTGATCTTTTCTTGTGAAAGATTAGTATGACACCCTTAACTTGTCTTGTCTTAGTCTTGTTAATTATTTTATGGTGAATATGTAGTATATCATACTCCAACATAAAACCTCAAAGCTATAAAACTAAGACAAGTATCATAATAGCTTTAAAACATGTAAGTCATGGCATCAAGCATGGAAGTATGCAATATGTCATAGTTCAATATAAATCTTAAACATAGAACTTGGACATATCATCATGGAACATATCTTCATAAGACCAGTGTTTTAAAAACATATCGTAAAGCATGAATTTAAAACACAGCTTAAAAACTTGCATTTCTTAAAACATGTCATTCTTAAAATAGTTCAAAACTTGCATTGAATAAAACCATTCAAAACTGGCATCTTATAAATTGTTCAAACATACATCACATTAATCATGGAGTATATTGTATAAAAACATTATTTCATACTGTTGACGTGGTTTGTACTTACCTGATTTATGCTACAGTATTTTACTCGTCTTGTACACCAAGTGTTTTAATAGGTCCACGTCATGTTTGATCACTCATAATGGATATAAGTGTTTAGTTTAACTAATTAACTTCTACTATAGAAATTTAATTAGATATATATCAAATTATTTAACTTGATTGGTCTAGCACTAGATTATCAAAATCTAATGTTATTGGGCCTCTAGGCCATTATATCAAAAAGTTACTAAACTATCTGAAAGTCTCTTACTATATGTTCTATAACCCTTTAGAAGAATTTATAACTGACATCTAGCTCTAAGTTCAATCTACCGATAGATAAAATATTCTACCAATGTAAAATCATGATTTATCATATTATAAATTTCTAGAAACCATTTTTGGTTAAAACTGATTGATACATTCCATAATGAGGATTGTATCGTTTTAGTGGCTCAAAGGATAAATCTTAACTTATGTGTGTAAAATTACAATGTTAACTCATTTTTATAGATTTTTGTAACAAATTATTTTAGTTAAAACATCATTTGAGAAACATCTTTCTGCCAACTAATGCAGGTTTGAGTATTCTACAAATGTTGTGTTCGTATAAAAATGATTTTTGTAGTTGCGAAAGTGTTTCGGTCCATTTAAAATCTTACAGAAAACAACTTGTGCTAGAGACATTTTTGTAAAAACTTCCTTCACAAAACTTGTAGATCTTTTCAAGATCTAAAATTTTCTATATTTAAATTTAAAAATCGCTTTTAATCTCTAACACTGTCATTTTTAATAGTTTCCAAAATCGTGAGGCGTATGTGCAATAGTTGCAGTGAAAATCACTCCTTAGAGCACTTTTTGAAAATCGTGTAAAACTATATCATAGAGTCGTTATTTATCATTTCGTCATCACCAACCTTTTAGATATCGAGGAGATCTACAACTTTCATGTTTGTCGTCATGTCAAAATCAAAATTTATCTTATTGTTTTGCAAGAAAATCCGTGACTAAAATGTTGCAAAACAAGTTTATAGTCTGTTTATCACTTACTTCCTTATCGGCCCTGAAACTGTATATTATAGACATTTTTAGACCAAGTCTTCTTCATGAAACATTTAGGTTTTGATGAGCTCTAAAAATTTCATGTTTGATGAGAACCCAATTCGGCCTCTACGGTACTCATGTTGATGAAAATCCGTGGCTGGGCAGTATAAAAACTGCTTATGCCAAGTTTTAAACATAGGCCTGATACATAATCTCAGAGGCATTTTAAACAAAGTTGTCTCATTAGATTCCGAGTAGATCTAAAAGTTCTCTGAAGTTCACCGAGTCTATAAAGGTCATTTACTATGCCATTTAGGTTGATTTCAGTGACTGATTCTAAATGGCAGTTATTAAATTCGTTGTTTAGCTTAAACACCTTCTAATCATGTTCTAGATCATAAACCATAACCATAAATCAACATAAACATAATCACCCCTTGGATCTAGAGCCATTCGACATAAAAATTAAAACTAAAAACAAAATATAAAACTTATTACAACCCAATAATAAATTCCTATACATTGGTTCTAAGCATGAATTAGTGCTTGAAACTAAGACGATGAGTTTTGGAGATTTTACCTCAAATGATCCTCTAGCTTTTAGTGTGTGGGAGGGGCTGAAATTATGAGTGTGAGGAGTGAGAGGGGGGCGTTTTCGGCTGGGAGAAATGGGAGAAAAAGTTGCAAAAATAAGCAACTAATGCTTTGGTTCCTATTTATAGACAAATCTTAATTCTTGCTTATCTCTCCATCCTTGCTTTAAGCTTACTAGCATGATTTAAAAGAGTCAAAATTGGGGCTGAAAAACTGACTAATGCCACCGGTGGTGGCTTGTGAAAATGGAGCAAATTTGTGCACATCTAAACACCATCTATTAGTCACATCATGTGTCATAACATACCTTTTTTAATCATTTCTTTGACATTTCCTTCACTTGATTCAAGGGACTTGACGTCAGCACAATGGAAGTTCTAATTAGGGGTGGCAATACGGGTTGCGACACGATGACACAACACGAAAACGACACGAATTTCGTGGGTTCGGGTTGGGAAAATTTAGTGACGGGTTGTGTTCGGGTCACAAAAATTTGACACGAAAAAAAAAAAACGGGTCGTGTTCGGGTTGGACCCGAAATTTTCGTGTCAATTTCGTGTTAGTTTTCGTGTCAATTTCGGATCAGTTTCGTGTCAAGTTCGTGTCAAAATTTCGGGGTCCATTTTCGTGTCAAATTTCGTGTCTGTTTCGGGGTCAATTTCGGGTTCATTTCGTGTCATTTTCGGGTCCAACACAAAAATGAGTTTGAAAATTGAAATATTTTAAAATTTAAAAGAAAAAAACCCTAAGAAGCAGCCCCTTTGCCTTTCACCTTTACTCCTTTACTGAGATCTGCCTCTCAGCCTCTGCCTCTGCCTTCTACCCTCTCCCCTCTAGCCGTCGACCATCGTGCGGCTGCCTCACGCCCTCCCCTCACCTTCCGGCTCCTTCTCTCAGGTCTGGATCTGCCTCTTCCGGTCTTCCTCTTCCTCTCCCCTCGGCTCTGGCCAACGAGCATCTCGTGCCTCACGCAGTCACACTCACGCCCTCACCATCTCGGAATCTGCCTCTGCCTCTGCCAATTGGAACTTCCCGATTTCGAATCTGCCTCTCAGCCTCTCAGCCTCTGCCTTCTACCCTCTCCCCTCTAGCCGTCGACCATCGTGCGGCTGCCTCACGCCCTCCCCTCACCTTCCGGCTCCTTCCTCTCAAGGTCCGGATCTGCCTCTTTCCGGTCTTCCTCTTCCTTCTCCCCTCGGCTCTGGCCAGCGAGCATCCTCGTGCCTCACGCGGTCACGCTCACAGCCCTCCCATCTTGGAATCTGCCTCTGCCTCTGCCAATCGGAACGTCCCAATCTCCAATTCTCCTTCGTTCATTGCTAGTTCGGTTGTCTCTCCCTCGCTCATTGGGGTACAAAAGTTGAAATTTTCTTTTGGTTTGAGGCGTCTGTTTGGTTGCTGAGAAAGTTTTGTTGCCGACTGTTTGTTTCTTTTGGCCTTTTATTCTCTCAAGTCCAATGATGGTTGTCACCAGATCTAGTCCAAATAGAAAATTAGTTAGTTTACCTTACTCCACTGCAGCTAGAAAGGTTGGTGCTGTTGGTGATGATAAATTCGAACCAGAGATGAGATTAAAAAAAGTACATGACCACCCTCAAAAGAGAAAACAGGAAGTTTGCGAACCTTCTGGAGTTCGTCATTCTAAGAGAAAGTTGCTTTGCAAGACAACGATACTTTTGTTTTTCAAATTGTTACTAATTTGATCAAGTTTTCTAGTGGTTTGTTATTGGTGAATTCTGATAATCTTAGTATGTATATTTCTAGTTATTATTTGGTATCTTGTTAGTTAATCTCTTATTTCTATTTGGTATGTACTACTGGTTTTTGTTCATTAACTGGGTAGTTAATTGAATCAAGTTCGTGTCGGGTCATGTTCGTGTCGGGTCATGTTCGTGTCACGGGTCAAGTTCGTGTCACGGGTCAAGTTCGTGTCGCGGGTCAAGTTCGGGTTCGTGTCGTGTCAACCCGTGTCGTGTTCGTGTCGTGTTCGTGTCACGGTTTCGAGTCGTTTTCGTGTCACGGGTCGTGTCGGGTTGGGGAAGAAAAAATTCGACACGGCTCAAACACGACACGAACACGACACGAAACACGAATTGACACCCCTAGTTCTAATGCTGCACAATCTGATTTGCAGTCTAAATTTATCCGAACATTTTAACAGTATTTTTAGATAGTGTAAAATGCTTATTTTTTCTCTTATACTTAATAAACTGATAGATTCATTCTCTAACTCCATATAGTCCATAATTGTATTTGGGTTATTGTATGATCATAAAACACTATCTGATTGTCTGAAATTACAGTACGAGCTGGTGCTAACTCGGTACAAAGAAATTTCCCATTCTATTCTGATTTTCAAACAACAAATATTTTTATTTCCTAGTAGTGTCATAGAGCTCATAAATACTCTTAACTTCTTAATTGATCATAATTCATCATCTGACTAGTTAAAATTGTAGTCCGAGGCAAAATTACATATTCCAAGAAATTTTTTCCGAACAGTTACGAAATTGACCTAAATTGCTTAGTTGGGGTTATAAACCTCAAATTGGATCAAACTATGACCTTGTTGCATCAAAACCCTAATTTTCTTAGTACTGTACTAAATTCACTAGTGTAGAAACTATACTGGTTGGGCTAGGATTTTCCATTGTTTTGTTGTCTTGGTGATTTCTGAACTTAGTCACGGGCTTTCTGTATTTGATCATATTATTCATACATTTAGTGCTAATTAACATACAGTTTCTGCACGGTATGCTAATCTAGCACTCGGCACAGTATTTCACTTATACCGTGTACTTTCTAAATTATATTAGACATTTTCATGAACTTGATGTCCAATTATAATCTAAATGGAAGCATTTCATGTTTACTTTAGTAATGAAAGTTTCCCAACGTAACTCTACTCGTTAAAATCATTACAGTATTAAATTGCATTGTATATGCTATTTACTAACATAAAATATTGGAAATCATGAAATTTGGGATTTATTACCACAAAATTCATTTTTCACATGAGATTACCAGAAAAGTTCGGGACTTGACCTCTTTCTAACTAGGGAGGTTAAGTCTTAAATTTTTTTTTCCCGGACATCACAACTATATATGCCTATACGCATGTTGGTGCAATCGTCTCTAAATTTATATCATTCATGTGGTTTACCCAATTAAAAATGAGAAATTATACCATATATCATATTGGACAAGTACTTATGAAATATATACCATGTTTTTAAAAGTTGATAAATTACAAGCATATTTTAATTAATATTTTAAAACAAAATTTAATTATTTCAAAATTTACCATTGTTTTTGTCTCCTCATTCTCTCTCTCTCTCTCCCTTTTGTCTCTCTGTTTTCCAAGGCAAGGATGAAAGGGGCGCGTGCCGGTGACAGAGGACGGCGACGATGGATAGCGATGGGATAGCTCGTGTTTCACTTTGTAATCTCACGCAGTGGCCATCGCGTTTGAAGGAGACTGATTCCCTCAAGTGGTGTCTCATAATTTCTCGATCATCAGGCTTCGGGCTTGGTGCTTTATTCATCGTCTTCTCCGATGATGATTACTGTGGCGGCGACTCTCCAACATGTGCTTTCTCACGATTGCTCAGCAAGATTGCAAACTCCACAGCAGACGTCGCAATCTCGATTGCGATCTCCCAAACGGGATCTTGGAAGACTAATCGAGCAGGCAATTTAAGAAATTAATAAATAAATAAATAATATTGAATACTAAAATTTTGATTAAAATTTTATTATTTATGAAAATATACTAAATATTCAAAAAAAATAACATATTTACATTGTAAATACGCAGATTTACAAGTTAATAAAAAAAAATTTCCCAACAAATTTAGTATTTATAAGGTAACTTAAGTAATTATTTCTTTATAAATATTTGTATTTACAAGTTAAACATGAGAGTTATAAAATATTTATTTAACAAATTTATATTTACAAGGTAAATTAAGTAATTGTTTCTTTGTAAATCTTTGTATTTACAGATTTAACATGAGAGTTATATTTTAAATCTTACTTAGTAGATATTAATTTTTACCCGATATTGAATTTACTATATAATCTTAAATCTAAAAAATTTTCATAAATACATAGATTTACAAGTTAATAAAAATATTTACTCAACAAATTTAGTATCCACAAGATAAATCAAGAAATTATTTTTTTATTATAAATCTTTGTATTTATAGATTAAACATGAGAGTTATTTTTTGAATCTTACTTAGTAAATAGTAATTTTTATCGGTAATATTAATTTTGTTTAAATTTTATCTTATCTTATCTTATCTTATCTTAATTAACTAATAACTAATAATAACTATTAACATAATAATAATAATAATATAACAATGGATATAGAAGGGTCAATGTGAGTTACTGTGCACCTCCAATATGCTGCATCCACGTGTCAGCATTTTCCTCTTCTTCTTCCTTTTCAACTCACGCAAGATGCTTTTCACTTTCCTCTTACACTCTCTCTACTTTGTTTGCCTTTTTTTACTCTTCCCCTCAGTTGCCCTTCTTCTCTACTGCTCTTTCTCTGAGCAACGTCCTTTTGGTGCTAATCAATCATAATCATCTTCATCTTCTTCTTTCTCGACCGTCCCCCCTTTTTTTTTGTGTGCGTTTCTCTCTCTTCCCCTATCTCGCCCGATTTTCGTTCTGTCTCTCTCTCTCTCTCTTGCGTCCTCTCCCCATTTTGTTCGCATACTCTTCTTCTCTTTTTGCGACCCTGATTCGTTGGGATAGCCGATGGCCAAACACAGATGGAAGAACAGGGCACAATGAAGGAGCTCATCAGCGACTAATTTTGCATGCTGATCAGGGGGTCAACTGAGAAGATGAGCGCTTGAGGAGGTTATTCCTTGAAAAGCTGAATTTTTTTTTTTAAATTGTTCAGACCAAAATTTCATCTTTCATCTTCTAGTTGTTTCTCTATGGATCGTTATCTACTTTCTGATACGTCCTTTCTTCTTTTCTGCTAAAGCTTGAAGCATCTTAGGCTATTGAAATGATTGAAAAAGAATGTATGCTAATGATTTGTTAAGACACCATAAGTACTTACTACTGATTTTCAGATTTTATTATTGTTATTATTATTTTTTTAATTTTTAAGTTCTTCTGTTTTTTTATCACTTTCCATGATTTCAGCTTCTAAACTATTTCAAGATTCAAAACCCCTCAACGGGAAGGTTCGAAAGTAAAAGCCCAATTGATTTTTCGGATGAAGAATTGGAAGACGAGCTTATTAAATCGTTCCTGAGGACTAGGTTTGAACCAAGATATGCTTTTCAATCAGGTAATTATAATAAGTTTAATCTGATGTGATTTATGCATGATTAATTCATTTGGGTTTTACTATGTTATGTTTATCTTCTCGTAATAGTCTTCGGAATTGTGATATTGTAAAGAATCAAAGCATGTATGGCTGGACTTTTTTCTCTAATGATATTGAGAATTAACAACTTCCCAGTTATAAGTTCTTTTATTGACAATAACATTTAGTCAGCCTCAAAGGTTAGTTCGTTCTTATGCCACTCAGAATAATTGTCTTTTCATCCTAAGTTACTTATGTTTTCATTTGCTACCACTTGACAAGGTGGTTAATGATTATTATCTCCGTATATTGTTTGAATGTGGACGGTGGTAGGTCAAGGTCCTTATTGTGGGTTATGTAATATTTTATTTGGTCATAAGAGTTATGTCGCTTGGTTATTCTGAAATGCTTGTTCTTTTAGCCAAATAAGGAGATTAAAAATGTGTATTTTTACTTTTTCAGTTTTGCCAAGAGTGAGGGCGCTGATAGTTGGCTCGCACTGGTAGATCGTTTTTTAACTCTAGGAGATGATTGTATGGATGAGAAGAATGCCGTCGAGGAGAATTTAATCAAGTTAATTGATGTTTACTTTGACGTATTGGATGCTCCAAATAAACGAGGAAAGGTTAGTTCTGTGGTTCGTCTCTTTTGTTGCTTCAGTTGCTATTGCTTTAGATGCCTTCATTAATCACTATGGTGAGCTTTTCTGTTTTTCTTTCCCCTATATTTCACATGCATACATACGTATGGGTTGAGGCTAATTTCTATGATTGCTATATTTAATTTCTCTAATTTCATTTCTCATTGATCTTCTAAGAATGTCTTCTCCTATATTTCACATGCATACATACATATCGATTGAGTCTAACTTCTGTGATTGCTAAATTGTAATTTCTCTAATTTCATTTCTCATTGATCTTCTAAGAATGTCTTCTTATTTCTGTTTCTGTCTTCTTCTCTTTTTTCCCCGATCCCTTTCAAACTCTGTTTATTAGGTTGAAGTTCCCAGAAAATCAAAGCCAAAAATATTCCCTCGTTAAATGGAAAGGCAAAATTCTTTTCTCTCACTCGCTGTGTTATTTAGCTACTCATAAAGAATACATGAAATTGGAGGGGGGAAAAAAAAAAGTTGGTTTAATCATGATCATGTCTGTTGATAAAACCACTCTAATTTACATCCTCTTTGGGGAAAGAGAATTTGAATAAATGTTACTTTCTGCCATCGCGGAATTTTCAAGCTGCCTTATTTTAAGGTTGAAGTCCCCGAAGCTTGCTTAACAAAATGGACGGCACACTGCAAATAGTATAGTAAAGAAATGCGTGATGCTTTGATACACAAGAATAAGGTAAAAAACGAAGCTGCCGATGAGGTCATTAGGAAATACGAGAGGGTAATCATTTTGACGTTGAGCTAGAAATCAGTAATTCTTTTTCCTATTTGTTAAGCAGCACTGTTTGACATTAGTAGTGCGGAGCACCACTTGTAACGATGAGTGGTTCTTATGTGCATGAGTTGAGGCATGGGACTTAGCATGCGTGAATTGTAGTGCCAAACTTTAGTGATAACGATATCATTTTCCTATTTTTCTTCCTCTCCTAACTATATTCTCTCTGTAGCTGCTAAATAATGCATTTATTTCTCCATATTTTTTAAAATTTCTTGTCTGTCCTTTCTCTGTTTCTCTATTGAAAACTTTTGCGAGGAAAGTTTACGAACGAAGGTTTTCTAGGTCAAAGATGTTGGGCACAACAAGATTAGAACAATGGTCTGGAGAGAGGGAGGGGGAGAGAGAGAGAGAGAGAGAAAGAGATAGAGCTTTTGCAGTTTATGATACTCAAGTGTCTTTTAGAAGTCAAATGCTTTTTTCCATAAGAAAAAAGATGTTAACAAATCAAGTGTTGTGTTTGGCAGTGGGGACAAAACTACCTTCGATAGCGAGAGAGGAGCCGTAGAACTGCCTGACAGCTTTGTCGGATTTAGATTGATCTTGTGGTATGCTTAGTGGATATTTATCAGCTCTTAAAGATATATAATCCCACAGAAGGTTCGTATCCTACTTGGTTATATCTCTTGCTATATGCATTTACACATGTTTTTAAGTTCAGTTTGTTTTGTACAGTCAAGTGCTTTGTGTGCTTGTATGTGTTGTATCCCTGGTGGGGTTGTGCTCAATGAAGTATTATGATCTGTTTATTTATTAATATTATCACTTTTGGTTTTTGGGTTGTGATTTTATTTTATAGATTACCGCGTTTGGTAGTGCTTTATGAGTGTTACTTTTACCAAAAAAACAAAATAAATAAATAATTAAATGAACCAAAATACCCGATCATCCAGATTCAAGTCAAATTTCTATCTTTAGTATAATACGTTGTTTATCCTATTTTACTTGGTGATTTATTCAAACTTTCTATTCCAAGCAATTCAATATCAGATGATTGATTTAATTCTGTAATTGCCTTTGATTTAATTCTATTTACAACATACATCTTCCGTTGTTTTGGTGGTAGCATTGATGTTTTGGACAAATTTTGTTTCATTCATTGTATTGGATTCCTGTATTATGAGGTTATAGCCTTACTGGTTATTATTCAGGGTATTCTTTTCTAAAAACGTGGTGAAATTATACTGTAGCTTTTATTTGGTGGTTGGACATCTGCGAATGCACTAATTCCTTGGAAGGAGGTAGAAGCCAAATTGTTTGCTCTTAATGTCGGTGTTTCGTTTCTCGAGCACGGCTATGTATGTAATCCTTAGGCACAAATGTTTTGCCTTTTAGATTTTGGGGATTGGTGCAAGTCTACCGATGATGCTTACTTGGTTTATTGCTTTTCTCAGGTACTGTTTGATTTAGCTCTCTGTTTTGTCTTTATGGTTTTAGGAATAAATCTGAAAGCAAAAATAGAACCTCATATTAGTATATTACAATTAGTTAATCTATTACTTGTGGAGTTACTAAATATTGTATATCACTAATTAATTGGAATGCTATCTTTGAACTAATTGCTTTGCTTATTGGTTTTTTACTACTGTCATATATTTATAGTCCTATTATTTGCACTAATCATTTATGCTATCATAATAGGTTGCATTTGTGAAGTTTTAGAATTCACGTTTTATAGTATGTTTTGGTTTGTCTTATAAGAAATGTTGGATTTTTGGAATCTTTAAGCATTATAAAGTGAACCAATGAGTGGTTTTGGTTGAATGGGAAAAAAATGAGAAAGTATGAATGGGTGTTTTGATGTGGCAAAAAAAAAAAAGAGTGGTGGACTTGATTTGACCTATATGACAATATTGGCTTAAATTTGAGCTCTGATTAACAAACATTAACGATAATTTGGATGGTGTTCATGGGTGTTAGTACAGAGGTGATGGAGTCATTAAAAAAAAAAAAAAAAAAAAACAGCTGATTCACAAAGGAATCGTGCGAAATGATGTCAAACAAAAAATGAGAAGGAATGAAATGTGTATTACAATGGATGTTAGAAGTGAGTGGAATGCTGGGTAAATAAGCATTAATGGAGGAAGTGCATATAAAAAGACACAATTTGGGACAATGGATTGTGATCCAAGTGATGGATGTAGCAGTTCAGCTATTAGAATATCTGTTGTAGTTTGTAAACAGGTATTTGTAAATGGATATTTGTGTGTGAGATATCTTAACTATCTATTTTATGATTTTATATCAGTCAAGTCTTGGTAATTTGCTGTCTTTGAACATGTTTTTGTCATGATAGTGATTGTCTCTGGTCGTGAGAGAATTGATCAAATGGATGGAACTGTGCTTGATAGGAAGGAGGGGAATGATAGAACGCCTAAGTGAGGGAACTGGGAAAAAGAGCGAGAGATCGTTTCTCTTATAGGTCACCTGTAACGCCCCAACTTTAACTAATCATAAATTACTAACCTGACATTAGAATTAACATACGTAGAAGATGTGAGGATAATATATTTAGTTATTAATGATGTTTCGTTGAGTTATTTTCATAGGTGACTACGTCGAGGAACTTGAGATGCAACTAAAGATTTATGCCAAATTATTTTGAATGTCGAGAACTTGAGATGCAACTAAAGATTTATGCCAAATTATTTTGAATATTCTGTGTCATCTGATGATTCGTATAATGGATTGATAAAAATATATATATAAATATATATATATATTTGTATTATAAGTAAGTGCATAGATATAATATATAATGTTATATGTTATGTATATTATATATGTGAATAGATATTAAGTTATTACGTGATAAAAAGTATTTATATTTACGCATATAACTATGTACTTTAAGTAATATATATGTGTATATATATGTATATGTATTCAAACGTGCATAATTTTAGAGGTTATGCATGTCAACTTTATGGTGTGTGTGTGTGTGTGAAGAGATGGTTAGAAAAGGAGGAGAATGAAGTTAAAGCTGCAGAGAGAAAAAAAAAAAAAAAAGGAAAACTTTCCCTTATTCCATTCAATTTCCGATTATGATAATTCTTATGGCCCAAAATAAAGGGATTGACAACCTACAAATTAATAGTATTTTTATTAATTCCAAAATTTGTTTGGAATTAACCGCTCATAATTTTTATAGGGTATAAAATTTTAGTTTTTTCTTTCACGCTTATTCATTCCTCTCTCTTACCTAATACCTCTCTCGCTCGCTCTATTCCTCTCACACACACAGACACACTAAGACTATCTACCAAACCTCTAGATTCATCCAAACCAAAATCAAAAGGATTTGAAAGTATGTTTTGTTTCATTGTTTGATGATGATTATTATTGTTTGGGATCCTTTGAGGAGATTAAGTGATTTTCTTAATGAGTTTCGTCTTGTCAGTTTGAGGAGATGATAAGAAATATCTTTGGAATGATGAATGAGGGAGCAGCTCTATGGTTGATTGACGATGCTTTATTGCTTTAGAATTATATTAGGTTTTGTGAATGGTTGATTTTTGTCAACTAGACGATTTAAGGTTTTTAATTTCTGAATTCATGATTTTATTGGTATGGTGATTTAATTATTTTATATATTAAAAACATGCCTTAGGGTTGTATTTTGTGTGTGCGTGTGAGTCATATTATTGGTGGTGATGATTTAATGTTTTAATTTTTATTAAATAAAATTTTCGGATTGGACATTGCCTGGAAATTTCCAGTTTTGAATATCTATTTTCAAAATCATTTTTGAAGGACTAAATGATCTCCATTTTAACGACTTGGTATTATTAGAAGGTCTAGATGCCTACTTTCATTTAAAATCAATTTCAAGTTGTTTGGAGACATGCAAATTTTTATGATGTTTCAAATGGGCAAAGGTTCGGCTACCAGTTTCTGTAACTTTTGGTGATCAAAAATTTGAAATTGTTTTTGAGGGTCCAACAGTCTCTATCTTTAATGAATTAGGTACCGTTAGAAAGCTATGGATGTCTACTTTCTTTTAAAATTGGTTTCAGGTCATTTGGAATCTTGTACGAATTTATTAAATTTGGAACGAATAGTGGTCTGGTTGCCAGTTTTTGTGTTTTGATATTATTGAGTGATGAAATAGGTTTATTAAGCACTGTTATGATATGATGGATTGTTTGATAAAATTATTAGGGTCTTTTGGTAATTTTTTTATATTTATTATTTATGGTATGAACGGTTCTAAAGGCAAGCACTCGATACATCAATCGTATGTCATCGTCGGAAAAAATTTAAAAATAACTAGTAAGGTGTTTATGTAAGTATACTCTCATTTGCAACATGAATTAAAAAATTGAGAAGTATAAATTTTGATGTTCATGATGATGTTATGATGTTCTTTTTTTAATACTTCTCTTATGATAACTTTTTGAAGAAAAATATATATATGTATGTATATGTATTTTTATGTTTTAAAATGACATTGTACATGCTTGATGATGTTGTCACTGTTGGTTTGGGATTAGTTACCCCACTCCTTCCGTTACTAGTGCGCTATGACAGCATAACGCCAGGTCCTATATATGACAGTTGAACATCGGGTCAAATATATGACGGTTTTGAAAGTTAAAATGTTTTTCAAGGATGTTTGTATTAATGATAACGCTTGTGATGAAAAAAAAAATGTAATTTACATTTGTGAGATTCAAGCGTCTTACTAAGGTTTTGCTTATATAAGTTAATTCATATTATAAAATAAAGAAAATTTAAGATGTAGCAATGGAGAAGTTTGGAGCAGAAACGGGACGATGTGTGATGGGAAAAATGGGATGAACAATTTTAATTTCAAATAAAATTTTGGGGACTTTGGTTTATTATTATTTTGATTGAAAGATTAATGTGGACTTTTTTAAATTTTATTTTGTGGTATGACATTAAAAATTTTTTATTAATTTTGAAAGTTATTTTGATAAGGTTTAAAAAAAAATTTTTTTTGATAGTTTTGTAAAATTATCTAAGTAAAGCTTTTCATTAAGTCAAATTTTTATTTCAAGTTTATTATTTTCTATAATTTTTATAAGAGATGAATATTGAAAATATGAGTAAACTATAACGATTTGTGAGGGATCGTTACATCACCTTCTCTTTTTCTCTCTCTTTTCAAACAAAGTCTTAGAAACCAAGTTTTTCACTGTATTAGGAAAATATCAGATAATTAGATAAACATGCATGAACCACATATGTTTATATTCTTGTTAATAATATTTTTTAGAATGAAAAGAAGTAGAAATATCATGTGTAAACAATTTTATTCTAAAAAATTATTCTTATTGTTAAGTATACTATATAAATGTGTTAATATCTTTGCAAATTTTTGGTTTTTTTTAACATAATTATTGATTTCCTTTTTTAGGGGAAATTATTTAGTTCTTTTGAATTTTGTAGTTTAAGATTTAGCTTCCGATATTATTATTTTCGGCATCACTGGTTGCTTTTATCATTGACATTGATTTAAAATGAATATTGTTTTTTGTTTGTGCCAATCAATTTAGCTCTTTCAAAATTTGTGTCGTTTAATTAGAACAATGACATATATTCTTGCCATCATCTAACAAGTACATGGATGGCCTCTTTCAAAAATAAATTAGCTTGTCTTGCCTTTCCCGGTTATTGTTCTTATTAGCATTTTAAATTCTACCATTCTCAATTTTTTTGGCTTGTTCTATTTTAATTTCATGACTCAGTCTATTTTTTATTTTTATTTCAGGTTAAAGCTATACATACATACTTCTGCCCCTAACATTAATCACTACTCATTTTGTTTTTTGTAATCCCCTAAATGAATGCCTTTTTATTTTGTGGTTAAAATCTTTTGAAAATAATTAAGGTCGTCTGAACTATGTTTTTTATTTATTTATTTATTTATTCTCTTTATAGTCCCCCCAAAAAATCGTTCACTAATCTACATTTTAACTTGATGAAACTTACTAATCATTTTTTCAGTTTATAATTTATTTATCTTTAGTTTTTAATTTCACAAATAGTCAATTCAATACTCCAGAGTATAAAAACCTTATTCATTAGATAGATTTAAATAGAAAAAAGATCTCATACTTTCTAAAGAAAATTAATAAAATATAATACTTCTATGTTTTTTTTTTTTTTTTTTCTATTGAAAATTTTCCCAAACTATATTTTGTCTAAACCTTTTTCTTTTTTTGACAACCCTAAGTTACTATTTTTATAATACCTCATAATTAATTTCTCATTCGATTTACCAATTTTTTTAGAATGTACATGGCACGTGAGCATGCGCTGCCTCTAGTTTATGTAAAAGATATACTAAAAATAATTAGATTTATTGATTTGTATCTATCTCATTAATAAATCCATTTTATTCCACTAATTAAATCTATATATTTACACGTACTATTTAGATTTATCAAGTAAAATAAAATATACTAATATTAAATTTAATTTCATTATTATTACTATTTTTTTAATTTCTTTCCTATTTTTTCAAATTTTGTAAGTATCACTGTTTACTTGTAAATATATTTACTGTAAATGTCATTATTAATTCCTTTTATTACAATAATTTTAATTTTTTTTAAAACTTTTATGGCTTTATTGTTTATTTTTTATTTAACTTTCATGACTTTTTTTTTCTTTATTTTTTTTTTTTACAATTACAGTCTTGTTTGATAACAGGTTCGGTTTAAATTAAATTATACTTTTTTCATCATGTTTTTTATTTTTTTCTTCAAAAAGTTATTTGTCTTTTCTGAAATTCAAAAAAATTCACTATTTAAACTTATAAATCTTAACTCAAACTTACACACCAAACACCCCCCTACATTTTACTTTAAATTGCAAAAATAGCCCTTAAATTTATTAAAACCTAAAACTAACCCCAAAGCATCCATTGTGCTGCCGGAGACGCCGCCGTCGCCAGAGATGATGGAGACGCCGCAGGAGAGCACGACGCGCGGAGGTCGTCGGAATCTGGACTTGAATTGGAGTTTCGCGTGGAGATTCCGTTTGTCTCTCGCGCGATGGAGACAACGAGCGACGGAGATGGAGACATGAGCCACGGCGAGGCGAAGTCGCCAGCGAATAGGAGAAAGCAGCCGCCCGGATGGCCGGCGAAATCCCCGATGACGACGGGTGAGTCAGAGAAAGTAGCTGAGACTTGCAAGAGGATCAATCGGGCTCGCGATTCACGCTGAGATCGGCGGCGCTTCGTAAATGGCGACGATCTCCGACCGGCGAGAAGCAGACGCGACGTTATGATCTCGAACCGGCGAGTAACAGATGCGGTTCTCGTCTCCCTCGTGATGCGACGGCGACAGCGACGCTACGGCCACTTCGACTGGAACTGGGAGTTTCAGATCTGGGTGAGAGTACTGGGGGAAGGGTAGAGAAAAGGAAGAGAGAGGGGCAGGGGTAAAACGGGGATTTTGAAAACAAATTGGAGTAGGATATGTTACTATTTTCCACCCAATAAAAAAAATACTATAATTTTTAATTCTCTATTTATATTATGCTATTCTACCTATTCTCACGTTAAAAAGGTACCAGGAATCCAATAATGTAAACGGAAAATAATGTTCAAAATTACAATGAAAATTGCAATAAATTACTATAATAGATGGACCAAGACTTGAGGAAAAGGACATTTATTTATGACCCGACCTGTACTCTTTGAAAAAGAAAATGAGCAGGAAAAAGTTGCCTTTTTTTTTTCTTTTTTATTTATATATTCTGTAATGTAACAATAAGGCAGAAAAAGATGAGGACAAGACTTCCATTCTCTCATTAAAAAGGCACCAAGAATCCAACAATGCAAACGGAAATAATGTCCAAGTTGCAATGAAATTGCAATAAATTACTATAATAGATGGACGGAGACTTAGGAAAAGGACAACTATTTATGACCCGACCTGCAATATTTGAAAAAGAAAATGAGCAGGAAAAAGTGGCCTTTTTTTCTTTTTTATTTATATATTCTGTAATGTAACAATAAGGCAGAAAAGATGAGGACAAGGCTTCCATTCTCACATTAAAAAGGCACCAGGAATGCAATAATGTAAATGGAAATAATGTCCAAGATTACAATGAAAATTGCAATTTATTACTATATACTAAAATAGAGGAGGGGTTTACTGTTTTTTTCACAGCATACGGACGAATTTGTCCCTCAGTTAGAGTTGTTTTTTTATCTACAGTGAGTGAACGATTTGACTCCTTCTTTATGTATTTGGACGATTTTGTCATTCTCAGATACTCTAAGATTGGTTACTGCATAGTAGATGGACTTTTATACTCCTTGTAATCCTAGCATATCATCAGTCTGCCTCTCTCTCCGCCGCTCATTGCCTCTTTTCATTTTTCTCTCTAAACTGTTGCTCTCTATCTCGGTTTCTTCGTTCTCTCCACACCCTAAACTATGATATTTGTGTTTTTCTTATTACCGGTTTATGTTTTTCCATCATCTTCTTCCCTCTTTTGTGTTGTGCCCCCCCCCCCCCCCCCCCCCCCCCCCCCCATTTATGTGTTTTTGTTCAATCATTTTTTCCTCTGATTTTCTCTCTCTACTGTTCATTTTCTCTCTCGGTTTCTTTATTTTCTCCAACCCTAAATTTTGATTTTTGTGTTTTTCCTGTCCTTGGTTTATTTTTTTCCCCTTATTTTTGTTTTTATTTTTCCTCTTTTTTTTTCCAAGTTTTTTTTTCCTGATTTTGATTTTCGAACTTTAGATTCTAATATTTTTACTTTGTTTTTTTTTTTATTTATGTTGTTTTTTTTAATTAGTCTAATATTCTAATTTTTTTTTTTTGTTTTTTACTTTAGATTCATATTTTTTTTCTCTTGTTTGAGTTGTTGGGAATTTTTTTCTTTTTGTTTTTTATTTATTGTCATTTTTTTTCCTCTGCATGTACATAATTAGAGAAAAATATTTTTCATTTTATTTTTATGTTTTTTTTCCTTTTATTATTATTTTTCCCTGTATTTATATGATCGGAGAAAATCATGGAAAAAAATAAAGAGTAAAAAATTAAAGAAAGAATTGAGTGAAGTGTTGATTTTGTTATATTTATATTAATAGTTTATTTTTTTAATTTATTTTTATCATATCTGTATATTTTTTATTTTTTTCTTCCGTCTGTAATATACGGGCATTAAACTAGTAATTACTATGGTAGATGGACGAAGACTTGAGGAAAAGGACAACTATTTAGGACCTGACCTGCAATATTTGAAAAAGAAAATGGACAGGAAAAAGTTGCGTTTTTTTTCTGTTTTATTATATATTCTGTAATGTAATAGTAAGGCAGAAAGATGAGGACAAAGCTGAAGCCTCCATTTATTTGCTTCTTTTTCTTCCGCTGCTTCTTCTTCATCTACTTTCACCTCAGAAATCAATAGCTCAGAATGCCACTACAGATCCTTCCGAGGTATTTACCCTTCTTCTCTCTCAGATCTGGTTATTATTTATTATTGTATCCTTAATTTTCCAAAGTAAATTGCATATATGTAATTATAATTCTATTCAATAACAAAAGTGAGAATATATGTATTTGGTGGTTTTTTTTTTTTTAGAGTTTCGTATGGGAATTTCAGTTTTTTTTTTAATTTTAATTTTTTTAAATTTTCTCTTAAGTTCGTATATATTTAGAAAATAAATTATTTCTCACAAGTGTCTCGATTAACATATTTATGATGACTAATTACTTCTACATAGAGAGACCGTAATTCATATATGATTTAGATCTCAACTAAGGTTAATTGTTGCTTGTAATTTTCATTTTGCACAACTGATAGAAACATAATCAATCTAATTGAGATGTGCCATTAATTATGATACTAGTTATATTTCTCGTTTTTGTTTCTATGTAAAATATATATATATATATATATATATATCTCACCACAACATACAACACAAAAATCTCGATGCAAGCAAAAAGAAAATGGTACATGAGAGGCAGTTTGCAACGAGACTGTATTGGATATTTTTGGGATGGTTACATACAGGGGTGGAGTCATTTCAGTGAAGGTATAAACTAATTTTTTTTTTTTAAGATAAAATAAATTTTAATGGGGACTATGTGAAATTTTTTTTTTATTATTTAGTGGGTTTATGTGATTATTTTTAATTTTAGTTGAGACAAAGTAATAAAGTATAAACTTTTTTTTATCGGAATCATATTAGTAGGGATTATGTGAGAATTTTTTATTTTTAATAGAACAAAATAGAGACTATATAAGAATATTTATTTTCAATGAGGGCAAAACCATTAAAAAAAAAAAAATTTGAGATAAAATTAAAAGAACAAAAAATTTGAATGGGGGCAGCCCCCACTCGCACTCTCCTCCCGGCCTCCGGCTACAGAGTCGGTCAAACTAGAGACTACCTGAAAATGTAAGATGCTGTCACGATGTGATTAGAGATTTCTCGGTCTAACTTTTGGAAATATTTTTTATATGTAATTAATTAGTGAACTAACTTTCTCTATTACCAAAATTGGAAATTAACTACAGACATAGCTAGCTAATTATACATGACAAAAGGCTAACCTTCCATATTATTGATCAGTCACCTATCAATTTCAAGGTCTGAACAACAATAAAAAAAATAAAAAATAAAAGTAAGGATACTTGTGGTGCTATAAGCACCATTCACCATATTAAATGAACTTCCACCATATAAAACATTTTCATATCTTGATTTTATTTTTCAAAGTTGCTGTTTCCTGAAGAAAACTTCATACATCCCCTCCTGTTTTTGTTTCAAATAAATTCACACTTTTTGACTGTTGTTTCTGGATGCCATTGGCCTGTACCGCCCAAGATAGGAGGGCTCCGTCCTTGGTTCAAGACACAGTTCAGTCAGTCCCTATCGTGTCTTTTTTAACCATTTTTTTTTTTAAGTTTCTCTCCCATTTATAAGAGAAAACGTAATAAATAGTATTTTTTTTCGAAAATAATTAATATAAATGGTTAGATTTTAAAGTATTTGAAATAAATAAAAAATTTGTTACATAAATAACATATTTACAAGAAATAAATAAATCATTTATCTATAATAATAAATAGCATTTTTTTAAAAATAATTAAAATAAGTTGTTAGTTTTTATAGATGGTAACTTTTTTAAACACGATCAAGTTCTACAATCTAAATCATTAAACAACTGAAAATTGTCAAATTGGAAAAGAAATTTTGTGTATTGTCATGAAGATACTTTTTTTTTTTTTAATGCTAAGATGAAATTATTAATTAGCACTTAAAAAAAGCGTAAAAAAAAAAAAAAGTAAAAAAACGTTGACAGCGTGCACCAATATAATGTTATATTGGTAAAAGAAGCTAACTAACAGAAATTCTCGAGCCATTTTTCTCTTCCTCGTAGTCTCTCTCCAAATAATGATGTAATTATGATGATTAAAAGTACTCTATATGGCGATCAAAAGTGAAAACGAAAAAACAAAAAACAAAAAAACCCTCTTCAACTTATTATAAATTCAAAGGCTTCTCACAATATAAGAGATTTAATATAGGTTCATGTCAATCTAATTGAAAATATACCTTAATTTTAATGTTATCTGCCTTCATTTATGTATATATGACAAATATATATATAACTTCTTATCATATTGTTGTTGTTGTAGTATATTGTCAAAGTCATTGGTGTCTGTAAATTAACATATTCTTTTTCGTACTTCTACATATTTGTTCAAGTGCTCAAAGATTCTACAGCTGTAAATAATGTAGGTTTCCATGTTCTTTTGTACTGAATAAGTACATTAATTATTGGAGATGCAACCAGCCTATAATATATATATATATATATATATGTAGCTCTCTATTAATGAAATTTCATTTCCTTTGATTTCATAAGATATGGTTTTTAGTTTTTGTTTTTTTTTTGTTACGTGTAGTGAGAGCATTGAACTCGTTATTCGAACAATGGGATGCACAAGCAGCGTCGGTGTGGAACATAAGCGGAGAGCCATGCAGTGGATCTGCAATTGATGGTTCAGTATTTGAGCGTGCTGAAAACAATCCAACCATCACATGTAACTGTTCCTACAATAATGGTTCCACTTGTCACATTACTCGAATGTATGCTACCAATTCCCTGGCCTTTTGCTCTTGGCCCTAATTTGTTTTCTTTCCATTATTCTTATAATGCTTGCGCTAAATATTTATACTCAATTAAATTACACAAAATTCCATACATATGTCTAATTATTTTGTTTACTTTCTTTAGATTAAGAAAGAAAATAAAGTTTGTAGAAAAAAAAAATATACATACATATATATATTTTATATATATATATAACTAGTTAGTTGTAGTTATTGCCGAAAAGGATAATTCCTGCTCACTCAATTCATTATTTATCATTACAACGAGCAATATCTAGTTAGACTAATATTTGTCGTTAATTAATTTTCCAGAAGAGTATATGGCCTGGACAAACGAGGAGAGATACTGGAAGAAATCACGGCTTTTAAATACCTCACATTCCTGTAATTTACTTTTTATGTATCCTTGTTCCTGTCTCTCTCTCTGAACTCTTTCGAATTAAAAGCATGCATATCTTTCTTTTCTACAAGAACATCGACCATAATTTCTTCACGGGTCCTTTACCTGCATTCATTGGAAATGTGACATCACTTACACTATTGTAAGTGTCGCCAATGTTAAGCTTGGTTGTTCTTGTTGTTGTTTTTAATTTTTTTAAGTGTCCATTTGATTGGTAGGTTTGAACTAGCTAGTTTTGAATATTGTTCAAAATAAAAACTTTAAGATAGAAAACAGTACGGAAAAAATCTGAATTTGAGTTCAATCCCATCCCATATCAAACCTATAGGAAACTTAATTGGTGTTTAAGATAATGTTAATGAATTTGTGAGTTGGTTACAGTTCTATTGCCAACAATCTATTCTCTGGACCCATTCCAAAGGAGCTTGGAAACCTCAAGAATCTCAAACTGCTGTAAGTGCCATCCTATATTTCTCTGTGTAGTACAACGTTGTTATTCATATCACGATAGAAAAAAATAAGAATTATAATAATAAATAATTACAATATTAACAAAAAAAAATATAAAATTTTCAGACCAACAGTTTATAGCATATGAGTTGTGCAATTTTAATGATAGTTTCATTTTCTAATTTTATGAAAAATAGTGATCTTTGATCATTGTTGTTGACACTCGACAGTGTTTTCTTTTAATATACGTGCGTGCACACAAATGATTTAAAATGGAAGAAAAGATGATTTGGTTGGTGATAAAAGTTCAAGAATAAGAGAAGCTGCAGTAACTGTCCTTTACCACAAACTCGTGTGATATGGGACCCAAAAATTTTAAAAACCCTCTCATATGTTCATGACATAATTTGCCTCTTCTATGTGATTTGCAGCTCCTTTGGATCAAACAATTTCTCCGGAACATTACCCCCAGAACTTGGTAATTTGGTCAAACTCGAGCAAATGTAAGTTCATCTATCAATTCTTGTTAGTTTACCTTAACCGTGCCCCAAATGTTTGAAAATTTTAACAATTGTGTATGCATATATATTTATTCATTTTAATTTGAAATTCATCTAACCGTGTTGTCTGCAGTTACATGAACAGTTGCGGACTTAATGGCAAAATTCCTTCTACATTTGCTAACCTTCGAAGCATGCAAACTCTGTATGAATATCCTGCAAAATATTTTTTTTTTTTCAGTCAATTAGAAAAAAAAACTTTAGATTAAATGATATTAATATACCAAAGTGTAAAGTATTGCTTAACATCAGCTAAATATAGTCAGCTTGTTGAATCAGTTGGGCATCTGATAGTCCTTTCTCCGGAAAGATACCCGACTTCATTGGGAACTGGACAAAGCTAAATTTTCTGTAAGAACTAAGAAATTGAATCCTTTGATAATGTAATGTGATATTTACTAATGTCTAGCAGATTTACACACACACACACATATATATATATATATATGGTTTTGTAGGAGATTTCAAGGGAACTCCTTTGAAGGTCCAATACCATCCAGTTTTTCTCAATTGACCTCTTTGGTGTCTCTGTGAGTATATAGATATATATGTCAGATACATTGCGAATTCTCACGAGTAGCTTAAAAATAAGTTTTCTTTATAACTATGCAGCCGAATCAGTGATATATGTAATGGAAGCTCTTCTCTTGATTTTATTAAAAATTTGACGAACCTGACGGATTTGTAAGTTAACAAACTCCTTTATTTCCATTTTATGGTAAAATCTGAAGCCATTTTATAATTCAAGGTTTACTTTCTCACCGTTTGAATCTGCACTAATTACTTTGTTTATTTCCTTCAACAGAGTTCTAAGAAATGCATTGATATCTGGTAGCATTCCATATGATATTGCAAAATATGAAAGTCTGCAAATACTGTATGTTCCAATACACATGTCATTAATCTTTAATTCATTGTAGACTCAAACTCATCAATAGAGTTCGATTTTCCTGTGTGCTAATTTTTCTCAATTTCTCATTCATTTTTCCAGGGATTTGAGTTTCAATAACTTAACAGGAGAGCTACCAAGTTCATTGTTCGACTTAATATCTCTCACACACTTGTAAATATGTGATGCTATTTCTTGTTATCAACACCGTTTATTTTGCAGTATCAAACTTTTGGGAAACTTTCCTCTGGCTGACGATGTTCACTAACGACATTGAAATTAATTGCAGGTTTCTTGGAAACAATAGCCTTTCTGGAGAACTTCCTTATCATCAAAGATCTAACCTTCAATATATGTAAGTCATCTTACCATAGCACCATAACACATATCGAGCTAATGATGGGAGGTAATAAAGGACAATTCACAACTTTTGATCGATACAGATTAATTAGGCTTTTTTCCATGTACCCCTTGAACTTTTCAACTTTGGCAATTTACTCTATATTATTATTATTATTTTTTTTTTTTGGCAATCAACCTCTGGGGCCCTGAACTTATAACTTTTGGTATTGTCACTCCTTCTTGTTCAAATCCATTGAAATTTAGATGGTTTTTTTACACATGACTTTCACATTATAGGGCAAGAAGGACCTTTTTAATCAGTTTTTAACTTAATTTCAATACAAATCGCATAAGTAAAAATGATCATCAACGCCTTCTTGGGGTATAATGTGCAAGTCATGTTCAAAAAACAATATAAATTTTAATGGATTTGGGCAAGAAGTTCATGGGGTTAATTGCCAAGAAAAAAGTTAAGGGACTAAGTTGCTAAATTAAAAATATTCAGGGGACATCCGTATAAAATAGCCTATTAATTAAATCGATCTTTTCCCTCTTCTATTTCTCTTGAATATTCCCTTGATTATTATTTGTCTAGGAATTACTGCTCATATACATTCATGGTGCAGAGATTTGTCGTACAATTACTTATCAGGAAGTTTACCTGAATGGGCAAACTTGCTACAACTGTAAATCTCTAATCTCCTACTTCACTCAGCCTCTTTCAACTTTTCTTCATGATTTCATGCATGTTGAGTGTGGAATTGTCACATCAAAACTTTTATTTCGCCATGAGTTTCAAGTCATCTTTCGTTGGTAGTACTACAAAAAGATTTATTCAATCAGAATAAATTTTGTGCAGGAACCTGGTGGCTAACATGTTCGTCTTCGACAGCTCAAACATAACGTGCGTTGAAGTCCTCCCTTTGCTTTTATAGGTTACCATACCCATCCTAGTAATAGGATGAACAAGAAGTGCTGCAAGTTTAATTGAATACGCATACTTCTAAAGAATTTATGTTGAAAGTTTTTGAGAAAACATTGATAGTTCTTTTTTATTTCTTGCAGAATTATTCCGGGATTGAATTGCCTTCAGAGAAACTTTTCATGCAATAAAAACACCCCTCGCTGTACATGAATCACTTTCATTTGAATAACTATTTGTTTGTTTAGTTTATGTTGCATCAATAATATTTGAAGATGTAAGCATGGCTGCCTTGCAATGGAACTTCAATTTGGAGGAAATAATCAAATAAATCACTTAAAAAGATTCTTCTAATTGCTAATTCCACTCAAAGAAATATTCTAAGCCTAACTTTTTAAGTCTTTGCAACTTGTATGCTTGAAGGAATATCAGGAGCATCTGGTAGTCAAAACCATCAGAAAACATCCTTTCTCTAGCAGTACATTTCATCATTGAGGATTAAGAGAGTTTTTTTTTTTTTTTTTTTTTTTTAACAGTTGTTACATTGGTTATAACAGATACAAACTTCTCAATCAAGTGTGGAGGAGAAGAGACAAGAGGAAACGATGGCATATTGTATGAGGCTGAAAATGAATTTATCGGGAAAGCAACGTTTCTTGTAATGAGTATAGACAAATGGGCAGTTAGCCACGTGGGCTGGTATTCCGACAGAGCAAATCCAAGCTACTTCGTAAGTACCCCAGAACAATCTACCGGCACCAATAACCCAGAGCTGTTCCAAAATGCAAGAGCATCCCCAGGATCGCTTAGATACTATGGCCTTGGTCTTGTGAACGGACCTTATGCTGTAACCTTGCAATTTTCAGAGATTGGCTTTCCACCTCTAAGTGATCAAAGCTGGAAAAGTTTAGGAAGGTGCGTGTTTGATATTTATATTCAGGTAATAATAATGCTATAAATAAGGGAAAATCATTGTTCATTCCAACTCAAGATTAGTCAATTAGCAATTTCTTTGAAGTTTATTTAGTAGGATGTGAAAATTATGGCTCATTGATTCCCCCTTTGTTTTTATTTTTTATTTATAGGGACATCTTAGAGAGAAGGACTTTGACATATCGAAGGAGGCTGGTGGGGTTCAACGAGTAATTGTGAGGGAATTCAAGGTTAATGTGTTAGAGAACTATCTTGAAATTCATCTCTTTTGGGCTGGAAAAGGGACATGCTGTACACCTGAGCTGGGTTACTATGGTCCACTAATAGCAACTGTTCATGCTGCTTCAGGTAACATATACAGACATTTTTTAATGTTATGTTTGGTTACAGGCGCAAAGAATTAGGAAATAATAGAGTGAAGGGATTTTGGATTAGAAAATAGAATTATAATCTGTTTGGTTGGAGAAAAAAGTGAAAGTAAGAGAAAAGTGGAAAGATAAAAGATCAATGTGTCCTATCATTTTTAAGTCCTCCAAAAGTGAAGATATTTTCCACGGGAGAATTAGTTGTACTTGTATTAGTAGTTTGTTAATTTTTTTCTCTTCATTTTAAACTATAATAATATTAAATAATTGACAAAATAGTCATTTAGTAATCACCATCTTCATCCCACCTACTTTACAGAAAGAAAATTATATTTTTTCGCTTGATTCACACTTTCTTCGCCTCCCTATTTCTTTCCTCTACATGCAAAACAGAGTGTAAATGTTCCATAGTCAAAATTTCCTTCCAGTACTGCAATTTGCTACTAAAATATTGTGATACATTATTCATCAGATTTTACTCTTGCTCTTTCGAGGAGTTCGAAAATTATTCAGGAAGATAAGAACGAGACAGGGTTGATCATCGGTATTGTAGTTCCTGTTTCAGTTGTGGGCTTTATATTGATATTTGCAGTAATTTACATGAGAGAAAAAGAGACGACAAAAATGATCAAAAAGGTAAAAATAAACCACTTTGGGGAGTTTTGCAAATTGGTATTAATGAACATCAACATGATTTGCTTTCTCTTTATGAAGTTTCTTTAAAAACCGTACTTCCACATTTGGAATACTAATTCTTTTATGTCTTAAAAGTGACAGTAATAGGGAAGAAAATTATGGGAAAGGGGAAATGAAATCTGCCAGACTATCAACAAAGGGAAGCTTCTTGAAATAATTTGGGGAGACTATTCAAAATATTAAAAAAAAAAAAATTGGAAATTAAACTAAATACTACTATTATATTTATACCTAACAAAACTGCATAATTTATTATTCTGATGGCCATCAGAGTACCTTCACAGTTTATCCACAATAACTAAAAGATGATGATACTCCTCAACCTTGGTTAGTTGAATAAGTGCTATGAAGTTGTTAAGACGGTTTTCTTTCTATTTAGAAAGATTAGTTACTTTGTTAGTTGGTATAAAAGAGAGGACGTATTGAAAAGAGAGTTATGGAAGGATTGCACCAAGGGAAACAGCTCATTTTTTTATTCGGGGTGAGGGTAGCTTTCAAATCTCTAGCTCAGTATTTGCCTGGGTTTTTGATAATTAAATAAGCTATTGTTCTTGTTTTTCTTGAAAAAAAAAATATAGGTATTCTATCATATCCCACACTGATATGAATTTATGACATTGACAAAGATTTTATATTAGTTTTCATGATCTTAGAACTTATTATGTTCTTGATATCTACAGAACTTCTCGGATTAGCCTCCCGACTAGACACTTTTAGTTATGCTGAACTAAGAGCTGCTACGGATGACTTCAATTCTTTTAATAAACTTGGAGAGGGTGGATTTGGCCCTGTTTACAAGGTAACTTTTCTAGTATTATTATTATTATTATTATTATTTACCTTATAAAGAGGAAATTAACAAATTTATCTCATTACTTCTTTTTACTCTTCTACGGGGACCAACTTGTTTTTCTTGATAGGGTAAACTCACAGATGGAAGGCTAGTAGCTATTAAGCAACTTTTAGTACCATCTAATCAAGGAAAGAATCTATTTGTCACTGAAATTGATACTATATCTGCTGTAAGACATCGCAATTTAGTAAAATTGTATGGATGTTGCATTGAAGGAAATAGGCGCATGCTTGTCTATGAATACCTCGAAAACAAAAGCCTTGATCAAACTATATTTGGTAAGATGTTAGATGAAATAAATGGACATCTCATGCTTAATATATATATATATATATATATATATATATCACAAATTCCCTTCTCAAAAACAAAGCAAAAACAAGACAGAATTATTTCAACTATTCACAAAATTAATCCTTTGAAGCAAGAAAATACAAGATCATTGTCTTATACTATCTCAATAATGCTTTGAACAATAAATATTTAAATCCGCCAAATCCAAAATGGAAGAATTTTTGTTCCCATTTAGTTTGCTATGACATTTCTGAATTGCAGCATCAGCATTATCAAATTTTTGCACGAGAATTTGGCATTGCTTCAATCACTAAATAAATTTCTTTCAGGATGCTATCCTCATGAAGTTCCATTTTGAGTACATGTCATTGCAGGCAACAATAACTTGCACTTGGATTGGCCTACCCGCTTCAATATATGCTTGGAGACAGCTAAAGGACTTGCCTATCTTCATGAGGAATCAAGGCCGAGAATTGTACATCGAGATGTAAAAGCTAGTAATATTTTGCTCGATGCAGATCTTTGTCCAAAAATATCAGATTTTGGATTGGCAAAGCTTTATGATGACAACAAAACCCACATTAGTACCCGTGTGGCGGGCACAATGTAATTAATTTCTTGGAACCATCTTGCACAATTAAGTAGTAACAGATTGTAACAATACTAAATTCATCATCATATTTGTAATTTATGTTTTGCTTATAAAATAAGATTGGAAATGAAGTTTTTTAGATAATAGATTTAACACAAATTCCTTTCAATAAACCATCGCATGATAATGCAGAGGTTATTTGGCACCGGAGTATGCAATGCGAGGGCACCTGACAGAAAAGGCTGACGTTTTTGGTTTTGGTGTTGTTGCTTTGGAGATTCTCAGTGGGAGACCGAACTCCGACAATAGTTTGGACAACGAAAAGATCTATCTTCTTGAATGGGTAAAAGGAAAACAACTCTTGCTTTCTTCTGATCTTGTTCCTTCCACAAAACAGCATTATTTTTTAAATACAATTTGAGGAAACATGTATTGATTCGGCTTACAGGCATGGAACTTGCACGAAAACAACCAATCTTTGGAGCTGGTGGATCCAATACTTAGTGAGTTTGACACAAATGAGGCCACCAGAGTGATACAAATTGCGCTTCTATGCACTCAAGCTTCGCCAATGATGCGGCCTCAAATGTCGCGAGTGGTGGCAATGCTTGTTGGAGATATTGAGCCAACCAATCCTAGGTCAAAGCCAAGCTATTTGACAGATTGGAATTTTGAAGACATGACATGTAGTTTCTTGAATGACAATGCTGAGACTCCATTAACTGCATGTAATAGTCAACATCGAGATGAGAATGACATTGCAGCAGGTCCAAGCTCAATGATCTCTGACATCGTTGGAGATGGAAGATGATACAGATGATCATGTTTTTGTTGTTAGGTTATGTCATGCCAGTAATGTAACAACTTTTCCCTTGTCATGGGGCACACCTACGCTTATAGAAATAATTAGGTGATATACATTAAGTAAGTGGATGAGATAATATGAATAAAAATAATTGAAAATATAATTAGCTGACTTAATTGATGGCTGTATGTTGATTAAAGATTTATTATTAATATAATTAACTGACTTAATTGATGGCTGTTTGTTGATTAAAGCGTCATTATTACATCTCAAAATAGCTTTCTAAACTTCATTATTTCATTACGGACGGATGCTAATTGCCGTTGCTCTAACAATTGCCGGCAAACTCTCTAGCTGAAGGTGTGACAACTGTCGGTGTTTTTTTCTTTCTTGGATGAAGTGAAAATTCAAGTTAAAAATAGGTTATTGTTTTGTTTTGTAATAACGAAATTGCCACAAATGATACTCATGTTTTAATTAACTAGTATAGGGGGGCACGTGCAAATGCACGTGCCATTGTATTTTAATTATGTCTATTTACATGAATATTTGATTTGATAATAAATAGAAATTCAATAATTTAGTCCATTTACTCTCAAAAAAAAAAAAAAGTCTATTTTTGCTTTTTATTGATTTTTTTAAAACTCTCTAATCTAATTGAGGATTTTCTTTATAAGGATTAATATTTAATAGGGAAAAAAAAGGGAAATAGCATATTTAATATAGGAGATAGAAAATTATAGCATAATTTATTAGGTAGTGAAAATTATAGCATATTTTAGTTTCTAACTTTCAAAAATTCCCAAAATACCCCTACCAACCCTTCTCTCTCTCAAATCAATTTTCGTCCCATCATTCGGCGACGATGCCGTCGCTCTGCACACAGGCGTTGTTGCCGACGACGTGGATGGTGACTCTGTCAGGGCAAATTCTCGATGCCACTGGAAAGAGCTCTCAAAGCTGATCTCATGCAGCTCCTAAATTGGCAAATCATGACGTTTTTTGCGCAAGCGACATCAACGACGAGCTTGCAACCGATGTGGATTTTTAGATTTGGTTTTTCTGGTTTGATTCTGAGTTTTCCAGTTGCTGATCGAGTCCAGTTTCGTTGCCTCACTATCATGAGTCACGACAACAGGTCAGCGACAAAGCTTCGTCGTGTTCTCTGGCGACAACGGCATGGGGCAAGGCGAGAATCACTAGTCGGGCACCTCATCGTTGCGAAAACAAGTTAGCAACATCATATTCCGGTGAAATGTTCATTGCGATAGTAGAACAAGCTTCGTCGCACACGTTGGTGGCGGTGGCGGCATGATTTGTCATAAGTGGAGCTTTTTTGCTTTTCTTATAAAATTTGGGGTTTTTAAAAAAATTAGCCCAAAATTAATTTGAATAACCAATAAAATTAGTGAAAAAAAAATCTAAAAATACTTTAGTGTGAAAATAATATTATTTTCAATAAGAAAATCCAATATTTTCTTGGAAATATCTTAATTTTCCATAATTTTTAAGTAAGAAAATCCAATATTTTCTTGGAAATATCTTATTTTCAATTTTTTTAAGTAAGAAAATCCTTATTTTCTCCAGTTATTTTAAATCTGATATTTATTTTAGTTTCTTTTTGAGATAATAAAATATAAACTAACAAATACAAGACAGAATACAACATATATATATTTATATATATATATTTTACTTAATAATTTCCTTATTTAACAACAAAGCTTAAAAAAAAGATAATTTCAAATCAGCCCCAAATTCAATCCCAAATGAAAACCTAACCCTAACTTTCCCAGACCACCATCGCTGCTGCCACCGTCGTACGCAACGTCGCCCATAGTCGCCGCGCAGCAGAATGAAGAAACTCACCATTGCGAACTATCCTCGACTACGAACCATCTTTCTCCCTTTCTCCCATGTTAATCTCTAATCTCTCTCTATTCTCGCCATCACCGCCGTACTTGCCAAACGCCAAAGCTTTATCTGTCAAGTAAATCTAATATTTCCAAGTAAATCCAATATTTTCAAATAAAAATCTATTGGATATTTCATAAAAATAAGGTATTTTCGAGTAGATCTAATAGTTTAGAATTTTTCGATCTTTCATTAAAATATGATATTTCTAAGTAAATCTGGTATTTCCAAATAATACAATATCTTCAAATGAAATTCTTTTTGATATTTCATTAAAATACTATATTTACTTATACAATATTTCCAAGTAATCCAATATTTCTCTGTAAATCCAATATTTTCAAATAAAAATCTTTTTGATATTTCATTAAAATATGATATTTCCAAGTAAATAAGGTATTTCCAAAATATTTCTAATTAATTATATTTCATTAAAATATAATATTTTCAAGTAGATCCGATATTTTTGAATTTTTTTAATATTTCATTAAAATACGCATTTTCAAGTAAATCCAGTAATTCAAAGTAAATCCAATATTTTCAAATAAAAATCTTTTGGATATTTTATTAAAATACAATATTTTTAAGTAGATCCGATAGTTTCGAATTTTTCAATATTTCATTAAAATACGGTATTTCCAAGTAAATTTGGTTTTTCCAAGTAAATCCAATATTTTCAAATCAAAATCTTTTGTATTTTTATTAAAATACGATATTTCCAAGTAAATTCAGTATTTTCAAGTAAATATAATATTTTAAAAAATAAAACATTTACTAGAAAATAATATATTTACTTGAAAATGATTCATTTACTCTTAATAAATCTAATATTTACTAGTAAATACGGTATTCTCTCAAAAACTTCTCGTATTTACTAGTAAATACGATATTTATTGGTAATTCAATTATCTCTTAGTAATTTTTTAACAATTTTTTCTTATTTTACAAACTTCTTAAATTACAAAATACACCCCAAAGTTTTCCTAAATCAAAACCCCAAATTCATTCAAACCCTAACCCTAAATTCCAAATCCAAAAATCCTAAACTAGCACAAAATCAGCAACCTTAACCCAAATACCCTAATTCAGTCGGCCCACCATCGTCACCAACCGAAGCAATACCACAGGACAGAGCAGCCACCGACGGAAAGAGTAGCCGCCCACCTCGACGCAGTACCTATAGAAAACAAAAGCCGACAACAATTTGCTACAACCAAAAACCTCAGCGGAGTCGCTTTGCTGCCATCTTTGAAACTTTGCCTAATCTCAAACGTTGCCAGCACCAAACCCCGAACAGTTTACCTACAAAAAAAATCCAACAAATCCTAGAGAAGAAGATCGCAAGGGAAACCCATCGCTAGAAAAGAAACTCGATGATTCCATATCGCGCAGCCTCATCACCGTTGCAGTCTCGACGCTATCGTGATCCATCACTGTCGCTATCTTGATCTTCGATCGATGAGAGGGGGGAGAGAGAGAGTGGGGAAAGGGAAAGAGGACAGAGAGTGGTGAGGGGATATGTTGAAGAAAAGGGTAAAATAGGAATAAAATAAAAATAAAATGAAAAAAGGCTGTAATTTATCATCAATTTAAAAACATGCTATAATTTTCATTAGTGCCTTTTGAATAAGCTATTTGTTATCATTTCCCTATTTAATATTTGAAAATTTTTTATTTATAATTTGATAATATATAAGATGACAAAAAATTGAACAATAATGATTAATATTTAATATTTCAACAATTGTATTTATAATTGATAAATTTAAATTCCAAAAGTTAAATAGTTGATTTTTTATTTCATTTTCATTTTCAATATCATACTAATAAAATAAGTTCATTAATATAGTAATAAACTTTTCCCTGTACTCGAATAGCATAAATTCTCTTATTTCTTTTGCATAAATTCTCTTATTTCTTTTACATATATCTTTATCATATTCAACACCAAATGAAGCAAAAGCAAAATTAGTGTTGTAAGTTCGAATAAAGGTTCTAAATTGCATAAAATCTTTTGACATAGAAGTACATAAGTCGTATAATTCTTCAGCAATACCATTCATGATTAACATTATCTCTCCACATTAACAAAAAGTTTTAGACTGATGTGAAAATGTATTTGCATAACAATATTTACAAATAGTTGACGGTTTTAGTTTATCTAGTTCTTCATCAACATTTTGTGTTATCCGGTTTTTCTCCATTTTTCTCCTATTTTCAATTCCTAACAATAATTATAAAAAATAATTAAAAAAAGATTAGATTAAAAGGGAAGAGAAAATATATTGCAAATTTTATTTATTACCATATTTCATACCTGTCCAAGTTGTGGAAGAATGATGTTTTGACCTTCTATTTGCTCGTTTCGATATCTCATCGGTTAAAAAAAAAGAAAAAAAAAGAAAAAAAAGAGGTATCATAACAAAGAATGTAAATCAACAACAAATAAAGTTTCTTACCAACTTCAAAAATAATACCAGTAGGCATTGAAATACTTCTCTTGTCATTTTCGACTTGTAAATTTGTTTTCACGTATACTACTACAAAAGTTGGATTACATGACGGAGATTACAGGACGGTTTCAAAACACTGTCGTGTAATCCCCTTGGATTACACGATGGTTTTGAGCAAAACCGTCATGTAATACTCAGAAAATTTTCAAAATTTTCAAATTTTCAAATTTTCAAAAAAAAAAAAGGGTTACACGATGGTTTTGAGCAAAACCATGGTGTAATCCTCGGATTAAACGACGGTTATAGAAAACCGTCATGTAATCCTCGGATTAAACGACGGTTATAGAAAACCATCGTATAAATCCTCCGAAAATTTTCAAAATTTTCAAATTTCATGCTTTAGAATTCGCACGAAAACCCATTACTTAAATACACTTTTCTCTTCATTTATCATCATTTTCATCTTCAACCCTCTAGACAACTCAAAGTTTTCTCCTCCCCACCTCCTTCGCCCGCCCCCCCCCCCCCCCCCAAACTTAAAATCCGGTCACGCCGCCGCCGCCGTCACTTCAAACTTTTCCCAAACCGCCGCCATAGCCTTGGTTTTTTTCCGCCACCACCTCTCTCTCCCGGAGTTCCCATCAAGGCCGTGACTATTTTTCTTTAAAGAAAAGCAAGGTGACTTCCATATTGCTCAATTTCTTGTTTTCTAACAAAATTATGAACACACAATGCTTTAATAACTTGCGTGGAGTGTAATTTGTAGTGTTGTTTGAATGTTTTTTTTTTTTTTTATTGTTGCTCTTTGGAGATGAATGTTTTATGCACGGTTTTGGTTAAACGTACCGTCTTGTGGTATGCGGTGTAATACCTCCATACACCAATCATGTACTGGGTGGAGGAGTCTTTGCTTAAGGTAATTACCAATGGCAAAGATCCTCCTCTTACTTCTCCCGGGGTGGATGCGTATGGAGTGGACTCCCTTCATCTACTTTATTGAATAGCCGGAAAGAGATGCAGTCGATTGGTACCTCGATCTCTATCTATGATGCAGTTCGTGCAATGCGGTTGATTACGATCTTGATCTAGCGAATGACCCACCGGCGACCATTCCCCTTTGGCACTCTACACACATTTTTTAACATGGTTTTTATCCGCCCACCACATGCTCGATGAAATGCCAAAATGGATTTTTATTTTGGATAATCATAAGGGAATTTGATTCTAGTGTAATGTGTACCATTACACGACGGTTTTGCTCAAAACCGTCGTGTAATTGGGCTTGAATTAAAAAAAATATAGGCTTTTTTTTGGTGATGGCACACATTACACGATGGTTTTGCTCCGAAACCTTTGTGTAATGTGTGCCATTGCCAAAAAAAAGCCTATTTTTTTTTAATTCGAGCCCAATTACACGACGGTTTTGGAGGAAAACCGTCGTGTAAAGTTCTCAATTTGCGGCGTTTGCTATTATATTTCTTGATTCGACGATGGTGTGAACCGTCGTGTAATATTGAGATATCACGATGGTTATGGAACCATCGTGGTATCTTCCATGACGCTGGATTACACGCCGGTTGTCTAACCGTCGTGTAAACTTTACACGACGGTAAATAACCGTCGTGTAATCCATAATTTTTACTAGTGGTAGGAAGAAAGAAAATGTTTAACTTACAAATATTAACGTTAATAAACGACAATAATAAATTAGGTTTAAAATTCTACAACTTTCACTGTGAAGCCGAATAAATACTTGAAAGTTTTGAGAGAGAAAATCGTATTTCTCTTATTGAATCAAATCTGAATTACATCAATGTATAGGAAACTATCCACCCCATAGATCCTAACTAATTGGTTGGATATCAGTTCCCATAATAGTGCTAGAATCTGTTTCCTAAACTAAAGGAACAAATTTTTATTAACAAAGAATCATAACAAAAAAAATAAAATAATCAATAACTCTAACAAATAATTCCTAAGTTTCTAACACTCCCCTCAAGTTGGAAAGTAGATGTTGATCAATCCCAACTTGCTAACTAGGATCTCGAAATTAGGTTTGAACAACCCTTTTGTGAGAATATATGCCATTTGTTGTGTGGTTAGAATGAAAGGCTTACATATTATTCTTGTCTCGAGCTTTTCCTTTATGAAATGTCAATCTATTTCCACATGTTTAGTTAAGACATGTTCCACAGGATTTTGGGCAATGCTTATTGCTGCCTCGTTATCACAATACAGCCTCATTAGCGGGTTCATTGGCTTCTTTAGTTCTTCTAGGACTCTTTGCAACCATAGCAGCTCGCAAATTCCGTTGGCCATAGCTCGAAATTTTGCTTCTGCGCTGCTTCAAGCCACCACAGTTTTCTTCTTACTCCACCAAGTAACAAGGTTGCCCCACACAAAGGTATAATACCCCGTTGTTGATCTTCGGTCCATGGTAGAACCTGCCCAGTCAGCGTCTGTGAAGGCCTTAATATCTCGTTGCATGGTTCTTACCCTTCCTTGGACAACTCTTTAGGTACCTTAGAATTTGGTAAGTAGCCTCTAGCTGCTCCTTCATATGAGAGGCATGAATTGGTTCACAAGGCTTAATGCAAAAGCTATATCGGGGCGTGTGCGAGACAAATAGATTAATTTTCCCACTAGTATTTGGTACCATGTTGTATCAACTGACTTGCTCTTCTTGTCTTCTCTGAACTTCACATTGGGATCTATTGGGGTGTCAATTGGTCTACATCCACTCATCCCAGTCTCATTGAGGAGATCTAGGATATACTTTCGCTGATTCACCATAATTCCCTTCCTTGATTTTGCTACTTCCATGCCAAGAAAGTACTTAAGAGCTCCTAGGTCTTTGATCTCAAATTCTCTGGCCAAACTTGTCTTCAAGTTGTTCATCTCGGTTACATCATCACTTGTTAAGATGATATCATCTACGGAAACTATAGGACTGTCATCCTATCACCTTCTGAATGCTTCACCAACATATTATGATCGGTTTGAGCTTGACGGTAGCCTTGATTCTTCACGGATCGAGTAAACTTCTCAAACAATGCTCTAGGTGATTGTTGGAGATCATAGAGAGATTTTTTCAACCAACACACTTTCGAGCCAAACCTTTCTTGAAAACCTGGTGTAGGGTCCATATAAACTTCTTCTTCCAAGTCTCCACTAAGGAAAGTGTTCTTCTCATCAAGTTGTTGCAAAGGCCAATAAGATTAGCGACAATAGACGACAAGACTCTCACAGTGTTTAATTTCGCCACCGAGGCAAACGTCTCTGTATAATCAATACCATATATTTGTGTGAATCCCTTGGCCACCAACCGAGCCATATCTTTCGAGAGTTCCATCCAACTTATATTTCACCGTGAACACCCATTTACACCCCCACGATTCTCTTTTCCCTCGGTAGCTCCACCAAATCCCAAGTCTTATTCTTCTCAAGTGCCCTCATCTCCTCAAGAACCGCCACCTTCCACTCTGAAACCTGTAAAGCTTCCTGCACAATTTTTGAAATCTCCACAAGGGAAAGGTGAGTGGTGAATGCAGAAAAGGATGGTGACAAATTTTTGTAAGACACGGAGTTTGACATGAGATGAAGGGTACAAGACCTAACTCCCTTACGAATGGCAATAGGGAGATCGGTCTCTTGGGACACATTGTCTGAGGGTGGATGTAACTGAGAATTACCTAGAGAGTTTGGTTGTAGGTCGGACTGTTGGCCTTGAAGAGAATTTTTAGACTCTACCTTTAGATTTGTATTTCGCTTCAAGTAAGTTAGTACAAATATTTTTTCCAGATTTGCACCTCCTCTTTTTCCGGAAGGATCCTGACTTTGTGGTGACATTATAGGTGGATTTGAAATATTTTCAAGATTTGACTCACCTATTTTCCTTCTTGAGATAGATTCGGTTTTTTCAAAATCTGAGTTTACTTCATCCACTGAATTCGAATTTTGTTGGTTTGGAAAAAAAATCATTCGAACCCAAATTTAAATTTTCAAAACGAAAATCTTGTGGTTGAAGTAAATTCAATTTTTTAGGTTGTAGGAAATCTGGGAATATCATATTTTGAGGTAACTGAGGATCTTGAACATTTGAATTTTGAGAATCTTGTGGTTTTTCAAAACTCAGAATTTTTGAAGATTGAATTTGAAAAAATGAGTTGTCTTGGACACGAATATTCGAATCTTCATTTTATTTATCCCCCTGAAGATGAGATCGAAAAAAAGGCTGTGTTTCGAAAAAAGTGATGTCCATGGAAACAAAGATTTTCCACGTAAGAGGATCAAAACACTTGTGACCTCTTTTTATTGGTGAATAACCTAAAAAAAACACTCTTTCTTGCTCTAGGATCTACCTTTCCACAATTTTTGTGATTATTATGAACAAAAACTGTACATTCGAAAATCTTGAGTGGTAAGTCGGTTGAAATCCTAAAGTTAGGAAACAAATTATGAAAAAGGTTTAACGGGGTTTGAAAAGTAAGAATTTTTAAAGGCATTCTGTTAATAAGATAGGAGGCTGTAAGAATTGCATCCCCCTAAAGGTACTTTGAAACATTATTTGTAAACAATAACACCCTTGATACCTCTAAGAGGTATTTATTCTTCCACTTGGCTATCCCATTCTGTTGAGGGGTGTTTATGCAAGAATTTTGATGAAGTACTCCTTTTTCTAAAAAGAAGGTCCCTAAGATGGTATTAAAACATTATTTCCCATTATCGCTTCAAAAAATTTAAATTTTTTCATAAAACTGTGTTTGTACCATGGTGTAAAAATTTTTCAAAACACGTTCGACCTCAGATTTTTCTTTTAACAAATAAACCCAACTAACTCTAGTGTGATCATCAATGAAAAGTAACAACCCTTTTTTTTCCCAAAAGGGTGGGAATCCTCAAAGGTCCCAAGATATCACTATGAATTATAAAAAACAGTTTTGTGGGTTTATATGGACGAGGAGGGTGAAAAACACGTTGATGTTTAGCCAAAGCATAAATCTCACACTGAAATAAAAGATTGACTTTTATTGAGAAACAAATCAAGGAATAAGTGTTTCAACTACTAAAAAATAGGTCGGCCGAACCTATACTGCCACAACATAATTTGATGAAAAACAGAATTAGTCACAGACTCAAAACACAAACTTTAAACTAAATTACTAGAACGATGTCCATCTTCAAAAATATAGAGTCCTCCAATTGCTCTAGCACTGCCAATCATCCTCCCCGAGACCAGTTCCTGAAACTCACAATAGAATGGATAAAAGTTAACATGACAGTGAAGGTCAAGAGTAATTTTGCTAATTGACAAAAGGTTACAAGATAAATTTGGAACATGTAGAACATTATGTAGGGTTAGAGAAGAAGAAATTTTGATTGAGCCTATTTCGGCAATGGTTGAGAAAGAGCCATCGGCAACTTTGATCTTCATATTCCCTGCACATGGACTATACAAGGAAAACAAGTGGGAACAACTCATCTTATGATCAATTGCTCCAGAATCAATAATCTAGGACTGTTGTGAATCGGGTCTGACACTAGAAAGGGCTATAATGGGGAAATTACCTTGGTGGGTTAAGGAGCAAGAAGGAGTAACAAAAAATTGTGGAGATTTAAATAACTTGTACAGGTGCTCAAGTTGTTCCTTTGTAAAAAGAGTCGCCTTTGAATTGACAGTTTGCTCTTGAGAATCATCAAACTAAGATTGGAAAACGCGGCCATTAGGTTTCTTCTTTAGGTGTGCCAGTTTGCCATGGATTTTTCAGCATGTCTCGTGAGTGTGCCACGGTTTCTTACAATGCTCACACCATGGCTTCTTGCGTCGCTCAATATCACCATCAGAACCACGAGAAACAAGGGCAGAAATCTCGAGTTCAGGATGGCCAGTTGGTGTTGAGTTTGCCATCATAATCTTTTTCCTACACTCTTCTTGTTGGATCTCAGAAAATACCTCTTGAATGGAAGGAAGAGGTTTTTAGCCTAGAATCCTTCCTTTTACTTCATCCAAGCTCTTGTTTACTCTTGCAAGAAACATATAGACCTTGTCATTTTCTTCACGCTTTTGGAACCTCACGCAATTGTTCGGATTCTCCCAAATCGTCATAACATTGATCCAATTCCTGCCACATAGTAACCATTTCGTTGTAATAGATGGTAACTTCACAATCGCCTTGTTTGAATTGCCACAGCTTTGACTTCAATTCAAAAATTCACTACTACAGAATGTGGATACCACGACGATTTTTAACCGTCGTGGTAACATTTTCACGACGGTTTTCTAACCGTCGTGGAATCCAGGATCGTGGAATCTATTCAGATTTCACGACGGTTTTTTAACCGTCGTGGAATAGACAAAAATAGGGCCTAAATATGGACATTTAAGAACATATCACGATGGATCTACACAAAAAAACCGTCGTGGTAAGGTAATCTTCCACGACGGTTTCCTTGAGAAACCGTCGTGGTTAGTTGGCATACCACGACGGTTTCTCAAGGAAACCGTCGTGGTAGGACTCCCTACTACAACGGTTTTTCCAAAAAACCGTCGTGGTAGGTAACAACGAAAAAAAAATTTGTGAACCTACCACAATGGTTTTCCAAAAAACCGTCGTGGTAGGTAACAACGAAAAAAAAAATTTACGAATTCGTTTCATTTTCCCAAAAACATTTAAATCACAAAATCAATACTTTTTTCCGAAAAATTCTCAAATCCGTGCCTTACCTAACCAATTTAATTCAATCTAAAACACAACCACAATGAACAATCACCAAAAATGTAGGAGACGGATTTGGCCATTTCGGACGGAATATTCCCAACTCAACAATCTACAAAATCAACATTTTGGATGGAAACTTTTATCAACAACCACAATCAACAAAATCAACATTTTGGATGAAAAATTTCCAAATCCGTGCATTACCCAAGCAATATACATTACAACTTACCGGCTTGTCAAGCATGGGTACGGGCGGAGTGCGGAGTGGGTACGGGCGGAGTGCGGCGAGAGAGAGAGGGAAAGCCGCGTGAGTTCCTTGGTGGACCCGTAGGAGAATGGAGGAGGCTGCGTGAGTGGTGGAGGAGGCCATCATAGAATGGAGCCAAGAGAAAAATTTGAGAGGTGAGATAGAGAGAGGAGGCGCGGTGAGATAGAGCGAGTTTTTGGAGATTTTAAGTAGGGAGGGAGCGGAGAGAGAGAAATAGAGGGAGGAAATTGGGCGGCTTTGGGTATGGAGTTAGAGTGTGTATTAGAGAGTGAAAAAGTGAAAAAGGCTCGGAATGTAATGGGGGTGCGAAAGAGGGTATTTTTTTTGGGTTTTAAGACACGCTCCAAAAAATTGAATTTAATTCAAAATTTTTCAAAATTTCCGCCTTAGTACCTACCACGACGGTTTTCCCCAAAAACTGTCGTGGTAGAGTCCAAAAGTTTTAAAAAGAAAATTTGTGAAAAAAGACCCTTCCACGACCGTTTTTCAAAAAAACCGTCGTTGAAAATGTGGTAAAAACACGGAGTGGAACAGAGTTTCCGAAAACCGTCGTAGAAGCCGAAGCTTCCACGACGGTTATAAAAAACTGTCATGGAAGAGCATGCTTCCACGACGTTTTCTAATAACCGTCGTGGAAGATTGCAGCAAAAAAAAAAAAAATTTTTTTTTTTTGCTTCCACGACGGTTTTTAAGCATGATCTTCCACGACGGTTATAAAAACCATCGTGGAAGGTAAAAATATATATATATATATATATATATTTTTTGCATTTGCATTTGCAATCTTCCACGACGGTTATTAGTAACCGTCGTGGAAGCTAAAATTTTTTTTTTTTTTTTTTTTTGCTTTTGCAATCTTCCACGACGGTTATTAGAAACCGTCGTGGAAGCATGCTCTTCCACGATAGTTTTCGAAAACTCTATTTCGCTCTGTGTTTTTGCCGCATTTTCCACGACAGTTTTTTAACAAACGGTCGTGGAAACTCCGTCGTGGAATCCACATTTTGTAGTAGTGATTTGGGAGGAATTCTCCAAGTCAGAATACGTCTCACAGACCGAATCCTACACAAATTTCACTATTGGAAGAAATAGGTTGGGTTTTTCTATCACCACCTCCAAAGAATTAAGAAGCCAGGCCGTGACTAAAGAGTTCTCAAATCGCCAGGTAAGGAAACTAGGATCATTGGCTAGGTTTCTTAATGTTACAGGTCAGATAGCCTAATTTCCACGGCCATCAATGGCTAGTTTGACTAATTGGAACCACTCCAGATAATTTTTCCCATTCAATTTATGAATGGTGATCTAAAGTGAAGCACCCGAGAACAATTGGTCAACACTGCCAGTAGTTGTGGTGGATCTACCACCTTCTGAAGGTTTATTAGATACAATATCAAAAAAGGAAGGAGAATCAATCACACTGGTTATCGCGGTCTTAGTGTGGCCCTTCCAGCTCTGATACCATGAAAGTTTTGAGAGAAAAAAATTGTATTTCTCTTATTGAATCAAATCTGAATTACATCAATATATAGGAAACTATCGACCCACCAGATCCTAACTAATCGGTTGGATACCAGTTCCTACAATAGTGCTAAAATATGTTTCCTAAACTAAAAGAACATATTTTTATTAACAAAGAATCATAACAAATAAAATAAAATAATCAACAACTCTAACAAATAATTCCTAAGTTTCCGACAATACTATTACTTTCTCTTAGAGAGAAACGAAAACAAAACAAAAGTAAAAATTGTAGTTAGTGCTGTGTAGGATTAGTGGTATAGTTGACTCTCTAGGTCTCCTTTTACAAAATCTATTTTTCTTCTATTTCTTCATTATTATCTCAAATCAACTGGGCATAATGGCAACAAAATTTAAGTCCAAACGTTTGAGATCTCTTGCTAATTTCCATTTTTTTTTTTTTTTTTTTTTTGAGGAATTCTCACTAATATAACATATTAGTGTACCTTTTTCTTATATCACTTTGTACATATTACAAAACTTGAATCTCGATCAAATATTTGTAATTAATTTCTTAGTATCTTTTCCTTAGATCACTTTATACAGATTACAAAACTTGAATGCCAATCAAATATGTGGACTAATTTCTAAGATACTCAAATGTCAGTAGAACAAGCAATCAAACAATTAGATCTAAGCAGGCTCAACAGAGACCGATAATAGACAAAACTGCTACACACACTTGAGAAAGAGAAAATATATTTACATTCCAGACCAAAAAAATCCAACAGAAAAAAAAAAAATTTTTAAGGAAGAAAATTGTAGATCATATTTGCCTGGAGTTTCAATCAACATAGTAGATTTGGGACAACCTTCATAGATTGCGGGGCAGTGGTGGTGGCTCTAGGCTCATGCTCGGAAAAAAAATAAATAAATAAATAAATATAGAAAACCAAAGAGAGAGATTGTGATCATAAGGGGAAAAAATTAAAATTTAAAAATCCAAACTTTTTCTCCTGATTTATGTTGCTCACTCTTAATCATCTTCTCTCTCTTCTTTCTCGCTCTACTGTGAAGAACTGAGAAAGACAAATTTGAACAAGGAAAAAGGAAAAAGGAAAGAAGAAAACAACTGGGAAGGAAAAAAATGTCTGACAAGCTTCCCAAAACGTACACTACTACAAAAAGAGGATACCATGATGGTTTTTAACCGTCGTGATATCTTTTCCACAATAGTTTTCTAACCGTCGTGGTATCCGGAATCATGGAATCTATTTTATTCCACAACGGTTTTTTAACCTTTGTGAAATAGACAAAATTGACGTCAAAAGACGAGTATATAGGGATATTCCACGACTGTTTCTGGAAAAAACATAGGTCAACATACCACAACCGTTTTTTTAGAAATTTATAGGTAAAACTACAGTAAAGCCATTTTTATATACATTATCAGTAAAGTTTATTTTTAAATCGTCATGATTTAATTAAACGATTGAGATGTTGTTTGTGCATAATAACTATAATATATTTTAACTCATAATAATATATACTAAAAATATTAAAAATTCAAAAAAATTAAAAAAAAAAAACCGTATTCTCAACTAGTCAACTGCCCCCCCCCCCCCCCCCCCCCCCCCAATGCTGACGAAGATGCCAAGGAGCCTCTCTTCCTTTGATGCTGATGCCCCCCCACAAACGCCGACCAGATCTGGCTTTGCAAGGGGTGGGGGTTGGGATTGGGCTTGTCGGCGTCAGGGGAGGGGGGACGCTTGGGCTTGTGCGGGGGGAGGGGGGGGGGGGGGGGGGGGGGGGGGGGGGGGGGGGGGGTAGGGGGACTCGTAGACGTTGGGGGGGGGGGTGGGGGCCTGGCTTGTCAGCTGGGGGTCGTTAGCCGGGGAGCGTCGCCAATGGCCGAGGAGTGTCGTCGGCAGCCGGGGTGGGAATAGGTGTTTTACAAATTTCTTTTTAATTTATTTTTTATATATTATTTTTAAATTTGTTTAAAATAGTATAAGATAAGGTGCATTATAACTATCATACACAAATAATATGTCAGTCGTTTGATTACATCTTAACAATTTAAAAATAAGCTCTACTGATAAGATATATAAATGAGACTTTATCACAGATTTACTCTATATATATAGGCCAATTCTACAATGGGATAAGACTACTTTATCTCATTGATATAGTAAAAAATTTTAACCAATAAATTTGATTTAGATGGTGTAGATGCCATGTGCTCACCAAATGTTTTATACATCCAACTTCATCTGATTACAAAATAATTACTAGCAAAAAAATAGAATTTCATTTCACATCCACTCTGTTGGTCGTCGGAGTTGTTGGCAGTCGCCGCCGTGAGTTTCTTTCCACTTCCACTGTTCACCGTGACTTAATATAAATACATATACATATTTCGTCACATTATCTACTTCAATTTCTAATGTCTACTTAATAAATTACGGTTAGTTAATTGGAGCATTATATAAAACTTAATTGAAAATTTTAACCTTAATAAATATGGTTTAAAATAAATAAAAATGGCCATACATACCATTTATTTGACTATTAATGCATAAAACACATGCCAATTTTTATTAAAATAAAATAACATTGTTATCGATAGAGGAAGCTTTTTTTTTTTTTTTTTTTTGGAAGAAAATCGATAGTGGTAGATTGCTAGCTATACATTTATAAATTCAAAATGTAAATTGACAAAGGAAGAGGAAAAGGGAGAGGAAGGAAATTGAAATAGGGATTTTCGAGAGGAAAATGGAATCGTGAGTTGTTTGGTAAAGAGGAAATTGGAAATCCATGTGACCCATCAATTTTTAATCCTTCCAACTTTGGGAAGAAAAATAGATGAAAAAATTTGAGAAAGAAAATGTGAGTAAAATAACTATTTTAACTTTAATATATATTCATCTTCTAGTTTATATGAGGTTATAATCGTAAAATTTATTTAGTTTAAACATTTTCTTATCTGTTTTTTCCCCCTCTTCTATCAAAGAACATGATGGAAAATCTACTTCCTTACTTTCCATTTCTATTACTTAGAGATTTTTCCTTCATTCTTTTTTCCATCCCTCTTTTTTAATGGTTCAAATAGTAATGGGAGAGCACCAGTGTAATTTAGCAAAAACAAAAAAACATGAAAAAGTCCGATACCAACAAAGAACCACATAACCTTGCCTACGTAAATTATCTTTCCACTTCTTTGTGCGTTAAAATTAGTTCTTAATGACCTAAATTTAAGATTTTCACTTGCTACGTAATTGGTTGTTGTATTTTTTTTATTTTTCTTTTTTATTTTTCTTTTTGGTTTGTGTGTGTGTGTGTGGTGGGGGATTGCTATGTAATTTGGGGTGGGGGCGATTGCACAACTTAGAAAGGGGAACAAAATGTAAAGGTGAGCATCTTAGAGCTCGAACAGGGCAAATTATCCACACAAAATGAAACATCTAAATGCACTATACATGGTGAATTTGTTCAAAAAATTAACGTTAAGGGAAACTTTTTTTTTTTTTTTTAGTCAAATGTAAGGGAAACATTTGATGCAATTTTACAGGGTTTTTTTTTTCTTTTTTCTTTTTGGTTAATAGATGAAATTTTATAGTTTTTTTATGAATTAAAAGAAAAAAAAAAAAAAAAAAAAAAGAGATCAGTATTGCCTTCATGTTCCCTTCCAATGCCATTTCTAGAGTTCATTGAGATTACAAATGGAATGACAAGTGTCATGATCCTAGGTCTTCAACAGCTAATAATTCTCAGAGTTTAAGAATGGTTGTACATCTTATTGGCAAAGGCTAGACATTACATGCATCAAGAGTCGAATATAAGAGTTGATAAAAGTAACGATTTTAAGTAAGACTTATTTGTCATCATGTTATCACCATCGATGATGATGTCATGTCATATTTGGAATAAATTAAAATTCAGTTGCCACGTTGTAACACTACTAAAAGTTTGAGATGTGAATAATTATCAGTTCAAATTTTTTTCCAAAAAAAATTACAAATAACAATTACACAGTTGAAATTTTCTTTGCACATGTGAATGGGATCAGAGCTCAAACAAGCGGATAGCTCCCACCGTTACCCCCTGCCTAAATTTTTATTTTTTATTTTTAGTTTTTCCCTTGCCCAAAATAGACCGTCACTTCCTTTCTTTGAAAAGTCAGCCCACTTGGTCATCTCTTAAAAGAATGATGTACGCAAAAATGAAGATTAATTTCCACTTCCATTCCATTTGTTTGTCCCTTTCAAAAATCATTTCAACCTTATAAAACTTAAAAACTTTACAATAAGAATAGTACTTTTACCCAAATAATAAATACTTTTACTCCACTTCCAATCCATTTGATATTATAGTCGTTAAATTAAATTATTAATAGTTTAATACATAACAATATATAATTTTATGTATCAGATTATAAATTTTTATTATGAACACTCCAATATCAAATCATTAAATAATTAATTTAATAATTAAAATAATAACATTAATTGATATTATTAAAACACAATTTTTATATAAATTTTGCAAAATTTTATAATATATGATCTTTTGAAAAAAAAAACAAAACAAAAAACTTTCCACAGTTCTCTAGAAGAACCTTGGGGTAGCCCACTTGCCTACGACGTTACCGTAGTCTCATTAATATATTTTTTGGGCAAAAAATGACCATTTTCGTGTCAGAAAAAAGAACCATAACGTTAGTTACAAGTATATCAGAGGAGAAAAACAAAACCATGTACGAAAAGATAACGACATTTTTGCGAATATCATACTAAAAAGGATGAAGATATTTGACAAGAATTCAATAAAATATTGCCAAGTAGTTCCATAATAATGAACCAACTTGCATTAATGCCCCCCTAAAATTTCAAATGTGCAAAATTAATTAATTCGGAAATTGGTTGCCATAAGCAAGACATATTATCATGACCATCTTTGTCCTCGATTTAATTAAGTTTCAAGTTGAGTGGAGTTACAGTTATCAATCTCAGTACTCAGAAGTCTCACTCTAAAAAATTTAGTAACAGGGGCAAGGATAAAGCGTCAGTTAATAGGCTTTTTACACCCAAGCCCCTTGAACTTTTTGTTTAATAATTTTAATAAAGATTAGGATAATTTTTCTGTTTAGTTTCTTAATTATAAATATTATGTCATTTTGATCTCTAAACTCTTGATTTTGGTATATTAATCTCTGAGTTTTTTTAGCAGTTTTGGTCCCTCAAACAAAAATTGACGAAAGATTTCTGAATTTTAACATCGATCATCAAATCCCTATCATATAATGACTAAAAATTTTATAGAAATTATTACATTAAGTTCAAAAGGTTTTAGATTGTAAAGTTTGTTTTTTTTTTTTTAATTTTTTAAATAGTTTGTAAAGGTTTTAGTAAGAATAAGGAGGAATTTCTTTTACTTAGTGTAATTACTTTTGTAAAATTTTATGTTACCATGGAGTTCAAATCGGAGTTCGATTTTCTAACCCGATTTTTAAGATTGAAAAGAAAGTACTTTACATGATGTGTTAAGAAAAGTGGATTTTCCAAAACTATAGAGTTACAAAGATTTAAATTCTTTTATTCAAATTCTATTGAGTTAAACAGAATTATTTTTGAGACTCAAAGTACACCATAATCTTATAACCTTATTTAATAAGAAATTACTATAAGACTTCCTTTTTCAAAAAGGAATTTAGATTAGTTTTAATCCAAGGGGGTATTAAGTTAATACTCATCTCGGATCATTTTTTCAGACAGTAAGATTTAGACCGCCGAGCAGTTTGAAGAGTGAAAAAGTTGTGTGCAAGATAAGTACGAATCTCACCTACAGTATGAAAATGTTATTATTTTCAAACTATGCAATAGGCACATGCCATGTTAGGAATGTTTTACCTATATTTACGAAGTGATAATATCTATGTTATGAATTATGTGATTGCCATGTTCTAAGTATGTACATGATATATTATGACGTGCCACAACCACGTATATGTCACACTTATATTTATGCCATGATTCACAAGTATGCCACATTTACATACTTGCCACACTTTGTAAATGTCAACTTTACATTTATGCCATGAATTGATTATGCCATAATTTCAAGTTTATATCATGTCATTGCATCATGATTAATAAGTTTATAATTAAGGAACATTAGTCTTAGACATAGTATTTGAATAAGAGTTTAAGTTAGAATATCATTTAGGCATACTCAAATTATGTTAAGTTAAAAGTTAAGACTAATTCAAGATAATCTAAAGTATCGTACTAACCTCCCTTTAGATAGTGGAGGATCATGTTATGTTTATGTTATGTTCTGATTTAAAGTTCAAGATTCATTCTCAGAATTGTTAAGGATCTTGCAAACCCTAACTTCTTATGGAATGCACGTACCCGGTACAAACACATAGGGGCTCACAAATTAAAAAGATAAAAGTTTGGAATGAAACATAAGACATCCATAATTGAATATAATTAGACCGCATCTTAATTCCATAATTGGATCATGCATCCACACATGTCATTCATGTTTTTAAGCAATTCGAGATTTATGTTTGTACTTATTGAACGAAATCTCATTAGTTATATTCATACTGTAGGTAAGCAACAAGCAGCTTAGTATATGGTGGAGAATATGTTTTTGAAGATGGTGAGCAAGCAAAGGCGGTATGGAAACACATAAATCATTCCGCAAAAGCTATTTTAATATAAAAATTATTATTATAATTATTCTTAAAATAAAATTTTCAAATTATATTAAATATAATAAAGTTTATGATATGTAAGACATTTGAAAATTTATTTTCCTAAGATATGATGAGTATGTGATTAAAAATTTTATGATAAGTTATATAAAAAAAAAAAAAAAGTATTACGAATTTTCAAGTAAATAAGTCTACGTATTTGTAGTAATTAAAAGTAAATACTTTGTTTAAACAGTAATGTAACGGCATACGTAAGTAGGACGTTACAAATTTTGTTTTGTCAATTTAGTTTATTTTATTTATTTTAAATTTTTTATTTTTCAATCAAACCGTTCAAATAATTCTAGCGCTAGCCAATTTTGGTACTTAATTCAAAATTAAACGTAATCCTTATAGGAGCGATACTTTTACTCATCTTATATTACTTGTGTGACTCATATACTTGTGAGTGAAATTTCGTAACAGTTGGTAACTATGTATCCCGTCAGAGGTGGTGGTTACCGGTCGATGACCATTTGATTACTAGTCGGTAACTATTTGGTTATCGGTATCCCGCCGAAGATAACGGTTACCAATCGGTATTACATAGAACACCAAACAACAACCAATCGACAACCATTGACTGGCTAGTGTCATCATAGACAATAAATTATAACTTAAAAGTATAATTCATAAATTAAAAATAAATAAATAAATAATTTTAATATGATGACAAGTTATGGAAGTTTTTACAAGACTTTTGTTTCTCGTGACAACAATCAATCCAAGGCTTCAATTAATTATATTTTCAAAAGTTCACGACAAAAATCATTTGGATATCCTTTAGTGTAGCACTTTATGGAATTCGATTCGTTTTTTGTTTTTTTTGGTAAATAGTTGGGTTACTTTTTGTTGCTTCTTGATCCGAAAGTCTCATTGGAGTATAACCTGATAAAATATATTACCGTTGAGTCCTTTTCTACCCAAAAGAAAATATTAATACTACTAATAATAAAATATATTATCGTTTAGATAAATAAGACTTTTGTTTTTAGACATTAATGCCCTTTATCTTTTATAACTGAAAACCAAAATTAAAAAAGGGATTTATAGTTAAATGACTTTTTTTTAAAATAAATTTTTTAATTAATGATCTAAGTTTTTAAAAATTAATTAGAATACATTTTTTTTGGAATGGTTAATCAATTTTAAAAATAGTTAATATCATGTTATTGTACAAGTAATCACTGATTGATCATTGATAAATTATTAATTAATCAAGGTCAATTACTGATTAATTATCGATAAATTACTGATTGATTACGATCAATTATTGATTGATCATATTTTATGTCACCATATTTCATAATTAATCAATATTTGACCGCAACGCAATTAATCAATGATTAATTATGTCAAAATCACTGATTTACCATTAAATTTAAATTAAAAAAAAAAAAAAAAAACCAACCCATTCTCTCCTCTCTCTCTCTTACTTTCTCTCTGCCTCTATCTCTACTCTTCTCACACACGATTTCGGCTCTGCCGCGGTGGAGAAGATGATGGCGGAGGGGCGGCACGACTGCGAGCAACGAACTAGGAGTTTGTGTGGCTCCAATCGGACGATCAGATCTAAAGCGGGAGATCAGATTGGATGGCTCCGATCGCGCGGATTTGAGGACGCGCGTGAAGCTTCGACGTGAAATGGGCTCGGCGACGGATGGAGACGAAATGGCGATGGCTAGTGTAGAGATCCACCTTGGAAGCGCGATCGGAGCTGCGAGATCATGAGATCGGAGCATCAGCCATCTCATTGTCGTCGAGAATCGATCGTAGTTGAGATCTCTGCCGCGATCGCCTCCCACCGCCGCGATCTCCTCGTAGACGCCGTCAATGTGCAGATCTGGTCGATGGTCGTCGGTTTTTGTCGCCATCACGAAAGCTCAGTCGCAGAGAGAAGATAGAGAGAGAAAGGGTAGGTGTTGACCAAAACATACACATTTAGACCATTTAATTAAACAAAAGAAATTTATTAAATTAAATAATTAAAATAAGTCACCCACCCTAATTAAAAGATTATGATATAGTTTTCTTCTCTAAAAACACATTATCTTAAGAAGGGAAATATTTCCAGATTAGTTTAAGGGAGTATGTAATTTGATTCCCTAAAAATAAACAGTTGAAAACTAAAATATTGTTTTCCTATAGCCGTTGAGTTTGACAGATCAATTAATGCGTCTCTTTCTTTTCTAAAAAAGTTTTCACATTGCAGGTTGGACGAATTTTATAATTTTAGCTCAACCACCCCAAAATCTTAGCTGAAAAACAACTCGCCAGAAAGAAATATATCTTCTAGACATAATTATCCGTACAATTAATGGACATTTCGCTAATCTACAACATAAAATAAAAATAAAAATAAAAATAAAAACTTTGGGGTCCCAGCTTCTGTATTGCACATATATAAGCGTATATTACAACTCAGCAGCCATTATTATTATTATTATTTTTTCTGAAGAACTCAGCAGCCATTATTATTCTATAAAAGAAAAAACAAAAGTTAGATATAAGTACAGATGATGAACCATACTGTAAAGAGAGAGAAAAAAAAAAACAAAAAAACAAATTACAAGTAGTCTGAAAATATTGAACACAACTTGCACATGCGTACACCCACTTGATGAACTAGTGCACATTTCGAAAACGAACTCCACAAAAACGACTCAATATATGTATATATGCATATAAAAACTCTTTCAGCTCTTCCTTTTTCTTTTCAATTTTTAAGATATTTTCACAAAATGGCCGTCAAATTATACACCTTCGATTTTTCATCTTAAACAACACATTACCTCAAAATTTAATGAGGTTACCCAATATTCGCTTTCCGCTTTCTCAATAATCCGTCAAAAATTGGATGGAAAGACATTATATTTTGATATCAATCTTTTTTTTTAATCTCTAAAATTAAAAATGATTTCAAAATCACAATTATATAATGTTTTGTCATTTTATTTGTAATGAATTATTGACGAAAGGGCCATTTAATTAACAACGTAAAAATAACTAAAAATCAAAGGTTATAACACTGTTTATTGCTATTTTCATTATCATTATCATTATCATTATTATTACTATTACTATAAGGGTGGGCGGGTGGGTGTTAAAGTTGACCCTCTCAGGCGTCTCAATCTCAATTCAACCTTCTTCTTCTTTTCTTTTTTTTCTTTTTTTTTTTTTCCTTCTTTCTTTCTTTCTTTCTTTTTTCTTTTAAAGAAAAATCTTTATTCAAATTCAGGTATCCAAAAGTCTCCCTCTGGATAAGAAAAACCTCCTTCCTCTTTTTGGTGAATAAAATCCTCCTTCCTCTTTCGAACACGTATTAAGTGTGGAACAGAATTTCATGCTTTGCTTTCTTCACACTTATCTGGTTTACAAAAGCAAGAAAACAAGAATTGAAAAAAATAAAAAAAAAGATGAGTTTTTCTTGGTGGAGGCTTCTCTCATTCTTGGTCTTGTTCTTAGTTTCAGTACCATCACCTCCCAAATCCATGGCTCAAAACGCCACCACAGACCCTTCTGAAGGTATGTAGATTTTCTTGTTTTCTTTTCTTTTTTATCTCTTCAAAACCTGTGTTTGTATTTAAGCACTTCCAAATCTCAGCTCTTTTCTGTGAAAGTAGATCAAAAATTAGACATATAGTAGGGAGGTAGATTCTATCTTAATAACTTCAATGTCCTATATTCTTTTTATCGTGCTCCTCAACTTTTTTGTGATTTTGTCAATTTAGTCATTGAATATTTTTTCTTAGCAATTTAACTCCGAAATTCCGAAAGGAGTGGCAATTAAAGCCAATTGTTTACGAAGGTTAAATTTTGGTGGGAGTTATTTTATTTTTTTAGCACCATTAATCACCCTTGAATTTCTCATAATTTTGCACTTTCGTCTATTAATTTGTCATAAATTGGTAAATGATTCCTTAAAGTTAGCTCCCATTAGTAAGCTAATAGCTATTTTTCTAGAAACTCTAGGATACGAAAATAAAGTTTAGGGAGGTTTAAAGTGTTAGATTATTAGAAGTTCTGGGATATAAATGCAAACAAGACCTTATTATTTGTTATCGCTAATCTTATTGTTGTTATCGTCATCGTTGTCATTATATGTTATTGTTTTTTAAACTTAGTTTTGGCCGGTTACTCTCTAAAATTATTGATAAGTTACTACTTAAACTTTGAACATACTAAATTTATCATCTTAACACGATAGTGGTGCAGAATGCCCGAAATAGAAAATTGTCAAAATTAGGACATGATCGTCCTTATTCACGTCATGTGAGTTCGATTAATAGTGATTTTAAATCGCTTCAGATCATGATATGATCTATAGCCGACATTTACTATTCAAATTGCAATATCTTTCATCATTTCAGGATGCTATGTAAATTTTTTTCCCCCGAAACAGGGGGAATTAAATTGTTCAATAAAGTTAGCCACGCAAAATAAAATCCGCACAACATTAAGTCTTACCACATAGCATAATAGGCCTCTAATGTCACTTTGCTTCCTTTGTTTCACACTTTTTTGGTCACCATGAGATTATAATTGCTTTATACACACCTAAATTATAAAAACAACAACAAAAACAAAAATAATAATAAAAAATAATAATAATAAAAACATACCAAGATATTCTCAAGGCAAGTGGTATCATCATCATGCCTTTGCCTGATGAAAACATCCACTTGCAACAGCCACTTACAATATATTATTTTGGTGGGTGGGGCCTCAATAATATTTAACTCTTTTTTTTTTTCTTTTTCTTTTTCTGTTTTTTTTTTTTTTTTCTTTTTCAAATCTCAAGTCAAATTCACGTGCTACTCAAAAGTATATATGCGCCAAACTTCCTTCGTCTTTCAAATTTGTAATTAGTGTGGAAAAGAATTTCATGCTTTGCCTTCTTCATACTAATCTGGTTTTAGACGGCAAAAAAAAAAAGTAAAAAAAAAGATGAGTGTTTCTTGGTGGAGGCTTCTCTGCTTCTTGATCTTGTTCTTATTATCAACGTCATCACCTCCCAAATCCATGGCTCAAAACGCCACTACAGACCCTTCTGAAGGTATGTAGCACTTTTTGTTTCTCTCTCTTTTATTATTATTATTTTAATCTTTTCCAGACCTGCGTTTGTATTTAAGCACTTTCAATTCTCAGCTCCTTTCCGTAAAAGTAGATCAATTATTAGACATTAAGTAGGGAGGTAGATTCTTTCTTATTTTATCATTAACAGACTACAGCTGTCAGCTTGTAAGTTAGAGGCGGGTTAAAACAATAATTTCAGATGGAATTTTGTCCTTCAATTCTTAAATTCCTAAATTTATATCTCATTTTTACTTTTTTAAACTTTTATGAAATTTAAATTTTAATTTGTTCATAATTTTTTTTATTTTAAGTCAAAATGAGAAGATTTTTTTAATTACATAAAATGACATTAGAAATAAACAAATCCATGATGTATATTTTTTGGAGTACATTTCATTATTATATTATTTTTTATATCATAATTTATTTTTAATTTATACTTAATTCACACTTCAACCAAACATACATTTTAATCTCAACCTACAAAATTCCAACTCCAATAATTATTTCAAACGGGCCCTTAATTACTTCAATATCCTATCTTCTGTGTGTAACGACCCGCCTAGCACAGGCCGTTACCATACATACTTACGTATATTTCATACATACTTAATCAACATAAACAGCGGAAATATTTTTTATTTTTTTTACAGTGTGACTCGCACACGAGAGCGTACATAAAATATAACAAATAATAGGCAATAGTTGTTTAGCATATCTCAACTTAATAAACGTAAATAAAATAAATTCAAAACGCATAGCGGTTCAACATTTCCCACGGTTCACAGTCCGCCAAGCCTCGCCTCTCCATCTTGCATCAGCAATTGCTGGCAGGTTGCTTACCTACAGCATAAACGTAAGACAGTGAGCTTTCGCTCAGCAAGTACAACCATCCTATACCGCGACACAACACAAAACAATATATCTAACTAACATAAACTAAGCATAACATAGTATAGCATTACTTAACTTAACTTATTGTAACTTATCCTACATATGCATGAGCCAATTATGCTTTCTTATTCTTTCTTATTGTACATAACTTGCTTACTTAACTTAATTTAACATATGGGCCCTATAGTGTTCGTACCGGGCGCGCAACTATGAATTGGTTGGGGTGGCCAATCTTTTTCCAACTCAATCCATAGTCCAACCCGACCTTACGCGGGTCGGTACGACACAAGTAACTTACTTATTTTCATGTCATTCTTTATCTTACACTTGATTTCATTCTTATTATTGGTGAACATACTTCGTGATGTTTCACACAACTAAAATATAGCATGTCTTAATCTTAACATGTTTCTGACATTTCATGACATATACTTAAACATAGCATTTTACCCTAAAACATAGCATTTTACACATAAACCATAGCATAAAACTTTTCTTAACACTTAATATAAAATATGTAATTACATGGCATATAATTAACACAGCAAAGTAACACTACAAGACATACAATAAAGCATACATTTAAAACATACTTAGGCAAGTATCAAGTCAAAGCCTATGCTGTAGGCGGTGGTTGTACTTACTTGTTTTAAAATTGCTGTGTCCAGTTATAAGCTCAAGCTCGTTGGAACACCGTCGCGTATCGTATTCTGTTATCGACAAAAAGAGTAAGGATTAGAACTGTTGGTAAGCCAACATTCTTATATAACCGTAGTTATATTTCCTTACTTTGCGTTACGTGAACCTACTTGGTTATTTTAAGTAACCCTAAGGTTTAAATCTATCTTATTCGGATTATTATTTTTAACTATAATCCCAAAAATTCATTTGTGTTTTATTTTTAGAAAACCTTATGTTTTTGGCACAAAATCTCCCTTTTTTTTTTTAATTTAATTTTAAAAAAATTAGAAAATCATAAGGTAAAATTGTAAAAATCATCGACTATTAAAAACTGCCTTTGGAACAGTTTTATAATGCCAGTTAATCATTAAAAACACAAAAATACCCTTTTCTGAACCATTTCTAAACATCTTGTACAGAAATCTCCCCATTTCTGTACCATCTTTGAAAATCATTTTCATTTAAAAATCTAAGCCGATTTTGGAACAATTGTCTTCACGAAAGTTTTAGCTATCTCAGAACCCTACAACTTCCGTGTTTTACGTAAAATCCAGTTTGGACCTTAACCTGTCCAAAATCTGTGTTGAACTAACTCTGTTCGTGTATGGTTCCTGAGCAGGTCAGGATTGGTTTTTGCAGAAAACCAAGGCCATTGGAGCCTTATTTTGAAAAACTGTTCGCGTATCCCCCTAGGAAAAACCCTAATCTACAACTTTTGTGTTTTGAGTTTCTCCCAATTCGGCCTCTAAGGGCCTCAAAATTTGCTTTTCCCGAGACTGGGCAAACCCTACCCGAGAAAGCCATTTTTCGGTTTCGATTTCGCTTACGTCCTATTACGTTCACCCTACCTCAACCGAACACGTCGGGAGCCTAATTCAAACATGCAGGGACGTTTCTAACGTTCAACATTCAACAAACACATTACATGAACATTTTGCACAAATATACAAAAAAACCTAAACAAAACAACAATACCTAGCATACATACTAACAACCACCAACATAACCCTAAATTTTCAAGCACAAACCCTAATTTCTAAGCTAGGGCAGCAAGAGAAACCAATGAGCTTATGCTCAATACAACCAAGGCTTTAATACATTTAAATTTCTCTAATTGAAATTTAAATTAAAAGCTTGGAATCAAGGGTTTGCACCTTGCTTTGGATCCAAGAATTTGACTTGGTTGATCTTCCCTTTGCTCCTCCCTTAGCTGCCGGTTTTTCTTGCCGAATTGGTCCTACCTCTGCAGCCTCCTTTGCCTTGAAAATCAGCCACCAAAGCTCCCCAAAAACTGACCAAAACAGCTCCCAAAACTGGCCAAAACCTTGGCTTTCTCCCTTGCTCTTTTCCTCCCTATTTTCAGCCTTCTTGGCTAGGATAGGTATCAAATTTTTTTGAGCTCTTGCTGGCTGTTCAAAGTAGAGAACTAAACCCTAAAAACCCTAATCCCTCTTGGTTCCACAAACTTTTTCCTCTCTTCCTCCTTAGCCCCCAAAACCGGCCCTAGGAGAAAATGGGTATCCAACTTCCCAAATTTTTTTTTTCTTGCTTTCCTTCCACAAAAGCCGATCCTCCCACTCTATTTCCTCTTCAATCTTGGCTGCAAATCTTCCTCTCTTACATACTCAAAAACCGGTTTTGTTCAAGCAAGAAAATTGCAAGAGTTTAGTTGTGTTTTGTAAATTTTTTTCTTGATTTAATCCACCCCTATTTATAGAGGTTGAACTCCTTAAAATTGCACCATGTGGTCCTTAAAAAAAATCAGAATTAGCAAGGGGAGGGGGTGAGGTGGTCGGATTTGCTTGGGTGGAACCAAAGGAGTTATCCAAAAAATTACTTTCTAACTAATTAATTAAATTAATGATGTAATAATTCAAAAGTTAGTGAGGTAAGCCACCCCTAAAGCTTGTTTGCCACTTTTCACCTTTAAATAATCCATTTTTCAGTTACCACAGGTAATTCCAATACTGGTTCCTCTTATACGCAGTATTAGTTAATTGAACCGCAGTCCAAAATTTACCTGTTTTAAATGGACTGTATAAAAACTTTTTCTTAACTTGGAACCACTTGGCCCAAAATATTCTAATTATTGTGCTTGATTTTCTATGGTGGTTTTGAATTCTAAACATATCATTTTAATCATAAAAAAAATAGCTTTATGCAGTACAATACTATACTGCGAACTATTAAGTCGTACAGCATTTTTCTTAACTTTTTCGGGTCAATCTTTGGCTTTCTCGTCCGCCATTGACTTTCTTGTCAACCGCTTGACTTTACCGCCAAATTTTGACTCCCGTGGTCAACAGTTGACTTTTTGGTCAACCGTCGGCGTTTTCGGTCAAACTTTGACCAACATGCAAATTTTGGCGATTTTGCTCCTTTTCGCCTAAAAGGTCATTTGCTTGACTAAGCAATCATTTTCGAGTCTCAGAATATCATAAAACTCACAAAAACGAAACAAAAACCCTTAATCGGCTTTTTCATGCGTATCTTAAAAATTGTACAAATTTCTTAAAATAAAAGAAATCGTGTAAATACAGAAATACTTAGTATTACACTGTGCTCCTAAACTTTTGTGATTTGTCACTCTAGTCATTGAATATTTTTTGTAGCAATTTAACTTCTTCCCAAAAGAGTGGCAATTACCTCCAATAGTTTACAAAGGTTATATTTTGGATGAAGTTGTTACAATCTTTTAACAGATCTTCCCCATGAATTTCTCATAATTTTGCACTTTCGTCTACAACTTTACTTTGCTTTTTTTTTTTTTTTTTCCCTTTCATTGGAAAATTAGTCCTCAAATTTGTTATGTTATTCCTTAAAGTTAGCTCCCATAAGTAATTGAAGCTAGTTGCTGCTACTTCTTTTTAGAAAATTATAGGATTAAGTTGCTAACAAAATAAAGTTTAAAGATGAAAATGCCATATCATTTGAAGTTCAGGGGTATTGATGCAAACAAGACTTAATTATTTATTTTTATTTTTATTTTTTGTCAAACTTCTCACAATTAAAATTCAAATAAACATATGTGTTCTTTCTCCTATCGTCAAAAACTTAAACATTAGAAGTCTATAACTTTCTTATTTAAGGGGAATTTTTGAAAAACATATAAATTGAAGCCACAAGAAAAAAAACTACTGCAAAAACTTCCATGACATGTCAACATATATAAATAATTATTTATTTATTTATTTTAAATTATTTATTATACCCTTAAGTTTCTATTTATTATTCATGATAATACCAACCAATCGATGGTTTCCAGTTGACTACCATCTGGTATCCAACATGATACAAATCGGTAACTGTCAGTCTAGCGGGTTACTGGTAACCAAATTGTTGGTCGTAACCAAATGGTTACCGAGTGATAACAACCTGGTGGGATATATAGTTACTAGTCAGTGACCAGTTATCGAACGGTAACCACCACCTCTGGCGGAATATATTGTTACCAAGTGGTAACTAAATTTGGTTACCAGCCGATAACCACACCACCTACAGCGAGATATAAGGTTACTGGTCAGTAACAAGTTATCGAACAGTAACTGCCACCTCTGATGGAACATATTAGTACCAACTAGTTACCAAATTTGGTTACTGAGCCATAACCACCATCTCTGATGGGATACCAGATGATAACCAAATGGTTACCAACCGATAACCATATCTACTGGGAGGATAAACATCAGAAACTGCGAAGTCTAACAAACTTTTCAAATTTTATCACCTCATTACTAAAAATAATTACAAAATCCCTTAAAAAAAAAAAAAAAAAAAAAAAAAAAAGCAGCAAAATCACAAACACAAAAAATTCTCCAAACCACCGGAACAGCCTCATTCAACGAAGGAGGCGAATCTCTGACCTTGAGATCCAATGGCAGAGAAAGCTTGTCGAGAAGCTTAGTGGCATTGAGGCCGCAGGTAGAGCCTCTCCGCTCAGTTATCTTAAGTGATCTTGGTGCCTAGGGCGTCGATCTTGGTGCCTAACAGCCCAACAACAAAACTCATCCCAAAACCTGGGTTTGCGGCTCAGCAGCGGCTCGTCCAAACAGTCCATTAACTCCCATATATTGATATATATACTTATATATGTATAATGGTAATTACCTACATTGATTTGTGTATTATCCTAACATTTTCGTTTCATGTAAACTTCAGTCAAAATCAAGTTCAAGGAACAGACGTACCAAAAATTTTATAGCATTCTTAAGCCATATTTTCGAGGACTTCATATCTTACATTATTATAGAAATTATAACGTAAAAAAATTGTGTACTGGTGAAAACATAACAAGGCAGTGAGAGCACTGAATGCAATATTCGAGAAATGGGACATAAAATTACAACCAAACGCCACGTGGAACATCAGTGGAGAGCCATGCACAGGATCTGCCATCGACGACAGAGATATTGAGCACAAAGATAACAACCCTGGGATCAAATGTAACTGTACCTATGACAACAATAAGACTTGCCACATCACTCACCTGTATGTTCTCTTTCCTTTTTCTTTTATAATTTTTATGTATATTTTTCATATTTACTATTGTGTTCTTATGGTGTCAAATGGTGTGTTTATTCATGGAGGGCGGAGAATGGGAATGATCATATATACATATATATATATATATATTATATGGTATATATATATTTATGGACTGAATTCTACATTTTATCTTATAGTTAAGAAAATTTATAAATTTAAAGCCAAATTTGTATTTATTTTTGAGTCAATCATGTATTTACTTATTCATTGAACGGATTTATAGATTTAAGGTGAAAAATAGGATTTACAATCTCATATTTTGCAATCCAATTGTGACTTTCATTCTTTGTACTTATTAGTAAAGTCAATTTGCTCTCTGACCTCCAATTTAATTTCAAAATATTGGACAAAATAAGCGGATTCAAATTGTACAATTGTAACCTAATAACATTAATTTTGCGGCACAAGAATAACAAAAATATAACCTACAATAATTATGTTTTAGTTTCCAAACTAAGTTTTACTTAAAATTAGTTTATGTACATTATTTATTTGCTATGGGAAGAATAAGATTTCATTTCTTTTGTCCAGAATTTTCTATAAAAATAAAAAAATAAAAAAAAGGCAATTAAAACTCGTATAGTCTGACTATTGATCCTTTTATTTTATTTTATTTTTGTTATATTCATAGGAGAGTGCAGGAACTAGATAGGCAAGGAGAGATTCCAGAAGAAATTACAGCTTTCAAGTATCTAACTCACATGTAAGGATTTCAATCTCTCCATCTCTTTATCTTCTTTTTCTCTCACACTTTTTTCAGAGGGGTTCCCAACAATTCTTTTTCCTATTTTTTATAAGTATCTATTTCATTTTTTATCACTGATAATCTAGATTCAATTACTGATAGATCATTATTAATCAATGATTAACTATAATATCAATAAATGATTTATAAATCCATTAGTGATAGCCCATTAAATCAATGACCGGTCTATCATAATAGACTTTAAATATATGTAATCAACTATTGTAAAACTCAATCAGAAGAGAAGAAAAACGGCTCTATTAACCGAAAAAAACAAAAAGTTCCACCATGTTTTAAAGGTAATTTACCCATTATTTTATTCTTGTTCAAGTTTGTTGAAGCTCGAGAGTTTAAAGCAATTCTTCAAATATTTGTAGGAAGATCCTCTTGAATTACTTCACCGGTACTTTGCCACCATTCCTTGGAAACTTGTCTTCGCTGCAGTATTTGTGAGTATACATTTGAACATTAAATTTGTCCCTTTGAGAGCTTCAAACTTCTTATATATGTAATTTACATTCATGAGTAAATTGGGCTCTAAAGAGGAAAGTGACTCTAAAATTATAAGGGAATGAACAGTAAGAACTAATATTTGTCTAGTATGATAGGAGAAAAAAAAAATCACAATTGTTAACTTTCTCTAATTTGGTATGAGAGGAAAATGAATAGGATTATAGTTTCTGTTTGTGAAGGTCCTAAATTAAGCAAAATTGAAGATAATATTTAGTGGAAAGATCATTGGTCTTACTCTCAAAAGGGTAAAATTGTAAAATCATGTCAATATAGGAATAATGAAGGACTCTTTTTGACCATGTGAAGAATGGTTACTTTAGGTCCTAACAGACGGATTATGCCAACAACCAAAAAAAAAAAAAAAAAAGGAAAAATATTCTTAACAGTTACTAAAATTCCTTTGGTTCTATAATTAGAGTTTGAGCTCCTTAAAAAATAAATAAATAAACCAACCTTCATAATTCAAAAGAAGAGGGAAAATCGTGAAACTAAAATTATTTTCTTTCTAATAAAAAGAGTAATGGATAATACTTTGTGATGATTAGATTACTGATGGCATTCTTAGTAAATTTGTTGGTTCCTTTCAGGGATGTTGGCCACAACAAATTTCATGGGACCATTCCCAAGGAGCTTGGAAACCTTAAGAATCTAATTATGATGTAAGATATCATACCAGTAAACATACACTTAAAATAAAATGCATATAAGCCGACTTCTTTGCAGTTAATTTTTTTATTCAAGTTCTTTGTATTTCATTTTTTGTGCAAGTATATCTTGATTATGTAAAAATAATGCATACTAGAGAATTAAAATTAGTACATTCATGTTTGCCTATATCATAGCTTGTTTTGATAGACTTTTATGGTCGTCTTTTCAATCATGACATTATGGACGTCTTTTGGCCGAAAAACATAGAAATAGCTTGTCCGAAACATTCAGAATTTGACCATTAGTTTGTAAAGAACATCAAAGAATGCATTTCGGTGCGAATATGATTTCTTTCTAATTGTCATGTACCTTTCAAATATGTGCTTTCCAGCGCTGTGGGTTCAAATAACTTCTCTGGATCACTCCCCCTAGAAATTGGTTATTTGCTCAATCTCGAGCTAATGTAAGTCTCTTTCATCTATTTAAGAGTTCAACCAAGTTATAATTTTTTTTTTTAGTTCTTTATGTAGCTTCCAATGTCGGGTTTCTATTTGTAAAATCTTTGTTGTCATTTGATATTAGAGCGTGCACACGTGCATGTGTGTTCATGAGCGTGCATGTGTGTATTGCGACGAAGGTCAATGTCATTACTTTTCGCAGTTAGATGTGCTCCTTTATTCATCTTTAGCTATTGGTGACTTGTAAATCTCATATTTCTCAGTTTTGTTTGTGCAGTTACATTGACAGTTCCAGAATAGGTGGTGAAATTCCATCCACATTTGCTAACCTTCGGAAAGTTCGAGTCATGTAAGGAAAAGATCCTGCAAATCAATTTCAAAATTTGTTTATTTACAGTGGTGCGAGAAGGCTAGTTTCTCCGCACTCGGCTTACTATATGTTGTCAAATGTCAGGAATGCATTAGACACTCCTCTTTCAGGAAAGATACCGGACTTCATTGGGAACTGGACACGCCTAACTAATTTGTTAGTATTTGATTATAAATCTACGATTTCCTGATATTATAAATAATGTAGACTAGAATTTTCGTTGGCAACTTTCTTGATTCACAAGTTTCTCAAAAATTTTGTAGGACATTACAAGGTAACTCTCTTGAAGGTCCCATACCATCCAGTTTTTCTCAGTTGACCTCATTGGAATCCCTGTAAGTGTAGATAAGTTCGAAAAAATTCACATGTTTTATCTTCCCCTATAGGAACAAGAGTAACTTCATTTTCTTTTTTTTTTTTTGGGGTGCATAATTAATTGTGCAGGAAAATTGGCGATCTGTACAACGGGAGCTCAACTCTTGATTTTGTCCAAAATTGGAAGAACTTAACCGAGTTGTAAGTAAAGACCTCCTAGATTCAGTGCTAGATGGACATCTTCTTCTTTTCCAGTGAACTTTCTCACAGAGTTTCTGCCCTCTAACCACTTTACTACTCTTTTTCTTTTCTTTCAACAGAGTTCTAAGAAATGCATTAATTTCTGGTCCAATACCACCTCGTATCGCTGAAATCCAGCGTCTAAGAACACTGTATGTTCTAATACAGACACAAACATAAATATCAAAGGAACAATGTTAACTCTTTCGATTCACTTTTTTTCATGGATATTTGCAGGGATTTGAGTTTCAATAACTTAAGCGGCACGATTCCTAGTTCTTTGTTCAACATGAGTTATCTGGAATACTTGTAATAAGATTTATCCCTTTACTATCATGTTTTATATTCATTTCTTATGTTAAAACCTAAGACTTTCCTCAGCTTAAACTAACTTCTTGTTGCCTTTTTCTTGTTTGGTGCCTTTTTCGCTTGTTCTACTACTGGAAATGGCCAGATTTCTTGGAAACAATAGTCTGTCCGGAGACCTTCCTAATCAATGGAGCAGTAATCTTCAGAATATGTAAGTTCTTGTATTATGACAATTGGTCAAGTTTAATTAACAAACTAATATGTCCCGAGCAAATGAAATCTTTCCCGGAAAATTGAACTATTTAAGGCTCATTTATGTTTGCAAACAACGTGTGTGAAAATATAAATTAGTTATAAACCGACTGGCATTGGATCTATTAATTGGCATGGTGAAGTTATTTGTATATCTTTAGCATCATATGTGTCTAGTTACCGTTGCTTGTATGCTATGTTATGTGCAGAGATTTGTCATACAACTATCTGTCAGGAAATTTGCCGCCATGGGTTACCTCAATGTCGCAACTGTATGTTTCTTCTAAGTTTTTTCTTCGTCGTTCAAAATATTCAGCACCCCATAACTTATTGCGTGTGGGTGTGCATACATTTATTGCTTTTTGAGTTTAAGCAATAGAACTTAGACAAATAAATTTTTGCAGGAACTTAGTGGCTAATAACTTCACATTACTCAACTTGGACAAATCGTGAGTTGAAGATTCCTACGCATGACAAACACAACACTTCATATATGTTTACGAACTTTTTTCTATTAAATGTCTCTCAATTTGATAAGAAGTAACTGGTGTCTTTCATTTGCAGAGTTCTTTCCAGTTGTCTTCAAAGAGACTTTCCATGCAACAGAGATACCCCACTCTGTAAGTCACTTTTCTTCTAATTGTTTCCGAACAACATGGATTCGAAGCAAAAAAATGTTGCATTTTACCATAACCTCAATCACAATACTTGTTTCTAATGAATAACTCAGATACAAGTTTCGCAATCAAGTGTGGTGGACCGCAGTTTATTGGACATGATGGCGTGGTGTATGAAGGTGAAGACAACTATCTTGGCCCGGCCAAGGTTGTTGTAAGTGGTAAGGAGAACTGGGCTGTTAGCAAGGTGGGTTTGTATGCCGACAAAAACGGAAATCTAGATATTGAAGATAAACCGACTGTACTTGTCACTGGAAGCAAGGAGAAATCAGAGTTTTTCCATACTTCAAGGATGTCCCCGGGATCACTAAGATACTATGGTCTTGGCCTTCACAATGGACTATATACTGTAACCTTGCATTTTGCAGAAATCGGTTTTCCAAACCTAAGCACACACAAATGGGCTAGCCTTGCAAGGCGTGTGTTTGACATTTATATTCAGGTAATATCTCATTACAAACTTCTATGATTTTTCATTTCATGAATTAGAGAACTTTGCGGTACAATATGGAAAAAATTGTGGACATGAAAAATTCTGAACCATCAGGTTTTTAACAAGTTATCATAATTCTTTTATAGGACGTGATTCTGACGGTTTGAAAACTGTAAAGTCTTATTGGTTGGTGTTTTTTCCTTATCAAATAATTCTCCTTTGTAAATATGTGAAAATCTTGAACTAAAATTCTCATAATTTTCTCTCTAGGGAAATCTCGTAGTAAAGGACTACGACATATCTAAGAGGGCAGGTGGAGTCGAGAGAGCAATTGTGGAGAAATATAATGTCATGGTTTCCGAAAATTATCTAGAGATTCATTTGTTCTGGGCTGGTAAGGGAACCTGTTGCATACCTAAACAAGGCTACTACGGTCCCCTGATAGTGGCTCTTCATGCTAGTTCAGGTAATATTTGTTCCTAGTTATATCCATAAAATATGATAGTTTAACCTACTCCGTTTTCTCGTATTTGTACTGACTAAATATGGTCTTTATTGCGCAGATTCCACGCCTGGGAAGAGCAATACAACGATGATTATTGGTATTACGGCCCCTATTGTGGTTGTGGGTCTTATGTTGCTAATAATAGTACTAATTTATATTAGGAGAAAATCAAACAAGGAGGATGAAGAAGGTAAGAGCATAATATCAGTAGGAGCAAATAACTTATTCATGTCTTGTAAATAGTGCTTAATTATAAGTTCTTTACATTGTGCTTAAATCTACAGGCCTTCTTGGAATAGATCGCCACCGGGATACTTTTAGCTACTCAGAGATACGAGCTGCCACAGGAGACTTCAGTTCTTCAAATAAGCTTGGAGAGGGGGGATTTGGTCTTGTTTACAAGGTCTGACATCACTATAGTTTTCTGCTTCAAAAACTAACTATCCTTCTAAAGATAGATTTTGTTTCACATTTACCTTTTCCATGTTTTAACTTGTAGTGCCTTGCTAATTTATAGGGTACGCTTTCTGATGGGCGGGCAGTAGCCGTTAAGCAACTTTCAGTAGCGTCTAACCATGGAAGGGAGCAATTTTTAAGCGAAATTGCCACCATATCTGTTGTGCAGCATCGCAATCTAGTGAAATTGTATGGTTGTTGTATCGAGGGAAATAGACGCATCCTAGTTTATGAGTATCTCAAAAACAAAAGTCTTGATCAAGCATTATTTGGTATGAAAGTGTACCATCTCATTTTTCGCTTTTGTTATCTATTTGGCCTTGTCTTTGTAAAAGTAGTTCCATTTGATTGAATAGCCATCGACCGTTGCAGGAAAGAATGACCTGCACCTGGATTGGCCTACCCGCTTCAATATATGTTTGGGGACAGCAAGAGGACTTGCTTATCTTCATGAAGAATCTCGGCCAAGGATTGTACATCGAGACGTCAAAGCTAGTAATATTTTGCTTGATGACGCACTTTGTCCCAAAATATCGGATTTCGGATTGGCAAAGCTCTATGATGACAATAAAACCCACATGAGCACACGAGTTGCAGGGACAATGTAAGCTTTTTCTTACCATTACCTGCTTAAGATATTGATACCTAATGGTCACGGTACTGAATTGACTTAAGATTTTACAATGTTAAAAAAATTACTAAGCCATGTTTTTATGATGCGCTGTAGCGGTTATTTGGCTCCTGAATATGCGTTGCGTGGCCACCTTACAGAAAAGGCTGATGTTTTTGGATTTGGTATTGTCGCTTTGGAGATTGTTAGCGGACGACCAAACTTTTATACCATGGGCAATGAAAGAATCTATCTCATTGAACAGGTACAACAAAAAAAAAAGGGGGGGGGGGGGGGGGGGGGATGGCCACAATAGTTTCAGAATATCATAATTATCTTGTGATCTAAACAAAACAGCTTTATTAATCATTTCTTGTGCTGTACGTAAACTACTCGCAATGATGTTTACAGGTATGGAGTTTTGTACGAAAACAACAAAAGTTTGGAGCTTGTGGATCCAACTTTAGAAGAGTTTGACGAAAAGGAAGCCACCAGATTGATAAGAGTTGCTCTTTTGTGCATTCAAGCCTCGCCAACAATGCGGCCGCCAATGTCACGTGTCGTCGGAATGCTTGCCGGAGATACGGAAATAGACATTGCTAGATCGAAGCCAACTTTTTTCACCGACTTGGATTTTGAAGATACAACTAGTATTGGCTTCACTGCTCAGAATGATACTTCTTCATCCATTACATCTAAGGACAGTAGCTTTGCTGTTTCTCGATCAATGTGAGAACATATTTTTTCATATGAAAGATGGTTACTTGGTCATGACTGGATACATGAATGATATTATCTTCAAAAAAATTACATGTACATTTTCCCTTTGTTTGTTAAATTGTTAGGAATGAGTAACATTAAAAAAAAATGTAAATCGAAAAAGTTGAGAAAAAATTTATCATGTTTGTATACAAGGATACAGAGTAATATTGTGTATGTTACATATTATAAAGTGTTCATTAAAAGAGTTTTAACTCACAAAGTGAACAATTAGCTTTCTCTTTTAGTCAATGTCGTGTTGGGATTTTTCCTTCAGAAAAGATACAATATTGATGATATTTTTCTACTAATTTTTTAGGGATTTAGAGCTAAATAGATTTTTTTAAGAAGTTTTTTCAAGAAATGGCCGGAGTTTTTAAAAATTGATCAGAAGACAATTTTTTTTTAAAATAGTCAATCGATTTTTTTAAATGATCAATCAGTGATTGATCATATTATATTATTCAGTGATTGATTAGTAATCAATCATTGATTGACTGTAATAAAAATCATCAATTTTTATAGTTAGGAGCAGTTAATCTTAAATAAATTTTGAAATTAATTTGAATATTAATTTACTTAAATTTGGTGATTTATGGGCTGTCAATTACTAATTTTGGGCAACTAAATTGTCAGACAATTAGGCCAAATGAAAATCAAGATGTCAAATCTCTCTCTCTCTCTCTCTCTCTCTCTCTCTCTCCGTCTTCTGCACCCACACCCATGTGTATCCATAAAAACAGCTAATCTATTTTATCTAACTTATCATATATAACCTTACGTTGACTATCTAAATAACTTAAAATATATATAGAGGCCAATTCTACGGATAAGACTATTTTATCTCATTGATAAAGTAAAAATTTTTAACCACTACATTAGATTTACATGGTGTAGATGCCATGTGCACACCATATGTATTATACATCCAACTTCATCTCATTACAAAATAATTATAATATACTAAAAGGATGTGAAGTTTTACTATTTTTTCTATATTGTTATGATTTTTTTACCCTTCATTATCATTTTTTTTCTTTGCTACAGTGTTATGCCAGTTTTACTCTTTCTCAATTGACAATTTTACCATTGGTTTTAGTTACTTTTACAGCTTGCTACAGTATTAAGACAACTTTGTCTTTCTAAAATTATTTATGAACGATTTTGCCCTTCCATTGTAATTTTTTTTTCTGATAGTTACAGTAACTGAATATTGTTACCCTTTTAATGTGCATTTTCGATTTTGTCTTTTGAAGATGTGTTAAAGTGTAATGTTTGTAAATATGTAATCTAACTGAAATTTATTTCTTTTATTTATTTATTTTTTGTAAAAAACAGTAAAAAATATATAATCTATTTTTTATTTTGTTGTTTTTCTTTAATCTTATCTTTTCCCTTTTGAGTTTTTTTTTTCCTTTTGTTTTTTTTTATGTTTTTGTTTTTGTTTTTGTTTTTGTTTTTTTTCTGCTTTCTGAGATTTAAACTTTAAAATTCAGTTTTTTATTCATCTTTTCTTCTTATTTTTGTTATTTTATAATTTTTTAATGATTTTTGTTTCCACATTTCCGATTTTCTTTTTTTTTATTCTCTTTTTTCGATTTGTACTTTGGTTTTTTTTTGGCTTTCTCATTTATTGGGTTTTGTTTTTTTAGATGTTATATAGTTAATTTTTGTGTTTTGCATATATATAATCTAATTAAAATTTATTTATTTATTTTTTGTAAAAAATAGTAAATTAAAAAATAATAGAATCTGTTTTTTGTTTTGTTATTTTTCTTAATAAAATTTTTTTTGATTTTTATAAGTTATTTCTAGTTTCTTTTTTTTCCACCAGATTTATATATATATATATATATATATATATTTTTTCACTTTTTAATTTATGTTAATTTGTTGGGTAAATTTCACTTTTAGCACCTGTGGAATATTTAATATTAAAATCAGCATCACTTTTTTTCCCCTTCACTTCTAGCACTGCCACGTCACACTTCATTCTGATATGTGGGGCCCAGGAGGATTAATTATATGTCAAATTACTGGTTTATCCTCATCTCCCTCGCATGGCCCCCGAAACCAGCATCTACAGTTTTTAGAGAGAGAAAATAAATTCTAGAGAGAGAAACAGTTGCAGTCGCTCGGAAAAGCTCGGAAACCGTCCGAAACCACCACGAAAGGCATCTATAAACAGCTTCGTGATATACAAGGCAGAAAAAATTTAAAAACTAATTAAAGATAAGCTGCAGAATCAAAGAAGTCGAAAGTTGGAAAAATTACAAAATCTGGTTTCAATGTCTAAAAACTTTGCGTTTAACGATTTGATTGCATAGGGGAAAAAAATTCCTTTTTTTTGAACTTGTTTAACAGTTGGTCTTCTTACAGGGACGGTCATTATCATAATGACCACCTGGTAATTTTCGTTGTGACCCCTGTGACTGTTAAATCTTAGTGTATAATTTTGGTCACAACGATATTGACCAGGTGGTCATTATAAAAATGACCAGTTTTTTGTCAGACGTCCTCCCACAGGATCGGTCATTTTCATAATGACCCCATGGTCATTATCGTTGTGACCCCTGTAAATGCTCAATACGGTGACGTATTGATCAATGTGTTAGACCATTGGTCATAACGGTTATGATCAGACGGTCATAACGGTCATAACCGTTATGACCAGACGGTCATAACGGTCATAACGGTCATAACCGTTATGACCGTCTGTATATAACGGTTATTACCAGACGGTCATAACCGTTATGACCGTCTGTATAAACCAATGGTCATAACGGTTATTACCAGACGGTCATAACCGTTATGACCGTCTGTGTAAACCAGTGGTCATAACGGTTATTATCAGACGGTCATAACCGTTATGACCGTCTGTATAAACCAGTGGTCATAACCGTTATTACCAGAGGTCATAACCGTTATGACCGTTAGTATACGGTCATAACGGTTATGACCAGGCGGTCATAACCGTTATAACCGTCTGTGTTATACGTCGGTCATAACCGTTATGACCAGACGGTCATATCCGTTTTGACCGTCTGTATAACATAGCGGTCATAATTGTTATTACCAGACGGTGACTGTCATGACCGTCTGTATAACGTAGCGGTCATAACGTTATGACCGTCTGTATAAACCAGTAGTCATAACCGTTATTACCAGACGGTCATAACCGTTATGACCGTCTGTATAAACCAGTGGTCATAACCGTTATTACCAGACGGTCATAACCGTTATGACCGTCTGTGTTATACGTCGGTCATAACCGTTATGACCGTATCGTATAACACGATACGGTCATAACGGTTATGACCAGATGGTCATAACCGTTATGACCTCTGTGTTATACGATACGGTGACATATTGGCGAAAAAACCTTAGGCACAAAGAGGTCACAATGAAAATTACCAGACGGTCATTATCAAGTTGACCGTCTTATAATCTGCATTTTAAAATAAATGGAACTACCAAGAGTCATTTAAATGTCGAATTACAGATTTACCCTCATCTCTCACCCGCCCAAAAGGCATTCTCCCTCGAATAATCTCACAAAAATTTTCAACCAGCGTCTACAGTGTTTTAGAGAGAGAAACTCCGATTCTAGAGAGAGAAAGCTTTGCAACCGCTCTAAAACCGCTCGGAAACCGTCCTAAACCACCACCGTAGCCCTTTATATACTGGTTGGACGTCTGTTAACGTCGAAAAATATTTAAAAAATACCCTTGTCGACGCCAACAAAAATGTCAGAGAAGAACACTCCCGAAACTGCGCCGAAGGCTACTCAGGGGGAAGTCGAACTAAAAGTCTCCCAGATGTTCATGAGTGAACAAGACGACAATATATCCGACTCTGAAAAGGTAATGAAATTTTTTTGTGTTTTTTTTTTTATTTTGAAAAATATTTTCATTGTTATTATATATATATATATATATATATATAAGTGCCGCATAATAAAAGATATCGGAAGCTGGATCGAATAAAAATTTGTTTTGGTCTTTGTGTTTAAAAAGTTTACACTTTTAGTATTTTTCAGTAAGAATATGCAGTATTTTTTGATTTTTGAAAACAAAGTTTCCATTTTTATATGCCTTTTTTGATGATATTCCACTTTCCAGTTGATTTACTGAACAATGTTATCATATTGTACATAAAGTTAAGATTTTTATCTGTTTCTGTACCATAAAACATCCGTTAACTCAAGAATGTGTTTTGGTTTATATTTTATATTAGGGTTTTCGTCGATGTTTGTGTTTAAGTGTACATGATCTCGGTTATTTGAAACAAAATGGAGTGGTCATTTTTTTTTATGACTCTCTGGTCATAATAATTATTACTCAGTTTCAGTTTTCTGTTAGTATGTCCGGTGGTCATTTTCATTATGACTTGTTGGTCATAATAATGATTACTATGAGTTTTAACTTATTTTAGGATGGTCATTTTAATTATTACTTGGTCATAATAATAATTACTCAGTGTTTTCTCTTTTTCATGTTGTTATGGCTTGTTGGTCACAAATATTACCAGTTTTTTGTTGGTTGCGGACTGTCATTTTCATAATGACTTTGTCATTTTAGTCCGACAATTTTTGTTTAATTGATGGTGATTAATTTTTAATTTTTTAGTTTTCATAATGCTGTTATTTTATGCCTGGTAATTTTTGTTATTACTTCACTGTCATAAGTATACTTACCATTTTATGTTACGATTAACATTACCGCAGGTTCAATACAATCGACGGGTATCGGATGCTGACATTACCAGGGCAAAAATAAACACTTTTATCAACATTCCGGAAACTTGTAAGAAGCTGAGACAGTGGCTGTCTCCCCAACAGTACGAGGCCGCCCTCAAGCAGCCATGCATTAAGCATTTTCTGGGATTAACCAATCTTGGTTGGGCTGGCCAAGTCTTCCACAACGTTGTGATGAGATTGACGGATCACTCAGAAATGGGTGATGCTCTTTGGTTCGAGATCGGAGGCGAACTTGGCAGATTTTCCATCAACGAGTTCTGCCTCATCACCGGCATGAAATGCGCAGGGTCTACCCATCTCCCAGTGGTCGAAAGCCGATTAATCACAAGATATTTTTCGACCTTGAGAGGCGTGTCGAGAGAAAATTTGGAGCTGCAGATGTCGAATGCGGCTTTTGACAACGACGACGACGCTGTGAAGCTTAGTTTACTATACTTGATGTTCTGCATTCCCTTATCAAATGCAAACTCCGTCAAGATAGACGCTAAGTTTTTTTCCCTGGCCGATAGCATTGCTGATTTCAATGCTTTTCCTTGGGGCGTTCTGTCATGGGAGACAACTCGGACTGCAATCTGTAATGCAGTTGAGAACAGGCTGTCGACGAAGAGACGAGCTTCAAAAAGGCCCGACAAAGTGCATTACAGTGTATCGGGCTTTCCTCATGCCTTACTCGTCTGGGCCTATGAGACCCTCCCATCGATAGCATTGAAATTCAGCAAGAAGTACGAGCATGCCTGTCCGCGAATGCTGTCGTGGACCACCGAGGAATTTGTCAAGTTCGATGATGTCATAAATTCCTTTTCCGATGTTGCCGAAGATCAGGTATTATTGTATAGGATGTCTTACGTATATTTATTATGTATGCAGTGTCAATTACAAATGTTGGTCAATTTATCATTTTCACAAGCCTGTTACCATAACAGTGGTTATAGTAGCATATTGATACAATCCGTAACCCCTACTGATTTTTTTTATTAACATCAAATGTGTTCAGGGTAAGTGTTTTGTCCTGATGCCAACCGAGGAAGAGTTGAAGGACCCATGGGTTGCGCGGCTATTTTTGAAGAACCCAAGTGTTGTGCCAAAATTAGCTCCCAAGCCTCCCAAGCTTTCTGCACCCCGACCGAGCTCCGATACAAACTCTGATTGGCAGGAGTTTCAAAAGGAAATCCGAGGAGAGGTTGTCTTCATTAAAGAAAAGTTGGTGGCTCTTGAAAAGGGCCAGTTGGCTCTTGAAAAGGGCCAGAAGAAGGCTAACAAACTCATGAGAAGTGTAATAAAAATGTTGGCCGCCAACTTTTCTGAGAAGGGGAAGGGGAAGGGGAAGGCACACACCGAGGAATTTGTCAGCAGCCGCCAGAAGCCTCAAGTTCACACGGCTGATAATTATGAGCTCAAACCTACCTCACCTCACATCGGCACCGAAGATGATGTGATGTTCGACTCTGACGTCGGAGCCACAGCTGATATGGGTGTTCAAGCAGCCATGGAGTTCCTCACCGCCGAAAAGGTGATTGTTCCTCGGGAAGACGTCAAGGTTGACGAGAATAAGGTACTCATTTAGCTGTTAGTCGAGTATTACATTAAATGTAGATTATCTCAACTGTGTTCCACAACTAGAACATTGTATTTATTCTTATGCCATGTTGTGAAACCACACAGGCTTTGCCCTCTGATTTACCAACAACCGATTTGCAAACGAAGGCAAAATCTGAGCAGATAGTGCAAGAATCGGAGAAGGATAGCGTGGCAAAAAACACTATCATGGATATCGTGAAGGTTTCGGAGCCAGACGATGATGAGAGCCTCGGTGACGTGGTTGTTACGAATCTCTGTAACTTAGTTATATAGTCATTATTGTCATTGTGTACAATGTTAACTCTTTTTACATATTTCACTTATAGATGCGTAAGAAGAAGAGAGCCAGACTATCAAGGATTGGTCAACGGCCCTCTGGAACAATCACTGATGTTGCCTCGCCGTCGAAGCCTCCGACTAATCTGCTGACTCCCCTCCCTCCGGGTCTCGCAGATGAACCTTCGAAGGAGAAGCTAGAGGAGTTCAGGGAGTGGTTCCCAAAAGGATTATTGAAGAAGACTCCTGCAGTGTAAATTTTTTTATAATACAGATTATGCTTGATTTGAAATTTACAATTTATTAACAACTTCATCATCAATTAACCAGACGGTACATTATGTTTAGTAAACGTCCTCCCCGATACACTGCAAAGCATGATGTTCTTGACAAACCACATGACATCGGTTGCATGATGGTGGAAAAAAAGAGTTGGTATTATGAGTTAGCTACCTCTCCTATTTGACTATGGGATGAAGTAAGTACATTTCTTCAATATTTTATAGTCAATTTATTTGAGTATCATGTATTTCATACTGTATTTATTTGAGTTAGCAGGATACATTGTTTGTTATGTAAGTATTTTTTTCCAATTCATTTGCATCTTTTTTGTTTGTGCAGCACATTGACGTTGCATTCTACTACCTGAGGAAGAAGATCAGGCAGTACCCTGAACTGGAACAACGAAAGGTGACAACCGTAGACACGTTTTTTTCTGTAAAAGTCCGTTCGTCGTGGACCGTCTACCAGGCAGCACCCGATAAGTTCGATTGGGCCTGCTGTGATTCTGTGTTCAGGATAATGCTTAGCGTGCGTGCCCAGAGTGGGGCCTCGTGGTTTCACGTTAACACGGTGCTAATGCCAATGCACTTCAGCGATCTGAAACATTGGGCATTAGCAAAACTCGACTTAACAAACTGAACCCTTGAGGTATACGACTCTCTTCAGCATGAAAGACGTCATAACAACAAGGTCCGCGAAGGAATGGAAGGTCTGTCAAAATTCATTCCATTTCTAGCTGAAAAAAACAGTTTGTTCGAGTTCAAACCACGGGTTCCTCCAGGAAATCACCCAATACCAGTCACCATAATGAAAGACATCCCTAAACAAGCCAATGGGTTAGTACAAGCATTGCAAATTAATTCTATGTATGAACTGTTTGGAGTGTGTTGCTTAGTTAATAAACTTTTTTTCCATCTTTCTTGCAACAGGGGTGACTGTGGAATGTTTACAATCAAGTATGCTGAGTGCTTGATAGAAGGGAGGGATGTCAAATATTGGGTGATTGCTGAACGCATGCAAATCTTCAGGGAGTATTTTGCCTGTCACATGTGGTCCCATGCCAAAAATAAGCTAGCCGATGCCTATAAAAGTGATGCTGATGAGGAGGAGGATGTTTAACATTACACACTAACTTTTTCAATATTGTAATCTAACTTAACCAGACTGTTAATAGTACTATTATTTAATTCTTTGTAATCCTCATTGATTGATTGGTTTTTTATGGTCTACCGTTGTAAAATTAATTGTAACATTACACACTCATCAAATTGATGATCAGGTGGGAATAAAACGTTTCATTATCAATGGAATGTATCTTATGGAATGTATCTTTGTACATGATAATAATAAAAAGCATGCAAATCTTCAATACTAATACTATCGGTCATAACGGTTATGACCAGACGGTCATAACCGTTATGACTGATAGTATAAACCAGTAGTCATAACGGTTATTACCAGACGTTCATGGTAATAACCGTTATGACCTCTGTGTTATAATATCGGTCATAACAATTATGACTGATAGTATAAACAAGTGGTCATAACGGTAATGACCGTCTGGTCATAACCGTTATAACCGTCTATATAACACAGAGGTCATAACGTTTATTACCAGACGGTCATAACCGTTATGACCACTGGTTTATACTATCGGTCATAACCGTTATGATCGTCTGGTGATAACGGTCATGACCTCTGTGTTATACAGACGGTAATAACAGTTATGACCGTCTGGTAATAACTGTTATGACCGCTGGTTTAATTTCAATTATTCTAGTAAGAAAAGGTTAAGTGACACTAGTTTAGACTTTAAGGGGTGAGTAGTTTTTAAAGTTTAATCACAAAAGTTACGAATATTTTTTATACAAGCGATATTAATCCTTATTGACAATGGAAAAAAAATAAGGGATAAATTGCTAAATTAGTCCCTAAACTCTCAACAATATATAATTTTGGTAGTTGGGATGATCCTAAAATATTAAATAAAATGTTGCTACAATACAATAACATATAATAAAATAACAAATAATACCACTAATCCCATAAATTGTTGGTACAATGATTTTTTAACGGAATACATCAATAAATTGGTCAAAATTAATGGAACATAACGAATTATGTTCAAAAATTAACGTAAGAAGGCCTATTGTAGTACCCTGAACGTAGTACATATAAATATTAGTTATAACAAAATGAGTTATGATGATGAAATAGTGGAATCACCAAAAAAGATTTTGCGGCATTAAATATCTTTTAATTTAATTTATCAGTAATATTTTTGATAAAACAAATCAAAATATTTATATTTTGACTATAAAAGAGTCACTTTCTAATTCTAATATTAATAATAAGAACTTACAAACTTTTTGTCGACTTATCTTATTTGTCACAATCATGGCTTTTACAAATTATCACAAAGCCCGGTTTTTAACCTTTTGAATTTATATATAAGTTAAGATTAAGATCTGTCTTTCAATATAATATATATCTCAACTCTTTTTCTTAAGAATTAAATTAAGAATTGTTTCATTGGAACCCAAAAACTATTGCAATTCAAATTGATACATAAGAACCACCCCAATTTTAAAATAAATCAATGTAAAAATTGGTTAAATAGTTAGTACAAAAATAATTTATCTCAGTCTATATTAGTACCAAAAAAATAAAAAAAAGGGGTGAAATAGCATCATAAATCAACACTCTATACCTCAAAATAACCATATAATCAAATGGGATTCATATAAAGAAAATGAAAACCCATTACTTTAAATCTGGGGAAAAAAAAGGTTATAAACTCGTCGAATTTGGAAGGTACGTTGAAATAGCTGGTTCTTTTTAATTTTTCTCGGCTTTTTTTTTTTTAAGATTTGAAAATCATTGTTTGGTTTGTTTTTAGCTTCTCGTTTTTAGCTTCTCGTTTTATTTGATTCATGCCCAAAATCTTCATTTCAATGTCATGCTAGTAGGAAAGCAAATTCACGTCTCTGTTTGCTTGGTAGGAAATCAAATTCACCTCATTTCAATAACACAGAGGTCATAACGGTAACGACCGTCTGGTCATAACCGTTATGACCGTAGTATAAACCAGTGGTCATAACGGTAATGACCGTCTGGTAATAACCGTTATGACCGATAGTATAACGTAGCGGTCATAACCGTTATGACCGTAGTATAAACCAGTGGTCATAACGGTAATGACCGTCTGGTCATAACCGTTATGACCGATAGTATAACGTAGCGGTCATAACAATTATTACCAGACGGTCATAACCGTTATGACCGCTGGTCTAACACAGAGGCAAGACACAGAGGTAATAACGGTAATGACCGTCTGGTCATAACCGTTATGACCTCTGTGTTATAAAATCGGTAATAACGGTTATGACCAGACGGTAATAACTGTTATTACCTCTGGTCTTAAATCCACCTAAAAAATGTTTGGCTTAACAGTTAATGTTTTTTTACATAATAAAAGCGTGTTATAGCAATCTATTGTACTTAAAATTACACTTTGTACTTATCATAAAAATATTGGTCATGTTTAATGTGAAGTGTGATAAATTGAGCTAAATTGTTATACAACAATGATAAAAAAAAAAGTAAAGTAAATTGTTATACAACATGAAATGTGATAAATTGAGCTAAATTGTTATACAACAATGATAAAAAAAAAGTAAAGTAAATTGTTATACAACAATGATAAATAAAAATAAAAAAAAAAGCAAAGTAAAATGATCATACAATATCATCACATTTATGAAATTGGTGTTATGAACTCTGTATCTGGCCTTGTGGTTGGACGTTTTCGTAAGGGTACTGAGTTGGTACATGTTTGACGGTTGTGTCCGTAACCATTACATCTACCACACCGATTAGGCTCTTGTTCTTCACCTTGGGACGGTATCCTACGAACCCGTGGCCTTTCGGGCCCACGCTTTGTAGTGGGAGGATTAACAATTCGCAATCTTACTTCTTCAGATACGTCCCAGCCCTCGGGGCTGCCAATAGGGTGGACTACATGTGCATAGCAAGCATACAGATAGTCTTTTGTGTAGTAATTAGAGCAATAATTATAAGGATCAATTCGATGGTGGTTACATACGGCCATTGCATGAGGGCAAGGAATTTGATCGACCTGAAATCGTCTGCAAGTACATGTCCTTTCGCTCATATCGACAATCCATATTTGGGCAGCATTGTTGGTGACGGCGTACTCAAACTGATCAGCTGGCCGAGACTGTTACAAATGTAATTTTAAGACATTAGTTTAAGCGATCGCATTAAGAAGAATCCATAATAATAAAATTTAAAAATGGGGTTGTTATCACAAACCGTTACTGTTAGGCCTAAAGTGAAGTTTGTGCGAATCAATTTCTCTACCTTCGGGGCCAGTTTAGATGTTATTTTAAGGGCCTCTTCACGTCTCTCGACAAACCATCGTTGTAGCAGTCCCCTAAGCCATTCCACCAAGAATCCAACTGGCATTAACCTGGCTTTCCGATCCACATTATTTAATGACTCTGCAATGTTGGTTGTCATGATTGCATATCTCCGACCGTTGAAGTATGCTCGCGACCACTTTATAGGATCGGCCTGAAGAAGGTAACGATGCATGTCGGGGTTACGAACACGGATGGATTCCATATGACGATGGTACTCACTTAAAAGATACGTTCTCGCGGCACCGTCAAAATAGGTCTTCAAAGGGCCTTTGAAATCTTTGTATCTAGTCTTCAAGTTTGCAGCCAAGTGTTGGACGCATATCCCGAATGCAGCATTTGGATACACAAGGTTGGCTGCATATTCGATACCCTTATGCCTATCGGCCACAATAGCAAGAGACTCTCGCGTGCCGATTGAATCCCTTAGTTTCTCGAAGAACCATGTCCATGATTCATTGCTCTCCGACGGAACGATACCAAATGCAAGGGGAAATATGGAGCCATTTGCGTCGTGTTCGCAGGCTGCAAGCAACATACCTCCAAACTTGGCCTTTAGTGCTGATCCATCAACCACAATTACTGGACGACAATAAGGCCAACCATGCTTCGAAGCAGCTAAGCACATGAAAAAGAATTTGAAACAATTTGCTGAGTCTGTCTCAATGTCAACGTCGGATCCAGGATTTTTCCGCTTCACCATTTCAGCCCACGCTGGCAGAACTGTAAATATTAAATTATCAACACCATGTTCTAAGTATAATAGTTATAAGGACAGTAATGAACGTATAACCAGACAAGGGAAATTACCTTTGTATGACTCAGCATCATCGCCCCTCAGGTTTATCAGTGCAGCTTCCTTCCCTCGCCATGCTCTAAGATAGTTGAAAGACACTCCAAATTCGGCATGCATGTCTCGCATTATTTCAGATGGTCTATATAAGGAATTGGTCGGATCCAAGTATTTTGCCTTAACACACTCCCCAATCATCCAACTCTTCGCTTGACGATGATGCCCTTGAACGATTTCAATTGAACAAGTATGGACGTCGTTGAACCTCTTCACAACAAACAGTTCACTACCTTTCATCCTAGTCGCACGCAATTGCCATGGACAAGCCTCATTATCTATACATATAACGTGTAATAGAGTAGAGTTCGACCTCTTCACCTTGAATTGGTAGTGTTTACTCATGGCATCATGATGAAGATGGTATTGCAGTAACTTTTTGTTATCAAAAACACAGTTTACGCGCAGCGTGATAGGTGTATAATCAGCAACAACGACTCCTTCGGAAACACTGTCACTACTTGATACTTTGTCATATTGAGATCTAGTATTGTTGACTGTAGAATGGCCTCCAATGCTTGCTGCGATACTCTTCTCGTTTGAACGATGAGTATCAGCCGAAACATTAAATTTCCCGGCATTACAATCATCGTGATCCGTGCCTAAGTCATTGTTCAATGTTTCATGTTGATTTTCAATTCCATAGTCGGTGTGCAAATCCAGACCGACTGTTGGAGAATTGATATGAGGAGGAGGAGGGGGAGGAGGGGTTAGGATGATATTAATGTCATTTACATGTTGTACGGCTTCATCACTCTGTCCCCCCTCCCTAGAACGTTGAATGTCTATGTGGTTGCTTGCCCCTACCTCTGGTGCCATGGCTTCCGCAGCGGACTCATCCAATACATCGATTGTAACTGGAAATTTGCTAAGCACATGAACATCTTTCTTCTTTAGTTGTATGTAGAATTTAACGTCAGCATCACACTGTATCCTCACAAGAGGCAATCTAGGTTCAACACCGTATCTCATGACTATATTCTTGTCTGGGCCCCTAATTCCAAGCACACTTCTCACCAACTCAACAAGACCAACATATGTTGAGTTCTCGGGCACCAATATTCCCTTCATTTCGCCACCAACATATCTCATTGTGGCGTCCCATTGACCATTATACTTTACGAAAACACAAACCGCATCCATTCCTGAATGATACAGAATCAAGTTATCCAATAGTTTGGTTTTCTTCTGCTATCTAAGATTATGTTATATGCTACACGAGACCGAATAACAAGTACCATTATATCTCAAAACTGGTAACAGCGATTTTGTTTATACAATATATTTCAAAACGCACGCCCATTAAATCATAAATTAACAAATAAAACAAAATAAGAAGCACCATTACCTCAGATTGGCTAATTGGAAGTTTGAAGATCTGGCAGATATGACCGATAACTGTGACGAGGATGGTCAGATGTCGAATTAACAGAGTGCACAAAGATGTGTTCAGATTTGTTGGACTTAGAGTGAGATTCGATCAGTGGGTAATGGTGCAGAGAAGAATCGTGAGGCTTCACTGAGAGAATAACGAACCAAAAGAGGAAAGAAAAAGTATTCAAAAATTTTGGTTACTGTATATATAAGGTAATGTCGCGATTGAAATGGACGGGAGATATAACGAAAAATTTTGTTAGGGTTTTTTCGTCAATACGTCACCGTATTGACCAATACATTAACGGTCATAACGGTTATGACCGTCTGGTCATAAACGTTATGACCGTATCGTGTTATACAGACGGTCATAACGGTTATGACCGTCTGGTAATAACCGTTATGACCGCTGCTATAACAAAGACGGTCATAACGGTTATGACCGTCTGGTCATAACCGTTATGACCGCTACGTTATACAGACGGTCATAACGGTTATGACCGTTTGGTAATAACGGTTATGACCACTGGCTTATACAGACGGTCATAACGGTTATGACCGTCTGGTCATAACCGTTATGACCGCTACGTTATACAGACGGTCATAACCGTTATGACCGTCTGGTAATAACAATTATGACCGCTACGTTATACAGACGGTCATAACGGTTATGACCGTCTGGTCATAACGGTTATGACCGTTACGTTATACAGACGGTCATAACCGTTATGACCGTCTGATCATAACGGTTATGACCGACGTATAACACAGACGGTCATAACGGTTATGACCGCCTGGTCATAACCGTTATGACCGTTAGTCTAACACGTTGACCAATACGTCACCGTATTGAGCATTTACAGGGGTCACAACGATAATGACCATGGGGTCATTATGAAAATGACCGATCCTGTGGGAGGACGTCTGACAAAAAACTGGTCATTTTTATAATGACCACCTGGTCAATATCGTTGTGACCAAAATTATACACTAAGATTTAACAGTCACAGGGGTCACAACGAAAATTACCAGGCGGTCATTATGATAATGACCGTCCCTGTAAGAAGACCAACTGTTAAACAAGTTCAAAAAAAAGGAATTTTTTTCCCCTCTGCAATCAAATCGTTAAACGCAAAGTTTTTAGACATTGAAACCAGATTTTGTAATTTTTCCAACTTTCGACTTCTTTGATTCTGCAGCTTATCTTTAATTAATTTTTAAATTTTTTCTGCCTTGTATATCACGAAGCTGTTTATAGATGCCTTTCGTGGTGGTTTCGGACGGTTTCCGAGCTTTTCCGAGCGACTGCAACTGTTTCTCTCTCTAGAATTCGTTTTCTCTCTCTAAAAACTGTAGATGCTGGTTTCGGGGGCCATGCGAGGGAGATAAGGATAAACCAGTAATTTGACATATAATTAATCCTCTTGGGCCCTACATATCAGACTGAAGTGTGACGTGGCAGTGCTAGAAGTGAAGGGGAAAAAAAGTGATGCTGATTTTAATATTAAATATTCCACAGATGCTAAAAGTGAAATTTACCCTTTTTTTTTTCAGATTTATATATATATATTGTTTTTCACTTTTTAATATGTTGATTTGTTTTTCTACCTTACAGTGATAGTTTAGAACGTGAATCCAAGAAGAACTATTGAAAACTTTTTTTTTTTATTTTTAAATTTATATTTTTAAAAACTTATTATAATTATATTATTTATTATAATCAATTATCTTTATTAAATATTACTTAATTTTCTTATTTATTTATCTATTTATTTTCCAGTCATGCCCAACAGGCAGTAAACTAGTAATTAGTAACAAAAAAATAGAATTTCATTTCACTTGTACTGTGTTGGTCGTCGGACTTGTTGGCGGTCGCCGCCGTGAGTTTCTTTCCACTTCCACTATTCACCGTGTTCTTCATCGGAGGAGGGGAAGGAGGTAACTGTGTTCGTCGTTGGAGGCGAGAAGGAGGTGGGGGTTCGACTACTCGCGGCGGAGTGGGCTCGACGACTAACCCCGCGATGACGAACCACCACCACGCGACCCAGCTCTCCCCGCCCCCTCCCCCTATACCCCCCCCCCCCCCCCCCCCTCTTCCCACAACAAAAACCCACGACAGTGACCACCCCCAGCCCGCAACGTCCCCATTACCCCCCCCTCCCCAAGACGTGATCAATCACCCCACTAGCTCTCCTCCCTGCGGCGACCCACCCACAGCGTGCCTTTCCACTGGAATCCGGGTTTAAACCACCACCGTGGGCTGTCGGAATCTGGGTTTGTTTTTTTAATGTTTTGAAATGTTTTGTAAAAACAATAATTTGATACACCTTTTAACTCAACCATCGAAGAGTCATCAAATGGTCAAAAAATTTTACTCTATTAGTATCTTGTTGTAGAACTCCCCATGTGTATATATATGCACACATTTTAACTAAAACAATTAACATAATGTACATATATATAATAGATAACATTAATATATTATGTCTATTTATTTATATTTAATATAAATACATATGCATATATTTTCTATCAAGTCTGCACATTTTATCAAGTAACACAATATTAAAATTATTATTAAGTAACACCCCTCACTTAACTCTCCACAACCCCTCTTAAATACTAATTTAAAATTATTAAATTTACTTATTACATACCCTTATAAATTCCAATCTATCCTTTTATTAATTTAAATTTTATTCCACCATGTCAAATATATTTTTACACCATATTTAATTTTTTTTTTCTACTTAGATAGTCATCTTTCTCTATCTTTCTCTTTCTCAACCTTTTTTTTCTTTCATTTGTAGCTTTAGACAAGCAGCCTTTTTTTTTTCTTTCTTTCTTTTTTATAGATATGCAAATGGTAAATTAAAAAAAAGTATATCCACTATTTATTTCTTTTTCTTTTTTTGAAGTAACTATTTATTTCTTGAAATAAGTATATTTGCTATTACATTTACCAACTAAAAATTTTAAAACTAAAAGTTTGAAGAAAAAAAAAAAAAAGGAGGGCAAGCAACGAAAATGATGAGGACATGGCAAGAACAAGAGCATGGAATGTTGATCAATTTTAGTTCTCGAAGAATCTAGTCAAGGCTAAGTTTAATTTTAGCAAGTTAAATTGGGTTGTAAGGCTTGCATGCCAATTTATTTAACTTTCCTTATTTAGGTGTAATGGCTGATAATAAAGCCAATTTAAATACTTAATCTTTCCTTTTTTAGTTATAGGTGTGAATTAGGAAGAGTTGGTTAGTTTCCTGATTTGTTTTCCTTTCAGTCAAAACTGAATTAATTAAAGGATAAATTAGGAAAAAGATAATTGTACCTTGCAGCCTATAAGAAGGCATATTCTGAAGCTAATGGGGTTGAAAAACAAGTTTTTGGAATTCAGAAAATGTGAGAAAATTCTTTCTCTTTGGTTCTTCGACGAACCATTCAAACTTATCGGAATTTTCCATGGCGTTCACTATCGACTTATCAAACGGATTTCCACCACCGTTTGTGGCGTCTTCCTTATACCGAGGTTCTTGTTTCACATTAAACAATGGGTTGAGGTCAAATATACCAAGGTTCTTGTTTATGTTGAAGCAACGGGTCGCGGTTTCCCATCCAAACCTGATGGTAGAACGTTCTTGGGTTCCTTTTTGTTGACGGGTCTCGTCACAAGTTGGCGAGGTTCGCATCATTTGGTATCAGAGCTTCGGTTCTAGTCTCAGGTTTATCTATCCTTTAATTTTTTGTTTTTTTATTTTTTTATTTTTTCCTTTCGAATCCTAGTTAATTTCAGTTCTTGATTGTTCAAAAAAAAGAAAGCGTAAAAAAAAAAAACAGAAAAGACAAGAAAAGAAACAGAAATGAGTCTGCAAAAAAAAAAAAATAAATAAAAAGAAAACAAAAGTGTTTCCGAATCTGTTTCTAGTTAGTAATTTCTATTCGTAGCATATTAAAAAAAAAAAAAAAAAAAGGTAGAAAAAAAAATTTTGTCGCAGATGCGCTTTCTCGCAGGTGATGAACTTGATTTGAGAACAAATCATTTTCAAGAGAAGGGGAATGATGAGGACATGACAAGAACAAGAGCATGGAATGTTGATCAATTTCAGTTCTCGAAGAATCTAGTCAAGGCTAAGTTTAATTTTAGCAAGTTAAATTGGGTTGTAAGGCTTGCATGCCAATTTATTTAACTTTCCTTATTTAGGTGTAATGGCTGATAATAAAGCCAATTTAAATACTTAATCTTTCCTTTTTTTAGTTATAGGTGTGAATTAGGAAGAGTTGGTCAGTTTCCTGATTTGTTTTCCTTTTAGTCAAAACTGAATTAATTAGAGGATAAATTAGGAAAAAGATAATTGTACCTTGCAGCCTATAAGAAGGCATATTCTGAAGCTAATGGGGTTGAAAAACAAGTTTTTGGAATTCAGAAAATGTGAGAAAATTCTTTCTCTTTGGTTCTTTGACGAACCATTCGAACTTATCGGAATTTTCCATGGCATTCACTATCGACTTATCAAACGGATTTCCACCACCGTTTGTGGCGTCTTCCTTATACCGAGGTTCTTGTTTCGCATTAAACAATGGGTTGAGGTCAAATATACCAAAGTTCTTGTTTATGTTGAAGCAACGGGTCGCGGTTTCCCATCCAAACCTGATGGTAGAACGTTCTTGGGTTCCTTTTTGTTGACGGGTCTCGTCACAAGTTGGCGAGGTTCGCATCAGAAAATCAACAAAAGTAAATAAATCATTTTTTGTTATTAATTTTTTTTGCTGTTTGCCCCTTTTTTTTTTCCTTTTTTGCAAACTTTTTTTTTTTGAAAATTTTTTAACTTATAAATATAATAATAAACAGTAAATATACTTATTTTTCTTATTGATAGTTTGATTTACGTATGAAAAAAGCTTTAACAAAAAAAATGACACTTAAAAGAGAGAGAGAGAGAGAGAGAAAGATGGGGGAAAAGTTAATGTTAAAGTAAATAAAAATAAAATAGGTTGTAAAAAAATTATTTGAATTGATAGAGAAGTATTTATTTTATGAATAATAACATGGGTAATTTTGAAATATTAAAGGTGTGTAATAAGTTAACTTAACTATTTTAGAATTAAGAGGGATGTGTATTTAGAAGGGGTGTATAGAGAGTAATGAGGGGGTGTGCTAATAGAACCATCCTATTAAAAAATTTGGCATTAATCTTCAATAGTACCTCGACTTCGCGTCATAGCCACCTGTGAAAATAATTCAATATAATGTTAGAAAAACTAAACATATTTTCATCACATTATCTACATTAATTTCTAATATCTACTTAATAAATTATCGTTAGTTAATTAAAACATTACATAAAACTTAATTGAAAATTTTAACCTTAATAAATATGGTTTAAAATAAATTATAATGGCCATACATACCATCATTTGACTATTCATGTATAAAACGCATGCCAATTTTTATTAAAATAAAACAACCTTGTTATCCACAGAGGAAGATTTTTGGTTTTGTTTTGTTTTGTTTTAGTTTTAGTTTTAGTTTTAGTTTTTTTTTTTTTTTTTTTTGAGGAAAATCGATGGTGGTAGATTGCTGTATATTTATAAGTTCAAAATGCAAATTGAAAAAGGAAGGGGAAAAGGGAGAGGAAGGAAATTGAAAGAGGGATTTCCGAGAAGGAAATGAAATTGTGAGTTGTTTGGTAGAGAGGAAATTGGAAATCCATGTGACCCATCATTTTTTAATCCTTCAAACTTTGGAAAGAAAAATATATAGAAAATTTTGAAAAAGCAAACGTGGATAAAATAACTATTTTAACTTTAATCTCTCTTCATCTTCTAGTTTATATGAGGTTATAATTATAAAATTCATTTGGTTAAATATTTTCTTATATGTTTTTCCCCTCTTCTATCAACGAATATGATGGAAAATCTCCTTCCTTACTTTCCATTTCTATTACCAAGAGATATTACTCTCCCTCATTCTTTATTCCATCCCTCTTTCTAAATGGTTCAAATCGTAACGGGAGAGCAGCACCAGTGTAATTTAGCCAAAACAAAAAACAAAAAAAAACAAAAAACAAAAAACAAAAAAAAAAAAAAGGTCCGATACCAACAAAAAACCACATAACCTTGCCTACATAAATTATCTTTCCACATCTTTGTGTATTAAAATTAGTTCTTAATGACCTAAATTAAAAATTTTCATTTGCTACGTAATTGGTTGTTGTATTTTTATTTTTATTTTATTTTTTGGGTGTGTGTGTGTGGGGTGGGGGATTGCTGTGTAATTTGGGCTGGGGGCGATTGCCCAGCTCAGAAAAGGGGAACAAAATGTAATGGTGAGCATCTTAGAGCTCGAACAGGGCAATTAGCCACACAAAATGAAACATTTAAATGCACTATACTGGTAAATTTGTTCAAAAAATTAACGTTAAGGGAAACCTTTTTTTTTTTTTTTTTCTTGATCAAATGTAAGGGAAACATTTGATGCAATTTTATAGGTTTTTTTTATTTTTTATTATTAGATGAATTTTATAGTTTTTTATGAATAATAATAATAAAAAAAATATCAGTATTGCTTTCACATTCCCTTCTAATGCCAATTCTAGAGTTCATTGAGATTAAAAATGGAATAACAAGTGTCCTAATCTTAGGTTTTTAACAGCTAACAACTCTCAGGGTTCAAAAGTGATTGTACATAATCTTATTGTCGAATGCTAGACATTACATGCGTCAAGAGTCGAACATGAGAGTTGATAAATATAAAGATTTTAAATAATACTTATTTGTCATCATGTTATCACCATTGATGATGATTTCATGTCATATTTGGAATAAATTAAAATTCAGTTGCCGTGTTGTGACACTACAAAAAGTTTTAGATCTGAATAATTATCGGTTCAAAATTTTTTAAAAAAATTACAAAGAACGATTATACCGTTGAAATTTTCTTTGCACATGTGAATGGGATAAGAGCTCCAAAAAGCGGGTAGCTCCCACGGTTACCCCAGCCTAAATTTTTATTTTTTATTTTTAGTTTTTCCCTTCCCCAAAATAGACCGTCACTTCCTTTCTTTGAAAAGTCAGCCCACTTGGTCATCTCTTAAAAGAATGATGTGCAAAAAAATGAAGATTAATTTCTACTCCCAATCCATTTATTTGTCCCTTTCAAAAATCATTTCAACCTTATAAAACTTAAAAACTTTACAATAGGAATAGTACTTTTTACCCAACTAATAAATTCTTTTACACCACTTCCAAACCATTTGTTATTATAATCGTTAAATTAAATTGTTAGTTTAATCCATAACAATATATAATTTTATGCATGAGATTGTAAATTTTTATTGTGAAAATTCAAATATCAAATCATTAAATAATTAAATAATTAAATAATTAAAATAATAATATTAATTGATATTATTAAAACACAATTTTTATCATAAATTTTACAAAATTTTATAATATATGATCTTTTGAAAAAAAAAAAAAAAAAGTTTCCACAGTCCTCTGGAAGAACCTTGGGGTAGCCCACTTGCCTACGACTTTACCGTCTTCTTATTAATATTTTTTTTTTTTGAGAAAAAATGACCATTTTCGTATCAGAAAAAAATACCATAAAGTTAGTTACGCGTATGAGGAAAAAAACAGAACCATGTACGAAAAGATAACGACATTTTAGCAAATATCATACTAAAATCGATGAAGATATTTGACAAGAATTCAATAAAATATTGCCAAGTAGTTCCATAATAATGGACCAACTTGCATCCCCTAAAATTTCAAATGTTCAAAATTAATTAATTCGGAAATTGGTTGCCATAAGCAATACATATTATCATGACCATCTTTGTCCTTGTCTTAATTAAGTTTCGAGTTGGGTGGAGTTACAGTTGTCAATGTCAGTACTCAGAGGTCTCACTCTAAAAAATTTAATAATAGGGTCGAGGATAAAGCGTCCGTTAATAGGCTTTTTACACCAAAGCCCCTGGAGCTTTTTGTTTAATAATTTTAATAAAGATTAGGATAATTTTTTTTTAGTTTCTTAATTATAAATATCATGTCATTTTAATCTCTATATTCTTGATTTTGATAAATTAATCCCTAAATTTTTTTAGCAGTTTTGATCCCTCACACAAAATTTGAGAAAAGATTTCTGAATTTTAACAGCGGTCATCAAATCCCTATTGCACAATAACTAAAAATTTTATAGAAATCATTACATTAAGTTCAAAAGGTTTTAGTTTGTAAATTTTTTTTTATAAATAGTTTGTAAAGGTTTTAGTAAGGGAGTTCAAACATGATTATATAAACTAATTTTAAAAAAAAAAATCATAAATTTTATTATCAATGATCAAAACTGTCAAAAACAAAAAATTCAAAGACTATTTTACTAAAATCAAAAGTTAAGGGACCAAAGTGATGGAATATACATAATTTATAGACTAAATGAACAAATTAATTTAAAGATTATTCTCACATATATCTCATGAACTTGAAGATCATTTTTACTTTATCATCTGAATTTCAAAACTCACTTTGACATTTAAGCTTCAAAATTGAACCCCTTTTACTAGAATTTTGATTACAAATAAATGAAAAAAAAAAAAGAGAGAATTCATTCGGTTAGAATATTTGTAAAATATATATGATTGCATTTAACACACTTTTTTGGTCTTTTTTTGAACTAAAATTTTAATAGAATTGGTTAAATTAGACTAATTCAAAATTCATAAAAACAAACTGAAAATGATGTTAAAATTCATAGGATATAAATGAGAATAATATTTATAATAAATACACTCTAATATTGATACCTTGGATTTGACATATCTCTTAATGTATTTGGTACATAAATTTGAAAAAAAAAAAATTCCAATTTAAATTGAGAATCAAACAAATAATGTGTCATAAAAGTTCAAAACTTTATTAATTAGGGGCCTATGTCACACATTTGCAAATTCAAAGGACTAATTACGATAAAAATCAATTCGGAGAACACATTACTAATAAATAAAAAGTTGAGGGGCCAACCAGGCAAATAAACCATATAAAACACCGAACATCCGTAATTAACCATCTCCTTCCTCTTCGATGACTGATATGCTCTTCTTTCTTCTTCTCAATAGCAAGCTCAAGAAGCAAATAGTATAAGATTTTTCACACAGAAAAAGGAAGAACAAAATCTATATAAACACATCTATATATATATATATAAATAGGTATGATGAGGATGAATTGGGTGGATAAACCAAAAATTTGCAATGGGATTTGGTGGAATAGTTGTTCTACTGCCTTCTGCATCTTCATCTTGTTGGTATTTTCACCCCAGAAATGCATAGCACAAAACGCCACCACAGACCCTTTAGAAGGTACTTGATCTCTGTCTCTCTGTCTCTCTCTCTTCAGAATCTGTGTTTGCAGTAGTTTTAAGCACTATTCCAATGCTGGAAATTTGTAGAAAACAGAAGATTAATGTTTTGGTTGGCCAAGATGGTCTTAATCTGCATCTGCATCTGCAAGTTGATTTCTTTTTACTAGAAATCTGAACTTGGGTTTTTTTTTTTTTTTTTTCCTTAAAAAAAAAAAAACCGAAGTTGGGTTTTGGAAAAGCGAAAAGATGGGTTGAGGCTTTTTTTTTTTTTTTTTTTTTTTAATTACTGTATCAGCTGGTTGAGTATGTTTGTGAAAACAGGAATGGTTAGTCTATTTATTTATGCTCCGTTTGCCTCACCATCTCAATTCAAACTAAATAACTCAAATCTCATCATGTTTTTTTATTTTTTCTGAAAAAATTTTTTGTCTTTTCTAAAAAAGTCAACAAAATTTATTATGCAAACTTAAAAATCTCAACTCAACTCAAACTGAACCTGCTATCCAAACGAACTCTTAATTTAATTATGATAAAAGGCATGTTAGAAATACTAAAAATATCCATGTATAACCATCAGCTGCACAGGGATCCAGCCGCCTTAGGGGCGTTTATGTGTTTTCCTTTCTGAGTGAGGCAGGCGGTCTCTTCAACATCTGCCACGTGGGTCCCACTCTTAGCTTGAAAAAAATACTATTAAAACTGCCACGAGGCTTCGTGTTCCACTTGACCCTATGGCAGAGATTTTTCTTTTGTTTAAGTCTCTCCTTATTTTTATTTTGTCTCTTGCCAGCAACAATTCTAATTTAAAAAAATTCCATATATTTTTTTTCTCATAAAAATAAATAAAATTTTTTATTAATTCTTAAAAACGTTAAATAATTTCAACTCAAAAAACTGTACAGTGCGAGGACTTTACATCCGAAAGTAAATCTTTCAACAGTAATTAGTTACTATTTTAAGATTTCTACTAGTTTTGCGTATTTTCTTTGAATATTATTATTTCAGAATATGTTAGTTTCCTATTTCTTTTGAATCTTTTTTTTTCTTAGTTTCTAAGTTTAGTTTGGAATCATTTCTTTTGTTCTGTTTTCAGTTGCCTATAAGAAGGCATTATTAGCATTGTTTCACTTCAGTGGAATTAGTAGTAAAACCCAGAGTTATTCTCTACTTGCTTGTTCTTCGGTATTTTATTTGAATCAACGAATTACTCACGCCCTCGTTGTTCGGTATTCTTTGTAAATCAATGGATTTTGAGTGTCATACGCTTCCGCTACATCAAAATCTCAACTCCAATCTATGCATTAAATGCATGTTTAAATTTTAAAAATTCCTATTTTATCTTATATATATTTTGAATTAGCCTCAACTTAATTCCTTCCATTAGAATTTTAATTAAACACAGATGAAAAAGTAGTTAAGTACAGTTATATGATCTTTTTTCGTTTATTTTTAATAGAAATCCTAACATAATGGATTTCATAAAAATTATAACCCTTTTTCATATGTTTTTAACCAAAATTCTAGTAAATGGGTTCAACATTCAGGGGGTAATGTGAGAGTTTTTATAATTCAAGGGATAAAATGAGAATGATCCTAAAATTCAGGGGCATAGATGAAAATAATTGTTTTTTTTTTAAAGGAAGGATTTTTGTACATATGTTCCTAAACTTTTTAAATTTGATAATTTAGTTCCTAATTTTTTTTTGATAATTAACTCTTAAATTTTAAATTTTTGACATTGTTAGTTTTTTTGCTCACATTGGTTAAATTTTAGATGGGTTTTTTATACTTGACTTACACATGACACTTTTGAGCGTTGGACATAATATTAGCTAATTTGGTGATGCAATATGTTGCAATATATATATATAAATATATATGTATGTGTACAGTGAGGGCATTGAACACAATATTCAGAAAATGGAATGTAAAAGCAAACCCCATGTGGAACATCAGTGGAGAGCCATGCACTGGATTTGCAATCAACAACACAATAGACGTTGAGAACAAAGATTACAACCCCAGCATCAAATGCAACTGCACTTACAACAATAACAGCACTTGCCACATCACTCACTTGTTTGTTCTCTCTCTCTCTCTCTCTTCTTTGGTTGTTTACAATTAAGGATCACTTTAGCAGAGTTTTTTAGATGTTTTTTTATCATGCATCTAAATATTATTTACTTCTAGAAGTGTTTGGATAATCTGTCAGAAAAACTTTCAGTCAAAGTCACAAAATATGGTTTCTCAAAAGAACTCTTCTGAATTGAATTTAAAATTTGTATCAAAGTTTCAATAAGACATTTATAAACTTCATTTTAACTTTTCACTGCTTATTATAAAATTTAATAATTATTTTGACCCATGAAGCTTTTTTAAAAAATGTGATTCAAAATGCTTACGTAAAAGTCATAGCTTTTATTATCTTATACTGATTAAAATCAAAAACAAAAGCTAAAGCTAGGCCAAACGGGGTCTAAGCCAATTCAGTTTCATTTTGTATTTTAAAAATGAATGTAATTGTTTATTTATACAGGAGAGTGCAGTCATTGGACGCCCATGGAATGATTCCTGAGGAGATCACATCTCTGAAATATCTAACGTATCTGTATGTATTCGAACACCTACTTCTCTTTTGTCTTCACTACTACACTCTTCATTCATTACAATTTACACAATTTGATTTGTTTTTGGTTTGCATTTTAATTTTAAAAAAAAAAAATTGCTGATTTATTAGTACTTAACATGTTTTGTAGGAAGATCGACTTGAATTACTTCACCGGGACCTTGCCCGCATTTATTGGGAATTTGTCTGCCCTACAAATACTGTAAGTATATATTGAAAAGGAAAGGAGGTCCAATATTTTTTTATGGACATTTTTTTGTATCAAGCTAGTGAGTAAAAAAATGATTACTTAATTTTCAGTTGGTAAAATATAAACTTCGTATGATTAGATTCCTCAATTGGAAAACAGTACTTTACTTGCCACTTGACTTGGTACAAAGATTTTATTATAACTTGTAATGCGATCTTACGATTATCTCATCGGTATTTCGTCCGTTTCCCTTAGCTCAGGTTGCGGGCCTGCAGCCTGCAGGTTTAGGATTATTGGCTAATTTAGAATTTAATCTTGATTGTTACTTGTATTGATAATTTAATATTGAACTAGCTAAATCCAAACTCTTATTATCTCATTGCTCCAAAACGATACTACTACTAAATTTAGAAAATTTGATCTGTCCTGAATATATATTTAAATTACCTGATCTCTCTAAAATCAGGAAATTTACCAATTTGAATAACCTGGCATTGAAAGTTCTGCGACTGTGGATTTAGCCGAGTTGTAATCCTATGTTTCAATTTTAAAACGATATTTAAGTTCCAATACTACTCAATCCAAGCTCACGAAAGAAAATAATGATAATAGCAATAATAGTTGATGATTGTTGACTGAATCTTTTTGTTGATTTCTTTCAGGTCTGTCTCCCACAATGATTTCTATGGAACAATTCCAAAGGAGATTGGAAATCTTAAGAATCTCTTTATGATGTAAGGAATCAAATTAGTAGTCTACATTTAGCATAAAAAATCTATGTTGGAATGTATCAGTTAAATGTTAATCAAGTTTGAGATTTTAGCACGGTCGATTATTGTTTTGATTTCCTCTTGATGTGGCAGTGCTTTGGGATCAAATAACTTCTCCGGAACTCTTCCTCCAGAGCTTGGTAACTTGCATAATCTTGCGCTGATGTACGTTTCTTTAATTGTGGTATTCGAACATATTGTAGCTTTCCATTAGGATTTCCATTACAAGAACTATAATGGAGATCTTTTTTATTTGATCTATCTCTGATGGGGAATACATTCCAGAAATGTTAGATCTAATCAAAATTACATCAAAAGTTAAAATATTCAAAACCGACAGAATCATATGCAAATCTGATAGTTCAAACTAGAGACCTCCCATACCGTAGTATTCTATAGTTTTTCCTTGTAAACTAGAATACAAGTAAGCATCTTTCACTCTTTTTTATTGGATTAAGCATGTAAGTTTAACATTATGGAGCACATAGAAATATGTAAAATAATGGAAGATCAATTTACTTTCTGCAGTTACATAGACAGTTGCGGACTCAGTGGTGAAATTCCTTCCACGTTTGCTAACCTTCGAAACATGAGAGCATTGTAAGAATAAGATTCTTTTATTGCTATTTATTGGTCCCTTTGTTCTAAAAATTTACTATTTTGCGGGCTTTATTACTTATCATAATTCAGGTACACAACAGACAGTCCTTTCTCAGGGAAGATACCTGTCTTCATCGGTAACTGGACAAATCTAACTGAACTGTAAGGAAATTGTTATCTAAATTAGTAGTGAGATCAGTGTAATTGTGACGGGAATATTTTGTTCACAAGCCTCTCAAATGATTTTGTAGGAGATTGCAAGGAAACTCTTTTGAAGGTCCAATACCATTCAGTTTTTCTCGATTGACCTCATTGGAGTCTCTGTGAGTAGAAATATGTCGTAATGTTGCAAACTCTCTCTTTTTATTTCCCTCTACAGAAATGAGACTAGCTTTGATTACGTCTGTGCATATTATATAGGCGAATCAGTGATATATACAACGGCAGCTCTTCTCTTGATTTTGTCAGAAATTTGAAGAACTTAAAAGAATTGTAAGATAACAAACTCCTAAATTCGATTTTATATTTTGATCTGTACTTATTTCTGTTTCTTAATGTGAATTTACGCATCCATTTACATATGCAATATAGTTATACTTACCTTTTTTTCCCCTCATTTCAATTTCAACAGAATTCTGAGAAATACCATGGTAACGGGTAGGATTCCATCGTCTATTGGAGGATTCAAAAATCTAAAAATATTGTATGTTCCAACAGACTGATGAATTACTTGAACGCAAAAGCAAGTGATTGACAAACTTTACCTTCACTGTCATTGACTAACAATTTTTGTTTATTATCTTTGCAGAGATTTGAGTTTCAACAACTTAACAGGCGAGATTCCGAGCTCGTTGTTCACTATGAGTAATCTCACACATTTGTAAAGAAACAATCAGAATTTTTTTTAAAGAATACCATTGTTTATTTATTTTTGGTTTCCTTCAGCGTGCATCAAAGTTTTCAAACCTAATACCTCCCCCGAGTCAACCTGATATTTTCCTCTCTTTTCTTTTTTGGTGTTTTCTTATGTGGTCCACCGAAATAAACAGATTTCTAGGAAACAATAGTCTGTCCGGAAACATTCCAAGCAATTGGAGTGACAATCTTCAGAATATGTAAGTTCTTGTATAAGTATTATGGTATCAAATCATAAATCTGAATCTAGTTGCTAACGTACCCTGCTAAATATATTGCAGCCAAATGGACCGAAAGAAACCCCCTCAGATAGTTACTTTACTCATTAAAAAACTGCCATTATTGTTTCCATTTTGTGTTCATTAAACTGATTGAACTTAATTTGTGTCTTTTATGCATCACATGTCTACTTACCTTTTCTTATATGTGTACCAATCTGCACAGCGATCTATCGTATAATTACCTATCGGGTCAGTTACCCCCTTGGGTGACCTCAACATCACAACTGTACGTCTCTTTCTTTTTCTTCTTCATCTTTTCATGTAACACAGCGCTTCTCAATATGCTTCATCATCTGCGGGTGCATGATACTGTGTGCATTAGCATAAATCAGAGTATGACCATAGTAAATTCGTGCAGGAACATGGTAGCCAACAACTTCGTATTTGACAGCTCAAACAAATCGTGAGTGCGACAGTAAACATTTCTTAATTGAACTTCTCTCCTTTTTTATTTATATGCATTTTTTTTTTGTTGCAGAGTTATTCCCGGACTGGATTGTCTTCAAAGAAACTTTCCGTGCAATAGAGATGCCCCACCATGTAAATGACTCTCATCTTTAACTTATTGTTTGTCAATTTGATTGAATGCGTGGTCACCGTCGAATTTATTTTCCCTGGATTTTTCTCTTTTAAATTAGTCAAGTTCTAGTTTGTATCCTCGTGTGCATATGTCTAAGAGGAAGTTAATAAAATTCCTTGTGAAAGATGCAAAATTAAAATGTATAGCGCTTTAAAAATGAGGAGCATTTATGTTGTAATGAGATATAGCAAACATGACAGTCTTATCCTATGGAATCTCACAGATGCAAACTTCTCAATCAAATGTGGGGGACCACAAGTAAGGGGAAGAAATGACATCGTGTATGAAGCAGAAAACTACTATCTTGGGCCAGCCAAGTTTTACGTAAGAGATGAGAGGTGGGCGGTTAGCAAAGTGGGTTTGTTTGCTGACAAAACAGGTAAGCTAGATATCGAAGGTACCCGGGCAGAAGTCACTGGCAGCAGTGAGAACCCGGAGCTTTTCCACACTGCAAGGATGTGCCCAGGATCGCTAAGATACTATGGTCTTGGCCTTGTGAATGGGAATTACACCATAACCTTGCACTTTGCAGAAATTGGTTTCCCAAATCGGAATTCGCAGAAGTGGGCAGGCCTTGCAAGGCGCATATTTGATATTTATATTCAGGTAATAGTACCGTACAAAGGGAAAATATGGTAGCTCTTATTCTAAATAAAGATCAACAACCGAGCTATGATTTTCCATACAGTTATTGACTCTATCATCATTTCCTTTTCAGGGAAGTCTCAAACAAAAGGACTTTGAGATAGCGCAGGAAGCTGGTGGGGTAGATAGAGCATTAGTGAAGAAATTTAATGTTACTGTGTCGGAAAACTATCTTGAAATCCATTTGTTCTGGGCTGGTAAGGGGACCTGCTGCATACCGAAAGAAGGTTACTACGGTCCATTGATAGCAGCTATTCACGTTGCTTCAGGTATTCATATGATTTTTGATATATGCTTTACTACTTCTATTTGCTACTGACATGTTACAAAATCTTATCGATCAGATTTTACACCTACATTTTCTGGGATTAGAAAAACTACTCAAGGAGACAAGAATAAGACAGGTTTGATCCTTGGTATTATAGTCCCTGTTGTGTCCATTGGCCTTCTATCGCTTGCTGCGGTATTTTATATGAGGAGAAAATCAAACAACGAGGATGATGAAGGTAAAATCATATTTTAGTAGGAATAACACCTTAAGGTCGATGTCTTTTTGAGAGCCATAATTGTCATTTAAATATTCTGTTCTTGCTTTAATCTGCAGTGATTCTCGGTTTAGGCCCCCAACATAATACATTTAGTTATGCTGAACTAAGAGCTGCCACAGAGGACTTCAATCCTTCAAACAAGCTAGGCGAAGGAGGATTTGGTCATGTTTACAAGGTAAATTTAATCATGCATTATTGTTTCTGTTTTAAAATGATAAGTTTCTTCATAAGTGGAAACAAAGTAACGCAGCTTCTTTTTACAAAATAATTTCAATTTTTTATTTTCATTGGCTTCATGGCACTGAAATGTCCTACTTTATAGGGTACACTTTCGGATGGGAGGGTAGTGGCTGTTAAAGAACTTTCTGTATCATCTCACCACGGAAGGAGTCAGTTTTTATCCGAAATTGCTACGATATCAATAGTGCAACATCGGAATCTGGTGACATTGTACGGATGTTGTGTCGAAGGAAATAGGCGCATCCTAGTTTATGAATATCTTGAAAACAGAAGTCTTGATCAAGCAATCTTTGGTATGATGCTACTGGATATATCTTACAGTTAACAATATGATTTCTTAAAAACAGAACACTGCGGTCTGCACTTACTAAAAGTCTCGAACCATCTCGTCTTTTGACTAATTTGTAATGCATTTTTTGTTGTCTATATTGTAAAGCTTGTAAAGTTCGTCATTTCTAGGAGATTTTTCTTTGCAATAGTTTCATTGGACTGAATAAACCACTGGCTCGTTTCAGGAAAGAATGACTTGCACCTGGATTGGCCTACACGCTTCATTATATGCTTGGGAACAGCAAGAGGACTTGCTTATCTTCACGAAGAATCCAGGCCACGGATTGTACATCGAGACGTCAAAGCTAGTAATATTTGCTTGATGCAACACTTTGTCCCAAAATATCAGATTTCGGATTGGCAAAGCTCTATGATGACAATAAAACCCATGTCAGCACACGGGTTGCGGGGACCATGTAAGCTCTCTTTTAACTCAAAATTGTCCTCAACTGTTGGTTTCTTTTTTGTGATGGGATTTTAGTTTTAAAATAAAGAAAAACTAATGCTTCAACTGGTCCCTAAACTACATTAGGGTCTCCTTCTAGTCCAGACTTTAAAATCAAGAACAGCAGTCCTTTAAAGAAGAAAAGAAAGAAACAGTAGTCTAAACATGTTTTATTTTTGCTTTCCCCAATCTTTTTCTTGTAAGAGCAAGATTTCGATTTCCAAAACTTATAAAAAATTTCCAGTTTTAGTCCCCTTATCCTTGTGTAAAAAGATCAACGACAACTTTTTTGCCAGTTTATGGACTTGTACTACGTCCTCAATTGTGAAGTTAAAAGGAAACTGAAATTTCTGCCATTTAAGGGGACCATGCTTACAACTAATCCTAGGATTAGTCTCTTGTTACATTAAATGATAGTATTAATGAACCATATATCACGACCTTGCAGCGGATATTTGGCACCAGAATATGCATTGCGCGGGCACCTGACCGAAAAGGCTGATGTGTTTGGTTTTGGTGTTGTTGCTTTGGAGATTGTCAGCGGGCGTCCAAACTTCTGCAATAACGTTGATAGTGAAAAGATTTATCTCCTTGAATGGGTAAAGAAAGAAAAAGTCATGCATATTTCTTGTTTCTCTTTCCAAACTAGCATCAATACGATACATCCACGAAATAAAATCCATGTGAGAAATTTCATGAATTTATTATTGCTTGCAGGCATGGACCTTATATGAAAATGACCAGTGTTTGGAGCTTGTGGATCCAAAATTAGATGAATTTGATGAAAACGAAATCATTAGATTGATAAGAGTGGCACTTTTGTGCACTCAAGCATCACCATGGTTGCGGCCGCCTATGTCACGTGTCGTTGGCATGCTTTTAGGAGATATCGAGATAGACGCAGCTAGATCAAAGCCAAGTTATCTTACAGACTTGGATTTTAAAGATACAACTACTAGTGTCTTTTCAAGCGAGACCGTAGATACTTCAGAGAGTTCATCCAAAGCGAATAGCAATCTTTTCTCTTACTCTATGTGATCGACAACTCGGGGTTTGCTCCTTGTATGCAGATGAAAATGATAACATTAAAAATAAATTTGCTCCTCTTAGGATCATGACTAGCTTTACTTTGACCACACTTGGGGTTTTTGGTTTTACATGTCTTCTTCGATTTATGATGCTTGGTACTTTTTGTTGAAGTCTTTGAGGGTTTATATGTTTTTTAACCAGTTGACATGCATCATGGCTAAATTCCCATTAATCCATTGTCTGATTGATATTGTATCTATCGTAATGTTGTATATACAAAGTGCGACCAAACTTCTAATTTTCCCATGAACAAATTGGGTTGTTCTGAATTCTGATGGTTGTATGAGAAGCCGTTTGAGGTGTAGGTCGGAGCCGATACCAAGATTTCGGCACCCCAATCATGATTATTGTTTTCCGATTATTTCAGCATCCCCGATAAGCGTAATTGAGCAATCCTAATCTCCCTGGTCGAAATTGGATAAGTGCTGCATATTCAAATATTCAAAATTATTGGCGATTATCTCACGAGTATGCATCTAGATCAGCAGACAGGATCTAGGCACCCGAGATCTATGCTTTTATAATTATCTTAATGATTAGTTTGAATGTATTGTTGATAATTTTAATGTTGTAACAGGTTATCTCTTGGGAGGCTATAAACAAATGATCAAGCCTTCAGAAATCCCAAGTCATTGTTAAGAGATCACCCCCGTGTGTAATTGCTCAAGATAGTGCAATCCCCTAATACGAGAGAGGACCTAGTCATTTTTAACATCTATAAATCTCTGTGTTCTCTATTCTTATTACCTACTGTTTTCTGTTTGCATGCACTTGTGAGTATTTTTCAAGGATGCCGCCGCCGTGGCAAATTTTTACGGTCAACAGGATAAGCTATATATCCTTTGTAGAAACATATGCTTGATTTCCACAGCACTAATATTTGTTGGTTATTATGAGATATTCTGGTCGGTTAGCCAGTCCAAGTTCTGTGTTGATGCATAAAGCATGCAGTGCTATTAGTCAAATTTGATTATAAAGATTGAGTAAGCAAATTGAGAAAATCGGTATATGAATTGAAATTAGTACGAGCAATTTAATCACTTTTTTTATATACTGTGTTTGGAGCTTGTAAGCATATTTGAAAGTTATAATTTCGTATTTATTTAATGCCAGTTACAGTATATAATTTGGTTAGACATCTGCTAACATTTTTCCCACATTGAAAAAAAAAAAGATAGAACATATAAAAATAGAAATGTTAAATGAAAAATCTTGACACACTATTTCTGTTTAACTGTCGTTAAAACTAATAGTATAATTAGAAAAGTCATTATCTAATTATCGTCAATTCATAAAATGTAATGATATTACCGAACAAGCCATTATTTCTAGTTATAGTGAGAAATAGAAAGTAAAAGGGAAGAGAGAAGAAGGTGTTATGGAAAACTCACCCAATTATTCCAGTCAATAATTAATTAATTACACAATTATAATCAACTTGATTGACCACTGAGCTCTGATGTAATTTGATTTTACGAAACTGTTTATTATTCATTCTTGGATTGGCCCTTATATTTGTGCAAAGTAAAAGTACTATAAAGTAACAGTACTATGAAGTGATTATGAAATGCATGATATAGGACTGATATAAAAAACTACTTATATATAATATTGTAGTTAAATGTAATAGCATATTTGTATAGTTCTTTTTAACAGGGTAGTTTAAAATGTGCAAAAAATAGTATATTTGTGTTGGATAGAATTTGAAAGTACTTCCCGCCACGCCCCCACCCCAGTCCTCATAATATATATATATATATATATATGTGATTTCATATATATTTTATACGTATGTAATATATTATAAAAATTATTTTTGAAAGTGTGTGCATCCATGAAATAAAAATTGAAATTATGAGAAATAAACAAAAATTGATAATTTATATTTATTTTTAATGGTTTCAAGTTTTTTTAGCTGAAGTGTTTACATTTTGATGAGACTTTTATTAGTTTTATCTTTTAAGATTTTATTTGCATATATTTAGAAGTTGATTTATTTATGAAATCTTTGGCTTTAAACTAAATTTATGGTGCATTTTTTCCTTTATTGTTTGATTTTATTTTGTTATATTTTCAAATCTATATTTATAATAGATGAGAAATGGGGCGAGTATGGGAGAAAGCCTCTCCGACGGGGAATCACCGTCCCCAGCCCTACTTCTATTTAAGCGGAGATAGGGATGGAGAAGGGAATGATTTTGGTGGCGCGAACGGGGACGGGAAAGCATTTCCTGGCTTGGCCCGGCTCCGCCCCACCCCACCCTGTTGTAATTCCTATTTACACCTCTATTTTATTTTTCATTTTGTGATATTTTCCATTATACAAAATTGCCCTTCCTCATTTGCCTTTTTTCCCCTTTATATCGTAATTGCCTTATCTTTCAACTTGCTACAACCATGAATGAAAATATCGATATCGATGGAAATATTGGTGATCCAATTTTACGGAAATTTCGGATATATTATTAATATTGGTGGAAATATCGGAAAATTTTATGGAAGTTATTGAAATATGCTTTCAAAAATATTTTAAATATTTTAGGATAGCACAAATATAAAAAGATATATAAATACACAAGTTTTACATAAGAAACATATTATATTTTATTTATCTTGATACCAAAAGGAAGTCCTACGAGGTTCAAACATGGTTAAGATGTCATCCTAATTCAAGCAAAATTGATGTTATAACTTGTTATTTGAATAGAGTTGAATAAAGTTGTAAACATGTTAATATGTAGGTTTGCTGATCTTTTCCCAATCTATTTTCATAAATAAGAAATTATGCAAAATTTGTAAGAGAAAATATGCTATAAGCTTTTATGTGTAATTTTTTATTTTATTTTATTTTATTTTATTATAAGATTATTATAACATGCTAGTTGCTAGTTGCTAGTTGCTTTATCTCACCATTTACTTAAAAAAATAAAAGATAATTATAGCATATTCAAAAAGATAATAAATGATAGAAATCTAAAATTTTTTAAAGTTTTCAAATTGCAATTTCCACCCGAGATTATTGATATTTCCCCTGAAATTTCCGATATTCTCTCCATATTTCCTGATATTTTATAAACATTGCATTATGTTTTATCGATATTTCTCGATATTTTCTGATATTTTGACAGAAAAAATATTACATCTAAAAGATATCTCAATACCCTTTAAATATAGAATTTTGATAAAAATATCTTGGATATTTGCGGCCATGATTATAGCAGATTGCCAAGCCTCCATTATGCTTCCCAACTAATCTCCACCAAGTACGCATTCTCCCGCATATCTCTTTCTTTTGACACGTGTGTCAGTTCGGGTACAACTTATGTACCTTGGCCGTTTTGTGTAGTCATACGAGTGATGAGCTGGTACCCTGCTACGATGCACAACTGAAAATCAAAAGAGTACATTAAATGGAAAGTAGTTGAATGTGTTATATGAAAAAAAAAAATATATATATATATATAGATAGGGATACATTTGAGAAAAATAGTTTCAACTAAGGCTAAAAAAATGAAAAAATATGAGTGAAGAAAGAAAAGGAAAAAAAAAAAAGAAAGAAAGAAAGAAAGAAGATGTCACACGTCAGCATTTTAGCTATTTTAATATAGTATATATAAGTGTATATATATATATATAAATATAACTATAGTAAAGAAAAGATAAATGTGAGTATGTTATGATAAATGGTTTTTATAACTAGTACTGTACAATGCAAAAAATATTTCCTTGTATTTTCATACTTTAGAAAGCTTTATTTCATCAACTTCCATTCTTGTTAAACACGAAAAAGCATTCCAAACCCTGTTCATATGGCCAACTAATTCCCTGGATCTAACTTGCATGTCAATCCAAAAAAAGACCACTACAATTGCGATATAAATCTAGCATTTATTATTGTGGCCGGTCAAAAGTTGAATAAGAATAACGGAAATAGGACCACTCAAAGGAAATAGATTGGAAAATCACATATTTTTAGTAGTTTGGAATCCAAGGAATGCTTGGGTCAAACCATCTTAAAGAGAAGAATTATGAATGAGGAATTTATGGACAGTTGACAAATAGAAGGAAGCTGTTATACGTAGGCTATACTATTTAAAATAATTTCAGGGAAAAAAAAAAAAAAAAAAAGCTCGGAAGTTTAAAATTAAGTGCATAAGACTAATAGAAATGCAAATGTCCCTTTCAAAATAAATATATGGTGTCGTACGTTGTCAGCACGAAAGCTAGCCCCAAGGAGTTAAAAAGTTTTTGATGATAATTTTACCCTTATTATTATTTAACATCCAAACACAACTATAATATATATATATATATATATATAAATACACACACATACATGATAACTCTATTTTCCCACGGCTGTACGGATCCGACGAGAGGGTGTTTGGTTGATAAGTCAAAACTAACATTTTTAAACTTTTTTTTGTTTTTTTCCTAAAAAGTATTTGTCTTTTTCTTAAAAAGTTTTTTATCTTTTCTGAAAAGTCAACATAATTTATTATTTAAACTTAAAAATCTTAACTCAAACTTACACACCAAACAGGCCCTATGTTTCTTAGACTATTAATCTAGTTAAAGATTTGGATTAATTCAAGCATCCCTTAAATAAATTTCTTGACTTCGTCCTTCATGGTATAACCTTTTTTTTTTTTCATTATCACCACCCATTTTCATATCCAACGACCTTAAAAGGGGCAGCTGTGGTCCAACGGCACCGGATAAGAGAGTTGGGTATATATATACCCACCTATTACTAAACAAACTGTCTTCTTATGTTTCGTTTAATGAAAAAAAAAAAAAACTAAAAAGAAATTTTAAAAAAATCAGAGTGAAACAATAACTGGCATTCAGACAAGTACGATTTATTTGGTCTAGTATGCATGGTTGATTTCTAATAATTGTGTTTGGATGTAAACAACAACAATAATAAGGGTAAAATCATCTCAATGACAGTCTTTGATCAACCAAAAACTAACAGCGGTAGAGCTAGTCTCTTATTTCAGTTTTATATAATTTTTAATACAAGTAAAATGAGAAAAATATTCCTAAAAAAAATTGAGGGTTCGTTTGGTTCGTTAGTTTGAGTTGTGTTTTTGAAGTTGAAATAGTAAATTTTGTTAACTTTTCAGAAAAGACAAAAAACTTTTTGGGAAAAGGACAAAGACTTTTGAGGAAAAAAACAAAATTTATATCTATATAAAGTTTATGAAGTTTATTAGGGATTTTATACCCTGAATTGATCATAGATAGATATGCTCCTGCTTTTAATGTATTTGTAATTTCACTTGAACAAATTGTTTCACAAAAGTTAAATAGCATGCAATTTTTCACTAAAAAAAAAAAAAAGCAAGAAATTCAACCAAGCTTTTTTATTTTTTTTGGTAAATAAAAGGATCTGGAGTGACTCCATCATTTCTAGGTTTTTAATCTCACAAGTAGGAATTCCGTTCCGTAGATATGACAGGGAGACAGGTTTTTAATACGAGTCTCTCTCAGTAGGTCATCTGTGATCTACCATGTCATCACAAACTATGCTTCAACAATCGAAACTGGAACGAGACCTAAAGAGAGACAATAGGAATTGAACGAACCCGAGTAGACGAAGAGCAGAAGCTTGACAAAAGCATCCACTTTTACCAACCCATCACTCTGCGGGTGTGCGATTCCACCAAGCTTGACTCATTCACATTTATTAGTTGCCAATCAATTAAGAGTATAATTTAGTAGGGAGACAAATCATTAAGGCGGCCAACCGAGATTTCAAAATTTTTTTTTAACACTCCCCATTCAGAGATGACTTGTTATGCTTGTAAGTGGCGTTTTGGATGTTCTAAAATAGGTCTTTTACATGTCTTGAATTCTAATGTGCGCTTTTATAAAGTCTAGCACGGCTTTGTAGAAAAACAAAGTACCGACATCTCTAGATAAAAGAAAACGTGCAAAATTATGTCGATTTTACTTTTCAAACTTTATAAAATCATGTCGATTGAAAATGAACAAAAGTTTTGATAAAAAAAATAATTGAAAGAAAAGTTTCTAAAGAAATTTGGAGCTGGGGGAGAGGGGGGAATCGAATTAATGTTGGTTATGGTACTAAGCCATTAGAATAATAATAGTGTTCCTGGGATACATTTAAGAAACAACTTTTGAATCGAGCAAACTACAAACATTTAAACAAAATTGGGGTTCAATTTTGAATTCAAAAATTTTGGGGGGCATGTGCCCCTATTGGACCTCATAAATAGATTCATGACTGCATATGAGATTCCTTGCATTCTGCTTTTTACTCATAACTATGCTGTAATTTCTTCCTTATGGGTTCAATTTTACGACATAGATTAGTTTTTGAATCTGTGAAAAAGCTCACCTTTAGTAGATTATTGTCATATTTATAATAGCTTTGGATTTTTACTTCCAATAAAACAAGTTCAAGGTCAACATGATATATTTTTGTCAAAATTACCTCTCAACTAGTCAAAAAGGTAGTCTAACAAATTATTAGTGTAATTTATTAGATGCCGTCAAAATCAACTAGTTGAAAATTACCAGATTTTAAATAGAAAATTACATATAAATTAATTAGTTGTTAAAAGTTAAAAAAAAATTTATAAATATCGAATAATATGTGGTACCGGATACAAGATCTTTCATAAAAATATATACCATCAAAATTTAGTAATCCCTCAAAAATTAATGAGAAGAATTAGAATAAGAAAAGTACACGAAATTCCCTTAAATTTTGATTAGTACCACGCTTGTCCTTGATTTTTCAGAAATGCTGAAATATTGTAAAAAGCTAAAAATCAATCTTTTGAAGAAGTTATAAAAACTTCAAAAAGAAAAAGAAATTATTTCGTTGGGTTTTAGGTAGGTAGTCCTGCTAAATTTTCTTGCAATCAATAAATAGATGCCCTTCTAATAGATTCAAACATTCAAGAACATTTTACTTCATTTATTTATTTATTTATTTTTTTGCATCATAAGTACACCTACATCATTAACTTACAAATTTTTAGCAATATACCTTTATTTTTTTAGGAATCAATACACCTTTATGGATAACAGTGTTAATTTTTGTTTTTTTAAAAAAAAAAAAAAATTTATCACGTGACTTGTACATAAGTAATTAATAAATATTGTCAATATTCATTTTTATTTATTTTAATCCAAATTTATTGAGATTAACATATTTAATTAGGTTAATCGCAATAGAATAATTTGAGCTAACTTTATTTTAAATATAAATTTGAGTCAACATTAATTAAAAATGATATTTCATATTTTTAATTAATGATCTATGTATAGGTTATGTGTCAATAATTTCCACCAAAAATTTAGTAGTGTTATTAATGAGGGTAGATTGTTATAAATATATAAATTTAGGGTGTAATGTATGAAAATTTGAAATTTATAATACAAATTACAAATATTTTAGATCCCATAAACAAATGTCAACAATTCCTCTACCTTTTTAACCCTTTTTTTATTTTTAAAAAAATATATATAAATGGATAATTAAAGTGGATGGTATATATTTATTACATAATCTAATAGATAATCAATTCTTTTTTTTTAATTAAATGACTTAGTAAATATTTTACTTAATTAATTTTCATTTTTTCCAAACATCTCCCCTCCTTCTCTCTTTCTCCTTTGTTTGACTTTCTAAAAGAAAAGCTTTTTAAAAATTAAAAAGTTGCCCCAAATTGAAAATGGAGAAGAGTTTCCCAACAGGAGAGGAGGATGCAATCAGTGCCATCGCCGGAGAAGAGATCCAGAGTCGCCAAATCCATGTGAAATAGCTAAAGAAAATCGCGAGTGCCTCGCCAAATCACAATCCGATCATCTTTTCGCGAAAGTCTTGATCCAACTCCATTCCGCGAAATCGCGATCCGATATTGATGGAGATCCATCCACCAAGCGATTCCGGTTGACGACGACAATGACGAGGAGTCTTCGACGAGATTTGACGCTAACATGATGGCAACGTCTAGTGTCGGAGCTCGCAAACGTGAAGCAGAGACGCCATCGGTCGTGAAAGAGTCACTGAGATCTAGTGACGGCAACCGCGACCTCTAGATTGCGATGAGATCATGGTAGAGGCAACGAGATTGCGACGATAAATCATCGGCGACAAGCTTCCCACGAGCATGATGAGTCTTGTGACAGTGAAGGAGATTTGATTAGTTTTTCGACGACAGGAGAGAGTGTTGGTGTGGGTGAGGGAGAGAAGAAAAGAGAGAGAAAGTTATATTTTTTTTAATTTTTTTAATTATAAATTAATGATTTATTTATAATTAATCAGTAATTAATTGTAAAATTTATAAATTATATTAGTTAATGAGTGACTGACTGTCAATCAGTAATTTATTATTATTTAATAATTAATTAAGTAATAATTTATTAATTAATATAAAAAAGATTTTTTTATTAATTTTTAAAAATTTAATCATTTATTATTAGAAAACTTCCTTAAAAAAAAAAAAGCTATAAACTACTGTTTTGTTTTGTTTTGTTTTTTTGTTTTCTTTTTTTTTTTTTCCTAGTTTGACAAAAGAGGTTTGCAACACAACCACTATGCAAAAAGTCAAGCAATACTGCCCCCATTTTTTGTTTTTTTGGTCTTAAAGCAATACCACCTTTTCTGTTAATAATAATATATGCTTACACACACGTATATATACATAAAGTACATATATATATATATATATATGTCCGAGTGAGATCATTAACAGTTGCAAGCTTATCTATTTGCCTTTGTTTATTTCCCTCAGATTTCTCATGTATTTACAGTAAGTTAATGGCGCAGAGGAAGAAGAGAATGATAATCAAGAAGCCGACTATTTCTTTACTGTTTTCTCTGTTTTGCTACTTTTTCTTCTTCATCTTATTATCATCTCAGAAATCAGAAGCTCAAAACGCCACCACCGACCCTTCTGAAGGTACTAAGTAATTACCATTTTCGTCTCTCTCTCTCTCTCTCTAACATTGGATTTGCTTACTTTTTCTTGCTAAATGGGTCACTATTATGCGATGATTTATATGCTTCATGACCCATATGAGATTTCTTGGTTTCTGTTTTCTACTAAAGGCGAGCTTTTTCAGAGATTCATAAACTACTTTTCATCCCATAGTTGAATTGAATTCACATGGATAGTTTTTCTTTCTTTGTTCTTCCAGTTGTAATTTGGGGTTTTGGTGATCTGGGTTTTTCATGTTAATGAATTTCCTTGAATAAGAAAATAAAAATTTTGCTGTTTTGGATAGTTAACCCAACATTTTATCTCGACAGTGTTCAATTTTAATTGGGTTATAGGGGGGAAAAAAAGTCTGAAAATTTTCACAAAATTGAGATTATTTTTCTGCATTATATTTGTCTCTTTCTGAAGTAGTAATTGTCAGCGTTTTGTGCTGTCAGTCCCATTATTGGGGTCAGTGATGGTCTCAATTATTTTGTTTAATTACAACAAAAATCATTATGTATATTTGATTAATTTAATTAATAGAAGAACATCTGCGATATGAGATATTTCACCTGCTACTCTTGTTTCATAGCTGTTGTCCCTGCTCCAGCTTTTAGGCTGTTACAATCAAGCACTTCTATTATTGTAAGTAATGTCGTTATACGTATATACATATATGTATACATATATATATATATATATATATTTCTAGAGGCCCAAATGTAGTTGGTGTAAAAATGGAATCAGTCTTTTGAATAATTTAATTCCGAATTTTGGTCTAATTATTATTGCAAATGAGGTTAATGAAAACTACAAAATATCACATTTTCTGCTTATTGTTATGATTTGCGTCTATTTGAGATATGCTTGCGTTTATGTGTGTGTGTGTGTGTGTGTTTTTTTTTTTTTTGGGTTGATCTGTTTGTTGATTTTCTGTTTTGTTAGTGTTCTTTTCTTGTTGGTCCATTATGGACGTTCGCAACACTTTGTCAAATAGCTTTTATCAACCACTCGACACTGAACTTTATACACATGTATTGACCCGGACAACTTTTATCGAATCAAATTTTTGGACTTACCTCAGTAGCCTTTCCCACCAAATTAGTGAAGAACTAGACATGCATAATTAGTATGGAATTTGGTATGCACAGTTAATTACTCATTGTTACGCGACGTCAAGTTTTTATCTTTAGTCCTCTCCTTTGAAATGTATGTTGGAGTGACTTTTATAAATGGTTTTCTGACATGACTCAATGAGACAGTGAGAGCACTGAACACAATATTTCGACAATGGGACGTACAAGCCATACCCTCGTGGAACATAAGTGGAGAGCCATGTAGTGGATCTGCTATAGATGAGACAGAGTTTGGGAGCAGTGATGATAATCCGGAGATTAAATGTGACTGTTCCTATGACAATAACCGCACTTGCCACATCACCAAGCTGTATTTTTCTCTTTCCTCTAATTTTTAAGACTAACATTAGAGTCCTTTCTCATTTATTTACTAATCCTCATTTGAAAGGGTTATAGTGTTGATCTGGTGTGTGCCAACTAAAAAATGAGCTATTAATCTTTATTAGTAGGTTATGTTAAGATTGTTGGAGTAATGATACCATACTGGTTAAAAAATAAAGTCCTCTGTGCTAAGGTTTGAATGCTGAAGCTTAAAAATGCATCATTTCCAATGGTAGATTTCAATTAGGAAGAAAAACTTGATTGATGTTTTGGGACTAGGAAGAAAACTAAAATTCTATGTACAGAACATAATGGTGAATATTTCAACATAAAATTTTTCTACAAAGATTAATTGTACGTTGAACTAGAAGAGCATTGAGATTCTATGCCCTTTTTGTTAAGCAAAGTGGTGAGAATAAGATTAGTTATATTTCCGGGAAAGGAACATATTCCATGAAGTCTAGATTCATCTCATAGTGAAAATTGTTCATGGAAGTCCCAATTGTATTTAGCGCCTATTCTCTTTTTGTTTATTCGGTTTGATAGAATGTAAGTGGAAAATAATTTCTTTACCATAGTTTAATTGGTTGTTTATTATTCCAGGAGGGTGCAAGCCTTGAACAAACGAGGAGAGATTTCAGAAGAAATTACGACTTTGAAATATTTGGAAGTGTTGTATGGACTCTTTTCCTATTTATTTCTCTTTTTCTCTTTGTTTTTCAGATCGAGTATCTATCTTTTCCATTCTACTCATTTTTCATTTAATTATCTAACATTTTTGCAATTGGATGATTGAGCCTCATGGTGGCCTTTTCTATTTTTTTTTTCTCAAATGCTTGCAGCAAGATAGATGAGAACTACTTCACCGGTACTTTGCCTGCCTTTATTGGAAATTTGTCTGCCCTGGCGATATTGTAAGTAGTTGAAATCAAAAGTTTTCTATTTGTAAGAGTTTTTCTGCAAACTTCTTACAAATTTTCAAAGGGCTTTTTTTTTTTTTGGCACTCGTGCTCATTTCTATATCAGTCTTCTAGATTTAACCTTTATTCCGTGCAAATAAGGAAAAAAAAAAATTTAGTTGGGTTACTTGCCGTTGTGGAACCATGGCATCTTTACTTTCTAACCGGCCTCATAAACTTAAATGCAGTTATCCTAATTGTTCTGTTTTGCTTAACTGACACTTCAAACTGATAACAACTAACATTTACATTCTGGTAAGGTCCTAATATTCGAGTTTCAAGAGTGCATAAGCCATATTATTAAAGATTGCCAACTTTACTTGATCCTAAATAAGCATTTTATAGGAGAATAGTTATTATGTTGCACTTGGATACAATGAGGTTAAAAAGTATGACAGGACTCGTAATTCATTGTCCTCTATGGTCTGTGGTTTCCATTATTTATATGTTTCTAAGTTAATGTGAATGTGGGATTCTAACCCTGGAAAATGTCAGATTTTCCTTGGAATAATTATACTTCCAGAAAAGCTATGAGATTTCTGATCAAACTTATTTAGTTGGTGGTTCCTCTCAGGTCTGTCTCCCACAACGCATTCTACGGGTCACTTCCTAAGGAGCTTGGAAACCTTAAGGGTCTCTACATGCTGTAAGATATCCAACCACTAGTTCACATTTACACCTAAGTGTGGGAAAGTTTCAGTTGAATGATTTGTGGAATGATCTTGAAAAATCTCTTTCCGTAAAACTGCCTCCATCTGATCGATCATAACAAATCGTGAGGAATTGGAATTTTACTTTTTATTTTGTTTCTCTCTCTCTCTTCCTTATTTTATAGCTACAGAAGTGCACTGTTCAGTTTTGTATTTAATTGACCTTTTGTTTTTTTTTTTGGTGTCTTATAAAACAAACACACACACACACACACACACATATTCGACTAGTATTTATCGACTAGTATTTGATACTAGCAATTATAACTGCTCTCCTTAATGCAGATTTTTTCTAGAAATATTGTCAATTAGATGTTCTGGGAGTTGAAATAAAGATAATCATGGTGCAACTTGTGGTTTAACGGCTACTTTTGTGCATAAATGCCTGCCTTGTTTCTGAAAAATGTTTTTCAATGAGAGTTTGCAGGTCGGTTGGATCAAATAATTTTTCTGGATCACTCCCCTCAGAAATTGGTAATTTGGTCAAACTTCAACAAATGTAAGTTTCTTCATTAATTAAATGGTTGAACAACTTATAGAGTTTATGTAGGCTTTCATCCGTAAGCAGTTCTAGAGATTCTCGAGTTGGATAGTCCAGGAAAGAATAACAAGAGTCTTTAAGCATTATTTCAAAAAAAAAAAAAAAAGTTAAATTCTTTATTCTCTGCAATTTGTCATCCTTAATAAAAATGAGGGCATTGTAATGTTAATATGCGGGTCTCCACATTAAAAATTTTATAGACTAGATGTTCTATAAGGATTTTTAAACCTTAAATCACTCTAGCTTGAGTGTATGAGGAACATTTTGTGAAATGCATGTACCTCATATGAAATTGATTGAAAATCACTTTATGCTTTCCGCAGTTATTTAGACAGCTCAGGAATCGATGGTGAAATTCCTTCCACATTTTCCAATCTTCAGAATGTAGAGGTCATGTAAGGAACCTTCTACATATCGTGTTTCTAAATTCTCTCTTTTTTCTTGTACGAAAAGATTAATTTTGTTGGAGTTAGCATAAGTTGGCTTGTTGAATATCAGGTGGGTGTCGGACAGTCCTTTCTCCGGCAAAATACCCGACTTCATTGGAAATTGGACGAGGCTAACTTCTTTGTAAGCATTAAAATTTCTGTTTTTTTGGTGTTATTACTAATATTGACACACACACTAGCATTTCCATGATGGGTATTGAGTTTGACAAGCTTCTCAAATGATTTTGTAGGAGATTTCAAGGGAGCTCTCTTGAAGGTCCTATACCATCCAGTTTTTCTCAATTGACCTCTTTGCAGTCTCTGTAAGTGTATATTATCTATTTTAAAATACATTGTAAAGTCTCTTACCTGTGGGGGCAAGAGTAGTTTAATTTATCTGCTTATAATCTTGTAGGCGGATCAGTGATATATATAAAGGGAGCTCCTCTCTTGATTTCGTAAAAAACTTGAAGAACTTGACTGAGTTGTATGTTAGCAAACTTCTCAATTCACAATCTACTGTAATTTAGTTTTTATGTGTACGTCTCTGACTCCATACATAGGGCTCTAACAATGCTATTACTTTTCTTTTATTTTCTCCGTCCCAGAGTTCTAAGAAATGCATTGATTTCTGGTGGAATTCCATCTGCAATTGGAGAAAACCAGCGTTTAGAAATATTGTATGTTCCCACACATGAACTTAATGCCAAAATTAAAGTTTGAAATAAACATAGATTTCATGCAATATGTTTCTTCTAACATTCCGTTAATCTTTGCAGGGACTTGAGTTTCAATAACCTAACAGGCGAGATCCCAAGTTCGCTGTTCACTATGAATCTCACACACTTGTAAATAGTCAAGCAGTTTTTTTGTCATGATAGCCTAACACTTGACACGGCCTTACCTGACTTTTTCTATCATCTTCTTTTCTTTTTGGTGCTGTCTCTTGCGTTATCATTGACATGGGCAGATTTCTTGGGAACAATAGTTTGTCTGGAATCCTTCCTGTCCAATGGAATGCTGCACTTCAGAATATGTAAGTCCTTGTGTTCTAGTAGTAAAAACCTTTTGAATGAATGGGTTTACTTTATAACACTTTGCACATGTGATTATAATGCTGCGATTAATAAGACACTTCATTTTATTAATTGGCTTGCAGAGGTGTGTTGTTTTTCTTTTTCTTTTTGGAATGGTAATTTATGCTGAGACTATAAATTTTGCAAAAGTAAGGAGGGAGCTGTCCTTGAAGGAAAATGACGAAGAAGAATAACATAAAGTAGTCATTGCTAAAGGAGATCCGTAGACTATTTATGAAAATCCACAAGAATACCAAAAGAGAGTCTTCCTAGTGTTAGGAACCTACTCATTAGGTAGAACTCACCCTTGCAAAATTTGCTTGCAATGGGAAGGAACCCAAGGGCTTATAAACCGACTTATTATCTTATAATTATTCCACGTGGGACATTTGATATCTAAAATATATTAGGCAACATCCTTGTCTACAGCCTTTTGTTCCCTCTGTAGCCACATCACCCTAATATAGCTAGAACAGCACAATTCCGAATTTGCTTGTTTGTGTTGCACGTTTTTTTGTAGTATTACACTAAGTTGTTCTTATTGCCATACAATCCAAAGGATAAGATAGCAGTAGGGTTGTTTGTTAGAAATTATCCTCTCCATAATCGTGATAGCTGCCAACTAAGTATCAATTTGCTTACTAGTGAAACGTTTGAGATACCCCCAAAGTTGTTATTTTCCACGCTGGTTACAATAAAGTGTCAATCAATGCTTTTTGACAAAAAGAGTACTACTTTAACTCCTTTGGATTTAGTCTTTTGCAGATTCAAAGTCTATTCGACCATTTCGGTGCATTGTAGGTCTACTTACTTTTGGTTATATGTTTTCGTGTGTACAGAGATTTGTCTTACAATTACCTATCAGGACGTTTGCCCCCATGGGTAACCTCAATCTCACAACTGTATCTCTCTCTCTCTCTCTTACAATTCATACAATGTTTTTCTCTATGTTACATTGCACGTTGGGTAGGGATGCAAATTATGTTTTCAGGCATCTGGTGAAAGCATATATATTATGAAAATCTGCAGATATTTGCAATCCGTTTAGCATGTATTACGGAATATAACAAGAGTGAATTTGTGCAGGAACCTAGTGGCCAACAACTTCAGATTTGACAGCTCAAACAGAACGTGGGTATAAGAGGCAAATCATTTCTAAATTTTCATTACATTTTATAATTTTCCTCTTTAATCAATGTCTTTATCTGGACAAGCACTGACTATTCGTTTTTTCTTGCAGAGTTATGCTTGGACTGGATTGTCTTCAAAGAGACTTTCCATGCAATAGAGATACCCCACTCTGTAAATCACTGTTACTTGACAATTATTTTTCAATTTGGTTCACTATCAAGTTATAAGTACTATTGTTCCAATTTATTCTTTTTTTTTTTTTTTTGTTTTTTGGTTAATTGGAACTTAAATGTGATTCAAAAAAAAAAAAAAAAAAAGGATTATACTTATCGCATGTGAACATTTAGCGAGTCTCACGAGCTTTGAGTACGAGTGCAATCTAGTTGCTTCATGGTGCTGTATGTATGCTTGTGTTGGCGTATAAAAGACAAACATCTTTATTTATGACTTTTTAATCTCTGTTAATTGATGAAACATGTAAAAATGAGTTATTAACGGATTGAAATAGAGCATATTACATTGTCAAGGTAACTTGCATATGCTTTGATCTTAAAATGTAGTGCATCGAGCAACCCTAAAAGGTTGATTGTTTTAATTTTGCTTTTAGTTTTATTTCATTCGTTAATCATGACAGCTTTATTTTGTTGAATTTCACAGATGCTAACTTCGCAATCAAGTGTGGTGGATCACAGGTCATAGGAAAAGGTGGCATAGTCTACGAGACTGAAAACCTAGTTCTTGGCCCAGCCAAGTTTTATGTATTCAATGAGAAATGGGCAGTTAGCAAGGTGGGTTTATTTGCTGACAAAACAGGGAAGCTAGATCTTGAAGGTACCGTGGCACAAATCACCGGCACTAATGAGAACCCGGAGCTATTCCATACTGCAAGGATGTCCCCAGGATCGCTACGATACTATGGCCTTGGTCTTGAGAATGGACCTTACATTGTAACCTTGCAATTTGCAGAAATTGGTTTCCCGAATCAAAACTCACAGACATGGGCTGGTCTAGCAAGGCGTGTGTTTGATATTTATATTCAGGTGATTGTACCATAGAAAAGAAAAAACATTTCTAATTAAGATATATCTCCTACAAATAATTCCCTAAAGGTTTATTTCATGAGCGTGAAAACTTTGATTTCCAACTTGCTTTATAATTTTCTTTCCAGGGAAGGCTTGAACTTAAGGACTTTGACATTGCAAAAGAGGCAGGTGGGGTTGAGAGAGCATTAGTGAAGAAATTCAATGCAACAGTGTCAGAGAACTATCTTGAAATTCATTTGTTCTGGGCCGGTAAGGGGACCTGCTGTATACCTAAACCAGGTTACTATGGTCCATTAATAGCGGCTGTCCATGCTGCCTCAGGTAACTTGCGTTTCTGTCTGCATGTATCTGAAGTCAAATGCTTATATGTGCTTCCCTGGATTCATTAGATACGGAAAAATTAATGTTTTGATGTACATCGTTGGCTCAGATTTTATACCTACTGTTGGTGGGAATCAACAAAGTACAAAGAATAGAACGGGTTTGATCGTCGGTGTTGTAGTTTCTTCTGTGGTTGTGGGCCTCTCCTTGCTGTTCGGGATATTTTATGTGAGGAGAAAGTCACTTGAGGATGATGAAGGTAAAGAGATTATTAGCGAGAGTAATGTCATGAGTCTTGTTAATGAACACCAACACATTCCGCCTTGTTCTATTGGATTGGATGTATGACCTTCAGAATTATTTACTGTAATTGTTGCTTGTTTGGTGAATAGGGACTTAAAAATAGTTCTCATTATCCTAACTGCTAGTACTTGTACCTTCTGTTGGGTCTTGAATCTGCAGAACTTGTCGGAATAGGCCCCCGTCCAGATACATTTAGTTTTGCTGAGATAAGAGCTGCCACAGGAGACTTTAGTCCTGGAAATAAGCTAGGAGAGGGAGGTTTTGGTCTCGTTTACAAGGTAAATTTGAGTTATTCTTTCTCATCCTTTCTTCATAATAACAACTATACATCTTAATGAGCAAATCGTTGTTGCTTATTTTATTTAATTTTTCAGTTTCTTTGCAATTGATATAATATTGTTTTAGTTTTCCTTTTACGGCATTAAGGCGTCTTACTCTGCAGGGTACACTTCCTGATGGGAGAGTAGTAGCTGTGAAACAAATTTCGGTAGCATCTAACTATGTAAATCGTCAGTTTATGGCTGAAATTTCTACCATATCTGTCGTACAACATCGCAACTTAGTGAAACTGTATGGATGCTGCATTGAAGGAAATAGACGCATTCTAGTTTATGAATATCTAGAAAACAGAAGCCTTGATCAAGCCCTCTTCGGTATGAATTGTTCTCCTAATTCAACTACGTCAGTCTCCAAAAAATAGAATACACCGCATCCCCTTATGAGAATCCTATCATATTCCACATATAAATTTAACTCTTTCATCACCGATTTCTTTTTCTTCAAAGAAAATAAAGAAGATATTGGTTGAATAATTTGATGTTGTTGATGGTAAGATTCTTTGCAGGCTCAAATGATATTTGACTTGCTAATTTGACTGATTTGTTATATATTTTCTGCTGCTGCAAAGAACAGGAACAAAATATCTTCGAGTTGTGTGGTATCATTAAATTGCAAGATTATTTGCTTGCATTGATTTTCTTGCAAGCAAATGCTAGTTCTTCCTGAAAAGTGCTTAAAGAAGCACTGGATATATTAGACATTTTTTTATTATTGAAATTTGTTCTTTTCTTCCATTTTACTCTCTCTTGAAGAGAAATCTTCCCTTTCTTTTATGCATTGATATTTCCTGCTATCTTGGTACAAGAGTTTTTTGCATGACAATATAATGTCTTTTTGATTGGATGACGTGATGAATCTTTCAGGGAAAAGTGACTTGCACTTGAACTGGTCTACCCGCTTCAATATATGCTTGGGAACAGCCAAAGGACTAGCTTATCTTCATGAAGAATCCAGGCCAAGGATTATCCATCGAGATGTAAAAGCGAGTAATATTTTGCTTGATGAAGCACTCTGTCCTAAAATATCAGATTTCGGTTTGGCGAAGCTCTATGATGAGAATAAAACACACATCAGCACACGAGTTGCAGGAACAATGTAAGTTCTTTTACTCAACTTAGAAGAGCCATTCTTGCCTAAGTTGCTCAAGATGCAACCTTTGTACTACACTACGATATTGTTTGATCAGGCTCATTATGTATTACGCCCATTAGAAGACAATAATAATTGCTTCTAGATTGAAATTTTCTAGTGTATTTCGAGCTACTCATTTTCGTTACAAGTGACAGCAAGAATTCTGCAATAGATATATATATATATATATGACTGTCAAAGGAATCCCATGATGGGTGCTAACATAAAAACTTTATTATATAAATTTATTGAGGCATTTAATTATCTTGTAGAGGCTATCTAGCACCGGAATATGCATTGCGTGGACGCTTGACGGAAAAGGCTGATGTTTTTAGTTTTGGTGTTGTTGCTTTGGAGGTTGTCAGCGGAAAACCAAACAGCTATAATAGTCCGGATGGTGAAATGATCTATCTTCTCGAGTTGGTATGGAAAATCAAAACAGTATCCTTCTTTTAAATCTTTCCAATTTAGGTTCATAATGATTCAATGTACGTTATCTCATCATGTTTAGGCTTGGACCTTACACGAAAACGAACGTAGTTTGGGGCTGGTGGATTCAAGATTAACCGAGTTTAATGAGCACGAAGTGATCCGATTGATACAAGTAGCACTTTTGTGCACCCAGGCATCAGCAGCATTGCGGCCAACAATGTCTCGTGTTGTGGCCATGCTTACAGGAGATGCTGGGATAGACACTGACATATCAAAGCCAAGTTATTTAACAGAACTGGGTTATAGAGATATGGCAAATCTGAACGAGGGCAATGTTCAAGATGGCAATGCTGTGGCTCTGCACCCTGTGAACGACCCGTTGTTCCCCTCTCCTTACAGCGTTTCCGAACTACCAGTCAGTGACATTATCACTGAAGGAAGGTGAGAAGTAAATTATTCTTGATGCGATGTCATGTAACACTACCAGGTAGGGAAGCCTTTTACCTGGACGTCACGCTTCTACCATCTCTTTTGACATTTGGTGGCTGCTCTTATTTCTTCAAATTCATGTTGATATTACCAATAGCAAATGGGATATTACCAATAGGATATTTTATTTTTATTTTTTATTTTTTATTTTTTGGAGGTGGATACTTGACACTGTTCTAAAAAGAAGAATTTTAAAAAATACAGCACGTAGTTGGATTCGAAAACTTGTTGTGAGAAGAATAAAATGTTTAACAGAGTGTTGGGATGTAAAATTTATCTACGCTGAGTTTTCTCCTTTTTGTCGCTCAAACAAATTTGCTACTTTTGGTTCTTCTTGTGCCACTCCAAGACAAGAGAATGGCAGCAAGAACATAGATAGCAAATTTTGGCATTGTCAAGTGCCAATGCAACATGACTATAAACTCAAGCTAATTTAAGGCGACTTTTAAGCAAGTGTAAAAATTAAGTCCCTGTTTGGGACACAAGTTTGAGATGAAATTTTTAGGTTGAAGCAGGTTAATTTTCAAAAACTAATTATAATTTTTATTGATTTTTTAGAAAAAGACAAAAACTGATATGAAATACTTAGGTGTGAGCTTGTAATCCAAACACATGTTAAAATAGTTAAAATATCGCACAATGTCATGAGTAAGTGTCTAAGATTATATGTTGATAATAATAAAGTAGGTCACTTCTGGTAGTTATGATGCTCAACACTAGTAATGTCTTTTAAGTATTTTTTTTGTATAATAAAGTCAGAGAGTGGGCCCATGAAATGAACCAGAACCATAAACACTAGATAATGAACACAACACAGAACATGAAGAACTGAATCATAATTGAATAAAATTAGGAAATTACTGAAAACCCTAGGACATTCCTAGGCCTGAGACTCCGCTGAATCTCTCATGCTAGGCCTAACTCAAGACTTTCCCCTACCAAATTCTGCCTAATTCCACTTAACAACCCATCCTCCTTTAATACTCCTCATTCCCCTTCTAACACATTGCTACCATTTCACTCTAACGAGTTATATTCTCTAACTGACTACTAACAACTAATCAGTTATACTACTAACTAACAAACAAACATATTGAAAATCCTACCCGTCCTCGTTTTACTAGTTTTGATGCGCTACACTACCGGTGTCCTTAGGTATTTTTCTGGAAATAAGGATGTGAGCCTCTGCTGTAGGAAGCAGTTTGTTTGTTAAGATCTTGGTAGGCCACTTGTCTACTGATCCAGGGGGATTGTAGGGTGGCTTTGGAATCATTTTCATCCAGAAAATGCCTTGACGTTTGACATTTAATATAAGAGTTTTAAATAAAGAGTTTTATTCAACCAAAAAATTAAAAAAAAAAAACTTTGATCCAAACTGATTTACTCATTACATAGGATAATTTATATTACAAAATTAAAACATCATAACCGTTGCCCAATCACATCGTTTAATCGGGCAAAATTCTTATAGGCATAATACTGGAACATTCAACCCCACAAATTTTACCCCATTAACCATCATCAAAATCTAATACCAAAAACATAAATATAATATATAGATACACACATTTCAAAATGGTCTTTGGCCAATCACATTCCCATGTGGGTCATAGTTGCAAGTAATAAAAATGTCCCCATTATAACAAGTGACTTTAGCACAACCAATCTTCAAAGTACTCCTCCAAACCATCTGTGTATAGTGCAGACAATCCTGGTTTTGGTAACAAGAGTTCGTGTAGTAGTCATAATACCTTCTCTCATCAGCCCATGTTGCAACTGCATCACCTGGCGTCCAATCCCGCCCGCTTCCCCAAAACAAGTTCTCGCCGTAGTCGCTCCTCGAGTGGACCAACGAGCAGTCGCTGCGCCTCTGGTTGGCCCACCAAGCGGCATAATTGGCAAGCCTTGTACTCCATCTGAGAGGAGGGACTCCAAGTTCAGATCTTATGATGTTGTGAGGATCCAAGAATTGGTCAATTGTGGTGTATGGAGTGGTGGTTAGCTGACGCCTAGAGAGACGAATTTCGTCGGTCGGGATTGAGGAAGTGATCGAAAAGAGTAAGGAAAGAATGACGAAGGTTCTTAGAAACCAAAGGAATGAAGATGAGGCCTTGATCTTCATAAGGAAGAGAGGAAATGTGGCTTTTGGAGTTGGTAATATTTTAAGAAAAAAAGTGAAATTATATATTGATATATATATATATATATATATTTGCACTTATAGATGGTGATGAGTGAGGAGGAATCGTTTCACATGTTGAGAGGGCCAGTGTTCAAAGAAGTTGAGGTGTAAAACATGTTATGGAATGTGAAGGGTCGGTACGAGAGAGAGCTATAAAAGTGGTGTATAAATACTCCTTATCAACTTCCGCAACTGCTTGCTATCAATAATTTAGCCTCGAGTATTAACTAACTTTTCAATTATTGTCTTTGATTAGGAATTATAAACATATATTTATATATGCATAGAGTATAAGCTATGTGTGAGTGCCATTCACACAGATTTGTTCACTGAATTATACCCACTGAAATTTAATTTGTTAATTTGCAATTGATGAAATAAGAACTAGTAACTACCCATAATAATTAATCCCCATTTTTGTCCCAAATAGCTCATATCCCATTTTGATTCCCTGACTTTAAAAATGTCTTAGATGAATCTTTGTATAAAGTCATCTTATATTAGTCCGTGCGTCCATAAAATTTTAAATATCTTGAGAGACAAAGGTAAGTGAGGACCATATGTGATTTAGTGATGGTTAAATTTGCAATTTTATATGTTAGAACACAAATGTTAAGAAGAAAGTCAAGCATTTTTTAGTAAAGATTTTAACAAAAAAACTAATTTTGAACTCAATAGATAGTGAACTAATTAGAGTATGTTTTAAAAGTGAAAAATCAAAATGAGATATAACTTATAATTCTAGAATTAAAAATGAGATTAATCAGGGAACAATGCTGGTAAGATATGGCCTACCAAAATCATACATTCATGAGAGGATATATATATATATATATATATGTGTGTGTGTGTGTGTGGTTATGCAAATCATCACACAAAAAAAAAAAAAAAAGAAGAAGCAAGAATATTGGAATACAATCTTAAATGGCTGAAAAAATTCAGTGATCATTTATAAGTAATAGTAATGCCGTTGTAACGACTTGTAGTGGCAATAATTTCACATCCAACAGCCGATCGAGTGAAAAAAATACAAAGGAATTTTATTTTATTTTATTTGTAAGCTCTCTAGGCTTGAGATGCAGTTTATATATAAAAATACACAAGGTCTTTATCCGCCACCATTAATGGTGCGGTATTGATGTGGCAAGTAGGTGCGTCAGTATTTGTCGACAGGTGTTGAAACTTGAAGATAGGAGTTTGCCAAAATGCAGTATGTAAACATAATATATTATTAAACTGAAAGCTGTGAGACTTGAAGGAGAGGGTGGTAATTTCTGTCATATAAGAAAAAATAAAAATGAGAATGAGCAGTTTATATTGGCTCGGATTGTTACAAAATGGCTGTAGAAATGTAACTAATTAGTTGGAAGTTTAAAGTAAATGTTAAGGAAAGGCTTTTTTTTTGGGGGGGGGGGGGGGGGGGGGGGGGGGGGGGGTGTGTGGTAAAGGCTTGGAAAAACTAACCGACAGCTAGACCGAATTCTTTATTTATTATTTTTAGTGTGGATATTATTCCAAGGCTTGGAAAAGCTATTTTAGCCGACTTGCCTATTTAATAAAAATGCAAGTTCTTACTAAAAAAAAAGTGAGCACGGCCAACTCTTTTACTGGAGTTGGACGGAAAATAAATAAATAAAAAAATAAAATCCTCCTTTTTTATTTTTTTTTTGAGAAAGACATTTACTTTTAATGATAACAGAAGGCCAACTTCTTAGCTGAGCAACACGAAAGGCCCTGAAACAAGCTCGAAAGGGAGTGTAAGCATCCACAAATCCAACCCATGAAAGCAAAGGAACCCCGATAGAACCATGTAATTTATACCAGTTTTTGGTCAACACTTAATTTTGATAAAAAATATTCAAAATATCCTAAAAATGAAAAACTAAAATGAAGTAGTACTTCTCTTTTTATACACTGCATTTTGTTTCTATTTAGAAAAAATATTGTGCATTTTAAAGTTTTTATTTTATCTTTATACCACTATAATATATTCAATACATGTATCTAAATTTTTATTTTATTTTAATCAACCAATACTTATTTTGATCTAAAAAATAACGTAAATACCCTCAAAATTGAAATTAGAAAATAATTTAAGAAATTTAAACAAATGGTATTTTGGACATCTTGAGGTCCAAATAAAGAGTTGACTAAGAAAACATATAGATTAAATACATTAAATATAATAGAATGATATAAAAATATATTATTTTAAAATGTAGGGTATACTTTTTGAGTAAAAGCAAAACACATAACACAAAAGGTGAATAATCTTAATTTTAGTTTTTTAGGGGTATTTTAGGTTTGTTCAGGTCAAAATTAAGTGTTGACCGAGAAAATGTATAGATTTGAATATTAATTAAAATCTAAAGATATAAAAATGTAAGTTTTCAAAATATAAGGTATATTTTCTGAATAAAAGTAAAATATAAAGTATAAAAATAAAATATAGAAAACCCCTAAAATATAGATCTCTGCTTTCTCACCTTTGAAAAAAGCATCGAAATTAATCTTGAAAGGCCCATAAGGTGGAGGACTTCATTGACATGTAGGTGGAGACGAAATCAAACTAGAATTCATAGAATCGCGAACTAAAACAGAGATCCATGCTTTCTTTAAATTTGATTTTGGTATAAACAACTTCTAAAGATAGTGAATAAGGGAGTATATTTTTAAGGATTGAAGTATAAATTTTTTGGAAGAAGCTACGATATATCTATATTTTTTTTGAAATTCTTTTATATAATTAATGAAAATTTGACCTCTTTCTCTTCACTTTGGACGTGTTTCTTGCTCATCACTGCACCGTGTTTTGTTTGTTTTTTTTTTTTTTTTTTTCAAGTTTTTGATGATTAGTCTCGATTGGCGAGGCCGTATTTCTGGCAAGCGGCTGTTCGACTTTCGCTCCCAAGGGAGAGGTCAACCTTGGAGTTCACATCTCTAAGTTTGTTGATGCCAAAAATCCTCGACACAACATCCGATAGGATCACTTGATGTGGTTAGCCTTGTCCGGTCATGCTCCATCTGATCGCCTTCAAAAGAGAAGCACTTCGGAGTAAGGGGAACACCAATGGGGTGTCTACTAAGGGCACTCTGATATTTAAGTGAGTAAGTGACATTAATGGTAAGTAAAGAAGCAGGAGTTTTGGCAAGGAAAATAGTTCATACCTAAGTGAGTGAGGCACTCCTCTATTTATAGGCGTTCCCCACGGGGTTCTGGGCATTTGGGTGACCCTGATGGGTCGTATTTCGAGTAGTCTCGGTAGGTAGACATTCTTCGGGTGTACGGATACTTGACATCTACTAGACGGATGCCACGTGCCCTACCAGTTAGGTGATGGGGGGGGGACACGAGTACATATATTAGTACTGACACATGCGACAATACTGTGTCAGTTCGGTCAGGTGGTAGAGGCTGGCGCTGAATAGGAACAAGGATAGGTACAGTGACAAGTATTGGACGTCAGGTGTCAGGTGGTGGAGAGTAGTGGGTGTGGCGTGCCCTGCCACAGTACGGTCGTCAGCCGATATGGGACAAAGTGGCAGGGGCAGCATTGGCCGACCATCCCGAAGGGGGCTCGGTCGTAGACGGGGAAGTGTTACTCGAGCCAGTACCTTAGATCTCGATCGTGGTTTGTTCGAAGTCCCCAAAGGAGAGTTCATTCGGGGATCGGCAGCCGAACAAAGGTGATGGTAGGTCAACACGGTTACCCAAGAAGAGTCTGCAACTAACCAGACTTATCTGGTCTGATTTGATCTTCTCCATTGGGCGGGTAAATGAGTTATTTGTTCTCGCGCACCTCGTTCATCGGTGAGAAGGTGGTCTCCAGCATCATAAACATTACACCATCAACAAAGTTGGAGGCCAAAGAATGATAGTTGTATTGGTGGAAATAGTCCACTTTTCCTTTGACGGACCCAAAAATCGTGTAATAATTTTAACACGAAAAGTCACAAAAAAAATTATACGTTTGGACATCAAAATCGCGCCCTAATTACGTCATGAAAAAAGTGCACAATTGGGGCACGAAAATTGTGACCCAATTTTGGCACGAAATTGTCACGACGTTTCAGGACCCGAAAATCGGATCCAAGTTTGACACGAAAACATCACTAAAAAAGTCCCAAACTGGAGTAGTTGAAGTTTTAACAGACAGTAAATCCGGTTTTTGGTTCGGTGTGTGACAGGAGGTAGGGAAAGAAGAGAGAGAGAGAGAGATGAACTGAATTTGGTGCACATGACGTTCGTCGAAGGGTCGCCACTTGCCATAGCCAACCTGAGCTTTGTTTTGGTTTCGGGGAAGATGGTGAAAAAACAGGAATTTTCAACCTAAAACAAAATTCGGAGTACTGTTGCTTTCTTCGAGGCTCCAGGAATATTTTTATCATGTTTTCCTTCATTTTTAAATCATTCTTCTATACAGGACTTCTTTTAATGCTTCTTTTACTGGTCCCTACACACGCACGAAAATATTCATTTGCTTAGCCTACCCCTCATCGAATGCAGCCGTTAGATTAAATCCAACGGTGCGTATATACTCACTGTCAGCTTTTTTTTTTGTTTTTTGTTTTTTTGTTTTTTTTAGCTTAAAAAGAAAAAACCTTGTTGCACAATTCCAACAACTTCAGTTTCTACAAAGACAGATAGGGAAAAATATTGAGAATATTAAGCATGAAAAGAATTGTCGCAAATACCATCTACTTTAGTTGCCAAATCACTGATAAAAGTACCCTTTTTTTTTTTTTTAATTTTATTTGCGAAACAAGAAGAGCAGAGTTTCACACCCAAGACAAGAATAAATGCTTTCTTAAAAAAAAAAAAAAAAATCATTTTTCACCAATTCTTATTGAATTCAATCTTACAACAAATATTATAGTCCAATGTACACACAAACCCCACAAAAGACCCCAATTAGACCGTTTTAATCTTCACTCAAAATTCTCACAACCCAAATCACGTAAACACCAGTACTATAAACCAAATAAATGAATAGGAAAAAAAAAAAAAAAAAAAGACTTCAATGGTCTAGACATTGGAAGAAATGTCGGGTTTGGAGCGGGACGGCGGCGGAGAAGGAAAAGAATTAGCAGTGGTGCCGGGGGGTGGAGCGGGGACGCCGTAGATCTGCGGGTTGGTGTATACGTCCTTCCGTCCTCTGGCTCGCCCGAAGAAGTAGCATCCAAAACCAAGAAGGATGCAGAACAAAATAAACGGCAGAGAAATCACCACTACCATGCCCATTTTGAAATTCCCCTCTTTTGCTAATTAGGCTTGCTTTAGAGGGAGAAAGAGAGAGTGAGAGATGTGGGATGAAGAAGGGGATGAGAGAAGGATGGGTTTATAAGGGGAAGGTTCTGGCAGGAAGAATCTAGAGGAGTGTTTGATTCTTTCCAGAAGAGCCAGAGCTGTGTGGTAGGCTTAACGTTCAAGCTTGTAACGGTCACTTTTCTTTTGACCAATAGGAATTAACAAATGTAAAAGTGTCGTTTTCTATTTCTCTTTCCACGTGACTAGAGAACCCAATTCTCTGGCTAAACTTTAAATCGTTCTTTTGTTTTTTGTTTTGTTTTTTTTATAAATATTTATGTATTAATTAAATTAGATCAAAGTATCATTTCCAATAACACACGCAATTAAAAGAATTAAGAGAATCCCCTTAAAAAATTAAAAAAAAATAATTAAGAGAACGAATTTGTCGTTATTCCCCCATTATAATAGAACTGTCATTATTCTAGCTTCAACTTTAAGCAACTTCAGTAGCCACTCTCGACAAAGATGGTTAACAGAAATTTCAGTAAGAAAGATGAGCAACCTCAATACATCGGCGGGGGGGGGGGGGGGGGGGGGGGGGGGGGGGGGGGGGGGGGGGGGGGGGTGTGGTGGTGTGGTGTGGTGTGGTGTAAAAACTCTCAACTTTAGATTAGGAAAATCTGAAAGTTGAGTTTTGAAATTACTCAAGAATCTTTGAGACAAAAAATGCTAGACCCATCTCCAATATGCCAGTTAGCTCCCTTGACAACTCCAAAATGAGAGATCAATATCAACAAAGCAGCCTTGCATAATTTAGGGCAAATTCTACAATCAATTTGTTCAAGGGATGGAGGGAGGGAGACACGATCTGAAATGTGTCCTTTCTCTGTAGGAGAGCTCCATATTTATAGTAGATGTCACATTAACGTGATATTTCCTTATTTTGATTTATCAATTCATTCGTCAATTCACGTAGGTTCTTTTTAATTATTGATTAAAGTCAACTCTTGAACTTAAATAATCTTCTTGGAGATCGTGACAGACTAAATCCATATTTAATTCGCCATAATCCTCCGAAAAAGGGTCTCAGGGTTTATTTTTTGAACAACACCCTCGTCCCGCCTCCGTCCCGACATACATTTGTCATATATGTTTATATTATGTAATATATATGTCTGTTAATTTTTTAAACTTTATTAAACTTCTTTTTAGTTTGAAAAACAATAATTGCTACCTACAATTTTTTTTTCTTTAAAAAAGAAAGAAATTATAAGGTAAATTATTAATTATTAACCTTAATTTGATAATACGGAAGTACATGTTATATGTATTTTAATTTTGAACTATTATTTTTCGTTGAGACATTTATGTGACTTCGTTACTAAGTTATAACTTGTATTTTTGTTTTTTTGTTTGTTTCTTTTTTTTTTTTTTAATTTGATATTTTTTGTAAAACTTTTGATTTTGGTCTAAATTTATAATGAGTTTTTACTTTTTTTTTTTTTTTTTTGGGTTAAAAGTTGTGTATTTTTCAAAATATATAGTAATATAAACGAGTAATGGGGAAGGTATGGAAAACGTCCCATATGAGGAATCCCTGGCCTTGGCCTGGGCCCCGCCTTTTTAGGCGGATGGAGACGAGGATGAGGATGGTTTTAAGGACTGGGAATGGGAATGGAAAAGCAATCCCCACCCCCGATCATCCCGTTACCATTTCTAAATTTATCAATGCCACATTTAACTCTTGATTCTTATTTATTGATATCTTAACTTTTTCATGCGAGCATTAAAATATTTTTATTTTTTAACCATTTAAAGCTAAAATTTTACTTTTACGAGTTTCAGAATATAATAGTGATGATAAAAATTAGATAAATGCATTACAACTAGAATATAAAATATAAAAATTATATTATACACTAGAATATAAAATAGCATAATACTATTTTTTATACTTTTTAAACAGTTATAACATTGATATAGATAAATGCATTACAACTGGTCTTAATAGTTGGAATTCATAAAAAAGAAAAAAAAAAGTTTTGGCATTCTTTATATTTTCTCTAAAAACGATAAAATCATGTTTAAAAAATGTAAATAATAAGAAACTATATATTCATGACATCTCATGAAAAAAAAAATTACAAAATAAATAATAAACTTTATTGTAAATAAAGGTTGAATTACTTGACATTTAATACGTTATAGCACCAATCCCCAATAATTAATTCAAGAGAAAATTAGGCGGCATGATATGGTATTTTCTGAATAAGACACGGCACAACACTCTCAGGTGTATGGTTAAAAGGGGTCTTCTCTGATTTGGAGATTCATCACAAAAACGGATTTCATCGGTATAAGAAGTATGTACAATTTGTAGAGTGATCGACTATCGATTTTTCTTAATTTTAAATTTTCTTCTAGATCACTGAATAAGGATCCTACTACTAAAACAGTCTATTGGCATTTCCCTCTATCTGACTGGATCATTAAGGTGAACTCGGATGGAGCTGCAAATGGTTCTCCTAATTCCTTGAGATATGTTAGTATTTTTGGTAAATATAATGGTTTTTGTAAAGAGTGTTTTTTTCTCCCCTCTCCTTACTAATATGGTGTTTGAAACCAGTGGGTTGTGGAAAAAATGTTTGGGTATAAAGAAACGAAACAAAAAGAGAGAGAGAAAATCAAAGGGTTTAAGGCATAGGAGTTACTTTCCCTAAGGTTTTATTTGCCTCCACTACGAATAGTTTGCTATTGGGTGTTGTGGCAAATTAAACTAGTATAGAATTTGGATACCACGACGGTTAAAAACCGTCGTGGTAATATTTTCACGACGGTTTTCTAACCGTCGTGGAATCCAAGGTCGTTGAATCTTTTCAGATTCCACGACGGTTTTTTACCCGTCGTGGAATAGGCAAAAAATATGGCCTAAATGTGGACATTTAAGAACATACCACGACGGTTGTACGTAAAAAAAACCGTCATGATAGGCGGACCTACCACGATGGTTTTTCATGAAAACCGTCGTGGTAGGGTCCGCCGAAAAAAAAATTACGAATTCATTTCATTTCCTACGGGTGGCAAATCTGGAAAATTTAACTCACAAAATCAATATTTTTTCTGGAAAATTCCCAAATCCGTGTCTTACCCAATCAATTTTAAAGCAATCTAAATCACAACGACAATCAACAATCACCAAAAGGATGGATTTTGGACAGTTTTCTACAGAAAATTCCCAAATCAACAATCAACCAAATCACATTTGGAAGGAACATTGTGGATTTTTGACATTTTGGACGGAAATTTCACAATCAACAAAATTAACATTTTGGATGGAAAATTCCCAAATCCGTGCCTTACCCAAGCAAGATACATTTCAACTTACCGGATTGTCGAGCGTGGGTATGGGCGGAGTGGTAGAGAATGTAGGGGATGGAGGAATGGCGGCGAGAGGGAGAGGGAAAAAGGCTCGGAGTTAGAGAGAGAGGGAGGAATGGCGGCTAGAGAGAGAGGGAAAAAGGCTCGGAGTTAGAGAGAGAAAGAGGAATGGCGGCGAGAATGTAGAGAGGGAGCGGAGAGCGATAAATGGAGGGAGGATATGGGCGGCTTTGGTTTTGGAGTTAGAGTTTGTATTAGAGAGTGAAAAAGGCTCGGAGTGTAATGGGGTGGGAAAGAGGGTATTTTTTTAGGTTTTAATATACGCTCCAAAAAGTTGAACAACTTTAAAATTTTTTAAAAATTCTCGCATTCATACCTACCACAACGGTTTTTTTCAAAAAACCGTCGTGGTAGAGTGAAAATGTCAAAAATAAAAAAAATTTGACCTACCACGACGGTTTTTCCCAAAATCCGTCGTGGTAGGTAAAAAAAAAATTTTGAAAAAAAAAATTTTTTAAAAACCGTCGTGGAAGGCCGAGACTTCCACGACGGTTTCCGAAAACCGTCATGGAAGCCGTAGCTTCCACGACGGTTTTTAATAACCGTCGTGGAAGCAACCCACTTCTACGACGGTTATTCAAAACCGTCGTGGAAGGAAGGTGATTCCACGACGGTTACTAAAAACCGTCGTGGAAGCCAGCTTCCACGACGGTTTTCGAAAACTCTGTTCCGCTCCGTGTTTTTACACATTTTTCACGATGGTTTTTTTAAAAACGGTCATGGAAGTGCCGTCGTGGAATCCACTTTTTGTAGTAGTGTTACCTCCAAGATACAACAAATCCATGAATTTAATAAGTAGCAATCTTATTAAATTCTAGAACAAGACATGGAACTGACATCAAAAACTGGAGTTTTACAGCCTTTAATATGTCTGTTCATTAAGAGTTACAACACATACAACAGACATGCATTTTAAAATTAAAAGGTGTCTTTTCATAAAAAAATAAAAAAAAAACATATCTGTTTCAACAGACATACTCGTTGGTCATCATAATTTAATTATGATATTCAATTAATGGTTTAAATTAAATATGAAATCACTCAAATCCGACCGTTAGATCGTGCCCCGATCAAGTCAACGGTCCAGATTAAGGGCCCAATAGCCCTCGCGCGTGTGGTGGTGCACCATAGTAGCATAATCCCCATTATACACTAATAATCCTTACATTTCACTTGTTTCAATTTATACCACTATACTTGCTTATGTTTTTCCAATGTGAGACTTTATTATTTGCACTACCTAATGATAATAGAAGAAATATTACAATCTCTAACATATGGTTGGAATAATCTTTGATTGGAAAGTGCCTCTTCCTGTGTGGTTCATCTTCTGAAACAACCATAACAAAGAGGTTCCATCTTCCATGCAAGTTAAAGTCTAAATGGATCACGAGATTGTCTTAGTTGAGAAACATGAGCTTCATTCCATCTCATATTTATCGCGAAGTCATCAAATAGAAAACAGGTTTGCTTCAAAGGTGATTCGTCTTCTTGTTTCAGAATGGTTGTGGGTTTACTTGCGCCCCCCCCCCCCCCCCCCCCCCCCCCCCCTAATAATTTCCTTATTGCCAGGGATAACATGGGATTCCTTTCTACTGAGATTTCCATAGCTGACTAAGATTGAGTACTGTTTTTCATAAAGATTGAGTACTGTTTTTCATTCCTCGGTTGATTTTTCTCTTTTGGTTTTACTTGTAAGGATTTAATGTGGTTCTGTTAAGAAAGTTAATATTAGTATTAATGAAAATTATTATTTTGTATGCAAGTATCGTGATTAGAAATTTTTAATTTATTTATAATTATTATAATTTATAATATGTCTTGATTTTAGTAGATTTGTTAGTATTATGAAATTTATCCTATTTGTATATACTGTAATTTATATGGGAGCAAATTCATAGTATTCCTTACTAATAAATTATTTGTTTTTAATCTGTGAAAATACATCCACATTAAATATTTTTGTGTTCTTCTATTCTCTTTTTACTTTTGTCATTATTTTCTTATTTTTCTCAATGCGTAGAACAGCCGTTCGCCATCCTCCTTTCTTTTTTTTTTTTTTTTTTTTTGTCTTTGTCTTTTTCATCTCACGTTCCCCACCACCCACCCATATACAATCCCATACTCCCCCTGCTTCACTTCCATCACTCCCCTTCCCACCCTTCTTCATGTATTCACCATTTCCCAAACACATCTCATTCCCCAACTCCCTACCTCCTCCCCTTTGCTTCACGTTTCTGTCACCCCAGAAAATAAATAAATAAATAACATAACATAACATAACAAAAAAAAAAAAGCATGTTCTTTCTTAAAAAAAAAAAAAAAAAACAATCGTCCCTTTTATTTTTATTTTATATTCTATCATAGCAATTCTACTCCAACGAGTCACTGATCTTTTCATCTCATGCACTATTGCGCCTTTTTTTGCCGATTGCCATCTCTAACACCATTGCGTCGAGTTCTGATGATTGTCATCCCAGCGCCCATATGCCTTTTTCTTTCTTGATGATTGACGCAGTGCCCATGTGCCCTTTCTCTCTTCTAACAATTATCGTCCCCACACCTATTATCTTCTCCTCCTCTTTTGAGGATTGCCGTCCTTGTGCTCGAGTGCCCTCTCTCCCTCTCTCGACACTTGTCATCCCTTCTCTATGCTCTTGCGCTTCGACATCTTTTAATTTTAATTTTCTAGAAGTTCAAAAAAAATGAAAAATAAAAATAAACAAAAAAAAAAAAAGAGAAAGAGGGAAAAAATTATTTATTCAAGTTTTTTATATGATAGTTCAAGATTGGACCTCTTATCAGAGCTCTATCTTGCAGGGGCATATTAAGATAGTTAGTATTATATTAAGGAAAGTGTTTGTATATAATTATCTTTATCAGAAACTTTTAATTTATTTGTAATTATTGTAATTTAGAATATGTCTTAATTTTAGTAGATTTGTTAGTATTAGGAAACTTACCCGATTATATACATTATAACTTGTATTTATATGGAGTCCATTTATAGTGTTCCTTACTAATAAATTCTTTGTTCTTAGTCTGTGGAAACACATCTACGTTAAACATTTTTGTGTTCTTCTCTTCTCTTTTACTTTTATCATTATTTTCTTATATAATTTATAGGTTCAAGTTGAAGGGCCTTGGCATGGAGATAGTTTCATGCTTATCTCATGTATAACCCATCTAGGATATGTTTGGCGCGCCACACTGTATTGTATTCTATCGTATTATATCGCATTGTATTGTATTGTATTGTTGTTATACACTACGATATTTTATTTTTACCATTTAAAATATTGTACTATACTATACTTTTTTGTTTGTTGCCACATTGTATTGTACTAAGAAGCTTTTAAAAGAGAAAATTTAGGTCATTATTCCGACTTTACTTAAGTTTGCTCTCGTTGCTAAAGTAAGATGTCAAGATTCAGAATTAGTGTCAGGTCACACTAAGGACCGTGAATTAGATCAGGGTCCATGATCAAGGCCGAAGACGAGATTAAGTCGGAACCCAGGACCAAGGTCAGGTTTCAGGACCCGGGGCCTGAGATGGGGCTAGGTTTTGGGATCCAGGACTGGATTCAAGTTTCTAGATTAGGGTCAGGGTCGGAGTCGAGGTCGGGTTTTGGGTTTCAAGACTAGGGTCGGAATTAGGTTTCAAAGCCAGGGGCCATGGTCGAGTTTTGAATTTCCAAACTAGGTTCGGGTTTCGAGATAGGTTAACGTTGGGTTTAAACCGGGGTTGGGTTCAAATTTTCGGACCGAAGTCGGATCGCGTTTCGGTTACAAAACTTGACCCCATCTCGAAACCCAACTCTGATCTTGTCTCGAAACCTAACCCTGATCCTGGCATTGAAACCCGATCCTGTCTCAAAGCCCAACTCCGATCCTCGTCCTGAAATCCAATCTCATTTTCTGGTCTCGAAATCTGAGCCGACACGATTTGGGCCCTATCCCAAAACAATACCCCAACTTCGTTCCCGAAACCCGACCCTAACCTTTGTTTTGAAATCTTACCCCAACCCCGATCACAGATCCTGACCCAAACTTTAATTTTGGACACGTTCTCAAACTCTGACTTTTGTATCAAACTTGATATATTTGAAAATTTTCATATGTTTTTTTTAATATTATCATTTAGATTAATTTATACAATACGGTCTAATACAAAGGTTTATTATCGTATTGATATAAGTCTGTATTATATTAATTTATGATTTCGTATTAAATTGTATAACATATAGATGTTGTCAAATATTGTATTATTTTAAATAATATAATCCAGAGTGTTAATATGATATATCAAATATATCTCTTGTTTCTTATAAACTAGAGTCGGTCTTTATGCTTAGCACTATGGTGCCTTGGCTGTCTTTGCCTTTTGGCGGTGCCTCTTTATTGTTATTATTATTTCTAATGAACAGAAATAAGAGTTGGAGATTTGATAGAGAATGAATTTAATTGAGATGCATTTATTGGTTTCAATATGAGTTATAATCGCGTTTCGTTTACTTAAAAAGAGGGTGACATAATACAACTTTAACATGTGTTAGATTTATTGCATAATTTATTTGTAATTGACATTCATGCATATTGATAAAAAAATCTACTTTTTAAAAAAAAAAAAAATATTTGTAATTGAGATTCATCCATATTGATAAAAAAAAAAATACTTTTTTTTTAATCTTAAATTTCAAAATTTACGAAAAGAAAAGTCAAATCAATATTTTTTGGTTGCATTCACGGAGCATGACTTGGGTGCGTGTAGTGGCTGATTCGTGTCGCGAGATGAAATTGGGGTTAGACATGGTGAGAATACGTGTACCGCTTTTTTTTTTTTTTTTTTTTTTGAACTACATGTACCAGTTTATTTATTATTATTTTTAGGACATGTACTAGTATTTTCTCACAAAGCTTTCGGTTTCTCTCTCTCTCTCTCTCTTTTAATTTCCTTAAAATTGGTGTAGATTTAGTCTAGGACAATTTTATATCCTCTTTTAATTTTGAATGTATTGAATTTGAATGTCTACTTCAACTATATTGACAGTAAAATTGTGATATCCTTTTTTAATGTATTAAAATAAAATTATCTACTATCGTAAGATATTGAAAACTAATTGTGAAATGAGTAGTATCATTTATATATCAATATACAAATATAAAATGTCACTATAGCTGGTATCTACTTTTAGTAGTCTCAAATCTCAAATATGTGCAAATAATAACGGTGATCGTATTAAATTATTAAATAAATAATAAATAAAAAACAGTACACATAATAAGGTATGCTCTTTATCCACAGAAAGCTTTTTAGCATAATACATAGTTGAAATAGGATAGATAAAGAGAAAATCCAAGTATCCCACAAACAAACAAGCCCCAACCAATAAAAACCATCCAACTAAGCATAGTTCCACTCTCCACCTTATCCACCATCTCCTCTCTTCCCTCCACCACCACCAATCTTTCCCATCACCAGAATCTAAAAACCTTCTCTCCACACTCCACTCCTCCAATATCTCTCCTTCCCCTCTCTCTCCCATCAGAGAAAGAAAGAAAAACAAGAAAGGAAAGTTAGATCAATCCATACAAACAACAAAAAATGTCTCTCACAATTCCCTCAAACCTCTCATTGTTGAAGCCCAAGTTGGCCTCTTCATCTGCAATATTGACTCCAAGATCCTCGCAACGTTCCACTATCGTCTGCTCCTCATCGCAGACTGACAACGCCACCACCAGCACCACCAACCACCTGCAGGCGTTCTCCGCCGCGCTCGCTCTCTCGTCGATCCTCCTCTCGGCGCCTCTCCCCGCAGCCGCCGACATCGCCGGGCTGACGCCATGCAAGGAGTCGAAGCAGTTCGCCAAGCGGGAGAAGCAACAGATAAAGAAGCTGGAATCATCCCTGAAGCTCTACGCCCCCGACAGCGCTCCGGCGCTGGCGATCAACGCGACGATAGAGAAGACGAAGCGCAGGTTCGACTTCTACGGGAAGTCTGGGCTGCTGTGCGGCGCTGACGGGCTGCCTCATCTGATCGTGAGCGGAGACCAGAGGCACTGGGGCGAGTTCATCATCCCTGGATTGCTCTTCTTGTACATCGCCGGGTGGATCGGGTGGGTCGGAAGGAGCTACCTCATCGCCATTAGAGGAGACAAGAAGCCGACTCAGAAGGAGATCATCATTGATGTTCCTTTGGCCTCCAGCTTGGTCTTCAGAGGCTTCAGCTGGCCCATTGCTGCTTACAGAGAGCTTTTGAATGGTGAACTCATTGCCAAAGATGTCTAATTATTAAGCTTTCCATGTCTCTCCATCAGCAGGTTAATTTTCTAGCTTGTTCTCCCTTCTTTTAATTTAATTTGATTTCTTTATTTATGGATCCTACTGATGATTAGTTAAATTAGCTTGCTATTTAATTAAGTAGGATGCTACTGATTTCTGTTACCGTTATTTTTATTAAAAAATATTAAATTAAACAACCCTATTTGTATATATATATATATATATATATATATATATATATATTGTCTTGTATATATGTGTGGTCTTTAATAACTATTTGTGTTTCATATGTGTGTGTGTGTGTGCAATTATCATTTATTATTTTTTTAAGGGGTAGTACATGGTGATTTTTGTATGCTATTGTTTTATGTCTCTAGAATTTGTATGGAAAATAAACTTTTTTTTCTAGGATTAAATATAAATTATTTTACTCTCATGTCGTAGTTAATATTAATTCAACAATTTTTTATTTAAATTTTTTTTTTAAATTTTGGTCACTTACAGCTATGGCATCAAATACAAAGGAGAGGAGGTTTGTTCAAGCAAAAAAGTTTGAATGTATGTTGAGGAGTGGGAGGATTATATTTCTTGTATCTAATATGTACAATTTTAGTTGTTTGTATGTATGCAACGGTTGCATTGGATACTGAAAACTTGTTTTTATCTTTTTTTCAAATTTCTTACCTTTTCCCCCCCTCTCGTCTTAAAACATTTGCTCTTTACCCTCTCGCTTCAATTTTACAATTTCTAATCATGAAAGGACTTTTCTTTTTATCAATTGTTCTACGTTTGCAAAAACTAATTAACAAATTACGTAAACCAATGATTTCGTATATTTGCCTCCCAATTACTTTATGCATGCAAGATACGTGTTAATTAATCTAACGAAAACAAAAATGTGTCTTTAGATTTTGGAAGCTTCAATGTGTCTTGATGAAAAGGAAAAGTACATAACTGCATGGTTAAGTTTTATTAATTTAATTAAGAAAACATCCAATTTGGGTTTCCTCAATTTGGTCTGTGAATTTTGTAATTGTATCAAAGAGTATATACCCCATCGATCACCTAGGAAATACGTGTTCGTTTGATATTCAAAATTTTTTTCCCCCAATAGTTCTATTTTACAGTGATCAATGTGTAGTCGAAACAAAAAGAATTACTTACAATAGGAAAGAGTAACGAGATAGTGTGGTTGTTTTTTTTTTTAATCTATTTTTTATCAGTCTAACGTTTGTGATTATCACAATAGTTAACTATATACAACTGTTAATGATTAAGAAAATTGCGTAAACAAACCCTTAAATAGATATATTGAAGTTTATTGCCCGAACGTCATCCTTCGGCGACATACTGAAAACATCGCGTGTATTGATCGTCTTTATTATTTTAAATCTCGATTTGCACTATGATTTGCCACTCCACTTTTTGATGCCGTTGAAGATTGCCGAGCTCCCCATGATGCCGCTACCTCCCCGTGCTAGATCCAATGACGCGGAATTGAGAGTAATTAAGATTCCATCACATAGGGTTTCGTTGAAGTTATTGTGCTCTGTCATCTCATTGTGCTTGCAAATCTCTGGTCTTTAAGGGTTACAGATCCTAGACTACACTTGATTAGGAGAATGAGTTAGGTCATTTTTGGATTGTTTGAGCCTTTCAAACTTACCAGTCAATATGTTTACCCCTAGTACATCCTGTTGAGCCTTATTTATCTTTTTCTTTGTCACCTCACATTTTAGTCTAGCCTTTTAATAGGTTCCAACTTTCAATCCCTCGATCTTTAATCATATTAATCATTTTAAGAATTATCTTGAGCTATACTAGAGTATGGGAGAAACGGTGGAGTTGTGAAAATTCTATTTGTGGCTTAAAAAAAAAGGTGAAAAAATACAAATAATAATAATAATAATAATAATAATAATAAAAAGAATGATGTACCCTTTGCTCATGAAAGAAATAAATAAGTTTGGGGATGTAGTGACTCATCAAAAAAAGAAATAAAGAAACGAAAAAAAAATGAAATGAAATGAAAAAAGAAAAGGAAAATAAAGTGGATGACAAAAGAAAATTTGAAAATAAGTTTGGGGGTGTTACCTGAAGTGGAAAAAAGAGCTCTAAAAAGATCTTAAAATGATTGTGATGCCCTAAAAATTCATAAACTTGATTTTATGAATTATTATCATGGATTTCCTTCATTAATATACTTCTAATGAATTATTTTGATGAATATCAAATTTCAAGAGCATGAATGATTGTATATGTATCATCAATATGATGATGTCGATTATCTAACAATGTTGAGTTCTCTATTTAAATGAGAAATTATAGATATATAGAAGATGAGTTGAACGACATATAAATTTATACAAAAATTTTATTATGTTGTATTAAAGGGATAAATGCTAATTTTTGGGAAAGAACCCCGATTTTTATTAGTAGGTCAATTTGATGACCTTAGTATTTATTTTAGTTATATTAATAGTTAAGTTTTGAGGGTATGATTGGGAAAATTAATGTGTCACATAGATAGAAGATAAAAAATTAGGATTTACTCTTTGTAAATCCAAAGGCGGAAAATTGATCAAGATTTGTGCTTAGATTTGAAATCAATGGTGTAGATTTTATGTTAAAGGATCCTAGGCAAATCAATGGCCAAGCTTTGGATGAGAAGTGACCAATGAGAGCTTAGAGAAAGGATTGGTGTGATAGAAGATCTAATGGATGAGAACAAGGATGACAACCTTTGATCAATGGTGGAAAAATTGGAAGAAAGAAAAAAATAATAAAAAATGAGAGATCGAAGGGGAGATATGGATTTTTATGGTTAAAGCAAGAAGAAATTATGACACAAAAAAGGTACAAGTGAAAGTGACCCCTTGTCTCCCACTTTGTTGAACAAAATTTTCATACCAACTCCCTCCCTTAAGTGGCGGCAATGAAAGAGGAGAATCAGACAAAATTTTCCATTTTTTACCCCTCAAAATACAGTTCCTTTAAAGCAAATATTGACTGGAAACAAGCCTCCAACATCTCATTTTATTCTCACACAAGTTAAGCTCAAAAACCCTAGCTTCTCCAACCACCACCAAGCTCAAAAAAAAAAAAAAAAAAAAAAAAAAAAAAAAAACAAACCACCAGCACAATTCTCCATCTCCAACACCCCCTCTAACACCCTCTTCCCTCCATTTTCACCAAACAACCCCGTTACCAAGTTTGAAGAAGTGTGAAGCGGAGTTAGAGGTTGTGTTACTAGAGGTAACATAGTGGTATTCTTTGTGTTTTAATCATTTTTGGAGAACTAAAGCATGATGTTTAGTTAGAATCTTAATGTTAGACTTCTTCTTACCTTGGAAAAGGTTTTGAGAAGAACTTTGGAGGTCCGAGATCTTAAATGATCCACGGAGCATTTCGGTAAGATCTACGAACTTTGTTAGAGCTTGTGGATGTTGTGGTAATATTGCATGCATTAGAAACTTTAGTATGAAAAATAAATTATATGATAAGATTTTGCAGAGGATAAGCTTCATTTTAGGCTTTGGAATCACTTGGTTTGCTTTTGTATGTCTAAAGTTATGTGCATTTGAATTTGTAACACAAAACTAGACAGAAAAGGAACCTTTGGGGTACAATCTAGCCACGGGTTTTATGTACTCCGAACCATTAGGTATCAAAATTTTGGATTATAAGTTATATATCTAAAACAAGATTCTTTAAGCTTTCTAAAAAGTTATCATGCGCCTCAAACGGATAAATGTGCATTTTTTTAGTGAATTTTACCAGTTTGGACCACGAACCGAGACTTTTTACTAGAACCCTGTACCAGTCACGGGTTTTGTATATTTTGGGTTAGTAAACCATAATTTTTTACAAAACTGTTCTTAGTGTATGAAATAGACATAAGCTTTCCAATGAGTTATCTTTTGCCTTATTTGAACCTATAAGTGAATTATTCTGATTTTTCTATGTTTACCCATTAATCTGGACATATGGTATATAAGGGGGGACCAACAGTAACAAAACTTAAGTATATGGTATGAAACATTCAAACACTAAAGGAAATACTTTATGGCTATAAAGTAGACATCTCAGGTTTCGAAATGAGTTATCATGCGTTTAAAACAGATATGTATATAAATTTTAATAAATCACATAATATTGTATTGTATTCTAGTAAATTGGGATTTTACCATAAAACACTTAGGAAAACGTCCACATTAATATTTGAAATGCTAGAAATCTTGGAAAAAAAATTATAAATACAAAAACTAGATACTTCAAGCTTTCTAACGAGTTATCAAGTGTCCAAAACGAGATTATACTAAAATTTAAATAAATCTTACAAGTTAAATCTCACATCGACAAAATGATTAAATATTAAAATGTGACATAAGGATAAGTCATAACATATGGACATATTTGTTTATGAAATGAGTTGGTATTAAGTGTTTGATCAAATAATGTGAAAAATCCTAACTTTATAAAGTTGAATAACAAGTTTTTAAATGGACTAAGATCAAGCATACTAGAGGATTACTAGGCAAATACCAAGAGACTACCTTAGCCCAACTAAATGATCATAACTAATGGGATTGAGCCGTACAAGTCCAATACTAGATGAGAGATATACATTTAGGTGACTCATTATCACCTTGATGGATTAATTAATTAAGAAATAAATAAATAAATAAACTAATAAATATATAATAAAATGTACTTATGCTAAGAAAGTTAATTAGCAATTAAAAAAGTAATTAATAATTAATTAATTAATTATAAGAATTAATATGTGATAATTAGCTGTGTAAATAAGATTATGTTGAGTAACTACATAATTATAATACATGATTAATTAGAGATTAATTAATCATTAATCATTGATATAATTATTAATATAATTATGAATGATTAATTCTAATTAATCAAACATTAATTATTAGAATAATCTACTTATTAATTATTAATATGATAATTAATAATTGATAATTATTATATGAGAAAGAATATTTAAGTAACATAATTTAATTATTAACGATATAATTATTAATTAGTCAATTAAAATTATGTAATTTAATTATAATTACTCAATTAAATAAAATAATAATTAACTACTACCTAATTAATTAGTTAATCAATTAATTAATCAATCAAATTAACTAAAACTAAAGTAATTAAATAATTATTAGTAGAAATTTATTTAATACTTAATAATTAATATGAATTAATTGTTATGGTTAATTATGATATATGTAAATTAAACTCACTGTAATTTATAAAATAAATAAATAAATGAATAAAATAATATAACTATGATTCTATCTAATAATGAGATATTATTAAATTAGGATAATTTCTCAAACTTGCATAGTAGGAGGTACAACTCCGGAAGTTTAAGCACATAAGACAAGTAAGTACAAATCTCACCTACAGCATAGAACAAAATATTTTTTTTATTGATGCTTTATATTTGCTATGATTTGCCTTGATGATGTGATGTGTATATAAATCATATGTATTGCTTTGATTAAGCATTTGATATGCATAATTTCTTTTGCACTAATATAATCGACATACCTCACATATATTTATGCCATAATGATAGATGCATGATGACATGTAAATCTTTACATTGTCACAATTAATAAGAAGGAGGCTAACGAAAAATATGAATAAGTGTCGTACCAACCTCCAACTAGTGAGAGGATAAGATAAGAACGAAAGTTATAAGTTATGACCTTGGAAGTGGTTGGAGGGTCGTTTCCCCAACTCCCTCTTGGTTGCGCGCATATGGGTATGACATATAGGCCCTTAAGTAGACAAGACATGTAAATAATGAAGCATAATTGAACACACATAAATCACATGTATTTTTAAACATTCTTGTTGTTACGTGTGATGATATGATTTTATAAAATTATTTTGTGAGGTATTGCTTGTACTTGCTAAGTGAAAGCTTATACGTGTGTGTTTGTGCTGTAAGTAACGTGGGTAGGCAGCCCGCCACTTAAATGTTTTCTGAACTGATAAAGCTGTGCGAAGACGATGAAGGAAGGGAGTGGGATACCATCACAAACTTAATTTTCGCATTTAGACTTCTTAAATTGTTTTGTATCAACTATATTTATGACTATGTTTTTAATATTTTGGTACTACTAAACTAGTATGAGTAATTTACTAGAAAAAGACTTTAGAGTCTTTCCTTTTAACTCACATGACGTTATAAATTTTTAACTAGTATTAAAGTATGAATTTGAATATGATATTTATTATTTAGAAATTTCAATTTCCTTAGTTACAATTTTAGTTTATTAAACTCATCAAGTACAAGTATAATCTGCATGTAACAAAAAAAAAAAAAATCTATATTTTTTGGAACCTAATATAAATAAGTGCTAAGACTAAATGAATTAAGAATAAGTAAGTTAGTTAACGGTCTAAAAAGTTGGGTCGTTACAATGATTAATGTGTTTAGAATGTGATTTGAGCCACATTATTTTCTTATATCCTACCCTCGCCTTAGCCTCACATTATAAGCTTAATATAGTCCTATTGCTTTTTGAATTTGCGTAATCGACGTTAGTAGAGAGAGAGATGAAAAACAAACTTATAAGATTTGTAAGCTTTATTTGAGATCATATGTTCATTTTATGTTTGTATAAATTTATTTGAATTGCACACAATGAATTGAGAAAGGCAACGCACGTACACACGGATAATCCATTTGAGATGGGACCTACTCTTGAATTAATTGCAATATTTAGAAAATATTTATATTATTCTTTGAGCTAGATTCATTAGCAATCTATGAGGAATTTTTTATGAATCACTATCTTCATAGTATTTCCCTCTAGTTAATTTTAACACTTTTCTTGTGTTTTGTTTGTGTACTAACAAAATCTTAAGCTTAGAGGTGTGATAACTCTATAAAATAAAGTCATTTCACCATTTTTGTGCATTAAAGTGAGTTAGTTTCTTGAAATTCTTAATTAATTTGCCCCTCTAAATATTTATTTTTCTCATTTGTGTAGGTGAATTAGGTAAAATAGACAAAATATAATTTATAGACCCGAAATGGAGACAAAAAGATCATTAAAAGCCTAAAAAATGGATAAAAAATTAAATTTACGACTGGAACGGCTCAATCCCACACTCAGCATCTCCAATGCGTGGCCACGCGTGAATCTCGGCAGTCCTTTTGGTCTAGATCATGCCTAACGCGAACGTACGTTGAACAGCAGGCAAAGGCGCTTTCTAGCAGGCATGCATCAGGCAGACTCACAAGCTTGTTTGATATGTGGCTGAATTTAGAGCCGAGAGCAAAGTGAGAGGAAGAAGAGAAGAGAAAAATAAGGAAGAAAAGGAGAAAAGAAAATTGAAAGTAGAAAAAGGAAAAAAGAAAAATAGTGGTTTAGGATTTTTAACCGAGTAAATCTGTGATAAAGTCTCATTTATATACCCTATCGGTAGAGCTCATTTTTAAACCGTTCCAGTAGAATCAAATGGTTGAGATGTTATTTGTGCATGATAACTATAATATATCTTAACACATAATATTTTACTAAAAATAAAAAAATAGAAATTCAAAAAAACTATAAAAAAAAAAACTGGTTTTATGACCGTCCACCAGCGCCCCCCCCCCCCCCCCCCCCCCGACGCTGGCCACGATGCCGAGGAGGCCCCCCCTCCCCCGAAGCCGATGCCCCCCTAAATGCCAACCAAATAAAATTAGAATTATTTGACTCGATATTAGTAGGACTAAATAGTCCCCGGCGACGGCGCCAAAAACATGGTCGGTTAATTTCGCAAGTGCATGAGCCGATTCAAGTAATAAAGTGATGAAAAGATATCGTTCCCAACGAGGACTATATACTACTAATTACCGAATTACTTTAATCCCAATTCTATTTGAACAATAATTTTACGAGATGCAATAAAATAAAAACAATTTAAAATAAACACAACGCACAAATTTAACAAGGAGAAATTCAATATATTAGGATATCTAGGGTTCTGAATTCACCGGATTAATCCTGCTCAAATCATCAAATTTAATTACCCAATGCTTATTCCTATGCTGATGACAAATTTCCCTAATGTAATCACTAATCTTTCTCAAGCATTAGCAAATTATCACAACAAGCCAGTTTTCACCTCTCGGTCTCAAATTCCAAATCTATCATGATTTATTAAGAATAAGAAATTCATAGTGTCACACAAGCCTCATAGATATCTCTATCCTATGACAATCTCATGGTATTTAATCAAAGTCTAATCCAACTATCACTTCTCAGTCTCAAATTAGATCACAAGTCAATGGGAAAGGGCGCGCACACTTTCACAAGCATTAAGAATAGATTAAACACTCAGCATAGATGTGAATAAACATCAAAATTGAATTAAACCATAATAAATTTGAACAATCATAATCCGGCTACATCGTAGCCCTAGAAAAAGAAATCTAGCTCATAATGAAACTAAACAAAATCCTAAATAAAGTTCTAAACATGATGAGAAAAGAAGAAGAACTGATTTATGAATCGGAATTGCCGTGATCCGTCTCCAGAATTGCTACTCTTCTTCTCCAAGTCACCAATTGCTTTCCTCTACTTCACACCTCTCTTTTTCTCCGAAAAATCTCCTCTTGGAACCCTAAAAGATTCTATTTATAATCATGGATCGAAAGATTTGATTTTTGAATTTCAAATTCGGAGAATCAAAACGAATTCCACATAATCTGCATTGGGCGCCTAGGCCCTCTTTTTCTGGCGCCTAGGTCCTAAACTGGAATTTACGATTTGTGCCTAGGCCCTCTTTTTTCTGTGCCTAGGCCCTAAACTGGGATTCACGATTTGCACCTAGGCGCTACTGAAACAGTGCCTAGACCCTGAACTCTCGGGTTTTTGTACCAAAATAGCTCAATTCAAGCGCCTAGGTCCCATAAAATTGATTCGTAGGCGCCCAATACTCTTCAAAACACAATCTTCACACCAAAGCGTGCCAAATGCTTCATTTTAACTCCAATTGCGCCGAAAAAACAACGGATTCACCTTTTTACCTAAATCCTACAAAGAGAATAAAACGAAATGAAAGAACCTGAAAAAAAAAAATTTGAAAACCAACAAAATAATAAGTTAAAAGTACCCAATTAATTAGTCTAAAACTAACTTATCAAATACCCCCAAACTTGAGACTTTGCTAGTCCTCGAGCAAAAGAAAAGAAAGGCACACAAGGAAAGACATAAACAAAGAATTGAGCGTCAAATTCTAGTTTTTCATCAGAATGGCCTCAAAGATTGCATAAAGTATATGATTCAAAGAAAACTCTAACCATCACAATCATGTAGAATTTCAATTCAAATGATTACCTTACCATACCCGAATTCCTTGAGTGTGTGTGTGCAAAGCTTTTAACACTTACTCATCTGCCTTCGGATTGGTTTATGTCAGCCAATAATTTTTGAAAAGATCTCAGGATAAAGAAAAATCGAACTCCATAAGCCTATTTTTCAACTCACTCTCCACTAATGTCGACAAACACATTATCAAGGATCATTAGGACTTTTTAGGCTTATAATGTTAGGCTAGGTTAATGGTATGATATGGATAATAATGAGGTTCAAAATCACCCTAAACATGTAACCATTCTAGGATCTTTTGTGGAGACACCCTCAAACTTGATTTCAACTTACTTTTGTCAAAATTTTTTTTAAATTATTCATATATATATATTTTATTTTTATTTATTTATTTATTTATTTATTTTTGAATAAGCTAACAAATAACTGTAAGCTTTTCTCATAACTCCTCCCATCCTCCCAAACTATAACATAGCTCAAGATAATTTTTAGAATGGTCAACAAGCTTAAGATTAAGGGTTAAAAGGTTGGAAATTATTAAAAAGCAAGGCTTAAAGATGTGGGTAACAAAGAAAAGGTAAAAATTAAGCTCAAATGGGTGACTAGGGATATGCATATGTAAAAGGGTCAGCTGGAAAGGCTCAAAACGATCCAAAGATGGCCTAAATCATGTCCTTGGCAAAGTATAGTCTAGGATTTCGCCTTAAGTGAATATCAAATAGGTTCTAGAGTTCGTTTTTGAGATTAAGAATTACTCAACCAACATAAACTTCGTCTAAATAACAAATAATGTAAGTGATTATAGCTCGGGTGCTCAAAAGTGTCAAAGAATTCAGGACATGGCAAAACCACACAAGAACCAAGCACACACACAAAAGCAACAGTTTTCATCTTCTCATAACCATGTTCAATTTCAATCAGTTTCATATCATCGGCCTCCTACGATTCAAACTAAAATTAATGCTCAAAGTGACATTTTAAATTTTTTTTTCTTTTTTTTTTAAGAAATAAAATAAATTCACACATCCTAAAATAAAATAAAAATACTAAAGTGCCAAAGTAGAATAGCCACCCCCAAACTTAAACGAAACATTGTCCCCAATGTGAAGAAAAACGCAGAGAAAAAAGAAAGAAAAGGAAAGAGAAAAATACTCTCTCAATCGAAGGTCGTGAGTGCTTAATCTTCTTCTTCTTCGTCATTCTCCTCATTGATGTGGAATGCAGTGACAGGGCGAAAGTTGTCGGTATTGATATTCAAATGCGCAGTCATTTGTCGCAACATATCTGCTAGATTGCATTGATTTTCCTCAATATGATCAATCCGATCGTCCATATACTCCCAGCATTGTGGGTACCGACATAGTGCTGACTGGACGGTGTGCTCGAGGGGTTCATCTTCAACTTCATCATCCTCTTCTTTAAAACTTGCTATAACTCCATCATCAATGGGATGATGCGGGCCTTCCCAAATTTCGTGCCCCTCCCAAGTAACCTCCGCTTGCTTGCATAAATCGGTGATGAGCGATGGAAAATACAAGCCAAACGTGGAATTACGCACACTCTGCATAATTTGATGGTAAATCACCCGACCCACGTCTATAGACTTGTTGGTAAAGATTGCAAACAGTAAGATGACCATGTCTTTAGTGATGTGGCTAACATGCCACACTGGCATTAATCTGGCGTAAACAAACTGATGCCAAGCTTTCCCATATTTATCCAAGCCTCGAGGCGAAAGTTTGACTGGAATACCATTTCTTCCAATTTTCCATGCCGTGTTAAATGCGCAAATTGCTGACTTGACCTCATCAGTATCAACATTCTCCAAGTACTTTTGATAACCATCTTCCTCAATATCTGGGAGCCCATAGTACTGATTGATAATAGTCCGACTTATCGGCACCCATTTCCCTATGACATATACTGCTCCATCCCGCGGAAAATAAGCATTCGCATAAAATTCATAAACCACTGCTGGGACACTTGATCCTGGTTGCTGTGCAAAGTTTTCCCATCCTCGATCTGCAACGATGTCCGTTATTCGCCTATTGCTAGTATAGAAGCCTCTCTCTGGAATGGAAACTTTAGTGTCTAAAAACTTCGTATGTCGATCAGCAGCTGCCTTGGAGACAAACTTAATGGTGTCGAAGCCGACGGATGCCGATGTAGATCCCTTGGAACGTTTCTTTGGAGGCATTCCTTTCACTCCCGTTCAAACACAACCAAGCAAAATATACCACTTCTGAGATACCAAAATCACCAACCAAACTACCCAAAATTCCTCACTCACCCTTACCAACGTTAAATGTACCATGGCCTTCTTTATAACTTCACCAAAATCCCCTAACCACTCCCCAATAACTTCACAATAACTTCGCCTATACTTATCAACCAATCACAATAAGCAATAGTCTAACCAAACTTTCATCGAACACTTGGCGTGCATTCAAATTGTAATTCCAACCCAATTGTGTTTCGTCCACAAACTAGCCAAGAAAATCTAAAAATTCGCACAAAGACACAGGCTTGAAGAAAATAAATCACTTACTAGAATGTTGCTGTAGATACCCACAAAATTTTCAAACTTTTCTTGAAGCAAAACCCAAAATTATTGCTTTTGATGCTGTGGTGGTTGGAATCGTCAATGACTGAAAGTTACGAGCCCCAATGATGTGAAGAATGAAGGTTTTCGTCGTGAAATTTGGCGTAAAATTTCGATAAGGTGGATAGTGACGTGGAGAGAAAGAGAACGACGGTGGAGGGAGATGAGAGAGAGCAAGAGGATGAATGAGATTTTTGGCCCCAATTTATGGGTTAAGTGATGGTGAGGTCAAGAGAAATAGAGAATTGGTAAAGGGGAATGAGAGGAAAACGAGAGAGAATGAGAGTTGGCCCCAATTCGTGAGTTAGGGCTCGACTTATATGGGGTAGCTTTTTTTTTTTTTTTTTTTTTTTTCGGATATTGGCGCCTAGGCGCCACTGAAATCACGCCTAAGCGCGATACTCTCGGTTTTTTGGCCCAGAGAGTATCTTACTGAAATGGCGTCGTTTTTCAAAATTTTTTTTATAAGAAATGGGCGCTTAGGCGCCACTGAAATAGCGCCTAGGCGCAATGCTCTCGGGTTTTTGGCCCAGAGAGCATCTCCTAGCTATACTAAAAAAACGGCATCGTTGCTTTTTGCTTTGTTTTTTTTTTTTTTGGGCGCCTAGGCGCCACTGAAATAGCACCTAGGCACAATGCTCTCGGGTTTTTGGCCCAGAGAGCATCTTAATTGAGTGCCTAGGCGCAAATTTTTTTGTGCCTAGGCTCAATTGCCCTATGCAGTACACCCAACAGCTGTTTGACAAATTTGAAGTCCTAAACTTATAAATCTTCATATCCATGACCGCCAAACTCGACTTGAACCCAGTTTTAACTGCAAACAAAATAGATTTTTATCAAACTTAAATCACTAGAAAATTTTTATTTTTATTATTTTTATTATTTTTTAACAAAAGACTAAATAAAATCTAACAAAATAACAAAAGAGACAAGTTTAAAAACTTGGGTTGCCTCCCAAGTAGCACTTGTTTTATAGTCTTCAGCCAGACTCTTCTCATCCTACGAAGATCCAAGGAGAATGGTGGTCTTCTGATTGTCAAAACCACCATCAATGTACCTTTTTCTGCATGATTAAGCTCAACTGCACCATGAGGGAACACATTCACCACAGTAAATGGACCCGACCACCTCGACTTTTGTTTTCCTGGGAATAAATGAAGCCTTGAGTTGTAAAGCAACACTTTTTGCTTGGGTAAGAACGCCCTTCGTTGGATGTGTTTGTCATGCCAAGCTTTTGTCCGTTCTTTGTAGATTTTAGCATTCTCATAGGCTTCGTTGCGGAATTCATCCATCTCATTGAGTTGTAGGAGACGCTTCTCACCTGCTGCTTGCATATTCATGTTCAATTTCTTCATTGCCCAATATGCTCTATGCTCCAATTCTACCGGAAGATGGCAAGCCTTTCCGTATACCAATCTATAGGGAGACATCCTAATTGGTGTTTTGAACGCAGTTCGATATGCCCATAATGCATCATCTAGCTTCTTGGCCCAATCCTTGCAAGAGCTATGAACCGTTTTCTCCAAAGTTAACTTTACTTCTTTGTTGGAGATTTCTACTTGCCCATTAGTCTGAGGATGGTAAGAGAGTGCAGTTCGGTGCCTGACCCCATATTTTTGCAAAAGAGCCTCAAATAGTCTGTTGCAAAAGTGCATCCCTTCATCACTTATTATAGCTCTTGGAGTCCCGAACCTCGTGAAAATGTTCTTCTGGAGAAAATTAAGCACAACTTTTCCATCATTGACCGGAGTTGCTGCTGCTTCAACCCATTTTGACACATAATCAGCTGCAAGGAGAATGTATTTATTGTTATAGGGCGAAGGAAACGGTCCCATGAAGTCAATGCCCAACACATTGAACAACTCCACTTCAAGAATACTTTTCAAAGGCATCTCATTCCTTTTTGAAATATTTCCTGTTCTTTGGCATCTATCACAAGTGGCAACAAAGGCTTGAGCATCCTTAAACAAAGTAGGCCAATAGAAACTCGATTGCAAGACTTTGGCAGCCGTTCGGTTCCCTCCAAAATGCCCGCCGCATTCAAGTGTGTGACAATGGCATAATATGTCCCCCATCTCTTCTTCCAGTATACATCTCCTTATGATCTGATCCGCACAATGCCTATATAAAATCGGTACTTTCCCAATAGTAGTGCTTTATATCAGAAAAGAACTTCTTCTTTTGTTGTTGTGAAAGGTCCAACAGAATAATCTTGCCTGCATGGAAGTTAACATAATCGGCAAACCAAGGAGAATTCTTTGTAGAAGAAATACCAAAAAGTTGCTCATCTGGAAAGTGGTCATCAATGGGAGATTTTTGCAACTCTTTCTCTTCTGATGATTCGAGTCTAAAGAGATGATCTGCTACAAGATTCTCAGTGCCATTCTTATCTTTTATCTCTAAATCAAATTCTTGAAGCAATAACACCCAACGAATAAGCCTAGGCTTTGCATCCTTTTTGGCCATAAGGTATTTAATGGCTGAATGATCAGTGTAGACTATTACCTTATTGCCAATTAAGTAAGGCCTGAACTTGTCAAAAGCGAAGACAATAGCAAGTAACTCCTTTTCTGTTGTTGCATAATTAAGTTGAGCATCATTGAGGGTCCTGCTAGCGTAATAAATGACATGAAAAACCTTGTTCTTCCGCTGTCCTAGAACCGCTCCTACTGCGTAATCACTTGCATCACACATCAATTCAAACGGCAACTCCCAATCAGGAGCTACAACAATAGGCGTAGACACAAGCTTTTCTTTAAGCACAGTAAATGCCTTCTCACATTCTTTCTTGAACTCAAAAGGAGTACCCTGCACTAGCAAGCTTGAAAGAGGCTTGGAGATCTTGGAAAAATCTTTGATAAATCTCCTATAGAACCCAGCATGACCAAGAAAACTCCGAACTCCCTTGACCGAAGTTGGTGGTGGAAGCTTTTCTATTGTTTCTATTTTCGCCTGATCCACTTCTATTCCTTTAAATGAGACCCGATGGCCCAAGACAATTCCCTCTTTCACCATGAAGTGGCACTTTTCCCAATTAAGCACTAAGTTGGTTTGTTCACATCTCTCCAAAACCAACTCCAAATTGGAAAGACAATGATTAAATGAGCTACCAAACACAGAAAAGTCATCCATAAAAATCTCTATAATCCGCTCCACCATGTCCGAAAAAATCGCCATCATACATCTCTGAAAAGTAGCTGGTGCATTACAGAGTCCAAATGGCATCCGATGAAAGGCAAATGTACCATAAGGGCATGTGAACGTTGTTTTCTCTTGATCCTCCGGTACTATGGCTATTTGGTTATACCCTGAATAGCCATCTAAAAAGCAGTAGTACTCATGACCCACTAACCAATCCAACATTTGATCAATGAAAGGCAATGGGAAGTGATCTTTCTGAGTTGCTTTGTTCAATTTTCAATAGTCTATACAAATCCTCCATCCAGTGACGGTTCTTGTTGGAATCAACTCATTGTTCTTGTTCTTCACCACTGTCATGCCTCCTTTCTTTGGAACTAGTTGCACTGGGCTAACCCATGAGCTATCAGAAATAGGGTAAATAACTTCCGCATCTAACTATTTAAGCACTTCTTTGCGAACTACTTCTTTCATGGTTGGATTAAGTCTTCTTTGGGCTTCCACCGACGGTTTGCTATTATCTTCCATCAAAATACGGTGCATACACATAGAATGACTAATCCCTTTTATATCTGCTAGAGACCACCCAATTGCCATCTTATATCTTCTTAGGACTCTCAATAACCTTTCTTCTTCTTCAATAGAAAGCATAGAAGAAATAATTATTGGTAAAGTTGATGATTCTCCCAGAAAAGCTTAGTGTAAATTATCCGGTAAAGGCTTAAGCTCAAGAACTGGTGGCTTCTCAATTGATGAAAGTGGTTTTGATGAACCTGTTCCCAGATCTTTAAAGTATCTCCTGTTGTTGGGACCGAAAGAATCCAACCAATTCACAAACTCTACAACTTCTTCATCTTCCAAGAGGGATGACTGTGGATGAACCAAACTCACTTCCAAGGGTTCTTTTGGTTGGCCAAGGTGTTCAGAAACCAAGGCAATCAAGAACATCAATGCGGAAATAAGTGTCACTCACACCTGGGTACTTAATAGCATTGAACACACTAAAAGTTACCTTTTCTTCATGTACCCGAAGCCCGCAATTCACCTTTTTGCACATCAATGAGTGCTCGACCGGTAGCCAAGAAAGGTCTTCCCAGTATAATAGGGATTTCTTTATCTTCCTCCATGTCTAGTACAATGAAATCTGCAGGGAAGATAAATTTGTCTACCTTGACAAGAACATCCTCAATAATTCCCCTCGAATGTTTAACAGATCGATCAGCTAACTGCAATGAGACCGTAGTAGGTCTAGCTTCACCTAATCCAAGCTTCTTGAAAATAGACAAAGGCATTAAATTAATAATAGCACCAAGATCACACAATGCCTTTTCAAAAATAGAGTTTCCAATAGAGCAAGAAATAGTGAAACTCCCTGGATCTTTGAGCTTCTGGGGTAACTTTCTCTGGATAATAGTGCTACACTCTTCCGTAAGTGCAATAGTTTCATAATCCTCCAATTTCCTCTTGTTTGATAGGATGTCTTTCATGAACTTCACATAACTTAGCATCTGTTCAAGTGCATCTGCGAAAGGGATGTTGATGTGAAGATTCATGAAGACATCCAAGAATTTGACAAATTGCTTATCAATTTTGCTCTTTCTGAGACGCTGAGGAAAAGGAACCTTGAGGTCTGGTTCTTGAGGAGGCAATGGCCTAGCTTTAGGGATGATTTCAATTTGCTCTTGACTATCTTTATTAGCATTTTTCACCAACTGAAGGATTCTCCAATTCTTTTCCACTTCTCAAGGTTATTGCCTTGCATTGTTCTTTTGGATTTACTTCAGTAGTGCTAGGCAAGTTATCTTGTTAGCGACCATTAAGCATGTTAGTCAATTGACCAACTTGAATTTCTAAATTTCGGATCTATGCAGCTTGATTCTGGAAGTTGGTCTGGGTATCGGCCATGAACTTGTCAGTATGTTTGGTGAGCTGGAGCATTGCTTGTTCTAATTCTGACTTCTTTTCCTGAGGTGGCACTCCCTGCTGAGGTTGGCCCATATTTTGATTATTTCTCCAAGAGAAGTTTGGATGATTACGCCATCCCTGATTGAATGTGTTGTAGAAAGGGTTGTTTTATTGCCCGTTGTAATTTCCCACATATTGTGCTTGTTCTGGCTGAGGTTGAGTGAAAGCTCCTATTTGACATTCTTCAGTGATATGATTTCCTTAACAGTAATCACACAAAATTGGACAAGTCTGAATAGAGTTGGCAGCCAAATGGTTATTCTGAAGCTGTTTAGTAAGAGAAGCAACCTGAGCAGTCAAAGCAGTCAAAGCATCAATCTCATAAACTCCAGGCAACTTTCTTTGACACAGCTCTCTCACTTGGCCATTGAAAATTGTTGGTGGCTACGTCATCCAGCAACTCATAGCTTCTTCTTCAGACTTCTTCATGAAAGATCCTCCTGCAGATGCATCGATAACAATTCTTGAAGTGCCATTCAGGCCATTGTAAAAATTGTGGACTATCATCCACTTCGGCAATCCATGGTGAGGGCACTTCCTTAACAGCTCCTTATATCTCTCCCAAGCTTCATACAATGTTTCGCCATCCTGTTGAGTAAATTGTTGATCTCTATACGCAGTTTCGCAGTCTTTGCTGGTGAAATTTTGCTAGAAATTTATACACTAAATCCTCCCAAGTAATGATTGAGTCTGCAGGCAAGGAAGTCAACCAATCTCTTGCCGATCCTTCAGAGTAAATGGAATAGTACAAGGTGAATGGCTTCATCGATAACACCATTATACTTGAATGTATTGCAAATTTCAAGAAAACTTGCAATACGAGTATTGAGATTCTCAGAAGGTAACCCATTAATTGAGTTGCTTGGATCATCTGCATTTGCACCGCCTTGATCTCAAAATTGTTCGCAGCATATAAACAAACTGCAGTAGACAATGCATAGTCCTGCAGCGCAGGTGGTGGGTTGTTCTCATTTCGCATTCCACCAGTATCATCCATAGTTTCTTGCGAATGTCTAACTGCTTCTCTTCTTTCCCCTTCTGTTTTGTCGACAGGAACGCTCAATTTCAGGATCAAAAGAAAGTAAGTTTTCACTTCCAAACTTTCGCATGCACTTAGGAAATACTCCTGAAAAGTAGAAACAAAGACAATAATAAATAAAAGGAATTCAAAGTAAAATTAGAATTATTTGACTTGATATTAGTAGGACTAAATAGTCCCCGGCGATGGTGCCAAAAACTGGTCGGTTAATTTCACAAGTGCACGAGCCGGTTCAAGTAATAAAGTGATGAAAAGATATCGTTCCCAACGAGAACTATATACTACTAATTACCTAATTACTTTAATCCCAATTCTATTTGAACAATAATTTTATGAGATGTAATAAAATAAAATAATTTAAATAAACACAACGCACAAATTTAACAAGGAGAAATTCAATATATTAGGATATCTAGGGTTCTGAATTCACCGGATTAATCCTGCTCAAATCATCAACTTTAATCACCCAATACTTATTCCTATGCTGATGACAAATTTCCCTAATGTAATCACTAATCTTTCTCAAGCATTAGCAAATTATCACAACAAGTCAGTTTTCACCTCTCGGTCTCAAATTCCAAACCTATCATGATTTATTAAGAATAAAAAATTCATAGTGTCACACAAGCCTCATAGATATCTCATCCTATGACAATCTCATGATATTTAATTAAAGTTTAATCCAACTATCACTTCTCAGTCTCAAATTAGATCACAAGTCAATGGGAAAGGGCGCGCACACTTCACAAGCATTAAGAATAGATTAAACACTCAACATAGATGTGAATAAACATAAAAATTGAATTAAACCATAATAAATTTGAACAATCATAATCCGGCTACATCGTAGCCCTAGAAAAAGAAATTTAGTTCATAATGAAACTAAACAAAATCCTAAATAAAGTTCTAAACATGATGAGAAAAGAAGAAGAACTTATTTATGAATCGGAATTGCCGCGATCCATCTCCGGAATTGCTACTCTTCTTCTCCAAGTCACCAATTGCTTTCCTCTACTTCACACGTCTCTTTTTCTTCGAAAAATCTCGTTTTGGAACCCTAAAAAGATTCTATTTATAATCATGGATCGAAAAGATTTGATTTTTGAATTGGGTAAATTTCACTTTTAGCACCTGTGGAATAAATTATATTAAAATCAGTACCACTTTTTTTCCCTTTCACTTCTAGCACTGCCACGTCACTCTTCAGTCTGATATGTGGGGCCCATAAGGATTAATTGTATGTCAAATTACTGGTTTATTCTCATCTCCCTCGCATGGCCCCCGAAAACCAGCATCTACAGTTTTTAGAGAGAGAAAACGAAATCTAGAGAGAGAAACAGTTGCAATCGCTCGGAAACGCTCGGAAACCGTCCGAAATCACCACGAAAGGCATCTACAAACAGCTTCGTGATATACAAGGCCACCTACTTAGAATAGTTTAAAAACTAATTAAAGATAAGTTAACGAATCAAAGAAGTCGAAAGTTAAAAAAATTACAAAATCTGGCTTCAATGTCTAAAAAGTTTGCGTTTAACAATTTGTTTGCAGAGAGGAAAAAAATTTCATTATTTTGAAGTTGTTTAACAGTTGGTCTTCTGACAGGGACGGTCATTATCATAATGACCGCCTGGTAATTTTCGTTGTGACCCCTGTAACTGTTAACTCTTAGCGTATAATTTTGGTCACAACGATATTGACCAGGTGGTCATTATAAATATGACCAGTTTTTTGGTCACAACGATATTGACCAGGTAGTCATTCCACAGGATCGGTCATTTTCATAATGACCCCATGGTCATTATCATTGTGACCCCTGTAAATGCTCATACGGTGACGTATTGGTCAAAGTGTTAGACCATTGATCATAACGGTTATGACCAGACGGTCATAACCATTATGACCGATAGTATAACGTAGAGGTCATAACCGTTATGACCAGACGGTCATAACCGTTATGACCGATAGTATAAACCAGAGGTCATAACGGTTATGACCAGACGGTCATAATCGTTATGACCGATAGTATAACGTAGAGGTTATAACGGTTATGACCAGACGGTCATAACCGTTATGACCGCTGGTCTAAACCAGTGGTCACAACGATAATGACCATGGGGTCATTATGAAAATGACCGATCCTGTGGAAGGACGTCTGACAAAAAACTGGTCATATTTATAATGACCACCTGGTCAATATCGTTGTGACCAAAATTATACGCTAAGAGTTAACAGTTACAGGGGTCACAACGAAAATTACTAGGCGGTCATTATGATAATGACCGTCCCTGTCAGAAGACCAACTGTTAAACAACTTCAAAATAATGAAATTTTTTTCCTCTCTGCAAACAAATCGTTAAACGCAAATTTTTTAGACATTGAAACCAGATTTTGTAATTTTTTAACTTTCGACTTCTTTGATTCGTAACTTATCTTTAATTAGTTTTTAAGCTATTCTAAGTAGGTGGCCTTGTATATCACGAAGCTGTTTGTAGATGCCTTTCGTGGTGATTTCGGACGGTTTCCGAGCGTTTCCGAGCGATTGCAACTGTTTCTCTCTCTAGATTTCGTTTTCTCTCTCTAAAAACTGTAGATGCTGGTTTTCGGGGGCCATGCGAGGGAGATGAGGATAAACCAGTAATTTGACATACAATTAATCCTTATGGGCCCCACATATCAGACTGAAGAGTGACGTGACAGTGCTAGAAGTGAAGGGGAAAAAAAGTGGTGCTGATTTTAATATAATTTATTCCGCAGGTGCTAAAAGTGAATTTACCCTTTTGAATTTCAAATTCGGAGAATCAAAACGAATTCCGCATAATCCGCATCGGGCGCCTAGGCCCTCTTTTTCTAGCGCCTAAGCCCTAAACTGGAATTTACGATTTGTGCCTAGGCCCTAAACTGGGATTCACGATTTGCACCTAGGCGCTACTGAAACAGCACCTAGGCCCTGAACTCTCGGGGTTTTGTACCAAATAGCTCAATTTAAGCGCTTAGGCCCCATAAAATTGATGCGTAGGCGCCCAATACTCTTCAAAACACAATCTTCACACAAAAGCATGCCAAATGCTTCATTTTAGCTCCAATTGCGCCGAAAAAACAACGGATTCACCTTTTTACCTAAATCCTACAAAAGAGAATAAAACGAACTGAAAGAACCTGAAAACAAATTGAAAACCAACAAAATAATTAGTTAAAAGTACCCAATTAATTAGTCTAAAACTAATTTATTAGTTATTTATTTATTTATTTTCTTATGGATTATTTACATAGATATTCAACTATAGGAGTTGATTTGAAATATGTCCATTTTTTTGTTTATTTACATAAACGTTTAAAAGAGTAATCATAAAGACAATATTACCCTTCATAAAAATAAATAATTACAAAAATAAAAAAATTACAAAATAATAATAATAATAATAATAATAATAAAGGAATCTAAGACATTCACTGAATAAAGCTAAAGTTGATTTAATGGAATTGTTAAACGAAATGATATAAAAGGAAAATATGAAATTTTTTTGATTTATTGTAATGAAAGTGTACTTATTCATAATGAACCAAAAAGGGAATGTTTTCTCAAAATCAAATTTCACATTAATGAGAATAAGCTAAATAGAGGAAAAGAGATATTTCAAAAAAAAATCTTTCGTAACAATAAATAAATTTTTATAATAAAGATATGTTCGATTTCATTTCTACTAACTTATATAAATAATAAGGTTTTTTCATAAAGAATTCGATATCATTTGTTGTGTTATTCTTCAATTTGTCTGGTTGAGATATAAATAACAACCATTTGATTTATAGTGGATTTCATAAATAAATATGTTTTTTCATGAAAAAATTCATTGGTTTTTTTACATAAAAAGTGTGAATATTTTAATTTCATTAATCTTGTATCATTATTATTTTGTGTTGTGTTTATTATTGGTTTGAACCATCATCTTTATAATAAATATTTATATTTATTATTATTATCATTATTATTTTGATATTTATTACTAATTTGGTTTTGTTAAAGCTAATTCATGGTTATCAACAAAAATAAAAATAAAATAAAAACTCATCATTAAAGTCAAAAAACGAAAAAGGAACAAAAAAAACCTGTAAGAAAAATAAAATGATGTCAATTATAGTAAAATAGTAAAATAAGTATTATAGACATTTATTTTTTAAAAATAGACATTATGTAATATTGTTAAAAACATACATATTTAAAACGGGCTCTAAAAATAGACTTTTAGTGTAATAATTTCTTTTCCTCATCTCTTTAATTTTGTAAATTTGGATGCTTGAACCCTTTATGTGCTCATTTTTATTTGTAATTTCGTTTATGGTTTTTGTGCTGTTTGTTGGTTTTAGGGTTCAATTTAGCTTAATCATGAAACTTTACCTCTACCAATCTTTAATTTAATTTGTGTTTATATAATTTTTCTTAAGTGATTGCTTTATATGTGTTTAATTTTAACTCATAATTGTTTGATCACCATTTAGTTATTTAGGAAACCATAATGAAATTGGAAATTCGATTTATGTGTTAGGACAAACGAAGACTGACATTGTTAATACTAGGATAGGAGTATACCTATTGAAATTGTGTAGCCGTTAGAAGGAACCTAGAACTTAATGAATTCACATTAACTGGTACTCATAGGAATATAGTTTACCATTTTAATGTTGGATATTTCTACTCAATTACCGGGAAGGGCTTGTAGATAAATTAGAGGTATTCCAGCTATCGCTTAACTAGACAACTAAATTAGGTTGAAATTTGGTGGCTTAGTGGATTGGTTAGGTGAGGTTGGATCCACCGTGCGATAGATCAATTATGTTTGAATGATTTTTTATGCAACTTTTGACTTTTAAATTTAACTTGAATTTTGGTTAAATAATTTATGATTTTTGTAGACTTTTGGTGTTATTTGGTTGAACGTTTGTGTTTGACAAAATCTTATGTATATTTTATTATTTCGTGATGGAATTTGAAAAATCCGGTAGAGTTAGAAGTTTTCGATCGGTAAATAGGTTGTTACCGATAGGTAACTCAACAGTTACTGACTGGTAACCAATTGCCAGCAGGGTGACAAGTCAGTAACTAAATGTCTACTGACTGGTTACTAGTCGATAACTAAGTGGTTACCGGCTGGTCACCAATCGTCGATAGGTTACCATTGGTAATCATTTGGTTACCCATTTGTAACCACTTGGTTACTAACCGCTAGATGGTTGACGGTCGGTAACTACTTGGTTACCGACCACCGGCTAATTACTAGTTAGTAACTAGTGGGTCGAGGATGTTAACAGTTGGTAATTATTTAGTGTAAACATGTATACTAATTTATATAACTTAAGGATTAAATTAGTATTTTAAAATTAATTTATTTATTAAGCTAATCAATATTATATGATGTCATCTTATGGTTTTTTTTTTTTTTTTTTTGGAAAAAGTTTCTCTTTTTTTTTTTTCTGTGGCAAAAATTAATATAAGACATGATTTTATGGTGTTTCCCTAAAGTTCACAAGAAAGAAAACCCTAAGCCCAACGACATAAAAGCCCAGATAATTCGGTAGACCCAATATCTACATATATTATAGGATAGATTGAGCAAAATTACATTTTTGAAAAGAATAATAATAATTATAATATAAATTTTTAAATATAACAATAAATAAGATAATTAAATTTATGATCATACAATACCCAACAAAACCCTTCCTTATTCTTTCTCTCTCTCACTCCTCCTCTCTCTTTCTCTTTCTAACTTGAAACTATGCACATAAATTTGTTATAAAAAACTAACTATGAATCCGTTATTTTCTAGAAAATTCATGAGAATCCAAGTATTTTCCCAAAAATTCAAGGATCTACAAAAAAAAAAAAGTTATAAACTTCAAAAATACCTATAAAAATATTCATTTATTTCTTTCCTTCAAAAAAGAAAAATGTATCTATAAAATATGTTATTTGCTGTAATTTTCACAATTAACATTTGAGTTATACCATTGGAGGTCAAAAAATTGAAGTTTTTATAGCCGAGGCAATATTGCAATCACCCTTAATAAATAAAGAGTTAAACAACATAGCCCAATAGCGCCCAAGTCATGCTTGTACCAATTTTATTGAACGTGTCAGGCTCAGCTAACCAATTTTAAACTTAGGTGATTTTGAGAATTGTCTTGAAAAGAGTACACCTTGAGAATATTCTCTAGGGGTTTCAGAATTTTTTATTTTTGAAGGATAAGTCAAAAATCAATATATATGTCTTTTCAGATTACCTTCAGACGGTAAAAAAAAGAGTAATTTGATAGAATACTATATGTATTTTATCAGAATGTCCTCTGTTAATAGGAGTAAATACGGACTACCGATATGAAGAGTGTAGTTATAACATCATAAAGAAAGAAAAACCAAAAAAATCGCCTAATAAAATAAAAGCATGCACTTAATAATACTGAAAAAATAAATTAACACATATACATAACAAGTATATTAAAACGAAATAAATACTATTATGCACTAATGACATAATAGCATTTATAGAGTTTACTGCTTGAAATTAATTAAAAGAAATATAAGTAAGTGTCGTGCTTGTCCAATAAAAAAAAAGGATATAAATAAAAATTTAATACAATAGATAGCATCAAATTTTAACAAAAACAAAGCACACTATTATAAACAAACTACGACATCAATAACCTTATCAAGCAATGGAGATAAAATCTTACCAAAAAAAAGTAGATCATAAATCTCAAATGAATGTTATTAAATTAAACATATCATAAAAAACAATGTTGTTGTGCTATTGTTGTGCTGCTTATTCTATCTTTGCTCGTGTTCATATCAGGCCCTTAATATATTGAGCCCTTACCATATTTTTGTATCCACAAATTACGTTAAGCATCACTAATTTAATTAATACGTTGGGTTGGATCTATTTAATAATCATGTTTATGCCAACTTTTTAATATATCGTGTTCTTGTTTGTCTATCTTGGTCCATTTTGATATCTCCAGTTCATAGGTATCTTAAAAATTTATTCTAAATAGAATTGACAAAATAAGGTTTTACAAGCAGTAGTCTAATTTTCTGGCGCCTTTTCTTTCCTCTTTGGTTCGGAATCGTTTTGTGGAAAGCTATCATGTCCATATTCGATCTCCACGTTCTTAGTCCAAATGTAAAGATCGAGCTGTTTCCAAAAAGCATTATGAAGTGTCAAACTCAGTCAAAGAGGTTGTAATCAAGGAAATTATATCCAATCTTCACGTCCCTGTGAAAAGAAAAAGTAATTTTATGTTATTTCTTTCGAAAATTGAGATTTTTCTTTTTTTTAATGGCAGCTTTCTTCTAAAAGAATATCAGGTGCCCTTCAAAAAAACAAGTGTCTGTCACCAATATGCTAGTAGAGTAAACATACAATATCAAAATAATTATAACACTTGGGATTAAACGAAAATCCATGATCACCAACTTAGAAGACCCATAATCTAGCTAGTTTATAATTATCCACTCCTTCAAGAAGTTAAATTTGTTTGTACATTAATCCGTAGTTAATGAAAATTAATTAAGACCAAGCGGGCGAACGGCCTCCACCACCGCTTCTATACCTCAGCTGTGCGCTGCCATCACCGCCGCACCTTCCCTACTAATAGACTCGGAAGTATGGTAAGGTTCAAAGGAAAAAAAAAAACTAAACCTAAGGCGGACAAGAATTTAAGTACTCGTATAAATATGTATATATGTATATATAGTATAGTAAATAGTAGTATCCGGGAATTAAGCCTGCATGACCACAAGTCTCTGCATAGGTAGCTTGGTCCACAGCCATATTGTTATCCATGTCGAAAATGGGCTTGGCCTGCGAGGCCACTAGCTTCGACGAGGGCGAGCCGCTGTTACTTGGGCTAGCCGGGCTAAGCCCATGATTCGACATCGACGCAGTCTGCCGGACCCGCAAGTGGACCACCTCAGCTTGGGCCAGAGCCAATTGAGCCTGAAGCACATCGATCTGCTGTTGGAGAGATGAAATGGCCCCAACACAGCCGTACACTGGGTCACGGACCCTGGCATTTGCTTCATACACCATGCTACTGACTGCATCCCTCTTTGGTGGACCGGCAACTCCTGCAGAATTTTTGAGGGAAATCGTAGGAAATAGTATTTTTAGGAAAAATAATTGAACTAAATAGTAAGATTTTAAATAGTAAATTGTTTTTTTAAATAAATAACTTATTTATAAGATGTAATTAAATTATTTAGCTGGTAAATAATATATTTTTATTTTTAATTAATTTTTTAAAAACTGCTTTTTATTTATTTCTCCTGAATTTAGAGACCACGACGTTTGTTTAGCCTGTGTGGGTCCAAACCAAGGCCCCAGTAAGCCATGTGGGCACTATGTAACGATAACATTTTGTTGTTGAGCTGGTGGGACAAAGCATAACTTGCGTCATTATACCCTACTAGGTCATTATAATGAGCCTACAACATTTGACTCTCCTCATATTTCTAAATTTTTCTCTCTCTTGCTACTCTCTTTTACACTATGTTTGATATGAAGAAAAAAGAAAATAAGGACAGGAGAGAAAAAATAAAAGGGAGAAGAAAGAATTTGTTATTTCCTTTTATTGTTTTGGGATTACATGAAGAAAAGAACATAGAATCACTTTTTGTTGTCTGATATATTCATAGAATTACTATTTTATCCTTACTTTTTTCATTTCTTTCCAAAAATACCTCCTACCAAACTAAGATATTCTTAATTTTCACATTAAAATTCCTTCACTTTTTATCCCTACCAAACATATCATTAAGGCTAACACTGATTTCATATACTTATAAAGTTATATATGACAATTAAACATCTAGTGGTTGTTGGCACAATTTTAATTGTAATTCTACACTAGACTGCACCACAGAGTGTAGAGTTTGAACATCTAATAATAATAATAATAATAATCCATGAAAATATGCATGTCTTCACTAAAAAAGAAACAGAAAAATTAGCATGCCTATTGAAATGAATGAGAGAAACCTTGAAAGGAGAAGCGATAACATAAATAAACTTCATTGATCTTGTATCTCCACTTGATCATAATTTGTTTATTACCGTAAAAAAGTGTTCGTAAAAAAGAATTAAAATAAACAAATCCAAAAAATCTAGAGAATTTCCTTTTGGTAACTTCTGTTTGGATTTTCTAGGTACCTATCTCTATCGGAGAAGCACCTTTTCTTCATAAACAAACAACATTTCTTTTTGGGGTTGATTTTCACATCTATTTTAGAAACCAAAGGAGGCCCCATGAGAATAGAAAAGGAGTTTCAACACATAACATTATAATTGATTTGCTTTTCTATTAAAAAAAAAAAAAAAAAAGTTACATTGAAGAAATATTAAGGAAACAGCTTCACGTGATCAGGTGAAAAGCCCTTACGAAAAGAAAGAAAAGAAAGAAAAGAAAAGAAAGAAAAAAAAAAGATTAGAGAAGACTATAGAGAACTATAAATCTTTTTTGCTCTTTTTTTTTTTTTAAATTTAATTTTTCCTTTGTTGCTCTTGAAATGGAACCGTTTAGCCAATAGGAATGAGCAATCTCTTTTCCCTCAAAGTTACTCTAGTACTACTCCCATGATCATAACATGCCCAACAACTCCCACAATATTTGTCCTATTAAATTGATCGAAATTGGAATACTCACGAAGTCAAATTTACTAGATATTATAGATGTATAATTCAAAGCAATGGTGAAGAATTTAATCCCTCAAAATATATTTTTAAAAAATTCAGACTATTTTTCTAAATCAAATAAGTAGAATTACCAACCATTTGACAAAGACTAAAGCTTTCATCATAAAATCTTAAAGGTCAATTAGAAAATCAAGAGGTTGTTTGGAAATCATTTTTTTCCGGTTAGCTAAGCTAAGCTTGACTCTTTAGGTAGATGAAAAATTTATTAATTGGTTATATATTAAATACATGTGGGAACAACTTACAAAGTGACTAGCTTCATGCAATTCAAAATAAGGATCACGATGCAAGTTTTTAAATTTGATTAGGAACCAAAACCCAAAAAAAAAAAAAAAAAAAATTGTCTTGATTCATAACCCGGTTACTCAAAAATATTTGTTAATTTCAAATCATCTCGATTTGAGTGTGATTACTTTTTCCTATGTCGTGCTTATGCATTTAATTAAAGTGTGATTAATTAGTAAATTCATCCTTTGTAGTAAATAGAATATGCATGAACTTGTTTCCTACGACGTCTCTTATACTCATTATTATTATTATTATTATTATTTTCCTTTTCCCAACTTGAATTGGAATCTTGGGATTGCCTTAGGTTTGAACCTGGACAGCAGGAAAAAAAAAAAAGAAAAGAAAAAAGTACCAGCGGAAAGGACAAGAAATAGAATGAAAAGATGTAGTATAGACTAACAATAGCTAGGCGTAATAATTTATTTACCTGTAACATCTTGTTGACATTACTGGCACCAAAAACCTTGTGCACATTGGCAAACTTTTGAGGCTCATCAGCAGGAAAGTAAGGAGCAAAAACACAATCCTGGGCGCACCTTCGCCGTAAAAGCTTGCACGCGGCGCAGGGCGAAGGAGCGCCCTGCTTTCTGCCTCCTCCGGTGCTGTTGTCCTTCATGGTCACCCCCGGAAAACTTAGCCCGTCGTGGTATTGAGAGTATTTTTTACCACTAATGCTAACTACTTGTAAATGCTAAAGGACAAGATGGAACTCTCTTTGTTTGTAGGGTACCTTGCCCTTTAATTTAGAGACAATGCCCTATCTAAGAGTAGAGTAGAAACTGATTGTTAAAGAGAGAAAGAAGAGAGAGAGAGAGAGGGAGAGAAAGAGAGCTTTGTGATTTAGAATTCTGGCTAGAAGAAGGGAAAAAACAAAGAAAAAAACCGGCAAAAGATGAGAAAGTGATAAAGAACTGAGAGAGAGAGAGAGAGAGAGTAAAATGAAGGAGGGGGTGTGAAGTGGAGAGCTGGTGAGCATTTATATAAAAAACTATAGGCTAAAATAAAAGGGTAGAAGGCAAAGACAACATTGTGGGTCCTACCATGCTATATTTTGGTCGACAAAAGACACATCTCTTGCATGACTGCTATGGCGCCATTTTAAAGACTTTTCACCTTTCTACTATTTCAATATATATATATATATGACAATTTTATGGTGCGTTCCAAATTTTATATTATATCCTATTCATATTTGGATACTTTATAATTTAATTCTAATACAAATATATGTTGAACGATACACTTATTAATTTTACTATATTCATTCATTTTATTTTCTATATATTTTTATCAATCACATTATATTCCTTTCTCTCACACACACATACCAATGTATACTAGAATGTCTATTCAAATTTAAATAACCCAAACACACATTACATTTGTATATAATGTAAAAAAAGATATTCAAACGCATATTATCTTTCATATATTAGATTAGAATACAATATAAAATGAAAGTGTCTTTCAAACGGACACCCCAAACCTTTAAAAACTTATATTTTATTATTATGAATTTTGAAGTAGTCTCAATTTTCAACCCCAAAAGAAATTATTATACATATGTTTGGCAATAATCCCAATATTAATAAGATAATCACTATTATAATAACGATAAACTCGAATTTTAATTAAAAAAAAGGTGAAGGGGTTCTTATGTATCATAAGTTGGCGTAGTTCGCAGAAGTTTTATGATCAGGTTCTGTATGAGTATTGCAAATTTTATATTCGAAAGAGATAAAATCTTTCATTCTGTTTCTTCTATTCTTTCTCTTGTTTTTTTATGGATATTCTAATGGAGAGAATTAATTGAGACTAATATAGAATTTTATAGTAGTAAATATGAGTTTTTTCAAAATTTAAGCAACAAAGTGGGAAAGCATGTTAAGTTTGGAAGGAAATATCCTACCTCAAAAAAAAAAAAAAAAAAAAAAAAAAGAGGAAATATCCAAAATCTATATGCTATTGTATTTTAATGTATCAAAATGAATGTGCAAAAGTAAACTTAAAATAGGTAATTCATTGTGTCGTTGAAGTAGAACCATGCAACTTGTGTTCTTAAAAAAATAAAAAAATAAAACATTAAAAAAAAAAAACCAACCAACCAACTTGTAAGTGAGTAGATCATATACAGACGGTATGGGTTCCTAGACGGCCTCTGGCCTTTATGTTGGCCTCATACGCTAGGTGCTATTCTTGGACTGTAGTACGGGGCATAACCCTTTTAGACTAATGGATTGACTCCAAATATAAATTTGAATTTGTAATTATGTGTGAGTGTGTGTGTGTGTGTATATATTTATAATTTCATCTGGTTTTCTAAGATGGGTTTTGATCCATTTGATGTTGCTAGTGGCTACGCATGCCTGCATGTTTCATGTCAACTGAAATTCATTAGCTACATGTTACGTGCATCATAGCAGCTGGTGTTTGTATATATAGCTTTTCTATGGTTCTTCTGAAATATTAAAGTGAGAAGTATAACATAAGTCACAAAACATATATGTAACACAATACTGACTAACAATGTAATAATAATAATCTAGGATGACTAACTTTCTCAATGTTGTATCCTTTTAACGTCAAGATTGTGTTGGAAAATAATAACTTGGGAATATAGCTAAAATTTCTTGGTGCAAGTATTATTTAAAATAAATATAATGTGATGTTTCTTATTTGTAGATGTTATCTTGAAATAGAGATAGCTAAATGAACTGAACTTTTGTAATAGAATTTAATTAAACTTTTAGGTTTAGAGTTAAAATATTGTGAAAATACAAAGTAGTATAGTTAATTTTGACTTATTTGAGGTGTTAAATTTTAGGTATGAGTACTTAAAAAATAAAAAATTTAGGCTGAAATTGAAGAGGGGTTTATTTTTTTTTAATTTAAATATTATATATAGAAAAGTAGTGATTAAAAGAATTTCATGAAGGGAAGCGATAAGGGAAAAAGTTGCAAAATATTTTTGTCATAAAAGGAAAATTATAAGAAGAAATTGGAATATTGGAAAACTTTGGCGATCATAGAAAGGAAGTTTTCAACAATAATGCAGGGCCCCTCTTCAGCCTTACCTCGCTCCGCCCAGGGTCATGGGGATCCAATGTGTTACAGAAGTGATCATGACAAGCCCCCCTTGTGTTGTGTTGTGTTGCACACTGATCATGTCTTTTCTTTTCAATAACTGAATGCTGGTGTGAACACAAGGACTTGAAATGGCTACTTTGTAAAGGTACATAGAAGTACTACCACCTTTCTTTTCCCATTCAATTGTGCAGGAAATTAGAAAACCAAGAAAAGAAAACTAGATTAGAAAGAGAATTGAGAATACGTAATAAGCTAGCTTTTCTTTTTGTTGTTTTCTGTAAAAGGATGAGAACGAATCTGGGAATTGGGAATCTGACGTTGTAAGATCAGGTACTTGAAGCTGGCCCTTCTTAATTCTTAATTATCAATGAAAGGAAAAATAAAAGTTACACAGACACCTCGAAAATATGAAATGAATTACTTTAAAAAATGTTTTAGTCAAATGTAAAAGTTTTTTTTTTCTTTTTTCTTTTTTTTTTTAAGGGAGAAAGAGGGTAATAACATATTTATACAAGTTAAAAAAAAAGTAAATAGTATATTTACAAAAACTGTTAGAGTAAATATGTTTCTTATTAGGAGTAAAATAAATTATTTACTAGGATATATAGTGTAAATATGTACAACAGTTTCTTGTTAAATATGGATAATGTAATTACGAAATTTAAAAAACAATATCCTCACTTAATAGTTAATAAGAGCCTTCATAGCTAGTAGCTCTAATCAAGGAGTGTAAAATTTTAGTTTAAGAAAACATAGAGCTACTTGTTTTAAATATACACTAGTCTAAAGCATGTGATGTGCACATGTTAGACATATTTAAGAGAATTAATCTAAGTTAGGAGAAAAAGTTAAAAAATAGAGCTAAAAAAACAACAAAGTACCTGAAAATTTTAAAAAAAAAAAAAAAAAAGCTTGAAAAAAATACTAAAAAGATAAAAGGACTAAATGAAAAAAAAGAAAAAAAAAGAATTGAAGGGCTACAAGAAAGGATTAAAATGAAAAAAAATTAAAAAAAGGCCAAAAGGAAAAATAAGTTAAAAAAAAGAGCTAAAAAAACCAATGAACTACCTAGGAAAAAAGAAAAAAGAAATTAAAGGACTAAAAAAATAAGAAAGTTTTTCGTCCAAACACCGCATTTGGACGAAAGTGAAAGTGCACAGTATTTCTTATTTTGTTTTTAGATATATATATATATATATATTAGTTAATAATTAATAAAAAAAACCTAAATTATTAAAAGAACTAAGCTCGAAACCGTCAGTATATTTGCGTACATTTAACTAATAATGTCCAATCACGCACGCGAGATGTGAAATAATTTCTTGCCCGAAAAATGTGAGCCAATTGGCATTTCGGTCATTATGATCACTTTACCAAATTTATTATCCTTATTTAAAAGAACGAAAGACATTAAAATAATATTAACCTTATTTATAATTAATTTTTTTGTTTTTTTATTTTGTTTTACTTTGTTTTATGTGTTAATTATGTGCGGGTCCTAAATCCGTCACATGACAATCACTACTAGAAAAAGGGGATACCACGACGGTTAAAAACCGTCGTCGTATCGATTCCACGACCGTTTTCCAACCGTCGTGGAATCCAGAGTCGTGGAATCTTTTAAGATTCCACGACGGTTTTTTAACCGTCGTGTAATGTGAAAAAATTTCACATTCTGCCTGATTTTAAGACCATACCACGACGGGCGGTCTCACATTCAAACCGTCGTGGTATCCCTCCGGATACCACGACGGTTCCAAGTGGAACGGTCGTGGTATCCTGGGATACCACGACCGTTCCACCTCGGGACGGTCGTGGTATCCCGAGGGATACCACGACCGTTCCCCCTCGGGACCGTCGTGGTATCCCTCGAGGATACCACGACCGTCCCGAGGGGGAACCGTCGTGGTATCCCCTCGGGATACCACGACCGTCCCTCATCGGGACGGTCGTGGTATCCTCTCGGGATACCACGACCGTCCTCATCGGGACGGTCGTGGTATCCTCTCGGGATACCACGACCGTTCCCCCTCGGGACCGTCGTGGTATCCCGAGGGGATACCACGACCGTCCTCCTCGGGACCGTCGTGGTATCCCGAGGGTTACCACGACGGTTTTTACGTGGGACCGTCGTCAGTGCGAATTTTTTTTATAAAAAAAGAAAAAAAATTTGGCAAATTCGTTTAATTTTCTCACGGGTAGTAAATCCCGTATGTTAGTACGTTACACATGCAATCGAATTTCCAAAAATATTATGTAATTACTTAGATAAAATTGTACAACAACTAATATAACGATAGGTAGTGAAATGTCTCTATATTTTTCTAGTCAATATTGTATACACCGCATTACAAAATTAGCCCACTCGGTCCTAACCAAACTCATGTCAGCATCAGTATAAAAATCCTTGGTTTGAAGCACGGCTAGTCCATCAACAGTATAGGTTATTTCTCGCATGTAAGCTAACACAAAATAACCGCATTCTACATAACCTTCCTGTATTGGACATCGAACGGTATCAATCAACGTTTGCCAGTTGCGTCGCTGTCTCATTCCGCTTCCCACCAACAGTTTCCAATCATTAAGTGCCCTATCAATTTGACAAATTTCAAAACAATTACAATAACAATTATTTTATGTCTAATCATAGATATAAACACATAAAAGAATACTTATAACAATCTACTATGAAAAGCTTATAACTAACCTTTGGCGACGTTGGCGACGGCGAGGAGAGAGAGAGGGAGGCCGTGGGTCTCGTGGGCGACGGCGAGGAGAGACAGAGGGAGGCCGTGGGCGACGTTGGCGACGGCGAGGAGAGAGAGAGGGAGGCCGTGGGTCTCGTGGGCGACGGCGAGGAGAGAGAGAGGGAGGCCGTGGGCGACGGCGAGGAGAGAGAGAGGAAGGACGTCAGCGACGGGCTACCGAAGGAGAAAGAGGGAGAAAAATTGGCTTGGTGGACGGCGTGGGCGAGGAGAGATAGAGAGGAAACTAAGAGAAAATGGGAGATTGCCAAAAGTTAGATAGAGAAATAATGGAGATTGGGAAGACAACCAATGTAAAATAAGGGGGAGAATGCCGAAAAAGTATGGAAAAGAGAGATGGAAGAGGACAAACAATTAGAAATTGACAAAAAAAAATGCGCGCGCACGTTTTTCGGGGGAAATTTAAATTCCCCCGATACCACGACGGTTTTAAAAACCGTCGTGGTATCATGGAAACCACGACGGTTTCCATGGAAACCGTCGTGGTACATGTATTTTTTTTTTTTTTAAAAAAAAAAATTCTTGAAATTTTTTTTTATTATTTTGGTAGGTACCACGACGGTTTCCATGGAAACCGTCGTGGTACATGTATTTTTTAAAAAATAAAAAATAAAAAAAAAATTTTTGAAAATTTTTTTTATTATTTCGGTAGGTACTACGACGGTTTCCATGGAAACCGTTGTGGTACATGTATTTTTTAAAAAAAATAATTAAAAAAATTTTTCGAAATTTTTTTTTATTCTTTTGGTAGGTACCCACGACGGTTTCCATGGAAAAATAAAAATTTTCGAAAAAGATTAATATAACTCCTGTTATTCTATTAATTCACACATGTATAGTAAGCATATATATAAATAATTAATATATTGTACATGTGCACAATTAACATATTAGTTTGTATATAACAACTTCTGCACGAATTATATACAACGAAAAATAAAACTATCAAGATTTTTTGTTTTTCTTTTGGGCTTCTCAACTCGTGTCCACTCGACATCTAAACGAAGTAAGTGTGAGGTATCATCGTCCAAATCATCAATCTCCTCGACTGGTGGCAGTCCGCTTGTGAAAGATGGAATGTCGGTGCAATCTTCAACAGTTTCTTGGTCGTCACCGTGCATTGTTTGCTTCATTGGCACAACTAAAGATAAATCTAAATTATCGGGATCCGTTGTGTAAAATACCTGGACCGCTTGCGACGCCATAATGAAAGGATCATTTTTGTATCCCAAACGCCTAAAGTCCACAACCGTCACGCCGTCCCTATCAATCTTAACAAAATTATTGTCAGTCCAATTGCATTTAAAAAGTGCTATCCGCAAGCCGCAATAATATAGTTCCCAAATATCGTCAATGAACCCAAAGTAGTTCATGCTACCGTATACCGGGTTCTTGTCCTTTGCGGATGAAATGTGCATAGACTCGGCACGGAGGCTGACACCACTATTTTGGACGGTATGCTTCGCATCTCTTTCGCGAGTGTAGAAGGAGTAGCCATTGACAGAGTACGATGTATATCGTGTGACTATCGATGACGGTCCTCTTGCTAGCTTCATTAAGTCTTGGGAAAGGCCAGGCTTCATATGCAAATGTTTTCTTAGCCACTCCCGAAATGTCCGGTTGTGCTCATCTTGAATCCACTTCTCAGATCTGGTTTTCCTCGGATTCGCAACTCTTAATTCCGCCATGTGAACTTCAATAAAAGGCTCCACTTCCTTAGCATTGTGCAAAACGTACAGACAAGCCTTTTCCCATTCATCTCTATTTACTGGTGAATGAACGCCCACGGATAGTCCTTTCGACGTAACTTGACCGCTCGTTGGCAACCCTATTGGGTCCGCGTTTGACAAATACTCGGAGCAAAATTCAACTGACTCCTCGGCTATGTAGTTTTTCAACTATACATCCCTCCGGCCTATTTCGGTTCTTCACAGAGCTTTTCAAAACCTTCATGTACCTTTCGAAAGGATACATCCACCTCATATGGACCGGTCCACATAGTTTAACTTCCCGAACTAAGTGCACCGTTAGGTGGATCATGATATCAAAAAAGGCTGGTGGGAAATACTTCTCAAGCATGCACAATGTCATCACCAATTCCGATTGCAGCGGATCAAGCATCAGTGGATCAATTACCTTCGAGCATATTGAATTGAAAAATGAGCATAACTTCGTAATTGCATATCGCACATCTTTCGTTAAAACTCCCCGCAATGCAAGAGGTAATAATTGTTGCATCAAGATATGACAATCATGTGTTTTCATTCCAATGAGCCTCAAATCCTTCATCGACACCAATCTTTTGAAGTTGGAAGAGTACCCACTTGGCACTTTCACGGACGCAAGCCATTCACAAAGCTTTCTCTTCTCTTGTCTCGATAATGTGTGCTTTGCCGGAGGTAAGTATGTGCCGTTCGATCTTTTCTCGGGGAGCAAATTTGGCCTAATCTTCATCTCTTCAAGATCCAACCGTGCCTTTTCACCGTCTTTAGTTTTGTTTGGAATGTCAAGCAACGTGCCCACTATCGATTCACAAACATTTTTCTCAATATGCATAACATCTAAGCAATGACGGATGTAGAGTGACTTCCAATATGGAAGTTCGTAAAAGATTGACTTCTTCTTCCAAGGTCCATCGACATCCGGAGCCTTACGTTTTCTCTTCCCCAAAACTACTTTCACATCTTTAACCATCTCATAAACGGCTTCGCCTGACAAAATCCGAGGAGCTGATCTTTCTTCGGTCTTACCATCAAAAGCCTTCTTTTGTTTGCGGTATCGATGATTTGTTGGCAAGAATCTCCTGTGACCGAGGTAAACGGTTTTCTTACCATTCTTCAACCGGATGGAAGATGGTTCCTTCATACAAACTGGACAACCGATAGAACTCTTAACAGGATAACCAGAGAGGTTGCCAAGTGCAGGAAAGTCATTAATTGACCAAATCAACATTGCACGAAGATTGAACGTATCTTGACGGTGAGAATCTTTAACTTGTAAACCGTCTTCCCACAAGCTTTTGAGGTCATCGATTAATGGTGCCAAGTACACGTCAATATCATTCCCTGGTTGTTGTGGGCCTGAGATCAATAAAGTCAACATCAAGAACTTCCGCTTCATGCACAATTCTGGTGGGAGATTGTAGTTGACAAGTATGACTGGCCATGTACTATGCCGACTACTCATGTTACCATGTGGGTTCATTCCGTCCGTCGACAAACCGAGACGTAAATTCCTTGGTTCTGCACTGAAATCTGGATGATTGTCGTCAAAGGTCTTCCATTGAGGTGCGTCGGCCGGATGCCTAAGTTTTCCATCATCAACACGTTTATCATGGTGCCATGTCAAACTTTTAGCATGCTCGGCATTGCGGAATAAACGACGCAAACGTGGTGCCGGTGGAATGTACCATAACACCTTAACCGGCACTCCTTTTCTACCATTCGATGGCATCTTGCCCTTCTTCCATCTTGACTCGTTACAAACCGGACATTCATGTAAAGTTTCATATTCCTTCCGGTAAAGGACGCAATTATTTGGACAGGCATGTATTTTCTCATATTCCATTCCCAAAGTGCTCAACGTCTTCTTCGCCTCGTACATACTAGGTGGCAATTTATTATCCTCCGGTAGAACATCTTTTAGAAATTCTAAAAGAGTCGTGAAACTAGAATTCGTCCACCCGCCCGACGCTTTCATATTCCATAATTTAACCAATGCCCCTAATTTAGTATATTTTGTACACCCGGCATACAAGGGCGTTTCGGCATCATTAATCATTGCCTCAAATAACTCCGGACGGTGCACAAAGTTCTCTTCCAAATCATTCACCATATTGAACATATTATCACCAACGTCTTCATCAACAATAGGCTCTTTACCTTTACCTTTAGTGCTCGTCGATGTAGAGTTAATATTGAAAAAAGCTTCGCCATGTAAATACCAAGTTTGGTAAGAACAAATAATCCTATAAGCGCGCAAATGCCCTCTAACATCATCAATGGAATGAGATCTATGATTACCACAAATTTGACACGGACACGGAATCTTATCATCTTGTATGTGAGCTTTGGCAAATGACAAAAATTCTTCAACACCATCTCCATATGCTTTAGACAATCTATCAAACCACATCCATTTCCTATCCATGATTTGCAAATCCTAAATAAAAAATTTAAATTAAATAATTTATTACAAGGTCGAGTACTCTATTTAATGTAACATGCATATATATAATTTTCATTACTAATTAACAACGGCCCATTAATCGGTTTTTCAACATTTGAAAATCGAATTAAGAACATAACAAATATAATTAAAATACAAAACGATCTAAATCCATAATATAATTAAGCTATCTAACATTACTTGATCACACAATTAATTTATGTCCACCCATTGCACAATTTAACTCCAAATCGATCCCAAAATATATATAAAGCAAAAAACACCTTAATTTATAAAATGATCATATCCACAAATCATCAATATTAAAACAATAACAAGTCAATCACTTACAGATAAATTATAATGATGGATATATATAGATGATGGCGATGGACGTCCACACGGTGTACTGCCTGCCTGTATTCGGAGGGATCTAACTTTATATTCGGATGATTTGTAGCTGTAAAAATTTTGACGACAATAATAAACTCGCGGCGTTCATTTTAAATTTTTCGGGACTTTTACACGACGGTTTCTGAAAAAACGGTCGTAGAAGCCCGGATATCCACGACCGTCTTTCAGTAAACGGTCGTGGAAGCTCCCGTGATTCCACGACCGTTTATTAAAGACGGTCGTGGATATCCGGGCTTCCACGACCGTTTGTACAAACGGTCGTGGAAGGAGTGATTCCACGACCGTTTTTTCAAACGGTCGTGGAAGCCTCTTGCTTCCACGACCGTTTATTAAAGACGATCGTGGAAGCAAGAGGCTTCCACGACCGTTTGTACAAACGGTCGTGGAAGCCCCCATGCTTCCACGACCGTTTACTTAAACGGTCGTGGAAGCACGGTCTTCCACGACCGTTTACTTCGTTTAAGTAAACGGTCGTGGAAGCATGGGAGCTTCCACGACCGTTTACTTAAACGGTCGTGGAAGCTCCAGTTTCCACGACCGTCTTTTAAAACGGTCGTGGTATCCTGCATTTCCACGACGGTTTTCGGAAAATTTTTTCCGCTCCGTGTTTTTTTCGAATTTTCCACGACGGTTTTAAAGAAAACGGTCGTTGATATACCGTCGTGGAATGCCTAATTTGTAGTAGTGAATTTTAAATAAAAAATTATTTTGTTTTGTTTTGCTATGCTTTGTTTGTTTTGTTTTTTTTTTTTTTTTTTCATTCAAAAAAAAAGTTCTTAAAAAAAGAATACTTTGTAGCGAGCCAATAAGAAAGTGAAAATTGGTTGTTAGCATAATCTAGTCAATAATAAATTATCCTTATTACATCTTAAGATCTAGGTTTCAAAAATCCTCTATTTTAAATTTAAAAAATAAAAATAAAAAACATTTCATATCAATTAACAATGACATCTATTATCATTGAATAAATACATAATTTTGACTTAACATTTCGACATCGGTTCTTACTAATTACAATTAGTTTACATAGTTTTTAAGAGTTACATTTTGGGTTTGTGTGCCATTGTATTTCGTTTTCCATTATTGAATTTTGTATTTCTCTTCCTATTTTTGAAGAACTATATGAGTTGGTGACTTGGCAAGGGAAGGGTTTGCTTTTGAGTGCCAATTTAATTGGAATGTTTTAGCTTTCTCTAATGCTAGTTGGTTCATCTCTTCATTTAATAAATAAAAAAATGAGTCGTCACTATTAATTTTGACTAAAAAATTGTGTTATGCTTTTGGCCATTACTGTTTAGAACATTCAACGACGACTTATATCGCAATTGAATCATTTATTTTTCGTTTGGCTTTTAAGTTTAACTTCAACTAAATTGTATTTTTTTATCTCAGTTTTTGTCTTTTTTTTTTTTTTTTATGAAAATCAACAAAATTGTAACTAGTTTTTAAAAAGTTAACTGACTCCAACTTAAAATTTTCATCTACAACCGGTGACCCAAACACTAATCTTATTCAACAAAGACAAGTGTCGTTACTAATACGGCTTTTCCAACTATAGAGGTGGCAACCTACTTTTTTGGGGGACAAAACTGTTCAACGACGATATTAGTGGTCGTTAATAGGATATTTAAGCATTTTTTTTTGTCAAAGTCCGTGTTCTTGGCGGGTTAAGATTTGATTAAGAAGATTAAGGTTAATATGTGAAGGCACCTTTTTAATTTTCGTTTTGACGATAAACACTCAACCAAAATGAAAAAAAAAAAATCATCAACTGTTAAGCACTGTTTTCTATATATATATATTCAAAATAAAAAGAACCAGATACATGCATATAATATATATATATATATATATATATATATATCTAGAGCACATACGGAATTTTTGCATTTTATTTCCTATTGCTCCATGTGGGAGCCAAAATAACTTGTTCATAACAACAACGTTTCAATTGTGACGTGAAAGATAAAACTTGACATTGTAATATGATCGAGCAGCTTTTTATGGGTAAAAAAAAAAAAAAAAATACAAGAAGCAAGAAAAATGACTACATTTTGAATAAATAAATCGTATCTAAATCCTCTAAAGGCCTTAGTCCTACGTGCGAAAGAAGAAAGGATAGGAACGCTAAAGGCCATGGCGCGAAGCATGCATAATGTCCCAACACGAAGTGGCCAGAATGACCAAGAAATATGATATAGACTGCTCTCTTAATTTTTATAAAATTCACTTCAAAAGTATGTAACTTTCTTATTTTGAAACGAAATGAGATGATTGTTTTTTAATTCGCTCAGAATGACAATAGTAATGAAATAATATTTATTTTGTATATTTTTTTATCGAATACATTTCAAATACATACATTTTTAATACACACTTGAACAAAACACATATTTCAATTCTAACGTACAAAACTCCAATTCAAACCATTATTCGAAACGGACCTTTACAATCAACAGCTCCTATTAGAACCAGCCTGGATCTCCCACACATTCTTAATCTACCTTACAGATAAGGGTGAGTTCGAGGGAGAAAGGTAATTAGCTTTTATTGATTTCTTTAGTGGCTGATTCTATTCATTTCAGTTCCAAGATTTTCCTTGAGTAAATTTTTTAACTTGAACATGATCGATAGAGGGTATAAGACCTGTTTGTTCAACTTTTTGAGTTTTAGACAAGATCAGAGATCGAATCAAGTTAAGTACTATTTGTTGTTTGTGATCTAATAAAAAAAATCAATCCCAACACTTAATATGTTGACGTTTCCACTTAAATAACAAATTGTCGCTTTCTATGTTTTGAAAATTAAGTTGTCCTTTGATAAATTCAAAAGCTTAGATTTTGTGTGAACTTAAAGATATGAAATATACAATAACATTATGCATCGGAATAATGAAATAGAATAATACGTCAAATTACCATATTTACAGTTTTATGCCAAATATGACATTAGCTAGCATCTAAAAATTATGAACATTTGATTTTTTTTTTTTTTTTTCTTTTTTAATGAAAAAATTGAGCAAAATGAAACAACTAGTATCCAGCTGTAATAGGACATCCTAATAAATAAGTTAATACCCTCTTTATAGCCTATCCCGTACTAAGCTTCCAGCTCGAATGTTATTCAAAAAAAAAAAAAAAAAAAGGAAAATACAAAGTCATCTTCCATGGGAGAAATAGAAACAAAAATCAAAACACTGACAAAAGTCAAAAAATAAGAACAGAAATAGAAAAATATACAAAAAAGCCAAAAGTTGCTCACAGAAGATACAGTCAAAACTCACACTTTGGAAGAGCACTTCTATTAATTTTGAAGAGGTTATAGAATGCATATGTGAAAATTTATAGCTTAAAAGCACTTCTTTCCAACTTTATATACAAATAAAATAAAATGTAAAGATTAAATTAAATCATTTTTTTTTTCAACATTTTATTTTTCCCTGCTTATACGTTTCATACAGGACATGAATGCAATCAGGGGAAAAAAAAAGGATGTAAATATTAAATTAAAGTTAAACTGAAGGCGGTGCTCAATAATTATAACAACAACGGGATACTTAATTTTATCTCCCAACTCACCCGATTTAGGATGTTTTTGATTTTTCTTAACTAAAAAGTAGAATATTCCAACTTTAACCTCCAACTACTACCGCAAGAGATGAATAAAAATAACTCAAAGAAGTTTGACTAAAAAAAGCGAACGTATGGTTCCAAATTCCCCATATATTGCATAAATGAAAAAGATTTTAAAAGAAATTAAACACATGTGGATGGAGGCATAAGAGACAAACCTACCAAACACAACTTTGGTGTTTTTAGGCACATGGGGAGAAATGAAAACACATTGTAGTTGATAAGTCAAGTCGCTTTCAACTCTTATAGGAAAAATCCCTGCATTACGGTAATTTTTTTTTTATTTTTTTATTTTTTAAGATGGGAGGTGGGAAAGATTTAAACTCTATATCTTTTAGAGAAGTCAAATGTGAAACTACTATTAGATGATATTGCAACCATCTACATTACAAAACTTGGTCAAAAACAGTGCATCCAAATTATCTATCTATCTAAGAGGGAAAAAGTAACCACAATAATACAGAAGTCAAAACTCATTTTTTCTTAAAATAAAAACTACATAAGATTAATGATATAGAAACTAGATATATTGGAATAAATTAAGGAGAGAACAACCAATATCTAGAACACATCTAACTAGATTGGTATCCATTATAACACCTCTTCAGCATCAAGTCCCGCTCCCACACTTAGATCGCTATTAACTATGAGAATTCCTATCTAAATCAGTCCCCTCTCTGCTGAGTTAGTCCTAACAGGATTTTAAATTAAACATGTCTTTAGTTGAAAGAAAAATACATAATCCATAATCATTTTGCGCATGCAAAGTAACACGTGAGGTGAAAAACAATGCACGTTGTGCATGTATCACATTGTTTAAATGTAGGTTATCTAGGGTATCTAAAATGCGGCACACTTCAGCAAATATTTATATATATATATATATATGTATATATAATGTATATATGACATCACAGACTCGAAGATATGATCTCTTAGGTGAAGACCACGACTGGCATAGAATTCATTGAACAATCCTTTTATTTTTTTTCTTTTTTCTTTTTTTTTTTTTTTAGTAAATAAAGAGAGGAGACAACTCATATCAGAAAAAGCTAAAGTATTTTAATCCTGTTGACACCTTAAAATTAACAGACTCATCTCAAACCATGCCTCTCACTTTGTTTAGAAATTGAAAGAAAAAGAAATACAAAGGTTCAAAATAAAAGAAAAAAAAAATCGTACTATTCCCCAGGGACACCGAACCCAAAGTAATGATACCTCGTTGTTAGAAGGTTAAATTAAATTATTCTTTTGAAAATCATCAATGAATTGAAAATCTTATCAATAAAATCTAGAGAAAAACCGAATGTGATTAAAAGGAGTGTCTTATAATGAAAACAAAAGAACATGAAGGGACTAAATCCCCAAAATCGAAGCAGGCTCAGACACATCTGCCATTTGTGGTGAACAGATTATAAGTCTCTCTTCTCCAACTGGGATAAAAAATAAAAAATTAAAAAAAAGGGCATAGTCAGCCACCAAAAATAAATATTATCATTCTACGAATCAAACGAAGCCTTGCATTATTTGTTGGAATCGTGTACATTTAAAGCATTTAACATAATTTCACATTTCAAATACTATGATATATTATTCAGAAATAAATTAGTGTAATTTACTTTATTTATATAAAATTTTATTTTGATTATCTAATATAATTGTAAGTATTACACGATAAAGTTCCAATATTAAAGTAACTGGCAGATCATTTTATTGACTATTTTCTTTTGTTGCATGCTTGCGCATTTATCTCCTTTTTTGTTTTCCGGTTTTTCAACAGTTCTTTTATTTATTTATTTGTTATAATAATTCATGGATAAAGCAAATAATGAGGGTGTTAATTAAAGAGTATCGACTTTTTCAGGATATCTTGGAACACCTATTTATAATTTCTATCACTATCCTTTATAAAAAGAAATATATACATATATGTATATAAGGATGAAGTGTTCGTGCATATATAATATATAATGAAATAACAACCATTCACCCTTCACAATATCTGTAATAAAACTGAGCTCTTTATTTTGATAACATTGGGTAGAGTCTATTTCCTAACTAGTAAAATGACCTTGTATTGAGTCATGGTGATGGAGATTACAAATAGAAACACTAGCTTGAACTGCCATATTTAACTGAATCTCAATAGAGTTAGATCATTGAATAAATACGTTACTCAATAACGAACTTATATTTAATTGCTAGAAAGTCAATTAACGAATTGATCTTAATCTTGAATGATAAGTAGGCTCGATCGAGTTCATATTTTATGTCTTTTGATCTACCTAGGTTAGATTATTTTATTAAATCAAAAGCTCAGTATTTTAGATATGTGGTATGTGAATTGATGGGAACACTATGTTATAGATATGGAATCCATAACTTAAGTTGTGAAGATTAATAGTATTATCATGAGGTGTTAACTCGAGAACTTGGGTGAAAGAGTACTCGTCTATATTTAATATCCATAAAACCCTAAAACCCTCATTTATGAGTTGATCACTAATAGATTACCTTTTACAGTTATAACTGAATACATGGTTAAAGAAGTAATATTAGAGAGGTACCTATTTTTAATTATGAAAACTTATATTGGTTATATAGATAACGCAGACTTTCATCAAAAGATTATAAATATATCTGCATAATTTTAGAAAGCAACTTTGGTCCTTAATCGTGACTCGGACCAAAGATAATAATTTTATTTGATTGAGTAAGAGTTCAATCGGCTCAAATATTAATTATTGGAGTTTTGATTCTGTAAGTTCATTTGATCTCCGATCTATCTCACAAATCTCTGGAGGAATCAATGGAATATATTTATGGTGCATTTGTACTCTTTCGGTACTAATTTGTAGAAAACATCGTTTATAGTATCCTTGTACTGGATGTGATGCTAACTGAATATTGTCTTGGACACTCGATAGCATATTTTCCTAAAACATTAATATATTATTGTCATATATATAAAAGACAATATAGATATCATTTGCACACAGAATATTTATTTGATTGATACGGTAAGTACTGTCCAATAATTATATGTTTTTATTGTTATAATAAGTAATTATATTTGTGCTGAAAAAATATTTATTTCAATTGTTTGGAATAAATATATATCAATTCTGAAACAAAATAAATATCTTGGTTGTCTAAGTGTTGAATTTTGATCGGAGAAAATTACACTTGATAATGAGACAATAGATAATAATTGCCAAAATTTATTTATATTGTTTTATTTTTTATTTTTATTTTTATAATAGCATGAGTCAAATCTTAATAGTTTTAAAATAAATTTTGAAATCTGTTATGTTGTGAAGTTGGTGTTGTTATTATTACTATTATTATTATTATTTTGTTTCTGCTTGCCTATACCAACACCAATCTCTTCTCGGATATTATGAGAAACTTTTGACATTTAATTGACAAGCCATATTTGAAAATCTAAGCAATCTGTTGCAATACGTTGAAGGAACCATTTAAGTCACTGTGAAAAAGATTAACCATGCAAATAGATATAGAATCACATTCAATCCACATGATATATATATATATATATATATATATATATTGCTAGTTAAACTCTTCCCTATTGCGGAAATGAATCTAATAAGCTCCGCTTGATCAAAAGAAAAAGCTATGACAACAAGAGCTGAGAAACAGCCTTGAGCAAAGTCTTGACACGTCCGAAAAAATCCCACCACAGCTAGCTCTACCCCCTTGTACCTCGAGCAGTCCGATCAGTATTAACCTTAATCCAATCAAGAGGCGGCAATAGCGCCAATCAAGACAGTAATGATCCCGGGAGCACAAGGTGGCTTTCCCGGGAGCAGAGTTAGTAGATTTTACTATGCCTTGTAAACATATAAATAAAAAAACCCAGCCGTAGTGGTGGTGGTGGGGGAAGGAGAGGAAGATGGGTTTAGTCTGATGTGGGGGTTGGGTTTCATGTCGCCGTCGGAGGAAGTTACCGGAGGTGGCTGAGGATATGAATCTGGGTATTGGGCTGACCAAAAGGGATCTGGAAAGGCTGGGCAACCGAGACGAGGGGGGCGACAACTCACGGTAGGGGCCGAGGCTCACATTTGCTGGCGGCGGCGAAGGCCAAATGAGGGGGGCGACAAAGGTGACGGTTCTCGCTGGGGGCAAATGGCTCACGGTGAGGGGCGACGGAGACGGCTCACGGTGGGTGCGACGACTCTCGCTTTGTTGCTTCGGACGGGCAATTCCGGCGCAGCAGGCTTCAGTGCAGGGGGACTCCAGTTAGGCGACTCCGGATCTGACCAACAGACCTCCGGTTGGGGGAGGGGAGGGTGTGCAGTGGCGGCTCTTTTTTCCCCTTTTTTTTGACAATTTGTTTTTTTGTTTTTTTTTTTTTTGGACAAATTTGTTTTTCCTTCCTAATTGAGTTAAAACAAATAAATGGTTAAATTTCAGGAAAAAAAAAAAAATGAATGAATGGTTATGATTTAGTTTGATAAGATCAAAGGTTGAGATTTATTAGGGCATTTTAATCATTTTATATTTAAATTTAGCATAGTTAAGGAGATGAGGTGTTGGTGTTATTAATTTTGGTCACAGGTGTGTCTCTGTAATATTGATAAAACACATGGGATGTTAGTGTAATTCTTTCAAAAACATATATATCCTTTTTCAACAACGGTGGAAGTTGAAAATCCACATATATATATATATATATAGTTTTTTTTTTTTTTTTTTAATACAACTCACTAAGTGTCATGTTTTCCGCTATCTTAAGCCAACCATTAATGGAACCGAATGGAATGGGCCTCAATCAATGCTACTCGAAGGACATCTGTTCATTTTCACGTAAATTGTCTTGAGTTTAATGTCATACAGTTTATTAACTGAGCAAGATCATTTTAATTAAAATTACATGGAGACATCATCAGAAGACAGTAACTAAACACGTTATTAATAAAATCTTAAGGGAAAAAAAAAAAAAAAAAAAAAAAACCCTAGAGGTCATGTGCATACTTTGACTAAAATCAGCATCATGTAATAACGTAAAGGTTTGAACATTTCAAAACGGGGTTTGTCTAAATTAACTTGTCGTGAAACTTTGAAAATTGAGGGAAATAGATATTATTATTACCATGTTTGATTTTAATGGCTAAAGCATATGGGCTTCCTGATCATATATGGATAGTCATCATTGCCTAATTTTTCAAAAGTTGGTAGTTAGATGGTTCATTTTTGGTAGGTTATTTTCAGCCGAGTTGAAAAATACTAAGTCAGAATGAAGGGCATCATATAGCATAATTTGGCTCTTAAACTTCAAGGGGGCATCTGTGGTACCCCTTGAAAACAATGTTTTCAAACAAATTTTTTTGTCCTTTTCTTTAATTTTACTATTTATTTTTCTAAATATTTTTAAAATACTCAAATTTTAAAAGTCTACAACTTTATCATTTTAAGGCAAAATAAGATGATTTTTTTTTTTCCCAAATTGCATAGAATTTCGAGGAAAATGAAATAAGATCCATATTGTTAATTTTCTTTTTTTCTAAACACGTTTCAAGTTTTTGCATTTTTTTTTACTCTAAACAATTCATTTTTACCAAACGTACATTTTTTAAACTCAAATCATCTTCAACCTCCAAATTACCGTCTCCAAACGTGATTCCAAACGGACCCTAAGTGTGAACACCTTTCTCACTCAATCTTTTTCAGCTTATTGTTATATTTTTGAAATGAGTCTTTAAACTTAATGAAGATTACTTACAATTAAGTCCAAATTTGGCAACTGTTCTTGTTTCTTAAGGCTTGAAAAAAAGGGGGGCTTGAGACCGATAATATAGAAAGAAATAGTTAAAACCATAATGAAATAAAAAGTAAACTCTTAAAAAAAATTTAAAATTTACTAGATTTTTTAATTGATTTAACAAATCATAATCATTATGTTTAAAATAGCGACATTTTGTCAAAGACTTCTCCTTTACATTCTCAATATATTTTAATTATTTTTCATAAATACTTTCTTTTTCTAACTTTAGATCTTTAATGCATTTGAAGATTTTTTGTGTATGAACTTTTTTTCTTACTAACTTTTTAGTGGCTTGGTTTACTAAAAAGGCAAGGGAAAAAATTCAATATATTGAAGAAATTTAATGCATCAAAAATACCATGTTCAAGAGTATTGAAAATAAATTTTTTAGTACTTATATGTTATTAAATTATTAAAGATTTATAAACAATTAGTTTTTAAAGAGTTAAAAACCCAAAGAAAGATTTTGTAATTAACCATTTCATTTAAACTTGGTGCTTTTACTAAAGGGAAAAAAAAAACCCCAATGTGTTCAAAATACCCTTTAAAAAAAAAAAAGATAAGAAAAGAAAAAAAATGAGTTAATAACAAAATTCATCTATATATTTTCAACTCTTAAAACAAATAATTTAATACCATACAATTTTATTTTCTCTGTAAATTCTTGACTACCAAGGGTGAGATTTAGAATGAGGAAAATATAGAGAGAGACAAGTGTTTCCTTTTGCCAAAAAAAAAAAAATCTCTCTCTCTTTCTTCTCTTTCTCTCTCTAACGAGTGAAGACTAGGGTTCTCAATCGATTTCTTCTCTTGGGGCCGGAATCTGGTGGTGGTCTTCAGCCTGTCTCTAGTTTCCTGACCTAAGGATCGAGATGGTGATCATATGATAAGGGTTTTGGTAGTGGTGAGCCCCTGAGAGCAGGAGGATGAGTGTTTGGGAAGGAACAAAGCAGGAACGAGATAATTGGAGGTGGTGCATTGTCATCACATGACGAGGAGGTCCTACAGTGACTCAACTTTAGCAACCCAGTTTCTACAAACAATGTGGTTCATTTTTATTGGTTAGGACTCTTTTGTATGTGATTGGTGGGTTTTTTTTTTTTTTTTTTGTCTTGTTTAGGTTTGTATATAATGACGATGTCTTTATTGTCTTTAATCTGGGTGTTTTACTTTTGGTTCTTATTTCTAGTAATAAAGGTGGTTTTCCCACCTTCCACATTTGTTGTTTGTCTGCTAGATCTGAGTCTTGGCAGTGCTTTGGTTCTGCTAGAGTTGTTTCTATGTTGTGTTACTAGTGGCCCTAGTGCCACTGAGTCTTGGCCCTCGATTGATCCGAAACTTCCATCAATTGTCGGGGTTTTGTTAAAAAGAGTTGTACATGTGCTCGATTTCAGTATGCCGAGGTATACACCAGTTATTGGAGCTCAAGCATACGTCTTTTCCTTTAAGTGTCATCAAACTTTGCTGATGGATCCGTTCTTATTGAAGATTTTGCCTCATGTAATATGTTATGTTTGGTTTTTTTGTTTTAATCTTCTTATTAAGTTTAATGAAAATTTCCCTTTCCATAAAAAGAAAGGGTGAGATTTGAAAAAATACATTAAAATGTCAAATTTACCTTTTTAATACCATAGTGAATACTAGACAATATCTGTTGATGCCAAAAACCTTTGGCCCAACACCCGTTGGGATCACTTGTTGTGATCTGCCTTAAGCAATAGCTCTCTACCTGGTTGCCTACAAAAGAGAAGCACCTCGGAGTAAGGGGAACACCAGTTGGGTGTCTGCTAAGGGCATTTCGAAACATAAGTCAGCAATGACACTGATGATCAAGCAGAGAAGCAAAGCTTTGATAAGGAAAAACTGTTCATACCTGAATAAGTGAGGCAATTCTCCATTTATAGGCGTTTCCTATGGGTTCGGGTACTCGGGTGACCCTAATGAGTCATATTCTGAATGGTCCTGGTGAGTAGGTATGCTCCGGGCGCACATGCATTGGACCTCCACTAGATGTGTGCCACGTGCCCTTCCAGTCGGATGATAGGGGCACAAGTACAGGTAAGTACTGGCGTGGGTGGCAAGTACTGTGTTTGTTTGGTCAGGTGGCAAAGGCTGGCGCTAAGGTAGGAGCAAGGACAAGTATAGTAACAGGTAGTGGGATGTCAGGTGTCATGTGGTGCAGGGTAGTAGGCGTGGCATGCTATGTTACAATACTGTTGACAGCATGATAGGAACAGTACGAGGCCAATGGCCCAAGTAGAGGTTCAGTAGTGGTCGGGGAAGTGTCGTCCAGACCAGTACTATGGGCCCTGACAGTAATATGCTCGGGTCTCTGGAGGATGGTTAACTTGAAAACCAACAGTACATCAAAGGTGGTGGTATATCAACCCGATTCCTAGGGAAGAATCCTCAATTGGTTTGTCTGGTCTGGTCGTGTATACACGGTCATCGAATCTTCTGCACTGATCATGAAAATATGTTTATTTGTTCTTACACAGCTTGTTCACCGGTGAACAGGTGGTCTTCTGACGTCAGAGAAATCAATAGGAGCCCCCCAAGCACTTGCGGGTTGATCAGGCCGGGGTTGTTCGTGGACGCATGGTCGCTATTGCTTAGGTGACCAGCGGGTCATCTCGAGATGATGGTCAGATCTGATCCGAGTAGTTCTCACCAGATCTAGTCGTTGTTGTTTTGGTCTGACCTAGTCGAATGCACATTTTACAAAAAACTTCTGACACATGTCAGTTGATGCCACGTGTCGCGCCACGGTTGGTTGATGGTCAGACTGACACTTCAGGATCCGAACCCGAGTTTTCCCGCCTAAATCCAACCCTATAAATAGGCGGTTGGGGCTTCAGTTTTTTCATTCGCATCTTCATTGCTCATACTAACTATCAAGAGCTCCCGACAACAGCCGAGAAGATTGAACGTAATCCACAATCGACGTGTTCGAGAAGTTCCGAGAAAGTAATCCTTTAGTTTTTGCAACAATTCTGTCAAAATGAGCAACCTGTCAAGCGACTCTGAGAACGATAATCTCTCCGGGGATGTCGACATAATAGGCTCCTCGGGGAGCACAGATTCCTCTAATTCTAGCGACCACACTATGTCTTCATCCGAGCAACTAGCGAGGACTCCAGACTATTTGTCGGATGTCTCCAACTTCCCTAACCCAAGAAGATTAGTCACGCCAACTGGGCATGCGCGAGAACATGTCCAACAGCTAAGGAAAATTCTACAGATGACGCCAACCACTCGTCCTAATCACTCATTCATGGATGAGTTAAACGGTGTGTAGGCTCCAGTGCAACCGTCCCGGGTTATGGATCTCACCGAGGAGGAGGATGTAGTAGCGGTGAGAACGGCCGGGCAGTCGAGCACATCCAGTTGTGAAGAAACCCCCGATGGAGGGTCTGAGAGCTTAGGGATTTCAACCCCGCTGGGTGAGCCTATCCAATCTCGCCAGCGTAGTCACAACTGTCCGGTGTAGATCAACAGTATCTTGGTTTATCGGTTGACGGATATGGAGATGGTTGACAGGGCTAGAGGCCGCCCGGTTTACACGGTGGATTACTTCACCTCGGCAGTCACCCCCAAGTACTTGGAGTCATTGTAAGTAGAATTTCAGATCCTAGGCGATGTAGAGATGGTTGTGCTTGGTCTGAACGATCTGCCTTCCCGACCTCTTCCTACCACGTCACCTTCTCAGCGGAGTTCTTCCGAGCTAGCCTACGCCTGTCTTTTCACCCCTTTCTCAGGAGGGAGCTCCAGAGACTGAATGTTGCTCCTATATAGCTGAACGCCAACGCTTATCGGATCTTGATAAGTTGCTTTATTCTCTGGACAAAGTACTTCTATGCAGAGTTGCCGTTCAGCGTGTTCCAGAACCTATAATGGATGAAGACAGCTCCCTCGTCGACCGGATCATATTACTTACAAGGTTACCAGGGAATGTTTGTCGCTGGTTGCCTGGACTCAGACAAGAATTACAAGCACTTGTGGTTCTATGTGACGGGCAAGTGGATGTCTGGTTGGCTAAATTATACTTAGGTGCCATCCGAGGAGTGGGTCCCCTTCACATTCAAAAGGGGGTTATGTGTGGACAAGAGAACCACACACGGAGTCTTCAAACCAGGAAAGGATCGAGAAGCTCCAAGAGAAGGCGGACCCGGAGCGAAATCAAATCCCACTGTTGGCAAATGAAAGTTTGGCCAAGTACAATTGGTTCGGTTCGTCTTCCACATCCGGTTTCCCTCATGACCGGTCACGATCAGTGCGGTCCAAGGAGGAGGTGACAATTGCTGCACCAATGCCCAATCCTGTTGTCCACTATTGTCCGCTATGGGGCAGACGTATTTGTTGCATGATCTGAGGTCCTACGGGGATGCCTACCACTTCAACCTCTGATTTGCGGTTTGGCGGTTTCTCCCTCGAGACTTAGGGTCCGAGGATCGCCGACGAGGACGTGGAGGAGGTGATCCAGCAGCTTTATCCCGCTCGGGGTCTTCAGATCGAAGGTCATCCTGTTTCATAGCTTTTCGTAAAAGGTGTACGGACCAGGTGTTAATTTGTTTCGTATGTTTGTAGAACTGACCATGGCCGACCAGGGGCAGTGGGGGACCAAATGCTCGAATGACCAGGAGAGGGCTGCTCGGTTACAACGAAAGTTTTCCAAGGGGGTGACGGCAACAGGACTCGTTCGGGGGGTTGGGGTTCTGGCATAGTAAGCGGGGTCTCATCCAACCATCCCGTAGCCTGGGTTGGGAGCACTTGGGAAAAGCAGCCCATCAACCGAGTAGACTGCCCGTTTCAGGTGGGAAGATGTGAGACCCCATGATCCACTAGGCGCAGTCACTGGGGTTAAGCCGATAAGGAGGAAGTCGTCCGCTCAAAGGCAGTCGTTGCAAAGTTCGATGATCATCTAACTTCGGAGGTTGTTGAGTCTTTCCGACTCTCCGACCATGTACGGGCCAGCAAGGACATGATTGATAAGTTGGTCGAGGTATTTTTCCTGTCCATCTCGCCGAGTATTTGTTTTGGTTTAGTTTGTTGTCCTAACCAGTCTTGGACTTCGTGTCAGGTGGTCTCCCTCATGTTCTCTGACATCGCTGCAGCCCGCAGCCACTTTAATAGTATAGATGACAAGGTAACCGGGCTAGTCGCTGAAGTAAAAAGGTGGCGAGACGCTGAGAAGTTAGCCTTTGAAAAGGCGAAGAAGGCGGATGAGCAAGCTCTAAAGGCAAAATAAGTGAGAAAAAAGGCCGAAGGTGAGTTGGCCTAGGTTCGTTCCGAGCACTCCCGTTACCTTCGAGAAGTGCTTTTCGCTACCATCGACCAAGCATGACAATAGGTGGTCGTTGACTTCGAGAACTCCCAACGGTTTGAAAACTGTCTCCTCGCCAAATACAAGGAGGGGATGATAGACATGAAAGCCAGTATCACCTTAGCAAACCTTAGCTTGACCGAGTTAAACTAGTCGTTCATGTCTGAGATCTCCGGGGAAACACAGGACGACAGTGACGGCGCGATAGTCGGCAACGATGAAGAGGGTGAAGTGGTCGGGGGCGCCTAGGTGTTCGATGGTGTTTTGGTGATCGAGGAGCCGAAGACTGCTGCTGATCCGCCGGCAACTGAGCAGGCTGGTCTGCCCAAGCAACGAGATGTCCTGCTCTTTTTGTACCTTTTTTTAGGGCTTAGGGGTGCCCAGATTGTACCCCCATATTTCTTGGAATTAATGATATTTTTTCTCTCTGTTTCTACAATTTACTGGTTATACATTAATGTTTTGTACTTTGGTGCCCCCCTTAGATTATGGAGATTTTGTAAGAATTTGACAAGTCTAAAAATGGTCGGATGTACATGCCCAAGTGATCTTTGGTTGGGTGTACCTGCTCTTTGCTTCTTATGGTCGACATCTATTTGCGGGAACCATATATTTCTTTTAAGTGGTCCTTGGACCCCAGGAACAGTGTGGTCTACTGGAGTAGACCTGGTAGGGTGTAACTGCTAAGTGCCTCCTACAGTCGACTTGAGTTTTTCTTAAAATAAACCTTAAGTTAGGCACTTGTTGGCTTCCCATTGCTGGAACACCATCTTTTTTCCCAGTGGTCCTAGGACCACGAGAATAGTGTGGTCTGTCGGGGCAGACCTGGTAGGGTGTACTTGCTCGAGTGCCTCTTGTGATGGGCTTGGATTTTTTTTAAAAGAAACCTTAAGTTAGACACTGGTCGGCTTCCCGTTGTGGGAATCCCATCTTTTTTCTCAGTAATCCTTGGACCCTGAGAACAGTGTCGTCTTCCGGAGCAGACCAAGTTAGCTTTGTTTTTGAAATTAGTTGAGGAAACAAACAGTTGTAATTTAAAAACGCTTGAGGTGGTCGGCATTCCAGGGGTGTTCGAGAACTGTCCCATCTTGGTCGGCTAGTCGATACATCCTTGGTCGCATGACGTCAGTGATCCTGAATGGTCTATCACATTTGGGGCCGAAGGAGCCCAACCCAGGTTCTTAGACTAAGACTTTCTTAAGGACCAGGTCTCCCACTTTTAAAGTCCTCAGGTGTAACCTTTTGTTGTAGTACTTGGCCACCACTTGGATACGAGTGGCGGTCCACATGAGGGCTTGTTCTCTCTTTTCTTCGACTAGAACGAGTTCAGCCATCATCTGCTCAGCGTTGTTATCCTAATTGTTGTTCTCAACCCGGTGACTTGGAAAGCCCACTTCGGCCAGTATGACAGCCTCTACACCAAAGGCCATCGCAAATGGGGTTTCCCCGGTTGCTGTGCGTTTAGTGGTCCGGTATGCCTACACGACTTTGGTTAATTCGTCGATCCATGCACCTTTATGCTTCTCCAGATTCTTATTCAAGTTATCTTTGACTGTCTTGTTGGCAGCTTCTACTTGCCCGTTACTCTAAAGGTAACCCGGGGAAGAGAACACTTTATTGATTTCAAACTGTTCACAAAGAGCGATGAAGCTCGGGTTGTCAAATTGTTTCCCGTTGTCTATGACTATGGTATGTGGGAGCCCAAACCTACGGATGACGTTATTCCACAAGAAGTTGGTGCACTTTAACTTGGTCTGTTGAGCTAGGGGTTCCACTTCTATCCATTTGGTGAGGTAATCTATAGTTACGAGGCAGTATCTGAAGTACGACCTGGCCATCGGCAATGGTCCGATTAGATTGAGTGCCCATTTGACAAAAGGCCACGCACTAACCACCGAGGTGAGCTTCTTCGGGTGAAACTTGATTATTTTTACGAATTGCTGGCACTTAATACACTTTTTAGCGAACTCTTTAGAATCTTTATCTATGGTTAGCCAGTAATATCCTTGACGAAGGCATTTGAAGGACATGGTCTTCCCCCAAAAGTGATTTCCATATACCTCACTATGTATTTCCCTCATCAAATATTCAACCTCAACTGGTCCAACGTACCGCTGATATGGGACAAAATGTCCTCTCCGGTATAACTTTTCATTGATCATGGTGTACCTTGTCGAGGTATTCCTGATTCTCTGAGCATTTTCCTGATTCTCTGAGAGTCGAGATATGGTGAGGTAGTCGATGATCGAGTCCATCCAAGTTCTAACCTTCTCGAAGCAAAGTATCTGTTCGTTACGCTCGATGCCAGGCTAGTTAAGATGTTCTAAGGGGACAGAGGCTAAACCATCTGCATCAATCCCAGAGGCTAACCGCGCTAGTGCATCTGCCTCACGGTTCTCGGACTGGGGTCTTCGGGTATCTGAAGTACGACCTGGCCATCGGCAATGGTCCGATTAGATTGAGTGCCCATTTGACAAAAGGCCACGCACTAACCACCGAGGTGAGCTTCTTCGGGTGAAACTTGATTATTTTTACGAATTGCTGGCACTTAATACACTTTTTAGCGAACTCTTTAGAATCTTTATCTATGGTTAGCCAGTAATATCCTTGACGAAGGCATTTGAAGGACATGGTCTTCCCCCAAAAGTGATTTCCATATACCTCACTATGTATTTCCCTCATCAAATATTCAACCTCAACTGGTCCAACGTACCGCTGATATGGGACAAAATGTCCTCTCCGGTATAACTTTTCATTGATCATGGTGTACCTTGTCGAGGTATTCCTGATTCTCTGAGCATTTTCCTGATTCTCTGAGAGTCGAGATATGGTGAGGTAGTCGATGATCGAGTCCATCCAAGTTCTAACCTTCTCGAAGCAAAGTATCTGTTCGTTACGCTCGATGCCAGGCTAGTTAAGATGTTCTAAGGGGACAGAGGCTAAACCATCTGCATCAATCCCAGAGGCTAACCGCGCTAGTGCATCTGCCTCACGGTTCTCGGACTGGGGTCTTCGGGTCTCTACATGGCTTATAAATTGATCCAGTAGACTCTGAACTTTCCCTAGGTACTTAGCCATTCGTTATTCTTTGGCTTGAAACGTTCTTATCACCTGATTAACGATCAGCATTGAGTCACTGAAAACCTCGATGGCTTCTACCCCGAATTCCCATGCCAGGTCAAGAACAGCTATCGGAGCTTCATATTCAGCTTCATTGTTTGATACTTTGAAGTCGAAGTGAAGGGCGTATCTGGTCTTGTAGTGGTCGGAGCTCATCAGTACTAGTCCTGTCCCGGAGTCCCCCGAGCCTGATGACCCATCCACAAATAGCTTACATCGGGGGAAGTCATGGTTGGTTGTACTGGGACCTTTCATGGCAGGTGCATTGGTGGTCTTCCCCACACCCTTAATACTAATTTGGGAAGTTCGGTGAACTCAGCTACGAAATCGGCTAGGGCCTGCGCCTTGATTATTGTCCGGCGAACGTATTCAATATCAAACTCCCCAAGCTCAAAGGCTTATTTCGTGATTCGACCTGATAACTCCAGGTTTTGTAAAACCTGACGAAGAGGGTAACTAGTTGGGACACGGATGGGGTGGTCCTAGAAGTAAGGCCTCAACTTATGGGCTGATGTGACCAACGCCAAGGCACGTTTTTCCATGGGGGTATATCTTCCTTTTGGCCCCCTAGAACGCCTTATTATTATAATATATCAGGGTCTATATCTTGTTTTCTGCTTTGATCAAGACTGAGTTGACCTCTTTTCTTGACACCACCAAGTACACATACAGTACTTCCCCACTCAACGGCTTGGACAGTAGAGGCGAGCTCGCTAGATACATTTTGAGACCCTGAAAGGCCTCTTTACACTTATCATCCCAGTTGATTTTGCCATTACCCTTAAGTGTTTGGACGAAAGGGTGACACTTATCGGTAGACCTGGACACAAATCGGGAGAGAGCATCTATAATCCCGGTTAGTCTTTAAACTTTTTTAACGGAGCGTGGGAGCTGCAAGTCTATTACAGCCTGTGCTTTGGCCGGGTTAACCTCAATGCCCCGGTGGTTCACCATGAATCCAAGGAACTTCCCGGATTTGACTCTAAAGGCTCATTTGGCTGGGTTCAGCTTAATCTGATACTATCATAGAACATCGAAACACTCTTTCAGGTCCCCAATATGATCACTTGCCAGCTTGTTCTTTACCAACATGTCATCTACATATACCTCCATGGACTTCCTAATTAACGGGGGCGAACATTTTGTTCACCAGTCTTTGGTACATCGTTCCGGCATTCTTTAGATCGAAGGGCATAACTTAGTAACAGTATAGCCCCTGGTCGGTCGTGAATACGGTCTTGGCCTGGTTTGCTCTGCTCATGGGGATTTGGTTGTACCCGGAATACGCATCCATGAAGCTGAGCAACTCGTGACATGCCGTTGCATCGACGCGTTGGTCTATCCGGGGAAGGGGAAAGCAATCTTTTGGGCAAACTTTGTTCAAGTTTGTGTAGTCGATACAGATCCGCCACTTAACATTGGCTCTTGACCAAGACCACATTCGCGCACCACTCTGGATAGCTCACTTCTCGAATAAAGCCAGCGGCAAGCAGCTTCTTTACGTCCTCGTTAATGGCCTCGTACCTGTCCGGGTTGAAAGCCCTTCTCTTCTGAACCACTGGTTTATGCTTTAGGTTCACACATAGTTGGTGACACATCACTACTGGCTTGATCTTGTGCATGTCCTCGTGTGACCATGTAAAGACATCTTTGTGTTCCCAGAGGAACTGTTCCAATCCCGCTCGGATCTCTAGACGGAGCTTTGATCCGAGTAGTACTGACTTGTCTGAGTATTCATGGTCAAGGTGGTATAGGACTAGATCCTCAACAGATTGCGCCCGAATCTCTTCTTCTGACACATGAGGATCTAGGTCACTCAATGGTTTGATTTCGTCATTGGGGGTGTTAATCTCATCGATCTTAAAAATGGTGGTCACCACGGCCGGTTGGGGTACTTTATGGCTCACTTTGTTTACTGTTTTCACGTAGAATTTCCTAGCCCTCTCTTTGTTCCCTCTGAAAATCCTAACTCCGTTAGGAGTGGGGATTTTCATGGCCAGAAGATAGGTTGAGACCACTACTTTGAGTCCATTCAGAGTCGGTCTTCCCAATATAGCGTTGTAGATTGATGGCTTGTCAACGACAAGAAATTCCACCATTCGAATAGCCTTTTCCGGTCCATCACCAATAGTGATCAGGAGGCAAATTAGACCGGCTTTTCGAACACATTTATCGAAAAATCCATATAACGGGGTTTGAATGGGCGTAAAGACTGCTCCACTGATTTTCAGCTTGGTGAATGCGTCCATGAATAAGATGTCGGTGGAACTCCCATTGTCGATCAGGATACGCTGAACAATGTTATCGGTTATCTTGATTTCTCTGACCGATGCGTCACTGTGTGGGTGAAGAAGCTTGTTGGTGTCATCATCAGTGAAGGTGATCGGGACACTACCCTGACGAGAGATCTTTGCGATGTATTCAGCCGTGTTGATATATTCCCCACGTGCTATTTGCCTAGCATTACTGGCATAGCTTCTCCTGTTACTTATCGTATCATCGGTGGCCATTCCCCCAAAAATGGTATGGACAATGTGCTTGGGCTCCCCGGTATTGGTCTGGTCACTCGTCCCTAGAGCAAAGTGTGGTCGGACCTGGCTGGTTCTATTGGCCGCACTTGTCGGGGTAATGGCTTTCTCAACAAACTCTCATAGGTGTCCATCCCGTACGAGAAGCTCTTTCGTGGTCGATATTTTATGGAAATTATAGTACTTGTTCTTATTCTTACGGGCACGGTCTGGTCTGATTGGTGGTGGGTACCGAAGCAGTCCTCTATCGGAGATCTGGTTCAGTACGTGCTCGGTCGTGGCAAAAAAGGGAGTATATTAAATGAACCTTTTTGTAAGTGTTTTAGATCCTGGTGCAGCTTCAGCTTTGCAGATAGTCTTCTCAATTTCTATTCTGATCTGGTCTGTCCCATCCTTCTTGGGCTTCTTCTTCCCAGTGGACTGTGACGTTTCCTCGAGTAACGAGTTCCGCCCTTTGATGTACTCTTCCACTTCGGCTTACTTTTGGGCTATCCCCCTTAAGTGCGCAAAGGTCGGTGGAACATCATAAGCAATTGTCCAAAGTATTTTTTTGTCCCCGACTCCTTCTCAGAAAGCCTGTATGAGTGTGTCATCAGAGTAATTCTTGACTTACATGATGGCCTTATCAAAGCGGTCGAGATACCCTTTCAAAGGCTCATTCTCTCCTTGTTTGATCCTAAAAAAGTACGAGGTCTCCTTATTCCGAGTCTTTGTGTTGAGAAACGCTGACGAGAAGGCATCGGATAACGGTGCCGGTCAAGGTCAAGCATAAGGCTTTATAGAGGGTGGCCTCTATCGCATTTTGAATAAGCATGTGTGCCTGGTAGTTCTACAGGGGCTCATCAACGTCAGTGGAGCCATCATAAGGTGCTATGGTAGGCATTTTAAATCTAGTCGGGTAAGGTGTAGCCATGATTATAGGGGTGAAGGGTGGATCGACTGCTCTGACCTACTCAAGTCCATATCGTTGGCTCATTAGTAGGTCAAGCTGCTCTTGGAGGTGGTTCAGTTTATATTGGTCGTCCGCTTTGACCTTTGGTGGTTTATCGACTAAGCAATCGTGGCTCCGGTTACAAGTGACCCTAGCTCGTCCCAAGCGGTCAAATAAAGAGATTGTGCTCCTGGAGATGTTCACCGTGTCCCTTCAATGTTGATTTGGGTCATATCTTTTTCAGGGTGCCCGGGGTGTGGAGACAGACTTATCGAGGTCTGCTCGGATTCTTGACCGAGTGGTCAGGTTATTGCGACTTCTCAAGCGCTCCCTGTTCGGATTATACTACAAATCTCGTCTCCCACTCTTGGGTTTTCTTGAATGCTCTGGTTACCTGTTTGCCCGATCACTGGACACGGGCTTCTTTATCTCCCAGTTGACCGACGTCGTCCTGCCAGTGAGGAGTCTTTGGCTTCTTCCAACCGTGCAGGATGGAGTAGGGCACCTCGGAACACCCTAAAGGCGACCACGAGTATCCGAATGGTTTCCGTCAAGTTCTGGACATTCCCTGTGAGGATCTCCGTCTATGTGGGCTTCCGGGGTGCTCGTGTGCCACGCCTGCATTGGGCTCACCTAGTGCTTTTAGAGCCGGTCGGAGCAGGGTTCTCTGGGCTCTGATTGTCCTGGTTGTCCTGCTCTTCCATTGGCTTGGTGTGGTATGCAAGTAACGTGGAGGTGTAGGTGAATCGGGAACAAGGATGATTAGGATGTGGTTGCTGGCAAGGCGTGTAGCCTTCTTTCTAGCACCAAAATGTTGATGCCAAAAACTTTTGGCCCAACACCCGATAGGATCACTGAACGTGATCCGCCTTAAGCAGTCACTCTTTGCCTGGTTATCTGCAAAAGAGAAGCATCTCGGAGTACGGGGACACCAGTGGGGTGTCTGTTAAGGGCACTCTAATGCTTAAGTCAGTAATGACACTGATGAGTAAGTAGATAGGCATAACTTTGGTAAGGAAAATTGTCCATACATGAATAAGGGAGACAATTCTCTATTTATAGGCGTTTTCCATGGGTTTGGGTACTCGGGTGACCCTGATGGGTCGTATTCTGAGTGATTCCGGTAAGTAGACATGCTCTGGGCATATGCGCATTGGACCTCCACTAGATGAGTGCCATATACCCTTCCAGTCGGATGATGGGGAGCACAAGTATGGGTTAGTACTGGTGCGGGTAGCAAGTACTGTGTCAGTCCGGTTAGGCGGCGAAGGGTGGCGTCAAGGCAGGAGTAAGGACAAGAACAGTAACATGTAGTGGATGTCAAGTGTCAGGTGGTGCAGGGTAGTGGGTGTGCCGTGTTGTGTTACGGTACTGTTGTCAGCCGGTACGAGACGGCGTGGTAGGAACAGTACGGGGCCGAAAACCCAGGCAGAAGTTCAACAGTAGTCAGTGAAGTGTCGCCCAGATCAGTATTACGGGCCCCGAAAGTAATATGCTCGGGTCTCTGGAGGATGGTTAACTTGAAATCTAGCAGTACATCAGAGGTGGTGGTATATCAACCCGGTTTCCGGGGAGGAATCCTCAATTGGTTTGTCTGTTCTGGTCGTGTATACACGGTCATTGGCTCTTTTCCACTGATCATCAAAATAGGTCTATTTGTTCTCATGCAGCTTGTTCACAGGTGAACAGGTAGTCTTCCGACGTCGGAGAAATTATATTATCAACAATATCTATATACAAACAACTAGTATTAATTATCTATGCGGACAAGTTAAAACAATTGTGCTTTGATTATCAAATTAAGAAAAAAAAATGGAAGGAAAAGTAACAAAAACTCTAGTAACCTTATCCAACATAGCACCTATACTAATTATTAGAGTGGTTTTATTGGACACCTCTTTTGACTTTGTACATTCCCTTTCTAAACACACACCACATTTAATTTCCGTAAAAAATTTAATTAAGGGAAAAAATTAACAAACTTTTAAAAGTCTGAAGGAAAATAATATTACAAATTAGAATTTGAGAAATATTTTGAGAACATGCATAAAATTCCAAAGGAAAAAATGAAGTTTGTTCTATCAATAAGTTAGTCGCGTCTTTACGTCACTTCATTAGAAATTCTTAATTGTGGCCTGTAACTGAATGGAAAACGGTATATACACTGCTCAAGGCAGACCTTTACAGCACATCTGGCGCCATTATTTGGGGGTGATAAAAAAAACAAAACAAAAAAAAAATGTGGGGGAATGAATAAGAATATAGTGGAAAAATGGAGATAATTTAGAAAGTTAAGATGGTCTCAGGAGACAAACTAACTCATAATGAGGTTCTCAATGGCAAATCTTTCTGTTTATGGGTCCAATAATTATTTTTCCGTCCACAGTGGGGTCTACTTGGCAGTTAGTCATGATTATGTTTGGAAAAACATTGATTAGACCTCCACTAATCCCAAAGACCAATAAAGAAAACTGTCTGCTTTGCTATAAAAAATAAATAAATAAATAAAAAAAAATAAAGAAAAACTTACCACCATACCTTGTCCTTTGTTTGCACACATGTATGTATATATATATATATATATATATATTTATGATATTTGATAATGTAAATTTTAATTATTATTAATATGAATTTTTTTTATTAAAAATATGAATTTATGTATTAAAAAATATAAAATAAAGGGTATTTATATTTATTTTAATTATATTTTTTTCTGTGTAAATTAATATTCTTAACAACTAAAATTCATATTTACAATAACTGAAGTTCATATTACCAGATATCATAATAACTAAAGTTCATATTACCAGATATCATCAGGTATCAGATTTAATATATGTCAACTTTAAAAGAGAAGTATATTTGTGTCCATCATGAAATAATACAAATACACTACATACACGTGTGTGTATATATATATAATCATATGTTTAGATTAAATAAATGGTCCTTTAGTTTGAGATAAATAGCCACACCACAATCTTTTCAAAATAAAAGGCTAAGCTTTTATTTAGCGATTGTAAATAATAAGTTTACCCGAGCAAAAACTTACAGATGTTTCTGCAAATGTTGCTTTTCCATTCCCGTTGGCATTGCTTACGCTTTCGAGGATGAATTTCTTAGCATTGTTTATGCAATCTTTTTCGCATCTTGGCAAAGTTGGAGGAAACTTTGGATTGATTATGATTGTGTTTATGCAGTTGATATTCTGAAGTCTCGTAGCATAGATCTTCTCTCTTCCTTGTCATACTTTTATAGCTTCCATTAATAGTTTATCAAGTTTAGTTATATCTTCCAAACGTCACTACAATGACTATACCTCTTGTATTGAAAGTGAACTTTTATAAAAATCTTTCCCTTATTTATTTTTTACACTTTTATCTTCTTGTTCATGTGCGCAAACATACTAGATAAACTCTAGATAACGGATCACGTTAACTATCGAAGCTGAATTAATCATTGCCTCTCAAATGCAAACTAAATGTCCATTTTACCCTCTGCAATTTTCCACCGTCATTTATTTTGGATTAACAATGCATGGTAAGAACGGTTTTTATTTCTTTGTTCCCTTTTAGAAATATATCTATATATATATATAGCTAGGGTAAGCCTTTTAGAAATATATATATATATATATAGCTAGGGCAATCTTGTCAGGGTCTTAAAATTCCGCCAATTAAAATATATGTCTTCTAATTTAGCTAGCTATAGCTGAATTCTTACAAAGACTGGATCTTAATTGTTCATTTTACCCTCTGCAATTTTCCACCGTCATTTATTTTGGATTAACAACGCATGGTAAGAACGTTTTTTTATTTCTTTGTTCCCTTTTAGAAATATATCTATATATATATATATAGCTAGGGTAAGCCTTTTAGAAATATATATATATATATATATATATATATAGCTAGGGTAATCTTGTCTAGGTCTTAAAATTCGGCCAATTAAAATATCTATCTTCTAATTTAGCTAGCTATAGCTGAATTCTTACAAAGACTTGGATCTTAGTTGCCAATATAAAAAAAAACTCACGGGATCTTATAATGCCTTGACATCTAGCAGTCACAATAGGCCAAAAAAAAGAACAATAATAATATATATCTAATAATTCATTAGTGTATGATAAAACCGCCTTATACATGTATGAGACAATAAATCAATTATTGTCATTGATAATATGTGTTTGTGTAAGATATAGGAAGTTCTAGCTACTAATTTGAGGACAGTTTGCACAAAACCAAGACATAGAAAAACTTTGTTGACCTTTTGTCATCACAGAGGTGTAAAACACATGGCTCTTTTAGCCCTAGCAGTTTTCGTACGAGTTTCACGAACGTAGCCGTCCGTTTCGTGATTTTGACTCATAATTAAATTTTTATACAGTGTTTTCGTAATTTATAAAATTTCAAAGTTGAACCAAAAGTTTCTAGGTGTTTTTTTCTAGAGAGAGGTTAGCGACCTACATATAGAGACACGAACGAGTTAGGGACACGTGTCTCGCTTATAAGATTCAATCATTTACAATTATGCTGTCCCCAACGAATTATATCCCATCGCTTCAAAGTTTGACCTAGTTGTCACCTGCGGTATTGATTATTACTACTGATTTTAACGGCTAGTTTGAAATTACACATGACAGAGTTTGTAGTATTTTTTGCCGAGTTATTTTCATTTTTTATATTCTATATTTTGCTATTTTTTATTCAGAGATTATATCTTGTGTTACATTTTTGTTCCATCACATTATATTTAATAAGGAGTTCTTTTGTACGGCATTTTTATAACGACACTTGTAATTTTTTTATTTTTAATTTTTTTTGTGTGTATTACCGTAAAACTAATTGATTCTAATGTAACATTTTTCCGTGATATTTGTAATTTGTACTTATCATTTAAATGGTCCATGTTACAAGATTTAAAATAAAAGGCTTCATATAAATCAACTAGTAGTTATAAGATACAAATAGAATATCACAACTGCTACTCTCCGGACAAGAAAGCTTTCATTTATTTAATATATACAAATTTATGTTATTTCTTAGTCAACACTTAATTTTAACCTAAAAATATCCAAAATACTTTTAAAAATAAAAACTAAAATTAATTGTTGTTTACTTTTTTGCACCCTGCATTTGGTTTTTGTTTGGAGAGTACCATGCATCTTGAAGTTATGTATTTTCATACTGTAAGATTATATATAATACATAAATATAAAAATTTCTCTATTAACACTTAAATTTGAGCTCAAAAATACCCAAATACACTTAAAATTAAAATTAAAATTAATTAAAGAAATTAAAACATAAGGGTATTTTGGGTATTTTAAGGTCAAAATTGAGTGTTGACTGAAAAAAGTTAAGATTTATGTGTAAATTTTTATAGAATTGTATAAAAATACATGACTTCAAAATGTAGTGTGTACTCTTCCTGAATAAAAGCAAAATAACTGGCATACATGGTGAATAATCTAAAATTTATTAAGGGTTTTTAAGGGTATTTACGAATTAAGTATTAACTAAGAAAATGTACATAATTAAGTATAGACTAAGAAAATTTATATACTTGTATATTAAATTTAATTTGATGTCATAAAAATGTAAAATTTCAAAATACAAGGTATAGTTTCTAAAGAAAAGAAAAATACAGAGTACTAAAATGTAAATTATCATTTTGTGACATAATTAATGATCTGAAAGTTGATATGTACACTCATGGTTAGTTAAAAAATGATAATAATCATTAATATTAAAAATATGGGGAATTATGTGGGAGGAATAAAAAAAAAAAATATCTATCATTAAAATAAATTTTTGAATAGTAGATTATATCAGAATTACCCATGAGATTTAAAAATGAAATTTGATTGAGTTAGAATTGGAATTTAAAATCTAGAGTTTCTGTCACGCATAAAGGGGTGAGAAAGTTAACTAAAAGAAAATGTTTTTAACAACCCGTAACGTGAAAGCACTTGATGATTTTCCATATGATTTTGAGGGGGAATTGAAATGGTGAGGGAAAAGTGATCGTAATTCAAAATTTGGTGTGATGGGATGAGAATTTTTAAAGTTAAGAAGACAAAGTAAAAATCATCTCATAATTCGAAGGATATCTGTGTGAATAATCCTAGAAATTAACATAGTGTAATAGATGACAGTATGAAGTTAGCGTATCTAGTTATGTACAGACATATATTCCTAGTTATTGATCAAAATATAACAAACTTGTCAATTTTCTAGTACGTAAAAGTAAGGCTTCCACCCAAAAAAAGAAAAACGCGTAAAAAAGTTAGGATATATGTAATTATCTGAACTTTGATCTGTATAATAATACTTTTATATAAGTACATATAACAACAATGGCATGCTCAGAAAGAAGATTGTGGTTTCAAGAAGTTTGATTAAATTGACGGAAATTAACGATCAACAAAGAGATATGATTAATTGGTGATTTTGAAAATCAAAGTTTTTATAATTTCATGTTCAAAAGAAAATGTTTCATTATAAATGTGCGTGTATATATATATCAAATGTTGGGATCGTTAATTGTCTTCTCTGAAGAATTATTTTTTTTATTATCATTTACTTTTTGTTTGTTTTGTCATTAAAGTTAAATTTTGAATTTTATATTTTTGTTTTCTCTACTTATTCTTTAAAAACAATTCGAGTTAACGGTTTAGCTTCTTTTCTCCATTTAATTAAAAAAACATAACAATAATGAATTCATCATTAATTTCATACTAACAATATATTTTAATTACTTTATTATTATAGAAAACATATATCATGTTAAATCTCAACATTTACATGTAGTTATGAAACACAACGGAAGTTAAATCCGAAACATAGATAGATAGAGAGTGAAATTCAACCCAATTTCTGATCAGGATAAAGGATCAATGTGAAATGAAGTGCTTCATGAACTTTTTTTTTTTTTTTTTTTTTTCTATTTGGTCTTTAGATAAATAATTCATATACCGTGCATATATTTATTGTTAAATAGTTATTCTAGTTACAACTTTTTCACGTGTATGTTTTTGTTTTGTAACTAGCCAGACATCATAGCAGTATGAAACTAATATTTACAGGAATTTGCAACAATTTTCCGGTTGCCTTTCTAGAGATTCAAAATACAGAATATATATATATATATATATATATATATATTAAAAGTACAAGTTGCAAAGTCATGCAAATTATTACATCGTATATATTTGTTCTATACGGCTACAAAACTGTAAAGAAAATCCAAAAATTATGGGTTCAGCCTGTATAATCTAATTTGAATTAAGCTCTAAATCATATTTTATTTGTTCTCTCTTTGAAACATCAACTTTATTTAAAATTTAAGCTCGACTTGATTCACTTCAATTATACTGATTTGAACCTATTTATCAAACGCTTGTGACTTTATTTTATTTCCTTCGTGCATTACCTTTACAAATCTAATAAAGGAAAGAAAGCCTCGACCAGTAATAAACGTTGGGAACGTTTATGGGTGGTGAGTACCAAACCACTGCATGGCGGTAAACTTAACAATAAATTAGGCTCATCTAAGTTAATATGTCAACGAATTACATGATTAAATATTGGACCAATTTAATTGCACTAGGACAGAGTCTTTAATTTATGGCAACCGCAGCAAAAAAAATTGCCATTTTCAATTTTAAAAAAAGGATAAATTGCTTATTTATTCCCTAAACTCTTAACGTTTTGTTGTAATTAGAATGCCTCTAAATTGCGACAATGGTCCTTTCCATTAATTTTTGAACGAAATATGTTAGTTATGTGGTCAAAAAGTAACGCTAACTTCAGATTCCACAAAAAAATTAACGAAAAAGACTACTGTAGCAATGTTTTTAATAGTTTATGATCATTCCAGCTACAGAAAAGAATGCCTAAACTATTAAAATGTTATTATAATAGTCATTTTTGTTAATTTTTAAACTGAATCTGTTAGTAATTTGGTCAAAAAGTAATATTACCTAACATATTCTGTCCAAAAATTAACGTAAAGGACTACTATAACAACATTTTAAAAGTTTAGAGGCATTGCAGCTAAAAAAAAAAAAGATTTAGGGACCACAGTTGCATAAAATTAGAAGTTCATGTATCAATCTTGCAATTTATCAAAAAAAAAAAAAAAAAGGACTATTTGGCAGGGTTTTTTTTTTTCTTTAGATAATTTACTATTTGGGAGGTTAAAACAAATGTTACTCACTAATGTTAGGCAATTAGTTCAATCATCATTCTCATGTAGAAATCAATAACCAACTAGCTAGCAGTCTACAACAACTTTATTAGGTGCGCTTTTTGGTCAAATAGTAGAAAATTTTGCGAATGGCCACCGCATAATTCAAATTTATGACTCCTCATTGGATGGTCAACTCTGCAAAGGACATGAACACGACCGTTAGAAAGGGGAAAAAAGGGGAAATAAGTAGAAAATGTTCTGTTGGTTGGTAGACAAAGGGAGGGAAACAACATGAATTTCCATATCTTGGAAACACTAAAGAAATAGAAAGAGAAGACTTAAATGTATGTCTCAAAGAAAAAGGGTCCCAACAATGTGGGATAAGTTATATCTGCACTATATTCCTATGAACTTTCAGTGTGATAAATTGTCCCCTAAATTTCATATTTAACAATTAGTCCTCCTAAATTTGTCAAACATCCTTCCAAAAAAAAAAAAATGTCAAACATCAAACGCTAGTTAAATTGCTCACGGAAAGAAGGGGGTTAACTTGTTGGAAGTAAAAAGTTCAGGGGGTAGTTATCAAAGCACGAAAAGTTTTGTGGTAAAGTGCTAAAATATTAAGTACAAATGGGCATTTACGTTATCAATGTAAGTGTCAATACAATTTTGAACTACATTGCAACAACTTGTGACAAGTTTAGAGCGCTAGCTGTCAAAATTAAAAGGTTGGAGGTAATAGCCCAAATAGTTCCTGAACTCTTTTAAGATGTGACACTTTGGTCTTTTGTTTTTTGTTTTTTTTTTTGTTTTGTTTTTTTGTTTTTTGTTTTTTGTTTTTTGTTATGCTGACCTTTAAACTCTCTAAAAATGTGACGGTTTGGTACTTTACGTCCAATTTTGTTAAATTTCTAACGGAATGAGTCATGTGCATTGCATATGATCAAATTTGAGAGGGTATTTTAGTAATTTAATAATAATTACTACAAAAAATTAAAATAATAATTAAAAAATTAAAATTCTCTCTCTCTCTTCATTTCTCAAACTCAGATCGACGATATCGTTGAAAGGGAGGGGGGCGATAGGTAATGGAGAATAAGGAGGGCATGAGTTCAGCGGCAGCGGTGGTGGGGGGAGCCAACCCAGATCGAAATTCCTTTTTTTTTTAGAGGGGGGGGGGGGGGCGAAACCTAGATAGGAACCTTTGGGGGGTGGGCTGTTGGGAATGCCCTAAGAGTGAAAGACATTTTAGTTATATTTCATTGATTTTGAAATAATTAATAATATATTTGAGGTTTTTTCATTACATCTTTGCTATACTATCCCATTTAGATTTACATGTTAAAATAAATGTAAGCAAATATGGCTCATTGACTACTTAGTGTTTAAATTGTTAGAATGTTGCATGCAATGGATTTTTGAATGCGAGAAGACAACACTTTAAAGTAAGTAGTTTAAATCTATAGTCCGTAGTCTATGGGGTTAGAGTGAGCATCTAACTCATATAAAGACTATTATGTTGTCTAAAGCCAATTGAGGAGATGGTTTGTCTTGACCATCTAGAGCGAACCGACTCCCAAGTAGAGATATAAATATATTACTTAGCGGTGGTGATATATTGGAATAGACTAAAGTGTAATTAATCTATAAGTCCACTTGATTAGATTAATTCACTTTTGACGTTCATTAGGTAATAACCTTAATCCTGAGTAAGTAAATGACTTCATGTTAATGACATGTGTACTTTGATGTTCCAAAGGCTAACACGTCTCAGAGTAGTAAGCTATTAGATTGGTTTGTTGGATACATTACTTATATTCGATGTAAACTTTGCTTATAGATATGGAATCATAGCTCCCATAAAGAGTAAAGGTTATCCTCTTAACGACATTATATAGGTTGTGAAAATGGACGAGACCTCGAGTCATTTGCTGGGCAAATGACTAATTATTCACTTTGGATGAATAATCATTTTCTTATTTGATGTGTAATGGATCTTCAAAATAGTGTTATCAAAAGGTTGAACGGATTTTAATTTTAAGTTGATCATGGATATCCAATGAGGGTATTACATATATGACAAGGTTATTGGACTGTTGCTTTATACTAGCTTACGTAATATGATATATAATTGAGAGTACAGTTTCAGGTTTATAGTGGTATGATTCTAAAACTAATAATTGTGTAATTAATTTATTTGGTATAGAATAATTAATTACATAGATTATTGGAGCTCATATTATATATGTCAAATCGGTCCCTTTACTAGCTCAACATAATTCCTTAACGGATGATAATCAATTAGTATATTCATTATGGGTTCTTGGACTTAGTGAAGAGAAAAATCCGAAACACCTCCCCCAAGACGTAGTTTTTTTTTTTTTTTTTTTTTTTTTTGCTAAGAATATAATGAGAATTTTGTTCCATTTAATTAATTGAATAAATATTTATTTGAAGATAAGATTTGAAATTTAAATTAATTATATTTATCTTTTGTGATAAATATGAGATTAATTTAAATTAAGAGATATGGATAAATTAATTATTTGGATAATTAATTTAAATATCTAGGTAATCTTATCTTATTTAAATAAATATTTTAAATTAAATATGGTAGTTATCCTTTTTGGATTTGAAATTGAAACAAAATCTTATCCTAGTCTACCTTGTGTAGGCGTTTTTTATGAGGATAAATGAAGGAAAATGTTTTCTCCTTATTGATTTAATTTGGTTAATTATTATCTAATTATTTAATTCAAATAAAGTTGCCATGATTTTATTTTTAATTTAAATTGGAGTTATGGAACATTATCCATGGAGATAAAATCTTAAGATAATTGGAAATAAAAAAATTTGAATTAAAATTTGAATCTCCTTGTCTTATTCAAATTCAAATTTTATCTAGTCCATTCACTATAAATAAGACCTAACGAGCTCATATTTTATTTAGACCAAAAACTCTAAATTGAGCGAGTTTATTATTATTCTTCCATTATAGTATTAATAAGCTACAAGAGTTCTGGGTAGTTGGAAGGAGAAAGCTGTGCACAAATACCAATCGAAGGACTGAGTGCTCACACACTCTACCATCCAGGAATTGGAGAATTGTAAAAAAGGCTAGTTGATTGAAACTCTTTCCGATCACAACCTCCAGCATTCCTGTTGTCTTCACTCAAGGTATGTAGATTGTAGAATAATTTATTGTATATGGCAACATGAGTTAGTCCGATCTTAATAAAAAAAAATTTAAAATTTCGTTGCGTAAATTACCAATTTTCCTACAAATGGTATTAGAGCCAACTCATGATTATGCCATATATATAAATTAGACAATCTAATTTTCTCCTTAAACTATATATGGAATTAATATTTTTTAGAGAATAGCATTTTAGGGTTTCTATTATGTTGTTATCATGGATTATGTATGATATATGCGGTTATTTTAATTTTATTATAAGCATGCTCAATTTTGCCGGTCATGGTTCCTTGGAATTTAAAAAAATTGTATCTAGGATTTTTCATGTAACCATGAGAGCGGTTATCATTACCATAATTTTTTTGTGGATTTTTTTATTTATTTGAATATTTAGAAAATTTGTACACCGAAAACTGTATAGACTTTTTTTTTTAATGTATTTTATTCATGGAGGAGATGAAGATTGAAGAACTTAATTTATTTTTTCCAAAAAAAAAATTCACTTTTTATTTAATTTTTGATATTGGACAAATTAATATGTGAAAGTCCTAATTCAATTAGGGTTTCATAATTAAGGGCTTGGTGCACAGACCAGCATGCGCGCCAATTGCGTGCGCTGGCCTGACCCGTAGGCTTCAGCCTGTGGACTGGGCGCAGAACAACATACACGACCTAATGCGGACATTGGGGCCAGCTGTGGGCACAAGCCTACAGCTTTATGTGCCAGGCGCTCGCACAGCCTTGGCTGTGCGCATACAGTACCCCACAGGCTTGGGCCTGCGGGGTGGCGCCCAATGCCCAACCCGAAAAGGTTGGGCAAGCTCTTCATGTCCGAGTGTCAAAATTTAAATTTAAATTATGTATAAAAATATGTAATTTTAATTAAATTTAAAATTACATATTATTATACATGATATTTAAAATTGCTTAAAATTTGAATTTTTCGGGATTTAAATTTAAAGGAATTTGTAGGATGAGAAATAAATAATGGAGATGTGTGGAGATGGATATGTAAAGATGGAGCGAAATTCAAGACCCAAAGAATGTTTTGGATGTAATTTTGTAATCATTATTTTTCTTTTTTCTAGGATGGGACCAAGGTTAAGTTATTTATTTTTTCGTCATTTATTTATTCTATGTTTTATCGTTGATGGATGAATATGTTTGATGGATGTTTGTTGTACGTATTTGATAACAGTCATATAAGATAGATGAATGCTGATCATGCTATATTAATCATACATGTCATTAAAAATTTGCGTTGTTTTAAAATATTGAGTATGAGAGGGTTTCAAACAAAACCCATGGCCTCCATTGTTGATCCATATGTGAAAGCATGGTAACGCCTCGAGTTAGTTCTGCCCTAACCACACCCCTCGGTAAGTGTTTACCGCCGTCGATATATTGGGTTGGATCTCCTACGTAGGTAAACATGTTTGAGCATGTTTTATTTGAGACCATTCCTCGATGGCTCAAATAGCACATGGATCAAATTTCGGAAACAATGGTTACATACTCAAGACTAATTTAATCATTAACCTTCCCTAGAAGCTCTGTTAATTAAATTGGTGGCCAAATAAATGGTTACTAATATGTATCTTAACCTTGGACGATTTAAGGCAACGTATATTAATTAGACGAAGTCCATGTTTTCGGCTATTTGTTTCATGATCACCCATTGGTGGCTTGGAGCAATAAATGCTACAAATTATCGTCGCAATGCTACATTTTTTTTTTCTAAGTTTTTCATGGAGGAACATATTTATGTTTTATTTGCTAAATCTTTTCTTGTGCATTGATGTGATGATCATATATATTTATTTTCAATTCAAAATGTCACCGGCACCTCTGATTTCAATTCTTACTAAAAACAAATTAAATGGCAATAAATATAAAGACTGGAAAAGAAACTTGTTAATAGTTCTCAGCTGTGAGAGACATAAGTTCGTACTATACGAACCTTGCTCACTCGGGCCACTTTTGGATACACCTCTTGAAGAGGTCCCTGTCATGTTTACTCATTGGAAAGAATCCAATGAGATAGCTCGATGCTGCATTTTGGCTAGCATGACAAGTGCTTTACAAAAGCAACATGAAACCTATCAAGTTGCTAGGAAGATCATGGATAACTTGGAGGACATGTTTAGAAGCCAAGAAAAATTGGCTCGACAGCCCGTTATTACAAGTATTATGAACTCTAAGCAAAAGGCGGGTGCTCTGGTAAAGAATCATATGCTTATGCTTATGGGTTTCTTTGTTGAAGTTACCGAAACTGGTGCGGAGTTGGACTACAACACCCAAATTGAGATGGTGTTTAAAAATCTTTCAAAGGATTTTATCGGCTTTAAGGCCGTATATAACCTTCGTAACAAAGAGTTTGGACTCATCAAGCTCATGAGGCAATTGCAAACTTATGAGCTTATGATCAATGATCGGGTACTAGTCCAATCCAAGGAAGATGCCAACTTAGCTGTTGCCACATCTTCTAGTCCTTTGGGGAACAAGAAGAAGAAGCAAAAGCAAAAGAAGCAAGAGGCTTCTAGCTCTTCCATTCCTCTTGTTTCTGACGGGAATAAGAACAAGATCAAGAAGCCTAAGGACCCTAAGAAGTCCAAATGCTTTCATTGTGGTAAGGTTGGAGACTTTAAGAAGACTTGCAAGGAATTCCTAACTACCAAGGGCAAGAAAGGTAATGATCTTCTTTACTTAGAAGCTTGTTTGGTGGAAAAGTCAAAAGACACTTGGGTCATTGATTCGGGAGCCACTAATCATGTTTGTGTTTTTCTGTAGGGGTTCAAAGAAATGAGAAGTCTACATGATAGGATCCTCTCATTGCGAATCGGGGATGGTAGCTTGGTGTTAGCGAAAACAGTGGGAGACGTGCATATTTACTTTGATGAATTTAGGTGTATTTTATTGAAAGACTGATTTCATGTTCCTAATTTTAAGAGGAACCTTATTTTGGTTGCTTGTTTAATTAATGATTCTTATTTACTTTCGTTTATTAAAACAGTAATTATTCGCAAAAACAAGTCTTTTATCTGTTCTGGTTGGATGGATAGTAATCTTTATTTTATCAAACTTGAAATACACTTACTGTTTGACACTGAATTAATTAATAACTCTAAAATGTTTAAAATTTCTCACTCTAACAAGGCATATCTTTGGCATCTAAGACTTAGTCATATTAATCGAGAAAAGATTCAAAAATTAGTGAAAGACGGTCCTTTGGATACTTTAAAGGAGTTACATATTCCACAATGTGAATCTTGCTTTGAGGGAAAAATGACTAAGAGTTCTTTTGGAGCTAAGGATACTAGGGCCAATGATCTCCAAGAGATAGTGCACACCGAACGTATGTGGCCCCATGAACGTCGAGGCGTGTGAAGGGTTCGAGTACTATGTTACCTTTATAGATAACTACTTGAGATATGAATATGTATACCTAATGCACCATAAGAGTGAAACCTTTGATAAATTCAAAGAGTATCGTATGCAAATGGAAAAGTAATTGGGTAAATCTATAAGGACACTTCGATCCGATCGAGGTGGTGAATATTTCTCCGATTAATTTCTAGGACATCTTATAGAGAATAGGATTTTATCCCGATTGACTACACTGGGAACTACATAATAGAATGGTGTAGCTGAGAGGAGAAATAGAACCTTGTTGGATATGGTACGATCCATGTTGAGTTATTCAACGATACCATTATCTTTTTGGGGATATGCACGACAAACGGCTTGCTATATTCTAAACCAAGTTCTAACTAAATCAAGGCCTAAGATTCTGTACGAGTTGTGGTGTGGTAAAAAACTCTCCCTTGCTCATATAAGAATATGGGCTTGCCCGGCACATATATTGGATGGGGATGCGAAGAAGTTAGAACCATGTTCGGAGTTATGCATATTTGTATGGTATGCTAAGGGAACTAAATGAGGTCTATTTTATAACCTGAAGGAACAAAAAGTCATTGTTTCAACTCATGCAACTTTTGTTGAGGAAAGTTACATGAATGACTTTAAGCCTCGAAGTAAAATGGTGCTAGAGGAAATTATCAGGTGATAAAATTGCTCCACAAGTTTCGGTCTTGGACCCTAGTCCAAGTTCTAGTGAAAGATCCACAAACAATCAATAATCTAGGGAGCTTCGACGTAGTGGGAAAGATTTTAGGAAACCAAGTTTCTTCATGTATGATGCTGAAGTTTACCAAGCTGAAGCTCATGAATATGATGATGACACTATTACCTATGGTGAAGCTGTAAATGATGTTGATGCTAAGTTTTGGAAACAGGCCATGAGCAATGAGATGGATTCAATGAAATCCAATTCCATATGGGAACTTGTAGACCTACCTGAAGGGATAAAGCCCATTGGGTGCAAGTGGGTTTACAAGAGGAAGAGGAATGCCGAACAGAAAGTTAAAACTTCAAGGCTAGACTTATAACAAAGGGATACATGCAAAAGGCCAGCGTCGACTACGACGAAACCTTTTCAACTATTGCAATGCTAAAGTCTATTTGCATTCTTCCCTTCATTGTTGCGGCTCTCAATTATGAGATCTGGCAAGTGGACGTCAAGACGGCATTCTTGAATGGTCATCTTGATGACAACCGGACGGGTTCGTGGTGAAAGGCCAAGAGAACAAGGTTTGCAAGTTGCTTAGATCCATTTATTGATTAAAGCAAGCATCCCGCTTATGGAGCCAAAGATTTGATCAAGCGATCAAGGCCTTCAGTTTTAAGTAGAACATTGATGAACCTTGTATTTATAAACATATAAAGGATGGCAATGTAGTCTTTCTGGTTCTTTATGTTGATGATATATTACTCATTGGGAATGATGTGGGGAACTTATCATTAGTCAAATTTTGGTTGCCTCAACAGTTTGACATAAAGGACTTAGGAGAAGCTAATTGTGTTTTAGGAATCAGTCTCTTTAGAGATCGAAGGAACAAAATGATAACTTTGTCCCAAGTTTCATACATAGATAAAATAATTGAAAAGTTTGCAAAGCAAGAGGCAAAGAAAGGTACTCAACCTTTTAATGCCGGTTTGACTCTTTCATTGGATGACTATCTCAAGACATTCGACGAAAAAGAGCATATGAGTTAGGTCCCTTACACATCAGCTGTAGGTAGTCTCATGTACATTATGCTTTGCACTTGCTCGGATTTTTTTGCAGTGGGTATAGTGAGTCGATATCAGTACCAAGCATTGGCAAGCCGTGAAGCATATACTCAAGTATCTTAAGAGAATGAGGACCTATATGCTGATATATTCTTGAGGGGACCTAACACCCGTAGGATATACAGATTCAAACTTCCAAAATTGTAGGGATTCGAGGAAATCAACTTCAAGATCTGTGTTCTTACTTAGATGCGGCACCATTGTGTGGAGAAGTGTGAAACAAGGGTGTACTGCTGACTCTATGATGGCAGGGAAGTCTGTGGCTACAGTTAAGACTTCTAAAGAAGCAGTTTAGCTCTGCAAGTTCTTTACAGACCTTGAAGTCATTCCAGGTGTTGACAAGGCTATCACACTTTCTTTAAAGACCTTGAAGTCATTCTAGGTGTTAACAAGGCTATCATACTTTATTGTGATAACAGTGCGGTTGTTGCCAACATAAAGGAATTGAGGCACCATATAAGAACCAAACACATAGATTGGAAATACCATATAATTAGAGAGTACGTGGAGGATGGAATAGTGGATGTATATAAGATCGCGTCCGAGCACAACATTGCTAATCCCTTTACTAAGACTTTGGTGGCTACTTTGAAAGGCACGTAGAGGTGATGGGGATGTGAGACATGACACATTTATTGGCTTAGGGCAATGGGAGATTGTTGGGAATGCCCTAAGAGTGAAAGATATTTTAGTTGTATTTCATTGATTTTGAGCTGATTAATAATATATTTGAGGTTTTTTCGTTACATCTTTGCTAGACTAACCTCATTTCGATTTACATGTTAAATTAAAATGTAAGCAAATACGGCTGATTGACTACTTGGTGTTTAAACTGTTAGAATGTTGCATGTAATTGATTTTTGTATACGAGAAGATAACGTTCTAAATTAAGTAGTCTAAATCTATATTTCGTAGTCCATGTGATTAGAGTGAGTATCTAACTCATATAAAGACTATTACGTTGTCTAAAATCAAATTGGGAGATGGTTTGTCTTGACCATCTCCAGGAGCCGACTCCCAAGTAGAGACATAGATATATTGCCTAGTGGTGGTGATATATTGGACTGGACTAAATTGTAATTAAAGAAGGCTAGTTGGTTGAAGCTTTTTTTGATCACATCCTCTGGCATTCCTGTTGTCCTCTGTCAAGGTACGTAGATTGTAAAATAATTTATTGTATATGGCATCATGAGTTAGTACAATCTTAAGAATTTTTTTTTTTAAATTTCACTATATAATTATCCCTTTTTCCTACCGGGGGGGGGGGGGGGGGGGGGGGGGGGGGGGCAACTCTCTCTACTATGGGTTTTGAGAATCTGGTTGGGGGTTGGGGGGGACAAACCCAGAATCTGGTGGTTCGGATTACGGGGTAGAGGGTTCGGATTTAGAGGGAGGGGGGGTAGATTTGAATTCGGATTCCGGGGGGAAGGGTCTGGATTCATTAGGGGGGGCAAATCGGTGTTTGTTGGGGGGGGGGGGGGGCGATGATGAAGACCGGGGGGCCAGACCCAGATCAATATTTGCCCGAGGGCGGCAACACTGGGTTTTGAGTTTGGATTCATTGCGAGTGGGGGGGCGACAGTGAAGAGGCGAGCCTCAGATCTATGGGGTGGGAGAGGGAGGAAGGGGAGGAAAGAGAGGGGGGCTGGGTTTGAGTTCAGCTCTCTTTCTCTCTCTCTCTCTTTTATTTTTTATTTTTTATTTTTTTACTGTTATTGATATGAATAAGGGTATTTTTGTCTTTTTAAGGTTAATTGAGCTCATATGATGGCTCACATGACTCATTCCGTTAGAAATTTAATGGATTTGCACGGAAAGGACCAAACTGCAATCTTTTTAAAGAGTTTAGGGTTAGCACAGCCAAAAACAAAAATAATAAGGATCAAAGTGTCATCTTTTAAAAAGTTTAGGGACTTCACCTATGATTATCCATAGTAAAAGATCTTTTTTTATGATAGTTTCTTAAAAACTTGTTGTCTAATGTGCTACCAAGAGACTGGCGTGGACATGTTTTCAAATACTATTCTATTGAAGATTACTTTTAGAATGCAAACACTTTAGTAGCAACTCTCAGTGTTTCAGCAAGTACTTAATGTTAAAATAGGGTACTTGAAAAGGAACCGTGTGTTGACTTTGAGACATTATTATCAAGTATGTTCGACATTTTATTTAATTTGTTTGTTTTCATATATTTTGTTACAGTAAGATAAATCACGATTATTTGATTTTTGGTAATATTCTCGATTATGTATATGTTGGGACAATATACAAGAAGACATAATCTTGATAATTAAAAGCATAAATACTTGTTTATCAACTGATGAATAAAATTAGACACTCTATTCTACAAAGGTTGTGATGTTGTCTACTTCAAATTGGTGGAATAACTTATCTTACCTATTCGTAAACATGTTCCAAAGTAGAGACATCTACATATTGGAAAATGCATTGAACATAACCACGATGAAATATGTTCTTTATCAAATACCTCGTTATAAAAGAACTTGTGTTCTAAGGATAAATTAATGTATTTATCTTCAATAATTGATCTAGGGTGCAGTTAAACATAATTTAATGGTAAATTTATATCAGACTTCATCATGTGGTGTAATATTCAAATCCCTCCATCATAATGTTGAAAAATATGAAAACGAGCCAAGTAATATTTTTGAAGAGAGTAATAGTAAATTATAACCAAAAATTTTAAATATAATAACAAATAGCATAGTCAGATTTATGATTACACATAATCTTGAGAATATCTCTCCTCATTCCTCCTCTCTCTTTCTCTTTCTATCTTTAAACTATGCACAGTTGTCCCGTAGCCAGAAATCATTTGCTGCCCTGTTGCCAGACCGAGCACGTGTCTCATCACTAAACCTTTCAGTTGGGTTTTGATCACGAAGGCGAGGGTCGGCCTCACGATCTTTACTGTGGTAGCCTTGCAAACTTGTCCACTTAGGCCGTCATCTACAGAGAAGTCATCGATGTGTGACAAATTTACTAGAAAATCCTCCAAGGATTTACTAGAAAATCCACTTAGTAAATAAACTATTTTCGTCAGATAATTAACTTCGTCGGAAAATCTTCACGAACAGAGCACGGAGCTTTGTTGGCACGAAATTTCCTCCACCTTCTCCAGCTAGTGGACACCTTCGTCACGAGATCTACAAACACCATCGATATGCAGAAGGAAATGGAAATGCATCGTCACTTTCATCGTGATCCCACTAGAGTGCCAATATCGTTGCACCATCGGAGCTCTGCAGTTTTAGGGAAAGTGAGACAGGGAGAAGGGAAAGCATTGTGGAATTTCACTCACAAGTAATTGATTAGTTATAATTAATGAAATTATTAGTTGAATGCAAGAAATTACCTACTCATCTCTTTCGATAAACTAGTACCCAATATTTCTATAAGAAATTAATTAACATTAATTCATTAAGTTCAAGCATTCAAAACGACTAGAAATGCACAAATGCTTTCCTATTATTGATCAAGACGTAAATTCCATCAGCCAATTTCATTGAAGTCCAACAATATCACATACTGGTCCCACATCGACGGGGAGTAAAAAGATAAAATGACTTATAAGTGCCTATGGTTCTATTCGAGTTAGCAATTGCATGGAAGTTGTCACATAATGGTCTCACATTCATGGGGAGGGAGGAGATAAAGTGTCTTATAAGTGTCCATGAGTTCTTTTCCAGTTAGGAATTGCCTGGAAGTTGTAACTTAGTGGGGTCTATTTATGGGTCCATCTAGTTCTTCCTTCTGAAGGCCTTTTATGGTCAAACTGACAGTGTGTTTTACATGTTGTACTTTTCTTGTATATCAAAAAAAAATAATATATAGATATATATATCATAATGAATGACCCATTCACTGGAAGCACTAAGCACACAATAGGATAAACAATTACCACAATCAATAATCAATACAAGAGTGCAAAAATAAATTCAAAATTCACTAATAAGATCCATTGGAACCATAAAACAACTAATATATAAATGAAATTAAAAATAAAATTAAGTAAATCAAAAGTTCAAATACCACCAAACTACAAAAACTAAAGAGAGAAAATAAAATGAAAAGCCCCTTTAAAGTTGTCACTAACTCTTCAAGCTTTTTTCTCCAAAATTTCTCCTCCTCCTGTCTTTAAAATGCTATCACCTTTGAGAATTATTAAAATAAAAATATAAAACTGAAAATAAAAATAAAAATCCTAAAGCTAAAAGCCCTATCCAACTAAATTTTCTTTTTTCTATTGCTACCACCCAAAAACTCGCCCAGCAGCTCCCTCCCTATTTCTTCTTCTTCTTCTTTTTTTTTTTTCAGGAAAGCTGGGGCACAATTTGGACTTCTTGTGTTTTTTTTTTTTTTTTTTCCTTTCCTTTTAGCAGGAAAGGTGGGGCACAATTTGGACTTTTCGTATATGGCTGGGACTCGTGTCACAACACTAGTGGAGCGCTGATAAGGGCTAGACATGTGGCCGATTTTCGCTCTGGAGAGGCGCGGATGCATGCAAGGATCTGTGAGCGTAGCTGCAGCGGATCCGGCAAGCATGTCACGGGCGCTGATGCAGATACTCTGTTGTCTAGACGTGGAACGCACGCGTGCCTCTGGCGTGATCCGATGGGTATCTGGAGGCGTATGAACTATGAAGGATGCGTGAGGCCTATTGCACGTGGGTCTGAGCTAGTTTCAAGCTCTAATTTCAAGTTTTAATCATTTTGAAGCCATTCGGTGACCATTTGTCTCCCATTTGAGTCCTTAAAATCACTTTTTGCCTATTTTCGCCTTTTTAACCCTCACAAATAAAATAAAATAATTTAATTATATTAAGGTGTAAATTAAAGAAAATTCTCAAGAACATAGCTCAATAAAATGAACAAAAATAGTGGAATAACTCTGTTTCATTAAGTATCAGAAAGAGAGACACAGACCGGGGAAAGAGAGAGAGAAAGATTGGTGAGTCAGGGGGTAAAATTAAGAGAGAAATAAAATTGTTATACTTTATTATATTTTAAAAAACATGCTATAAACTTAAAAGTACTTATAAAACATGTTATATCCTGCAATTTTCCTGAAAATAAGTATTTTAGGTCTAGAGTTCCCTACACTTAGTTACCAAAATCGAAGGATTTACTTCCTATTATCTCTCAATGTAATTATGTATTCCTTTAAAAGAAATAGAGAATATGCTTAGGAATATTTTTTAATACTTTTTTTGAATTTGTAGGTGAGAGGATTCGAATTTTACACATTTAGATATAATCAGGTATGATATTACTATTAAGTTATGCATACACTCACTTTTTTAATGTTATTCGCATAAGCTAAGAAACAGAACTCTAATGATAAAGCTCTCTTTTGCTTTAGTAGAATTTTTTTTTATCATCTTAATTTTTAAACTTAGGATGAGAGTTTTGAATTTAAGACTTCAATATTGAGCTGTGTGTGAAATTATCGCTAAGCTCTACCACATAACTTATTTAATAATTTTGGATTGGTTGATATTTAAATAAATGAAAGTTCTATTCAATTTTGTTTTTCTTCATCACTAATGAAAGGTGCGGTACAATTAATAGTGATGTGTGTTTTTATTTTATTTTATTTTATTCCGGATAGTGATATGATCCAATTGTTTCATGTACTGCATCATTTTCAATATTTAATTATGCTCCTCTAGTTGCATAAAATATGATTATCGCAAGTAAAGTCACCAAGATTTTCTGTTGATTACAATTGCAAGATCCTGCCTGAGAGCTTGACATGGACAAAATCAAGGATTTTTTCACCAAGATACTGACCCCATTTGTTTTATTTTTCCATTAATTATTTTTTTTCTTGGCATTATTACATATATTGACCTTTCTAAAGCTCTTAACATTACTCAAAAGTGATAAATCAAGTATGATATAATAATAATAATGAAAATATACAAAGGTTGAAAAAAATAGCATATATCATATCATTATATATCAATTAGAGATTTTTCTAGCTAGCTTAGACATACCATGTTTTAGTGATCCCCCCATGGAGGGAAAATAACTCTTATTGGAAGATAACATCATTAAGAAGCAGTGCCTTGACCTTTAAGCAAACCTTTTGTTCCTCATAATGCCCATTATCTTCCCCTTAATACTAATTAATTAAGTATTAATTTATATTGTTTTTACCCACACCGCAAAAACCATCTTTTAGCAAGGATATGGATACGATAAGATTTCCTTGCATGTCATTTGGATCTGCTTTAAAGCACATCGTTGACAAAAAATAGTTAATCTTGTAATTCTTTATTTATTTATTTATTTATTTTGTTGTTATTTGACCCCCTTTATGATTCTTTTATTTAAACACCATAAAAATCAAATAAAATGAGACAAATATTCTTTAAATTTAAAAAAAAAAAATCCCAAGAACATTATCCCTACACATCTTTGAACTTTGTCTCGGCGTTTGGCTGCATGGAAAATTGTCCTTGAATAGGTGGAAGTTTGTGTGGTGGAGTGGACAAAGGATTCCCTTGAATAATTTAATGATAACAGCGTGTGAGAGATGCAATATTTTTGCTATACGAGCACGCGAGTAGAAGATCAGAAAAGAGAAAATCATTTGGATGGTGAGGGGACAAGTCAGATATATCTTTAATCATTAAATTTTGCCGTTAATCATACCTTTTCTTTTTTTCCCCCCCAAACTATGCATGCTTTAGTTTTTGCTCTTCTTTTTGCTTTTATTTTTTTTGGTTTTTTTTTTTGGAGGTTACAAAAAATAATCTTGGTATTTGGCATGATGAATTTGACTTGAGCAGATTTCCACTGCATGCTTAGTGCTCTCTCTCTCTCTCTCTCTCTCTCTAAATTAGTTAACTTGTTGAAGCAAAGTATATTTGATGGGTTTTGCGAAGGGGACTTTTCTGAGTTTGATAATGTATCGACTTTGTTGAAGTGGGGATGCAAATGAGATTTTGTGACAAAGATAGGGCACATCAAGCTTTCTTTTTGGTATGTTTTTTAACTAATAAAAATGGGGCCTAATGTTGTGGCTCCATCAATGGACATGTCACAAAATATTTTTTGTTCAACATTGGGGGCCCTCAAGACTCTTTCCTGCCATGCGTTGCTTATAACAAACAAACAAACAAACAAACAAAGCATGGCCAACAATAAATCATGTTCTAGCTAGTCATCTGGGAGAAATATTGTGCAGATGAGACATCTTTTTTTTTTTTTTTTTTTAAGAAATTTTTATATATTTTTCTTTCATAAATTTTTCACCATGGGGGTTCGGTTCAACAAAGCCTCTATGACATACCTAAGTGGTGTATTTGTCGCCTTCCCATAAGCCTTATACTTAGGATACTCACTTCCAACATGTGAATACAAAAATGATGTAGGACACTTCGATGACTTCAATTTCATGCAGAAGCGGACTTTTCTCTCTGTCTCTCTCACGAACATTGAAGAAGCGCTCAAGCAAATTTAAGAAGGCCCAAGCCCGTTGGAAACGATCATAAGAGAAAAGAGAAAATTACCTTTTTTTTTTTTTTTTTTTCACCTATTAACCAACATAACTTAAATTTTCCATTTTTTTTATTGGCATGACATAAATTTTAACTGACTTTCGTTTAATTCTGTATCATATTAATGTTAATTTTTTATGTTAAGTTAGTGTAATGATCTCTAAATTTATGTCATTCAAATACTTTTCCCTAAGAGAAAGGGTACCTTGGATTGACTTTTACTACACAGTGAAAAACTCTTACAAGAAATACCATAACATGATATCATAGATATTTATTTATCTATTTATTTATTTTCAAATACCAATTATAATTACTAATTAATATTCCTGATATAACCTCCTGGGTTATCAGATGATTACCAGCTGGTTACCGACCACCTTAACCATCTGGTTACCGACCACCTGCAGGTAACCAATTGATTACCAATTGGGAACCAGCGGTTACCTGCCAGAAAATTCTAATTCCGCTTGATTTTCTAGGTTCAGTCACTAGAATATTTAAAAAAAAAAAAAAAAAAAGGAAAAAGAAAAAGAAAACACACACACACACACTAAATTTTAGCACCATAACACTAAAAATATTCAACCAAAAACCATCAAAATTACACCAATATAATTAATAAAAATAAAATAAAAATAAAAATAAAATAAAATAAACCTAGAATCTAAAAACCTCAAGAAAAGAAACAATTCACAATCTACAAAAAAAAAAAAAAGTTTAAAATTCACCAAAACCAACTTACTTTCCAGAAGTTACCCCCTAATTACTTAACAAAATTACAAAAATTCATAATAAGCACAATATCCATTAAAATAACAAAAACTAATCGAACAAACCACAAAACACAGAACAATATCCAAAAATTTTGTCACTATATCCATAACAAATCATAATATTCACAAAAATATACTAAAAAAAAACCCGGATGTCGATCACACTCCCCCACGACTATAGTCTGGTTCCGGTGCTGCTTCGGCCGGCATGGAAGAGATGTAGCACCAAGAACAACTACGAGATTGATTTTCTAAACCTTGGATTGAGGAGTTCTAGTGCTGCTACTGGGGGCGTTTTCAGTTAGAGGTGGGAAGATCAGATCTCCTCCGACGAGCGATCATGGCCGTGTACTTACGGTGGTGAGATCTGGTTCGTGCTAAAACCTAGCGTTGACAAGATGATGGAGTCACTGGTGGCGAGGAGATTGGGTCGTCAAAGGGAAGAGAGAGAAAGGAAGAACTCAGATCGCGAACGCGATAAATGGCGCGACCAATTGTTGCCCTCGACGCATGCCTCCATGGCCCCGAGAGGCCTACATGGCGGCGATTCCCAAGCGCGCGCCAGCGTGCCTCTAAGGCCCTGTGGCCCTGCGCGGCCGTGCCTCCCTTCGTCTGATAGCCAAGATCTGGCCATTTCTCTTGATCTAATGGCTGAAAATCACCCATTTTTGAGCTCTTTGTATATCCTCCTAAGCCTCAAACCCTAGGTGGAGATTTGGGGGAGGAAACACAAGTTAGAGGCATAAGAAATTTCCTAGAGAGAGGAGCTTGGGGTTGGTGATTCTTGAAGATTTGAAGGCTTGAAGTTCATCTTCACAAAGAGTTTTCTCTTCCTTTCTCTCTACCCTAATCTTTATTGAAATTTGTATTTGAGAATATTGTATGAACATGTTTTCAATTATGGATTTCTTGACAAGATTAGGTGTAGATTCCTCTATGTTGAGCTAGAAATTATTTCTAGGACTTGATGTAACTTTGTTTGCACTATGTTTTGAATATTTTTGTCAATTGTTGATTTAAATTCTATTTTAATTTATTTTATGTCTCTCTATGCAGAATGCCTATAATTTATTTTGAACATAAGTTAGAATGATCTTAGATTGTCAATTTGAAGCTCGAGAGAGATTGAGTTCATAGTCTAGATTTGGGAACATAATCTAGGTTGTTGTGAGACTGGAAGGAGATCAACACTTAGATAATCAAACTAGGATTTTAGTTGTTGTGAGACCGGAAGGCTATCAACATCTTAATTTCCAATTTAAGAGCTAAACTTAATGAATGTGTGGGTAACAAGTTAGATAGGGATATCAACTTGGTGATTTATGTATATTATCTTCTTCGACACTAGGGAGAGGTAAAAAGGTTAGATCAGGTCCCTTGATTTATGAGTTGAGTGCAATTCACTAGCAATTGCTTAATAGAATGACTATGGGGATGATAAGGTGAAGTCAAGTCCCTAGTATATATGTACATATAAGTTTCCATAGTTTATTTTCGTGTTTATATTTGTTTTTGTTTTATTTTAATTTCATTTAGTTAGCTTGCTTGGATAAAATTAGGTATGATAACCGTGGTACTTAGTAGCAATTTAAAACCCAATTCTCGTGAGATTGACACCCTACTCACTCTTATTACTTGTCCACGACCCGTGCACTTGCGATTATAAAATCGCACCCGGTAAATCAGGGAGCGAACAGTCTTCCTTTGCCTCGTTCTCTCTATCACTTTCCTCCCAAGTCTCTATCTCTCTTCCTCTTATCTCTTTCTCTCTCTAACCTAACTTAACCTCTCTTTTTATCTCTCTCTTCTCCACCTGTTCTTTCTCCTCTCCGATAGGATCGTTCTTCTCCCTCCTCTCTCTAACTCTCTCTCCCCTATATTGTATATTTCTGTCAGAGCTCTCACCATGCCCAAGGTGAGGTGATTTGCAAACCGCCTTCAATGTTGAGTCATGCCAATCTCCGCCATGGCTGCACTATCCTCTCTTCTCTCTTGACCTTGCAAACTCCGCACGATCTCCTCTTTTCTCTCTCAACCTCATGAACTTTTTCACTGTGCGATCTTTTCTTTTCTCTCTCTGCCTTGTGAACTCTACCATTGCTTGAACTCCCCGCCACACAATGTCCTATTTTCTGTCTCCCAATGTTGCAAACTCTGCTGCTGCGTGATCTCAGCCCCGTGAACTCCACTGCTACCATCGCTTCAGTAATCTAGGCCTCATAATCTCTACCATGATTTCCTCTCTCCTCGCAATCTCGGCCTCTCTCCTAATCGGTGATGAATATGGAGTTTTTTTTTTTTTTTGGGTATTCTGGTGGATTACTCTATGTATTCTGGAGAATTATTAGGTATTCTAATAGACTACTAGTTGTATTCCGATGGATTAAGAGTTTTGCAAATAATAATTTTTAACCTGTGAAAACTGATGAAAAAATAGTTTAATTTGAGATTTTTTTTTATAATTTGTTACTTTAAAGAAATTCAAAAATTACTAAAAGGATTTAAATTTTTGGGAAAAAAAAAATTAATACTCTTGGCGACTGGTGACCGATGCCAATGACTGGCGACTCGCACGAGCGACTGGAGACCGTCAATGCTACATGTTGACTCTGATTGTTGAAGGATGTTCTGGCAGACTACGTGTGGTATTATTGATGAAATAAACCTTTAACAACAAGCTAGGTGTAATTCTGAAAAAATATATTTTTTAACATTTTACTTATCTTAAGAGGTCAAAAATCCTGAATCACTTTACAAGAGGCAATACTTTAGAGGTATGTTGTTTTTGAAATAATCTTTAAAATTATCCCAAACTTAAGGAAGTGGCTAATAGTTGATTTTGGTTCGGACAAATATGGATGATTAAAACTTTAAAGAAATTTATTTAAGTGCCCGCAAATGTGGTCAGATTTATGCCCCTTCCAAGCTTGAAATATGTGGTTTAATTTCTACCACTTGAATTCTCACCCTCTTTGACCACCCATTGACTCACCTACTTTATTTATGATACCATTTTTATTTCAGCACTAACTCAAACCCTAGCCTCTAGCCCTTTTTTTTTCCCCCTCAAAGAGTATATGGAGGAGGTGTTGAACTCAATCTCGATTTTATCATCATAATAAATAGATTTCAAGTACCACAAAAGGGCATTGATATAAGCAACCGATGATTTCTCAACCATGCTTTGTCAAGGATCGATCTCGATTGGAATGGCCCGATCAATGCCTGATTTCTCAACTACAGTTAATCAAGTACTGAAATCCGTCGAAATGACTTGATCTACACTTGATTTCGTAATTGTGGTTCATCAAGGACTAATCTCTATTGGAATGACCTAGTTGATAAATTTGGCTAAAGCTTGTAACAATACGCCAAGCCCACTTTGCCAAAAAAGATCTATTTACAGCACCCATCCTACAAATCCTGAACTCACCAAAACAATTTAGGCTTGCAAATGAAGTCCCACACTTTTAGAAAAAGACAGCCTATTACCATTAGAATTTCACCAACCAAAAAGCCTGGAAAGCAGAGTCAAAACGATTGGCCACCGATTTCGAAATCATATTGGCCATCATAGCATACATCAGCATTGCTTCACCAACTGATTAAACGAGTGTCAGTTCCCCTGCATAAGGCAGTAGATTAGCTTTCCAACCACCAACACATTTAAGAGCTCAATTAAGAATCTCGTCCCAATCTCTAGAGCCCGACCGAGACCAAATCAGAGGGAGGCCAAGGTGTTTAGAATCGTTCCTGAGTCTTCTAAATCCTAGACAGCTCTTAAATCTCTCTAACTCTTCCTCTATCAGTTTTGTTCGAGAAACATATGGACGACTTGGAAGCATTAACCTGCTGTCCAAAGCAAGCATGGTAGGTGTGAAGGCATGTCTTCATCGACTTAGAAACTTTAGTATTAGCTCTGTAAAATTGTTTGGAAGAAAATAGTTGAATTTTTTTTTTCTTGAATTAATTATGAACGTAAAGCAGACGAATAAATAGGAAAACATCAGCCTAAGATCCTAATCAACTGGTAGAGAAAAAAATAGGAAATGATATCCTAGCTGATTGAGTTTGTTATTAAGGTCTTTATTGAACAGAGAGCATAAAATCCTAACTAACTTTCCTAACTATTATCGACACTCTCCCAAACAGGACTTAGCATCAGCAAAAGAAGCAGACACGGACCCAACTAGGGGCCAGTAGGGATACGTGCCCCCACTGAAAAACAAAAACCTATGATATATCCAAAAAATTTAGGGGGGTTGACATGGGTCAAAAATCCAAAAACAAAAGGAATTACGATAGCATATTCCCACTGGTGGTGTGTGTTTTTGAATATCAGGTTTAAATCACATTAAAATGAAGAGTATGAAAAACTACTAGAATCTCATCAAAAATAAAAAGTATCAGGACTAACTGAATCCAATATAATGGTTAAAAATAAAGTCTACAAACCGCCCTACCATAAAATTCTCAAGAAGATATACACAATTTACCAACTTTCAGGAACTCAAAACCCAAACGTGCAAGTTGTGAATTGTTAAAGACACTATCATCCAATCCAAATACTTGAAATTAACCCAGAACCAGATATATATGCCTAACTACATCCTTCACTAGTCCATCCTTCACCCTTATCAAATATTGTCAGGTTATCAGTATCAGCCAAACGGGTAATGAACATCACGAAAAAATGATCAAGAAAAATGTATATGCACTATAATGATGCTCAAGATGATCTGATCCCAGGGACAAATTAGCCCTTGGCGCTTTCTACTACACCTGTGGTCATCACTCCAGCATATCGTACTAATTTGTTCCACAACACTGTTTTTGTTAATTTTGGTTCAAAAATTAGTTGCAGAAGATTTCAAGCTCCAAAAGAGTTGGTGCATACAAAAGACTGCACCAAGGGTAAAGCGTTGTACACGTCAGTAACTTTAGACAACTTCTATCAATGCTGTTACTTATGTAGCATTATAATAAATTTGTTGGATCAGCATAAACTGAAGATGAAAAGATAACTGATAACAATTCTTACGAAATCCAAGTATGAACTTTGCATTTTCTCTATCAACGTTAATTTTTTCTACGATGAATGATGCAAAGAGTACATGTCAAAATTGATAACCCATTTCCAAATGGGGTATGGCCAAATCAATAAATAATAATATATGTAAAATACATATCGATGAGTAGGGCACCTCGAGTACCTGTGCCATACTAAAAGCTCATCTGAGACTGTTCCTCTAACCGGGAGTTGACTTAACAAATTTGAGCTTGTTGTTAATTGCAACACTTATAAAATTTTGCAATTTTCAGGTGTCATTTTTTCATCTCCTCTGATTTCTTGCAGCATCACTTTTCAATCTTCTGACAGTGAAGAAAGAGATACATAAATAGATGATAAAACAAACAATAACCTGGCCCAATGTCAGTTTCAAACCAGAAAAGAAGGGCCTAAAACAGATAATCATTATTTTATTAACCTGCGTACAAACTAGAATAAAAGTATATAATAAGATCGGACAAGATGGGAAGCATATGAGCCATCTATAGGATATGGAAATCTTTCTTTTAACCTTAACTAACGAAGCACAGAGATAAACAATAAAATCATATCTTCGACCAAAGGTAAGTTTCAGTATGATTAACCATAACAATATGGGAAAGAAAAGATGCAACGATACCAAAGACCCAAGTTTGGCCAAGGGAGGAAGTTATAGTTAGTTTTCAAATTATCAATGCCAGCTCGAATACTCTATCAACATGCTTTTAGAACAGAATTACGTGGATCCTCATCTCAGCAAGTATATTATGCATGAAGAACCTTTCTCTATAAGTCTCTATTCAATTACTTGTTTCAATCAGTAATGCAAGTGCAACCACATATCATCCACACTTAATTCTCATTTCCACAGGAGGTGCCAAGGATATATGAGCATAAATCCACATATGTTAGTGTCCAGCGTCCACGAAAAAAAAAATATTGACGTTCAGTGTTCAACGAGAACAATTCAGTCCTAAGCATGACTAACACGTGAAATACAATTCCAATTAGAAAAATTTTAAATAATTGCCGGCCCCGTAAGGAGCCAAAACAGTAAGCATTGTCCATTTGTTTTCTTCTCAAATAACATTTCATGACAGACATGCACAGACCTTTCTTTCTCTCTCTCCTATATATATTTATATATATATATATATATATTCCCCTTCTCTAGTAATCACAGCTCAAACGCCACAAGCCAAAATTTGTAGTGGTAATCAAATGAGCTTAACTTACCTATTCGCACGTCTCTTTCTTGAATTGGCACCTATACATTCTTTTATCTCCTCTTCGCTCAAAATATTTTCAACACTGGACTTTAATAGATTAGAACAATCTATAAGTGGAACCAACTCGGCCAAGTCTGGGACACGTGACTTGTCCTTGACCTTTTCTTTGAGATATTCCATTAGAATGAGCCCTGAACAAGTAGTCAACAAGAATAAAAAAGTGAGAGAACTTACATGATGCAAAACATAAGAACTCAAATGACAAATGCAGATGCAATTAAATACAAATCAGTGTTTTTTTAATTAAAAGTAAAACTCAAGCAACAATTCCAGGTCGAAAATCAAGATCTCCGTGGGTTGCATATAATTCAATCATGAAACCTAGCATAATCTTACAATCCACTAGTTGACTGCGGAACACCACCATTTTCATTACAAAAGAGACTTGCACCTAAAAGAGTGAAAACAGCCAGTATGCATTAATTCTGCTATGTACAATATCTGTCACAGCAAGTTCTCCAACAAGGTGAAAACACTCCAAAGAAAAGATGGAAAATAGAAAATCTATAATGTTCTGCACCAGTCATGAAAGAAAGTAAATGTGGAAACATACGTTGTACCCTCAAGAAAAAACATCTATAACTGATCTTACTCTCATACGAAATAAGGCTATAAGTGTGACAATTGGATAAAGATTGGGACAATCTCGCATTAGATATTCATTTTAGACAAGACGTAAAACAAAAAGAAAGCAGAGAGAGTAAACAAAAGAGGAAACACACTAAAAGGTACAACTTTGCAGTAAAATAAAGCTATCACTAAACCAAAAATTAGACAAATAGACAAATAAATCAACAAATAAAATAAGCTTTTTCTTGTATACTAGAACATGTAACTTTAAGAAAAATAGAGAAAAGTAGAAGCATCGAGAAAGATATACCAAGAGACCGAAGCATCTTCAGGTCAAACTTTCGAGATAGTTCCTCACATCCAAGCGTTCTTGCACGTTGGACAACCAGCATTTTCAAGCCAATTAGCATATCCTGCAATTACTTTTCGTGAATTATTGCACTTTTTTCATTAAGACAATATCCAGAAGGCAGTCCAGCTAATTACAACGATGGAATAGCATCAAGAAATTAGTCTATACTAAAGTTTAAAAATTAAGACCTGTTGGATTTACAGGAAGTGAATCTAAACAAAAAACCATAACTTAACCTGAATTAATTATAGGTGACATAGGATTAATAGAACTATAAAAATAAAAGAGAAAACTAGAATTTACATTAGAACGAAGTGCATAGACTCGGTTTGAAAGCACTTACGAGCTCGGATTCAGACAAGGAACAAAGCCAGGTCACATCTTCAAGACTGTTATTCCCCAAGATCTCTTGCACCTCATCCATCGCAGAGATACTGGTATTTTCTTTTGATTCCATCGCAATGCGTCTGTGATTTCCCGAATTCTGCAAGTGTCAGATTTAGCAAAAATCGTCAATTTTTTCCCCCACTTTTAGGTTCTTAAAAACAGAAAGCTTGCTAGGTGACATATCTATTTACAATAACATAAAATACAAACATGCTTGGGGAACCATTACAAAAAAAATATGCCATAATACACACACATTTACAAATAAGATAATATATAAGTGTGTGTCTAGATAATACATATTTATAGTGTATTTTTAGTCATATATAGGCACATATTCACACCTTTATACACAGCTACATACATACATATATATATATATAATTAATTTACAAATTATCCAAAAGCTTAAGCTTGTTTTCACCACAATAACGTACTTGCAACATGAATATTGATTTGAAATTGTAACTAATTAGCGAGATAAATTCCAATTAAAAAAAACAACAACAACAAAAAATTAAACAAAAAACGAAAAGGGGAAACCGCGAATTTTCACAAAATCAACAACAGAGGTGTGGCAAAATCGAACAGTAAATGATCTTCCTAATAGAGTTTCTTAGCATCAAAAGAAGATATTCAAAGAAGAACCTTTAGAAATTTCCGTTGGGAGGGCTTAGTGCTTAGGCTTCTCGTCCGATTCACCGGGCGAGAACAAAAGCGGTGCCGCGGGGGTTGAGACTTGAGGCCTAGACCTTGGCGGGGACGAAAGGGGTGACGATCAGCCTCGGGCTCCTCCGACGGCGGAGAGAACGGCGTGGGGTGGCTCGCGCGGTGGCTTGTGCCACGACTGGGAAAGCTGAGAAGTACGATATCAGAAGATGAAATTTTTTTTTTTTTTGCCCCCTTGCCTTTAGATTAGTCTTGCACCTTTTGCCGCTGAAGAGAAAAGGGGCTTTCATTCATGGAGAAAAGGGGGAGGGAGAGAATTACGCTCTATTTGCATTGTATGCCTATTTTTTAAAAAGAAAATAAGAAAGGTTTTTTTTTTTTAATAAGATAATATTTAAATATGTAAAAAAATTTATTCTCGAAAACAAAAAATTATTTAAGATAATAAAAAATTATACAAAATAAATTTAAAAATAAGATATTCTTTTTTTTAATAAGAGAATGATTAAAAAACGGAGACCAATATTTTTTTGTTTTGTAGAAAAGTGTCCAACTCGCGAAGGAGAATGGTTGGAAAAGCTTGTTTTTTTAGGGTGATTGTTTCGTTGTGTGCAAAGCCGTTTCCAGGAGTTTTCAACGGTGGCTTGGAGGTGTATGGTTACTTAGCAGCGTTTTGTTTTTTTAATTAGTAAATATGCAACATCAAATTTTTGGTTTCTTGGTCTGGTGTTTGGAGCCTAGAACGCTAAATAAATACTCTGGCTCTTGATTGTTGTAGATGAACAAAGTTGTTTCCTTTTTTTTTTTTTTTTTTTCTGCCATATAAAACCCCAATTCCTCTGATTGGTTTCCGTTGATTTCCCAGTTGTTTTTTTCCTTTTGGGCTTTGAAAAATGCTTGATTCCCCTCCATCTCCGTTCAAGTATCAATTTTCTACCTTTTGATTTTTTTTTTTTCCCAGGAAAAGAATAATTCTAAAGGACTGATCTCTCTTTTCATCTCTATTTTCCTAAAAATTTAAGGTTCTACAAAGTACTGATGCTTTTTTTTTTTTTCCCCTTCTTTGCTGGGTATTGGGCATTGGCGGCTTCTATTTGAAAAAAAAAAAAAAAAAAACCACGTTTTACTTCGCAGTAAACACGGCGGAGGCATGGAGAAAGGGAGAGATTTTCATAACTCTGATAGAGAGAGAATGAGGAGAGAGGAAGAGAGAGAATCTTATGTTCATGGAAGACAAGCGATTCAAGTAACGGAGGAATTTCGTTTAACTCTGTTAGTAGACTTTACCATATGATGAGGTGTCAATCTAGTAATCGTGAGACACATAAATGTACAAGAAGTGGAAACAGAAGATGTGACTCCCCTTATCCTATTTCACTTATATTTAAGAGGAAAATAGCATATAAATTTTAAATAAATAATTTTAGGGCAAAATGCACAAATTCAAGTTGATATTCTTAAGTTTAGTTTGAGTTAAGTTAAGTTGAGTTTAAAAAGTGAGGGCTTGTTTGGCCATGAGTTTAGTTTAAACTAAATTGTACTTTTTTCATCATGTTTTTTTGTCTTTTTCCCCAAAAAGTTGTTTGTCTTTTCTGAAAATTTAAAAAAATTCAAAAAAATTTACTATTTAAACTTACAAATCTTAACTCAAACTTACACACCAAACACCCCCTGAGTGTTTGGTAAAAAGTTTGAGATAAAAAGTTTAGTTTGAGTTGATTGTTGGTAAAAAAGTTTGAGTTAAAAAGTTTAAAAAAAACAAGGGCCTTGTTTGGATGTATAAAAATTAAGTTATCCAAATTTTTTTGCCTTTTGTGTTTGGTAACTTATCTAAACTCCAACTAAATGGAATTTTTTCACCTCAACTACTATCTTTTTTCATATTATCAACTAAATTTATTTATTTTATTGAAGAAAAATTATAATCAAACTACTCAGAACTTAAATTTTTCATTTATCCTCAATTTAACATTCTATTATAGGTTCTATTAACACAAAATGTCGCGATTAACAATTTTAATCTATAACACCAATCAACTTACGTCATCGATTAACAATTTCGTAATCTTTTTATATATATCCACATAGGTAACTAATTGGTAAATTTATCTTTTGAGCAAATAATAATAATAATAATAATAATAATTTCTTTTAATCCAATATTGATTGCTCCTGCAAACGACATTGATTGTTTGCAATAAACACTTCACCCACCATCTGCTTAACAAACGTACGACAACAAAGCCACCCAAAAAAAAAAAGCAGCAGTTTCTAAATCCGGCGAGAATAGTGGGTACAGCTACGAAGGGCCGGCGAGCCTAAGGGCCCGACAGATCACCGACCGGCTGGGCGATCGAATTTCATGTGGCGCTCGACCGTATACGAGGCGGTGGGCGATGCTCGGAACCCCCAACCATCGCTTGTAACCCCTGCCGGCGACCGACTGGACCCCTGCTCGCAAGTGGTCATTCCATCCTTGCCGCCGGCGAGATCCTGCTGGGTAACGCAGCAACTCATTGAGCTCGCGCGTCGTCACCCTCGCTGCCTTCTTCTCTCTGTCTCGCGCAAGAACGAGGTGTGGAATCTCACCACGTGGGTTTGAACTCGAAACAGTGCCTCCTGCTCAGGGTACTGCATAACGGTTCAGTTTTGAGTTCAGGCTGAACCAATACCCCAAACTGTTTTAGTTTAGTTTGAACTGAAACCCATCAATTCAAACCAATGCCCAAACTGGCCCTTATTGTTTCGTATGGAGATGAATAACTTGAAGTAGATTGAAATTATTAAGGGGGTGTTTGGTATGGGATAATCTTTTATAAAGGAATAAGAATCTTAAGATTATCTTGTTTGTTATGAGGTTATCTTATTTTAGGATATCTGAGAATCTGAAATCCATGGGGTTCAGATACTCTTATAAAGGGGTAATCTGAAATCCACCTTCCCCCTTAGGTTTCAGATTACCCCCTATCTAAATACCATGGTAATCTTAAAATTTAAATAATTTAGACACAACTATCCTTTTAACTTTTATCTCACTGCCAACGTGCAGAACTCGCCCGCGTGCGCTCACTGCCATCGCACGGGTCTCGTTTCTTTATCTGGGTTTTATTAGTCAAGTTTTTCCCTTTCTTGTCCCTAATTCCCATCTAGGTTTCGTAATTGAGGATTCCTCCTCCCCCCCCCCCCCCCCCCCCCCCCCCCCCCCCCCCCCCCCTTTTTTTTTTTCCGGATTTCCATCTGGGCTTTGTTAATTGAGGAGTTTTTCCCTTTTCTTTTCTTTTTTTTTTTTTTCCAGATTCCCATCTGGGTTTTGTTAATTGATGCGTTTTTTCCTTTCTTTTTTTCTTATTCTTATCTGGGTTTTGGTGAAGAGATTTTGGACTATTTTGGTAATTAAAGAGATTTTTTTTTTTTCAATTTTTTCTCTGATTTCTAGACTGGAGTTGGTCTATTTCAATTTGGAGTCTTCAAATTTGGGGATTTTTGATGAGAGTATTTTTGATGATCCATCGCACCTTTTGTATGGTATAATTCACTGCAATGGGTTTAAAAATTTAGTAAAGGATCCATTTTAAAAATTTAGTAAAGGATCCATCGCACCTTTTATATGGTATAATTCACTGCAATGAATTTAAAATTTTAACTTTAAATTTAAATAATTACAATATCTATTTTTGTTGTTACAATTGGATTTGGCCGAATCATAAAATTATGTTATTGTCCTTATATTTGTAATTAATTATTATTGAAAGTATATATTAATTTAGTAAAGGATAATTTTATCCATTTATTAAGAAAAAACAACATTCATGTTCATAACCAAACACAATAATCTAACATTCCTGAGAATCTTACTAAAATTGTCTACATACAAACCAAACACTATAATCTAATATTCCTAGGAATTTGATTACTTTAAAAAGATTGTCAGGTATCTGATTACATTTGATTATCTTCAACCAAACACACTCTAAGAATTTATTATTAATGATATTTTAGTAAATTTGTAAAGTAATAGCAGATTAGGTATTTGTAAAAATGACAACCTCAAAAGTTAAAATTAGCAAAATAACATTCTTTCATTTTAACATTTTTCTAGTTGTTTGAAATCATTTTGTTAGTAAAAATTTTTAGATAACTTTTAAGAAAGTGGTTGAGTCATTTTGTTAATTGATTCCAGAAGCAGCTGTGTAGAAGCAACCTGTAACCTACTTTTCAAATTTTGTTGCAACACATCAGTTTTTAGAATATATTGGGCAGAAATAAGGTTTACCAAACACCCTTAATCTTATTTTAATAATCTAAAAGCTCCCTCCGAAGACAATGCCAAACGAGCCCAAATTACTCCTTATGTCTACTTTCGCTTATCAATTTAATGGACTCACTTTTTGAACCAAAATATTGTGTCATGATTTTAGAACCAAACCCTAAAAAAATCGGGCCCTAAATTTTCATAATATTGTCAAGAAAAAACCACTCTTTGAACCAAAAAAATAATGTCCTAATTTTTTCACCAAAACACCAATAAAGAAGCACACTTTTTGAACAAAAAAACCATGCGCTAATTTGAGAATGACACTGTAAAAAAATCGTACCCTCATTTTTTCACAGAAACGTCAAGAAAAAAACACATTTTTTGGAGCAAAAAATGGTGCCCTATCTTTGGAGCAAAAATGTCAAAAAATCGTGTCCTAAATTTTTTCACAAAAACGTCAAGAAAAAACACACTTTTGCACCAAAAAATCATACCCTAACTTTGGAACGAAAACGTCATGAAAAATTTCACTAATACATCAAGAAAAAAAAAACACAATTTTTGGATCAAAAAATCGTGCTCTAATTTTTTTGACAAAAACATTAAGAAAGTACCACACTTTTTGGACAAAAAAATGGTGCGTTCATTTCAGAGCACAAACGTAAAAAATAATAATAATAATAATCATGCCCTAAATTTTTTTCACAAAATATCAAGAAAAAAAAAAACAGCATACTTTGGAATAAAAATTTGCCCTGATTTTGGAATGAAGACCTCAAAAAATTGTGCCCTAATTTTTTTTATAAAAAAATCAAGAAAAAAAAAAAAAAAACTCTTTGGACCAAAAAAACTCATGCTCTAATTTTTTCACAAAAACGTCAAGAAAAAAGCACACTTATTGAACCAAAAAAAATCGTGCCCTAATTTTGGAACGAAAACGTCAAAAATCTTGTACTATTTTTCCACAAAAAAATCAAGAAAAAAAATACTTTGGGACTAAAAAATCGTGTCTTAATTTGGAACGAAAAGGTCACGAAAACGTGCCCTAATGTTTTTCACTAAAATGTCACGAAAATAACACACTTTTTGGACCAAAAAATTGTGCCATAATTTTTTCACAAAAAAGTCATAAACAAACTTGCTGCAGTATTTGTTCCTCTTCTGTTTTAGTTGAGACTTGGGGGTTTTGGTTTATTTAATTCTTTTCTTTTCTTTTCTTTTATTTTATGAAACCTATTATGATTAATCAATTTGCAATGACTTAAGTTATTTGGTTATAATGTAATAAGACATTTTGAGTTGTGACCTAACGTTGACATGGGATTTTATTTTTGGTTAATTATTTGAGACACTTTTTCGTTTGATGGACTATATGGCTCTTTTTATAATATGCTTTTGAATTTCGTTGCTAGTATCAAATTTATTCCTGATAAAATTTTAGTATGATCACAAAGGGAATATTATCTAAACATTGTTGTTATTGCAATTATATGAGTTTGTCTGAGTAAAGATGCTCGTTAAAGGTGTAGATATCCTTAGACTTGAAAAAAAAAAAAAAAAAAAAAAAAAAAAAAACTGTTAAGGTTACCTCTCATCTTGTGTGTGGTGTAAATTTAGGCTTGAGATAAACAAATCCACTCTCAAATAGTTCGAGGAAGATCGCCAACACAATGAGTTGAAGGTTGAATCATGCACCACCTCAAATGGATTTTGTGTCCATCTTTAGTACGAAAAAAGTTTTTTTGTCCATCATTTTGCACAAAAATGTCATGAAAAATGCTTTTGATTCTGTCTTTTGGCACAAAAACATCATATAAAAAGGTAGTAATGTCCCTTTTTTAGCACGAAAACATCACGAAAAAAAGTTTTTATGTCCCTCTTTTAGGCACAAAAACATCACGAACAAACTTTTAATGCATTTTCTTTTGATAAGAAAACATCACAAAAAAGATTTTCATGTCGTAATTTAGCACGAAAGCATCACGAATAAATTTTCATGTACTTCATTCGGCATAAAATAATCACGAAAAATATTTTTATATCCATCTTTTAACATGAAACGTCACGGAAAAATTTTTTGTGTCCGTCATTTTACGCAAAATTATCTTCATGAAACTTTTAGCTTTTTAAGAAATCTAAAGCTTGCATGTTTTGAACTAAAGCTAGTTTGGCCTCTAAGATACCCATTTATGAAGAAAAAAAAAAAAAAAAACCCCCCGAGACTTGGTAGCTTTGCTCCAAATCAAGATATCATTAACTTAATGATCAAGATCCCTAATGTTTTCTAATACCCAAATGATACAATTAAGATGATATCATTAACTTAAACGTATCATTCGGGTATGAGTCCCTCTAACATATCTCTGAATCCCTTCAACATACAGACATGCTAATATGCAACCATTGTGGTTTCATTATTAATATATCAAAAGACATAAGTCATAAACATGAAATCATGAATCCATTTAAGGATTAAGATTGATTATATAACTAATCCTTTTGAACATGCTAAAATTTTTAGCCACCCATAAATAAAAGAGTGACAACTTTACATGTTATTTCAAAAATTTTTTAATGCAATATGTGTTACATCAGTTGATACTAAAGAATAAGGATCTCCAATATTATTTTTTGCTAAATAATCTTCAAGATTATGTAATTACTATCTTTAATATTCAAATGATCATGACCATAAAGGTGCATTTGTAAAATAAAAAAAAATAAAAAACAATCAAGATTTTACTAATGTAAGTTAAGCGGATTTTAATTACGTCAACCGATAGTCATATATATATAAATATATGATGATCTTAATCTTAAGTTATTAACAGACTGTTATTTATGAAGTCATGTCTTTTGATTTACATGGTATACATTTAAAGTGTCTAATCTCATCCCTTGTATTTAGAGATATGATGAAGTAAGTAGCCCGGAATAATATTAATATTATAAGATGAAATCCATTTCTTCTTTTTAAAAGAAGCAGATAAATAATTCACTTGCGTATTGATTTAGGACTTGAATGGTATAAGTGCTCAATTCGTGATTAATTTCATGAATTTATCATTCATTAGATAATCAATGGTACTAAAGGATAAAGATGTAACTAGAGAGGTTAACGGATTTTACCTAGCTTTAATTATGATTTATTTATGGAGGATCAATTTATACACAATGGTTATATCAAATGGATGACTCTATTTTTTTGAGTAATTATATATATGCAATTTCAAGAGTGCAGTTCCAAATTTTTAGTAGAGTACTTTTGAAATTAATAGAGTTGATAAATTAATTAAAGAGTTCGATTGATTATCAAATTTATTGGAACTTGAAATTATAGATCAATAGTTCCCTACACCGTCTTTGAAATGCAGTTGAACATCTGTATTAGATGGATTGAATTTATACGCACTAATTATGTGATATGAAATATAAAAGAGAGTGTCTATTTTTATTATTTTATAATAAAAAAAATTTATTTGGTACCCAAACAATTAATTATGAATTAATTATTTTATTTAAATAATGAAGATTATATAAATATTAAAATTAGATGATACAGTAAATGGGACGTATTGTGTCTGCGTTTACTGTTAGTGAGTAAAATTGTCATCTTTACTTTCTTTTTTTTGTATATTAAATTAATATTGCTAGAGAATGACAATAAAAATTTGAGAAATTTTTGTTGTTCAGGTTTTCAAAGCCAAGAGCAAGATCCCTTTCAAATATAGAAGTCTTGCTTCAACTCTCGCAGAAAACCCGATCTGAGTAGTCTTCTTCGAGTTGTTCTGCTCTCGCTGCCACATTCTATCATCATCAACATCCTTCCCACAATGCTTAATCTCCTGAATCACATGATCGTCCATGGGAAAGAACAACCTTTGGATGACAAAATGAATGAAGTAAGGAAGAAGCGAGGCAACCACCGCGAGTAATGTGACTGTCCAATACATTGGTGAAGGGCCTAGAGACTCCACCAAGAGGTGGAATCCTCCTTTGTCGGAGTAGGCCGGAGATAGTGCACCGTACACGAACAAGAAGATGTACCAGAGGAAGATGCTGCCCCATATGAAGAGGTGTTGGATCCAAGTGAAGTGGTTTATGATAAGAGCGATTTGGCAGTTTACTGTCCATATAATGCAGGTGTATGTCATGGCACCCAGGTGTGTGAGGTCTGCAACAGTTCCGTCCTTTCGGAAGGAGTTCGGAGAGAGGATGTGTATGTTTGCAAGGAAGATGACTAGAGAAGAAACGATGCCGTTTATTATCCAGCCTACGATTCGGCTCCAGGTGAAATGAATGTTTCTTTGTCCTTGTTGATAAAGAGCTGGAAACTGTTCCGTTTAAACAAAAAATACATTAAAAGACTTGCATGTTTGTAGTTCTGTCTAATTTTTCAGTTTATTGATGTCATCATAATATATTATAGATTATTCTGAGTAGTTTTCTATGGTACTCTTCAAAAATTTAAACAGTCAAACATGAGGTAGAGGGTTTTTATAGACTCTTTTTAAAATCATGAGGCTTAAATATGGTATTTTGATGATAGACAAGGCTTAAAAATTTCAGTTTTTTTTATTAGTAAGATCTCAATCTCTTAATGTCACACCAAAGACTTCAAAATAAAACCTTGCATTCACTAAAAGAAGAATATATTTTCTTGTATGTATTTTTTGGTAATAATTCTTGTATGCAATTGATCAATGTTATATGTATACATATATGTATATATATATATTATATTTACCTGGAGACAAACTTCTGAAGAAACATCTTGCTCAAGGACTCCCAATGATATAACTGGTAAGGAAGTCAAGACTACATTGAAGAGTGTCATGTACCAATCATCATATAAGACCTCCCCAGAGAAACTAGTGTATAATTCATAGTAGAAGAAAGTGAGGCCAAATGCAATGTTCTTGTACACGAAATATAGAATCTGCAATGGCAGAGAAAGAAAATTAGTCTCTGACAGAATTTCCGAGCTACAAAATGGAGATAATATTGGTTATTAGATATAGTATAAGTGTGAACTCACCATTTTGGAAATTCTCTTGTAACACCAGTGTCCATGAACTATGAGCAATCTCCCTAGAAATCGGAATTGAGGTAATGAGAAGTCACTGGCCATAACCGCCTGAAAAAAGGTATTGCATGAAAATATTATAAATGTGAACATTTATTTCATTTCATTATTCAAACAAAATTTTTGTTCTATTGCTTTTTAAAGCCAAAATTTTTCATCCTTATTCCTCTATGCAGTAAAAGGACCTTGATAAACATGAGGAGTTGGTATCAGGGCTAAAGCAAACTACAATGGGATAAGAAAGTTGACTAGAAACCAATTACACGCGAAGTCTTGTGTTACCTGCATTCCTTCCATTCCACTAATCCCAACTCCAATGTCAGCTTCTTGAATCATGCCAACATCGTTTGCTCCATCCCCTATTGCTAGGATCGTCTTACCGGTAAATTCTTTTACCAATCGAGTAATCTATATTTTCGGCATTTATGCAAGTGAATCAATATTTAGAAAAAAGGAGTCAATGAAGATATTCAAGTACTTACTAAAAGAAAAAACAACTTCAAATACCATTACACTAGCTTGGTTCTCATGTCAAGTCAGATAAGCATGACCCAATTGACAATAGTAGTAAAGCGGAGGTTATGGACATACCAAAGCTTTCTGTTTTGGAGAAACCCGGCAACATATGACAGAGACACACTTAACAGCCAGCGGCAGGAAATGATCCCGTACATCACTTCTCAAGGCAATTTCAAGAGCTTTTCCATCAACCACCAAAGCCAAGAGTGAATGTTGTTGGTTGCTTTCTTTAGACATAACTGTGTAGAAACTATCAAGCTGGTTCAAAATGTCTTGTTTCATCGCCTGGAAACTAGAAAAACAAAAGCTGTGATCACAACTCAAAAAATTATTTGTTTCCAGAGATTTCTGAATTGTATTTTCACCTTCAGCTGGTTGTTTGTTTCACCTTCTTTGCTCAAACTAAGGTGGAATTGTTTCATGTCCTGTCTAAGTAAGCTGCAAGCATACCTGCCAAAATAGACGGTTTAACAAACAAGTTGGCGAAAAAAAAGGAAGGAAAGAAAAATGAACTTCGTTGCTTCTGGTTCTATTTTCTTGTGTTAAGATCACTTGCTTGCAGTTCCAACAAAAACAAGCCTTACCCAATATTTATCGCTGTTTCTTTCTTGTCTCCAGTGAGCAACCATATCTTCATCCCCGCTTGAGCCAGTTTATCTATACATTCTGGAACCTGATATGAATAGACCAGAAAAAAAAAAAAAAAAAAAAGTAAGTTATTACTGCTCTGTAAAATTCCTAATATACTAGCACATAAGTGTGCAATTGTAAAGGTCGATAGATATTTTAGTTGTAAAAAATTAATTTCTTTTTTATAAGGTTTTAACCATGCCAAATAAAGGAATTACCCCTTTTTGTAACTTGTCTTCAATAGCAGCTACTCCTAAAAAAGTTAAATCCTTTTCAATCATTTCAGATGCCTTCTCCAATAGCTCTTCTCTTTCAGGACCAATGGTTGTCTTTGCTTGTGTAAATATTTTGTTCCAACTTTCGTATTCAGAATCATCGAGCAAGCGATAAGCGAAAGCTAAAGTGCGGAGGCCATCTTCGGCATAACTTGAAAGGTGTATAGTTGTTGCCTCTTGGTATGACCTACCATTATCTGCTAGCCTATCAAAGATGATGCTGAAAACCAAAATTTATGTGAGATGGCTAGAAATGATGACAGAACTTTTGCAGTCCAGATTGGAATATAGTAATAATCAGAACCTTACGATAATCTCTATAAAATAAAAAAAGAAAAAGAAAACAAGGAAGCTAAGAAAGAGTCTAAGACCATTGGAAGCAAATGCAAATACCAATGCTGTATTTGGCACAAGAAATTTGTTGTTTTACTTTGTGTTTCAATGCATAATGTTACTTCAAATGTTTTTTCTACTTTTTATCATTAGTTTAAGCTTTGAAAGTTGTAAAAGTAAATTTTTCTAAATAACTAAAAAGAAAATTTTTAATGTTTAAATGATTTAAAATAATGATGCCGTAACCATTAAGTAAAAAAGCTATACACATCAACCTAGAGCAACAAATTTCCAAAACTTGTCAAATTCTAAACTTGGTACTAAATTTTGCACCAAGTATAACATATATCAAATTCGACATTAAGTATAACACTACATTGGAGAATAGTTTCTTATTCAAATGCCAAATTTGGTACTAGAATGGACAGTTGCCATTGTATTGGAGATGCTTTAGCAATAAATGTATTGGTTTGACAATAACATACCTATCTGCACCTTTGCAGAGGAGAAAGATTTGACCATCTTCATTGCTTACTATGACAGACATTCTCTTCCTGGAGCTGCAAAACTCTAACAGATTTAGAAGCTTGTATTCCCTGCAATGAAACTTCCATATCATATTTAGGCCTTTTGCTGTACACAAAACTATTGGAGAAAAAGAAACCTATCAGGCAAAAATATACAATTACCAGATTATCTTTACCTCTTCACCACCTTTCCAGAAGAAGGATCCAACTCCTTAAGAAACATCGTGGACTGAGTTCTTCGGAAAAATTGGAACCCAAATTCCTGTGCAGCAATAAGGAAAGCCACTTCTTCTGGTGACTCGGCCTCGTACTTGAGCTTGTCCGTTTTGTCATCCTCAACAGGTATGCCTGTGTGACAAAGAGCCATGACTCTGAAGAACATCGTTACATCAAACAAGTTCGAACTATGGATCCACTTTTTGTTCATAATTCTATCATCCCGGAAGTTGAATCCCTTAATGTTAGATGCTACTTTACATGCAGAAGATATTTCCTTGTTTTCATGGATCGGATTCTGCATACCATTTTGGCCACCTAGAACTCCCATTTGGGTGCTAACATCAGCCGTTGAGAAATCAAATCCTTGAACATCATTGCTTCTTGTGTCAAAATTATCTATGCTAAATTGAAATGCCTGAATATCAGCAATAGTCATTCTCTTGGATGCTTCAAGGTCAACTTCGTTAATATCACCCCCATATGAGATCCCGGCAATTGAGCATTTCCTGAACTCCATCTGGTTACATGTCAAAGTCCCCGTCTTATCCGAAAGAATCATTTCCACCTGACCAAGTTCTTCATTCAAGTTCGACGTACGGGCTCTAACCGACTTGCATGAAACTTCATCATACATCTCCATGTCCTTGTTGATTAGCATGGCTTGTAAAACTTTGACCACTTCAATTGACACATAAAGAGAAATGGGGATCAAATAGCCATACAGTATAAGTGCCCTCATGAATTGGAGTAAACCAGTCACCAGACCGTTTGACGGATTGAAGAGTAGTTCATCATCATAGTCATTATTCTCATCTTCCAAGCGAAGGTACCACCATTTAACCATCTCAGTCCTCAGAAGCAGAGAGAAGCCGGTTGCTGAGAGTAATGAAATCAAAACCAGCATCGAAAATAGAAGATAAATGACATGATCCATCTTCCTTTCAATTCGGCTTCTCTTAGATGGAACCATTGTGGAATTCTTGACGGCTTTGGTGTCTTTGCCCGTGAAGATGACAACCCCATATACGTGATCTGTGTTTCGAAGCTTCGAATCTCTAAGGAGAAGTTGAGCAGGACACAAGGGAAATGACTTATTTCCCAACTCCAAATTCCCAACAAAAGTGTAGAGATGTGGATTGGGATCCTCACAACGAACGGTGGCTTTGAAATTGCTGATTTCTTGATCTATGTCCAAGTTGAGTGTGGCTTCTAAGCATCTTTTCAGTTTGAGATTGGTTTCTCCGTCGAGATTCATGGTCTCTACATAACAAATGCCATCTTCATAGCTGGAAGATAGCAAGAGAATGTCACCGGGGAAATACTCATCTTTGTTAATTTTAACAACATCTCCTACACAGACTTCTTTCCATGCCTTGTTCACAAATTTGCCTCCTCCTTTGTGAACCTGTACGGTTCTCGAGTTTACTTTCAGATCCTGCAAATACAGAACATGAATCTACATATATATAGACACGAATTCTTCTGCATAAATACAAAACATATATTGCGTACTAGCACTGCTACAGGTGAATCTTGTGTCAAGTTACTCTTGAAACAATTTGTCAAAACATTAACTCTTACAGAGCCATTAAAATTTGTCAAAAACTCATTTCATTGATACTAAATTTACACGTACTAATGTTAACTTACCTGCAAAAACCTGTGCCAGTCCTCCACAACCTCTTTAACCATGCTAATCCCAACGACAAACACCAGAGGAGCAATCAAGCTCACCGGGTCGAACGGAGTGAACGGAGCAAGCGAAAGCACCGCGGCTAAGAGAAAGTAGAGATTCGCCACTCTCCGGAACTGTTCAAAAAGCGCCTTTGGAAGAAAACTCACCACATTGTACTTAGTCGTTGAGACATAGTTCTTTGCATACTTGAAAGGCTTGGCCTTGTGCGCGTGAGGCTCGTTGCAGAAAACCAACCGCGAAAAGCCCGGTTGACCAAAAACTACCGACCTCGCTTCGTCGTTGACCATGGCACCGTATGGTCTCATGCATGAGAATGAATACAGTTTGCTCCATTTTAGCTTCTTCTTTGTTGACACAGTTGGAGAAAACTCTGCCATTTTCTAAGTTGCTAGAAGAGAAATATAGCTACTTGATCATTTATACTTACAAAGATATTGGTTTTGCTAAATTTTTTTAAAAAAAAATGCTCTCCAAAAATAATTAAAAAAAGAAAAGAGGTTTAAACAAAGTTGTGTTAATGAAGTAACAAAGTTCTTGAGATTGTCTTTTCTGCTCTCGACAGATTCCATTTTCCGGCTGCCAAAACCTGCTTTAATTTTATGAATTAATTTTTTAACTTCTTTATTAGTATCTCTTTTTGTTTTGTTTTTTTTTTTTTTTTTTGACAGAGAGGAGAGAAATTTCCGATGCAGACATGTTGGAAATTTTTTGGATCAAGAAGCAGGCCTGAATTTAGCTTTGCCGTACTTAACGCGTAAACAACATGGCTCATTTGTACTGAACAACATTGAATTTTTAATACTTAATAAAAATGTTATCGATATTGGTTTAAAAAATTATTTAAAGGGACGTAACTTTTTTGAACAAGCCGAGCATATTTAAAATAAGGTATACTAACTTTTGTAACTTTATTGTTAATGTAAGTTGAGTGACTATCATGTGAAAGATGTTTTTGACGTAGAGCAAATACCTTTAACTTTAGAGGTACCATAAAAATAAGGGTAAATTACTCATTTAGTCTTTAAACTAAGAATAGTCATTTCCGTTAATTTTTGGATAGAATTTTTTAGTAATTTAATCAAAAAGTGATGTTAACTAATAAACTCCGTCAAAAAATTAACATAAATGACAACTATAGTAATGTTTTTAATAATTTATGGTTATTACAGCTACAAAAAAAAAAAAAAACAAACAAACAAAAAGAATAAGGAATGTCCCTAAACTATTAAAATAATACCACAATAATCATTTCCGTAATTTTTGGATGGAATCCGTTAGTAATTTAGTCAAAAAAGTGATGCTAACTAATGGATTCCATCCAAAAATTAACGGAGATGACTATTATAGTAATATTGTAATAGTTTAAGGATATTCCGGTTATGAAAAAAAAATCATAGACCAAAATTATACAAAGTTGAAATTTTTAGAGACCTACCTTATAATTTACCGTAAAAATAAACCAAGTTTGGATAATAATGAGGAAAATAAGGTCGCTTGACCATTTTGGATTATTCAAGATTAAAGCGCAGCCACTGCACAAATAATAGTATATGACTATATATAATTGATATTCAAATAAGATTATCGTAACAACATTTTAATAGTTTAGAAGTATTTCAGCTATAAAAAAAATCAAAGAACAAAATTATACAAAGTTAAAAATTCAATGATCAATCTTGTAATTTACCCTAAAAATAAACTGAGTTTGGATAATAGCCACTACACACATAATAGTATAAGACTCTATATAATCGATATTCAAATAATCCAAAGTGCTTTATAGCTAAATAACCTTTTTTTTTTTTTTTTTTTAGTTTTTAAATAAATAACTGAAGTTTTTAAAAATTAGTTAAAATAATTTTTTTTTCCTAAAATGGTTACTCAATTATTTTAAATGGTCAATCAGTAATTGACCGCATAATAGTCAATCAGTGATTGACTTACGGTCAATTATTGATTAATCATAACGTAAATTATTAAATTTTATAGTTAATCGTTGGTTGACCATTAGTCAATCACCAAATTTCATAGTAAATTAGTGATTGACCATCGAATCAGTGATTGTCAATCACTGATTAACCAAATCTGAAAAATGACAAACAAAATAAAAAAAAATCAGGGCTACTCAGTCTAATTTTTCTAATCCAAATTAGCAATATATATATATATTGGCAACATTGTTATGGTACACGATGGAAGAATAATATTAAAATAAGTAGATCGATTTAATTCGTATATGGCCTCTAGATTCGAGTATGCGTAGGAAAAAGGGTGAGTTGGTAATGGAAGTCAAAGAGCCCATTATTGCTTGTGATTATTTTGATATCATTGTCATTCTAAATTTTAATGGATTCACGTGAGAAAAATGTTAATTAAGTGCACTCTCAAGTATAACAAATACACAATTTGAACTGTTAAATTATATAGGTCTCACGGTAACGAACGGTCCAAATTCTGCACATTAACATTCTTATTTATATAAATAATATCTATTCGGGTTTGCTTTGGAATTGATTAAAATAGGTAACATCCAACCTAAGGCGCTGCTGATTTTTGATTTACAAGATAGTGTAACTATTTAATGTTAGTTTGGGTCAGATTTGAGAGCAGACTTAGGAAATTTTAGATTGTGAGAAATGCTATACGTAACGCTACTCAAAATTATTATTATTAGTATTATTGATTTTTAACTAATCATATATTCATGTCAGTTTACAAAGATTTGACATAATCATTCACATTATTGGGCATGACAACTTGTTATTAACTGAAAAGCCTGTGGGGACATCCCCATGGAATGGGGTATATTCCATACATAAGTAATTAGTAACTAATGATGGAGTCTGAAAATGGTTTCACTGGGGGCACTATTAAAAAAAAATAGAGATAATATTTTTTTTCCTTAATAAAAGACATAATTATAGGTTTTAGTAATTGAATGTGGGAACAATAAAAAGATTTTTACAAAATGGGTGATGACTAAATTGCAAATAAATTTTGGAGGTAAAAATCGAAACATCAAATTTTAAGTGGGGCACAGTAATAATATTTCTTATAAAATGATGACATAAGAATTAGGAGAATGATCCTCTTAATTTTTTTATTTTTTATTTTTTATTTTTTATTTTTCACTTTACATGTTCTTTGTTTTCGTTTTTCATGATCCTATATTAAAAGAGACACCAATGCAGACAAGAGAAAAAACTGCCAAGGTGCAGAACCTGTGGAAGATATGGATTCCAAGGGTCAAAGGGGCCAATTTGGATTTACATGCAGTATTATTAATTTTTAATTTAAAATTACTTTGAGCTTTTCCGTGCGGATGAAAACATAGTCAACATCACGATTAACGCCTTGTTTAATTACCCAAATGCCCTTCTCGCTCAGAAATTATATATTCACCAAAGCAGGCTTTCACCAATCTCATTCTTAAACCTGATTTTGGTGGATTAGGAACTTCTATTCCACCTTCTTGTCCCCTTCTCTGCCTCATCCACTAAAATTAATATTTTTTTAAGTGATCCTGGTTGTCATATGCATATATATATATATATATATATATATGATATCTCAATTATCCGGCAGCCAAACCTAATATGTCAGTTGTAATTTCTAAGATTAGAATTCTAGTCATGTATATATATATAAATATATGTGCAACATGATATATTTAGAAATATGAAATACAAATAATATATAACATTTTTAAAGATTACATTAAAATCAAATGATTGTTATATTAATATATAAAAAAGATAATAAGTGTTTAAATGTGTCAGATACGAGATTATGGATATACATGTATATATTCGCATTAATAATGACTTTTAATATGAGCTCTATAGCTCATTTCTACACTAGACGATATAAGAAAGAGCACGTGAGGAGACAAAGTTTTAAGAAGAGGGCACAAACTATTCCAATATAATATTTATTACTATAGTAACTAATTGACGTACAACCATATATAAATTTAGGTAAGCAGTCACTTTAGGGACGACTATACATAACTACACACTTGGAAATTAAAGTATCTTTCAAACAAACCACATACTGGCTCACTCCCTGACCAGAAGAATCACTAAACACTAGTCTGCAAAACACTTATTAAAACACTCCATTTTTGCAGTATCAAACTGAAAGTACAAAAACCAGTACTAGAATTGTACATTCAACTATCTCGCATCATCATACGGCATTAACATCTGGCTTTGCATGCTATCATACCCAGCAGTTATACAAGCACTAGAGCCACTCTCAATATCAAGGCAATGAGGAGCTGAGGATTCTCCAAGCAAGTTTTGAGTCTCTCCTGAAACAAAGTCTACTTTTTCCCATGTATGTTTCTTCACCATAATATTTGTCAACCGTGCAAGCTCTTTTGCTACTTCTTTCATGCCAGGTCTATCCTCTCCTTTCACCTCCAAACACCATTTTGCGATAATCGCGACTTCCTTAATCGTCGCCATGTTTTCGTGATTGAGAATAGCGGAATCGACAATGTGATGCAAGCGATGATCATTCAAGGAAGAGATGAGGAATTTTGACAAACACTTATCACCCTCTGGCATATCAAAAGATAATGCTTTCCTGCCGGTTAGTAGCTCCGCCAAAACGACTCCAAAGCTATACACATCGCTCTTTTCTGTAAGTTGGCTTGAATGAAAGTACTCGGGATCCAAGTATCCAAGTGTCCCTTGTACCATTGTTGTTAGTCCATCTTTGTCTTGAGGAATTAGCCTTGAAATTCCAAAGTCGGAAACCTTTGCCGTGTCATTCTCATCTAACAATATATTCATCGTCTTCACATCTCTATGAATAATAGGCGGAGTGATATCGACGTGCAAATAGGCTAATGCTGCTGCAGTCTCTGCAGCAATCTTCAGTCTCAATTCCCATGAAAGTGGTGACAACATTGCTTGGCCTTTGCTGTGAATATGTGCGAAAAGCGTGCCGTTGGGGATGAATTCGTAGACTAGTAAAGGAACTTCGGTCTCGAGGCAACAACCCAAGAGTTTAACCACATTCATGTGGTTGATTTGCATGAGTACAACCAACTCATTGATGAACTGTGAGGTCTGAGATTGGGCACCAACTTTGGACTTCTTAATGGCGACCTCGGTTTTATCCGCTAATTCTCCTTTATAAACTGTCCCGTAACCGCCTTCACCAACAATTCTACTTTGATGGAAATTGTTTGTGGCTTTCCTTAATTCTTCAACTGTGAAAATCTTGGTGGTTTCAGATGATCCTCTTTGAGAACAAAGTTGTTGCTTCAACATCAAACCACCATTTTGTTGGAAGAACTTTGCCTTGCGCTTGATCAACTTTCTTTCTTTAACTCCCCAACATATTGCTATTGTTGCACAAAATAAAGCTATGAAGCCTGTGGTTACACCTGCTCGCACATTCAGATATAATGTTTATTGAATTTCATAAATAAGAAAATAAAGTATGATAAATAATATTCATTAATGATTATAACTCCTTGACCATGACCAAAAGAACATTTCTTCATTCTGGAAAAAAAAAAAAAAAAAAAAAAGAAAGATATAAAGCAATTAATGTGCTTAGGTTGATCTTTCAATTAATTTCAATTTTATCTCCCGAAAAATAGATTTTGACTCATTTTTCCCCCAAAAGTCTTAAAATATCACAGTATTGGCATCAAGCTTATCAAATGTTTCACTATTAGTCCCTCTGTAATAGAAACATTAAAAAATGATGTAATGAAGCATGTGAGGCTCACATAATGGGTGCATGGAAGGTAATTTGGCAAAATAAATGTTGGTTGTTGATTGTCGGGTGAATTGATGAATCGGATTTTAGTTATCAAATTGATCCAAAATTATGGTTTTCAAATATTGGATTAGCTTATGGACTTGACTTAATTTACTCGTGTAATCAACCACCCAACGTTCATTTTTCCGAACTACCCTTCATTCGTGCTTCATTCTATCTTTTTTTGTTTTTTCAAGATTTTCTGCCACAGAGGAAGTGAGAAATAGAATCGGGAGTTTTAGATCAGAAAGAGAAACCCCATCTAGAAAAGTTCCCCCAAACAAGGCTTTAGTTAATTCTAACGTTATATTGAGTTTCTTTCACATGTGACGCAATGAGGACTTGATGTGCAAGAATAAGTTCATTCCATTAAATGAAAATTTTATCATGTTTCAATTTGATGAGTTTATGAATAATAATAATATCATAATGTAATGCATTTTATGTTATAATGTATGGAATTAAGTATTTTTTGGAAATTTCTTAATTTTCCTTAATCTTTCCTTTTTCGACAAAGATCTATTTTACATGGCGTTAACTTCCAACTTATTTCGGAATGTCTAAACGTCCGAAATAATTTCTCTATTTTATACAAAAATATGGAACCTTCTTACGCTTTTCAACGCCTACTCATTTGGGGAAATCCAACATCGGAGCAAGAAGTTATGACCAGTATATTATCTAGATACCTAGCAGTCACCAACCAGTTTACTGTGTGCGAAAATTCTAGAAGTTGACCCAAACTTTTTTTTTTCTTTCACATGTTTTCACACCTTGATGACAGTCATTCCCCCCTATTATGAACCAATTAAACCTAAAATTAATTCCAAATTAGTCCTCTTAATTTTTATGCTTATTATTAAGCAACATAATGATTTTCAACTCTCGCTCTTTCCCTCTCTCTATTAGGGTTATTCACCAACCCGATAAACCCACACTACCTGACCTACCCAAGCCGAATTCAGTAAAACAAAAGCAAATTTCGTTTTTTTATTTATTGAGAAATTATCTGAATGACATAAATTTAAAAAACCAATGTATTAACATGACACAAAAACTTAGTACTAAACCAATATAACACAAAATAAAACTAAAATTTATGTTATGTTGATTAAGAATTAGAAATTTTTCTCATGTTGGTCAATTGATAAAGTGGATATTTGGTTAATTTTCTCATTTTTATTCTTGGATTAAGAACGACCCAGCCTAATGTTTGTGGGTCGGCTTGCGGCTTAAAAGGTGAGGAAGCTGAGACACCCCGACCCGCCCACATATATGCCACCATTAGATTTGTATTTTATAATACAAGTGGTATACATTATTCTCTCCTATCCAATAAAACCTAGACACGTAATACCTACCCACCCACCTATGTAACCATCTTTAGAAAGTCTAAAGTCATTTTTTCAGCCGCCTCGCCCTTTTTCCCATATCACCCCTCTGCGAGTCTCATTTTACTGAATATATATATATATATATATAGCTATATATGTGTGTGTGTGACTCGTCTCTCCGTGTCTCTCTTTCTCTCACTTTATGTCTCTCCTCTTCCTTGCTCGAGCTTAAGTTGGGAAGTGATATTGACATGCACTAAAATATTTTCTTTGATTTTGGATAGCTGGGTTCACTACTACAAATATGGGATTCCACGACGGTACTTCGACGACCGTTTTTTAAAAAACCGTCGTGTAAAATTCACAAAAACACGGAGCGGAAAAAATTTTACGAAAACCGTCGTGGAAAGGCTTGCTTCCACGACGGTCTTTTAAAACCGTCGTGGAAAAGCACGATTCCACGACGGTTTCTGTAAACCGTCGTGGTAGCCTAGCCGCTTCCCACGACGGTTATTCAAAACCGTCGTGGAAGCTACGGCTTCCACGACGGTTTCTCAAAAAAAAAAATTTTCAAAAAAAAATTTTTTTAAAAAAAAAAAAAAAAAATTAACCTACCACGACGGTTTTTTCAAAAAACCGTGGTGGTAGATCTACCACGACGGTTTTTCCAAAAAACCGTGGTGGTAGGTCAAAAAAATTTTTTTTTCACCTACCACGACGGTTTTTCCAAAAAACCGTGGTGGTAGGTCAAAAAAAAAATTTTCACCTACCACGACGGTTTTTCGGAAAAACCGTTGTGGTAGTGACCTACCACGACGGTTACCGTCGTGGTAGGTCAATTTTTTTTTTTTGAAATTTTCAACCTACCACGACGGTTTTTGGAAAAAAACCGTCGTGGTAGGTATGAATGCGGGAATTTTGAAAATTTTTGAAGTTGTTCAACTTTTTGGAGCGTATATTAAAACCCAAAAAAATACATTCTTTCTCACCCTATTACACTCCGAGCCTTTTTCACTCTCTAATACAAACTCTAACTCCAAACCCAAAACCCGCCCATATCCTCCCTCCATTTATCACTCTCCGCTCCTTCTCTACATTCTCGCCGCCATTCCTCTCTCTCTCTCTCTAACCCCGAGCCTTTTTCCCTCTCTCTCTAGCCGACATTCCTCCCTCTCTCTCTAACTCCGAGTCTTTTTCCCTCTCCCTCTCGCCGCCATTCCTCCATCCCCTACATTCTCTACCACTCCGCCCGTACCTACGCTCGACAATCCAGTAAGTTAAAATGTATCTTGCTCGGGTAAGGCACGGATTTGTGAAATTTCCGTCCAAAATGTCAAAAATCCACAATGTTCCTTCCAAAATGTTGATTTGGTTGATTGTTGATTTGAGAATTTTCTGTAGAAAATTGTCCAAAATCCGTCCTTTCGGTGATTGTTGATTGTCGTTGTGATTTAGATTGCTTTAAAATTGATTGGGTAAGACACGGATTTGGGAATTTTCCAGAAAAAAATGTTGATTTTGTGAGTTAAATTTTCCGGATTTGCCACCCGTGGGAAATGAAATCAATTCGAAATTTTTTTTTTCGACGGACCCTACCACGACAGTTTTTTCAAAAAAAACCGTCGTGGTAGGTCCGCCTATCACGACGGTTTTTTACGTAGAACCGTCGTGGTATGTTCTTAAATGTCCACATTTAGGCCATTTTTTTTGCTTATTCCACGACGGGTAAAAAACCGTCGTGGAATCTTTTCAGATTCCACGACCCTGGATTCCACGACGGTTAGAAAACCGTCGTGAAAATATTACCACGACGGTTTTTAACCGTCGTGGTATCCATATTTTGTACTAGTGGTTTTTAATTCCAATTTTGTGACTTTGTCTATGTTCTCTTTTAATTGTTCTCTGGGTTTGTTTTAATAAAGCTTAAAAAAAAAAGCTTGAAGTTATCCCTATTCGAAGCCGAGCCGACCCCGAGCAGGCTGAAGTTATGCGGGTTTTGGGGTCCGTTGGGCTGCTGTGGCTTGGCATTTTCCCACTCCTACTAAGTCAGCTAGGCCATGAAAACAGGGCTACTCTAGCCAAACCCGGTCGATAAACACCCTACTCTCTATCGCTATTCTCTCTCTCTCTTTCTCTCCCTTCCTTCCTCTCACCTTCAAGAACAACATAAGAGGCGTACATTGATCTGCCACCAAATCTCACCTTTTAATCCCTAGATATTTCTCAATCCTTGAAGCTAATATGAAAGTTTTGTTGAGTTATGATTTCTTCTTTTTTCTTTCTTACATATTTCGGAATTTCATGAGGGATTGAGTAATTTCTTGATGGTTGTTTTGTGTTGGTTGAAGGGTGATGAGGGGGTTGAACAAGCATGAGCATATATTTAAGGGAGATTGTATGGTTGATTGATGATGGTTTATTACTTTAGGAATATGATAGGTTTTGTGGACGGTTCAATTTTGTTGATTAGATTGTTCTAGGGTTAGATTTTTCATCTCTTAATTCAGGATATTTTTTGGAATGGTGATTTTATGCAAGATTTTATGATTATTTGTGTTTAGAAACACGTCTTAGGGCTGTATATTATATGTATGTGAGTCGTGTATGTTGTGTGATGATTTACAATTTAAATGATTTTTTGAAGAATTTTTGTCATAAGTGTAATATTGGAAATTTTCAGATTTTATTATCAGATTTCAAAATTATGTTTGAGGGTCTAAATGAACTCTGTTTTTAGCGAATTAGGTATATCGATAGAAAGCTCTAGATGTATATCTTCTTTTGGCACTGATTTCAAGTTGCTTGAAATCCTGCACGAATTGTTATGATTTTTCAAAAGGACAATAGTCTAGTTGCCAGATTTTGTAAAACTTTGTGATTTTGTGTAATTATTGGGTTTTGTATTTTGATGTTATTGGATAATGAAATTGGCCTTTTAGATTTTTTTAAACATGATAGATGTGTTAGATGAATTTTTTTTATATATAATTTTATAATGTTTATGATTTATGACATGAACGGTTATAGAGGTGAGCACTCGAGAACCTCATTCATCATGTCACCGTCGGGAAAATTTAAAATGGTTAAGTAATACGTTTATTTAAGTACACTCACCTGTAACATGAGTTAATAATTGAGAAATATATGTTTTTGATGTTAATGATGATGTTATGACATTTTGTTCTCTTAGGATGGTGTTTTGACTTAATATATATATATATATATATATATATATGTGTGTGTGTGTGTGTGTGCACATGTGCTCACGCTTGTGTATTTTTATGTTTTTAAAAAGGCATTGCACACCTTTGATGCTGATCGGTGAGCGATCTTATATCCGGTGAGTGGATTGTCCGGTGAGCGGACTTATTTGTCATGGTTGGTTTAAGATTTTTACCCTCTCCTCTTATGGCTAGCACGTTTGATGATATACTATCTGGCCCAATATTAAAGAAGTTTAGGGAATAACTCCTTTGGTGTGCATGATTCAGATTTTTGCCTCGAAACCACTTTTTATTTGACATTGTAAGATGGCAAAAATTTGAACCATGGGGCAACATTCCAGAGATGTGTTTGCCCCTAAAATGTTTTTATAAATATTTAAATTTTTATTGATGTTTATTTTATGATTACGAAAAAGATATTTACTTATGCTCAAAGTCTCATATTCAGTATCGTATGGTATCCGGTAATGTGAATTTCAGTTACTGTGAATGTGAACTTCAATTACTAGTAATGTGAATTAATGTATAAGGAAAAATGTGAATGTGAAATTCCGTCATTTTACATTTCCTTTTGCATGAATTCACATTCTAGTAACTGAAGCTCATATTCACAGTAACTGAAGTTTACATTACCGGATACCATCTGGTACTAAATAGGAGACCAACCTTTTATTTATATTTGTGGGATATAAATGTCTTACTAAGTTCTTGTTTGTATAAGTTAATTCATATTATAGATAAAAGAAATGATAAGATGTAGCAATGGAGAAAATTGGAGTGGGAGCGAGACGATGTGTGATGAGAAAAACGAGAAGACCGATTATGATGAATATGCTTTGTTTTTATAAGTTTTTAAGACTTTGATGTATTTTGTTTTCAATTGAAAGATTATTTTGGATTTTCTTTATTTTGTAATATGGTTTTTAAAATTTATACTAATTATGGAGGTTTTTTTTTATAAGATTAAATTATTAAAAAAAAATTCTTAGAATTTCTTGAAATTTTGTAAGTCAATGTATCCTTAAGAAAATTGTTTTAAATTTATTTATTTATTGCAATTTTACAAGAGAAAAAGATTGAAAAGTTAAGTCAAACACAAATCATCAAAATTAGAAATTCAAAAAATAAGTTCGACAAATTTGGAGATGACAACACTAATACCCAAATTAATATACTAAAAGATAAATGGAAAAGTGTGTCCAAGTGTGCATTATTTGTGTAAGAATATGGAATACATACTTATCAGCGCTATGTAGTTGTTGTAGAAGTGAGAGCTCCCTTGGCCTCTAGAGTCAACTTTAGTGCAAACAGTTCCATTAGCTGGCTCGTACCCCACTTTACATGAACAATTATAGCTTCCAGGTAGATTGTTACATGTTCCATTGATGCAGCGATTTGAATCCATACACTCATCAATATCTGAAACAAGTGTGTTTGCAATTTAACCTCGTATTATTATTTATAAAACACTTTTTTTTTTGGCAGAGTTACCATTTGAACTTATCGCATAATTATAAATTGCTCCCCAAACATTTAATTTTACCAATTTACATTTTGAATTTATTTTGAGCAAACCACCTCATTGATATTGGTGTTCGCTTTTTGACAAAAATTGACATTTGATCACTTGTGTATTGGTCACTAATTAATGATATGAATGATCAATTTTTTGTCTATTTTCAAATCTATTGGGGTTATGATTTTTAATTTTGTTTTATCAAAGTAAGAAATTTTCAAATTAACTTTGTTTTAAACACAAATTTGGTACAAAATTGGTTCTTTTTTTTTTTTTTTTTTTTTTTTTAAGACCTTCCATGTCAAATAATAATTCATGTGCAATTCACATGTCAATTTCCATTAAAAAAAATTCAAAGCTATTCTTTAGCATGATGATTTGTTATAGATTTATAAATTCATAATGTAAACTATCAAAATTAAAATTTTAAGGGAAAACTCTAATTATACGACAAATTCAGAGGGTGATTTTGAAAAAAGCCTAAACAGAAATAAAAAGCATAACAAGTCAAGTGGATCACCTTTGCAACCATTTGGGAGGTAGGGGTTCCCTTGGTAACCTGGCAAACACTGGCAAAGGTAACCGGACCCGGTGGTAGAATCGATACACATGCTATGAAAAACAGCATGTGTAGTTGTGTCTCTTGCCAGCTTCACTGCAGTTCTCGTTCCCGATTGACCAGTCCAGAATCATCGGAAGCGTTTCCATTTCGTTCATCTGTTGAAAACTTGTGTTCGAAAAATTGAATTTGCCGTCTTCGACGATGAAGGCGTAGCTGCACGGGTTAAACTCGTGCACATCCGAACGGTTGTCATAGCTGGACAAGTCCAAAGTTACATCCCTAAGCCCACTAGGGAAAGAGGTGATTTGGCAACACCCTGCGCCAGTACAATTCCCGTAGTTAACATCTTCCTCTCCGTCACACAATGACATACAACCGGTTCGGTACCTTCTTTCCCCTTTAAAGCCTACTACAATTGCAGTAGTGTCGCAACCAATGGCAGTGAACTTGTTCCTGGTTGAGATGGTGAAGGTGGACAAAGTGAATGTACGTAATATCATAGTTGTCACCATGTGTACCGTTTGGACCGTAACAGTCTTTGGCTATCAGGTTTTGGATTTCCACCTCGCCCTTCAGGGAGATGTTAGTGACCATGATGTTCGAATGTCGCAGGAATGCCGTCGGTGCCGGATTGGAATTAGTAGTAGTACAGTTGATCAAGTAGTCATCATCCAAGTAACAATCTGGCTTGGTGCCAAAAGGAAATGGAATTGAAACATTACCGCAACGATCAGGGCAGCCAGGAAGGGCTACCGTGCCATCACCGCCGCCGCCGCCATCGCCATCGCCACCGATGCCACCGTTGCATGCTAATGGTAATAGTACCATAGCCAATGAGAGTTGAAGGAGCATCCGTTCCATTGCTAAGCTAGTTTGTTCTTCTCTCAAACAAGGGCTACAGAGTCTATTGGTTTGTTGTGTTTTATATAGCAAAAGTCTTGGTCGTGTTATCTTTAAGTCCTTAACATTTTCGTCCACAAATTAAAAGATTCATCTTCTTCTTTTAATTTTTAAATAAATTGTACTAGAAACATAGAAGCAGTCCAAGTCAACCCATAAGTCCTCACACTTGATCAAACATTCAATATTTGGAGTCACGCGAGTATTTACAAGAAATTGTCTTCGGACACTCCTCATTGTTGCCGCTACAATTGTGGGCCCTAGTTAATATGTCGACGCATTGACTGATACAAATTCTAAATTCTATTATGAACCTTCTCAACTCTACCATTGCACGACACGGTCAAATTCAAGTGTCATCAAGGACACTCACAATTCATAAACCAAGATTTGCTAATTTCTTAGTATGGACGTAATATAGCTGGAATTTCACATTTCATTTTATCATAAAATCAAAAAATAATTAATAGATTATTTAATTGGTCTCTAAACTATTTAGTTCATGATATTTTGATCTCTTTTTTTTTTCGTTCTTTTTCTTTCAGCTAAAATGATCATTAACTCGTAAAAAAAGCTTAACTTCCCTTAACTTTTGAAAGAAGTCGCTCAACATCAGTTTTTTGCTAAAATTATTATAATAACCCTCAAAATAATTTAAGAAATTTAAAAAAAAAAAAAAAAACCTTTACTTTGACAAAATTATCCCTACTCTTAAAATAAGTAATTTGATTATTTGATTGTTATGTATTAATGTTTTATTGAGAATTAACTTTCCATAGATGTTTTATCTTTGAAATCTAGTTTTCTATTCAAATTCTATAACATATTATTGAATGACTAGTCGAAGAACACAGTTTAAAAACTACTGAGAAGAAAAACCAAAAAAAAGGAAGTTTGGTAATACACTTGCAACCTGCAGCTTGACAAAATATCAAGCTATTATGCTATGTTTGGTTTGATAGTAAAGAAGAAGGAGGGAAGTGGGAGAGGGATTATTGGATGGAAAATAATATAAGAACTTGTTTGATAAGAAGGAAGAGACAAGAGAAAGTAAAATGGGGGAAATTTTTTCTAATAGGATCCACTAGTTTTAATCTCTCAAGGGGTTTTTATAAATGCCATAAAATCATGCATTGGATTGATTTTTGCTATATAGGAAAAAACTCTTGTCAAAAATATCATTGATGACATCATAATTATTTATTTATCTATTTATTTAAAATATCAATTATAATTACTAATTAGTATCTATAATGGAACCACCTGGGTTACCAAATAGTAACCAATTGGTTACTGTCCGCCGATAGGTTTCCGATCGATAACTGTTGGCCGCCAATTACCGGCGAGTAACTAGTTAATTACCAACTACCGACAAGTTTCCGATCAGTAACCACACTGGTTACCAAATGGTAACTAGTTGGTTACCTACTGCAGGTGAGTTTTCAATGGGTAACCACCGTTGCTGACGAGTAATCAGTTGGTTACCAAATGGTAATCAATTAGTTACCGACGGCCAACGGGTAACCCACTGATTACCGATTAGTAACTACTGTGACCGACGACCAACGAATAACCAATTGGTTACCATTTGGTAATCAGTCGGTTAAAGACTGAAAACTTCCGATTTCGCTAGATTTTTCGAGTTTCATTATCGGAATATTTAAACAAATACCAGATTTTACCAAATATCACAAAAATTCCACAAAATCATAAACCATATACATCAAAATTCAATAAATTTAACAAAATACCAAATTTTCTGAATTTCATCACCAAAATATTACAAAAACACGAATTCGTCACTATAAACCTTTAAAATTCAGCCAAATTCTTTAAAAAAAAAAAAAAAAAAACCAATTACCAAAAGAACACATAAATAGAAATAGTGAAAAATATATATAATCAGAACGGAATCTCTTCGCACACACCAGATTTGAGACTGGAGGAATGGATCTAATGTTCGACACCGACGACCACAAGAGATCAGACTAGGTCGACGTTAGAGTAGAGAGTGATAGCAGCTACGACAGCTTCTGGCGGAGAGGTTGTTGGCCCAGAGATTTGTCATGAGGATAAAACGGTGAAAGGAGATATGGAGATCGGCGAATCTCCTCCACGCCGGCCTAAAGTAGTGTCGTAACCGGACCTTCATCTAGATCTTGGCCAGATCTCGCCACACCAAGTTCAGTTGGTCCAAGGTCGATGCTGCGTCTAAAAATGAAGCCATGAAACTCCAGCTCTTTGTTGAATATCGAGAAGACCGTCAGGAAACGAAGTCTCGTGATTTAACTCTTCGAGAGATGGTAGTTCCGGCTTGAAGGAGATCTACATCATCGGAGCTACGTCGAAGTGGAGATCACAACAGCGGTCACGATGGAGGCCCAAGGGATCGTCAAAGTTGCGAGCGGCGGGCGACAGGCGGTGGACGACGGTCGACGATTGCGAAAGAGAGATTAAAGCTTTGTTTGGGGTTTAAGTTTCACTCTAACTTAATTGTATTTTTCCATCTCAATTTTTATTTTTTTCTAAAAATTCAATAAAAATTATAACTAGTTTTTGAAAAGTCAACAAACTCCAATTTATAAATTCTATCTCCAATTAACTTACCAAAGGGAGGTTAAGAGGAGAAGAAGAGAGAAAGGGAGAAAAAATATGAATATTTTGTATTATTAATTTTTAATTTAAATTATTACAAAAATGACGTCATCATCATTATATTTTTTGCAAAAACTTCTTAATTGTGGCAAATATCAATCCACACCTCATTTTGTGGCTTTCCTCTTAATCACTCAATATTATATGGAAAACTTAAATCCATCCAATTATAATTAGAATTATTTTTTTGTCATTGCTTTTTAAAGATAAATAATAGATAGATGAATAAAATAATAATTGTGTAACTCTTTTTTTTTTTCTCTCTTTTTTAAATCATACCGATTAATATACATACATATATAAATAAAATATTTTCTCTTTCTTCTTATTTTCTTTTACTTTCATCTTTCATTTTTCCTTTCTCTCTATCTCTCTCTTCCCCCCTCCCCCCCCCCCCCCCCCCCCCCCCCCGGCGGTCTTATCAGGCTTAGAGTGCAGTACAACAACACATTAACCAAGATTTCCAACTCTTGGTCAAACACCCAATTCCTCCAAATCTTTCATTCTTCACATTCAACCCAAATTTCTCTCTCTAATCAAATTTATAATTGTCTAATTCATCAATCACAAAAACAGAACAAACAAAACTCTTGTAACGGTTTGACACAAGACCCAGACCCAACCCTGTCACGAACCCACTCCCGAGATCCTCCCATGGAGGCTAGTTCTCAAGATATGAAAATCTCTCGTTTTGAATAATTTCTCTTACTGTATTTTTTTTTTTAACTAGTTATACATGCGTGCTCCGCGTGAGCAAATCATGCAAATTTAAGATATTGCAAACATTACATTCATAATTGAACTGAATGTCTTAACATTATATATATTACATAAAGGTGAATTTTTCATAGTAATTTTTTCACGAAGCAAACACTAAAAATTTAACAACTTAAAAAATAACTCACACAAATTTCAAGATTTTCTTATCTTTGCTATAAAAACAACCACTTTGATAAAAAAATTTCTTTGTTAATGTAAACAAAATTTGTACTATCTTTACTTAGTAGTGTAGGAGAACAAATTGTTAATTTTATGTTTTTCCAAAACCAAATACTCAGATAAATAATGATTGTTTATTTATTTATTTATTTTGATAATCAAGACTTTATTAAGATAAAAAAATTAATAAAAAAATGACACGATAATCACTCATAATTTTATTTAAGATCAATTAAAAAACAAATTATACAATTCAACTTACATATGTTATATACATGATTTGTTTTATTTAATTTTTAAGCCTTTATTAGTTTTTTTTTTTTTTTAAAAAAAAAGGGATTTGTTAGCACAACAGAAAAAGTTGAGGATTGTTGGGGTTAGACTTCGTCTTCCCTTTACAACGTTAGCTTTAACAGTTCATTTAACGAATGATGAATTCTCGATTTCAGCATCTTTGTATTTGGGCCGGACCCAATTCGTCACTTGAGTCAATCGTGAACAAAAATCGCTCGTATAATTGGGCTGGACCCAATGAACAATCACATTGAACGTCGAGCATCGAACCTACAGATCGAACATGATCATTTGTATATTGACTCTACGAGCCTCGAACGATAGATCACAAGGAGGAAGTCTTGTTTTTTACTCGTCGTTCGTTGTTCATACCCAACAAAACTTACATGGTATATTCTCCATAATCGTCGAACCCAATATCGACGATGACATGTCAGATCACTCATAATAACTGACAAGCCATATCTGGCAAACATATCAGTAACTGTCAGGCCCATGATCGAAAATTCAGGTTCATTCTGGTAACTATCAAATTGAAGATCATCAATGGCATGCTGACACGTGTCCCTTAGAACAATATCAGAAATTGTCATCGGCAGTTACGGGTTCAGACCCACAGAACTCCCTCTATATAATGAGGAAGACCCTTCTGACAAAAAAAAAAAAAAGAGAGACATTAGAGGACGACATTTTATACAGACACACATTACGACGAAATCTCTCTCGGACAACTCTCCAAAAGCTTGCATTCATACTCTATCAATACTTTCCCAGAAAGTATTCTTGTACCGACAAGCCTTCATTAATAGTGAAATCACTCACTCATAGAGGAAGTAGCACATCGTTGGGCGAACCTCTTTACGTCTTGGTGTCAATTAATTTTCTGCTTCTTTTATATCTATTTTCTGACATAAATATTGTTCTTATGTTGCTATATAAGTTTCATTACGATGTCCAATGGCCTAATTAATCGATTATTACGTTCTTCATACTAACGTTTCTGTTAAATTTTGACTGTAGAAAACTGGCATCTACAGTTTGGCACCCACCGTGGGGCCCTTTGTAACGACCCGCCTAGCACGGACCGTTACCGTACATACATACATGCTTAACTTGTTTTACATACTTACTTATTTAACAAAAATAGTAGAATTTTTTTTTCCTACTACTGGAGTACTGTTTGGAATAATATAAACATAAAATATTAAACATAAATTTACGGAAGACGTAGCGGCTTATCCCTTCTTTCACAGTTGCCCCGCCAACTCCATCATCTTGTATCAAAATTCGCCAGTAGGTTGTTTACCTACAGCATGGATGTAAAACGTGAGCTTTCGCTCAGCAAGTACAACTTTATTTTCCGCAACATAATCAATTATAAACTTAACATAGCAAATCATAATATATTCTAATTATGCATGATCCAATTATGCTTTATTATGCGTACTTATTTATGGGCCCCTTATCATGGTGACCGTACCGGGCGCGCAACTATGGAGTGGTTGGGGCGGCCAAACCAATTCCAACTCAATTCACAGTCCTACCCGACCTTGGACGGGTCGGTACGTCACAGGCAAGCTCGCTTGCCATTATACTTATTTGTCATCTTGACCTTGTTCTTATTATTTGTGAACATACTTTATGATGTCACATGAATATAACTGGTAATCATATCTTAGTCATGCCATCTACTTGATATTATAGCACATAACATACATTGTATCATGTTACAACCAAAAGAATATGATGTAGGCGGAGTTGTACTTACCTCCCTTACTATGTCCCTCTTTGATACTGTTCTTTTACTGGCACAGCTGCAGGCCCTTTCCTGCTCGAATAGGGACATAGGTAAGAGTCCAATTCTCATTATGCAGTGTTGGTGTCCTAACCAACATGCCTACAAATTTCTAGTTGTATGTCCCCGATACTTGATATCTGGTTTGGTCACAAATATTAATCCTACTGTTTGGGAGAATTTATTCTTTAAAGATTACTTTGGACAATCTCTTGGGCTAAATCTTTGACAAAATGCTGGGTCTCTTTAAAACCATGGGCTTTGGGACTAGGTCCGGTAACTCAGGTATTATCCTTGATTACCGTCCGTAATCGGCTTGATTACAATTTTTTTTATCTTAAAAGTTCTATTTTCTTATCATTTTGCCATTTTGAGAAATTTAACTTTAAATCCCTTTAATATTTTTGGTAACAATTCCAATCTTTAAAACAAATCTTTATAAAGGTCGTTTAAGATTGAGAACTGCCTTTGGAACAGTTTTAAGCAAAAATACAGTTTATTTATTTTTTTGAAACTGTTTGTAAAAACTTATGTGCAGGAATTTTCGGTTCCCTGCACACTCTTCATAAAACAATACCAGTTTAAAAATCCATTTGGAATTTGAAAAACTTGTCTTCACGAAAGTTGTAGCTCTCGAAAAATGGTAAAACTTTCATGTTTTACAAAAAATCCAGTTCTGCTTGTATTTGCGTCAGTTTTTGTTTGAAACTAGCTGATCCTGTAAACTGGGTCTGGGCAGACCAGCCACGGATATTTGTAGAAACGGAGGCCATTGGAGCCTCATTTTTGGATTCTTCTCGTGTTGTCTTCTAGGAAAAATCGTTCTGAGCAACTTTCATGTTTCGCGATTTACCCAATTCGTCCTCTAAATGCCTATAATTTTTACTTTCCCGAAACTGGCCAGTTTCGAATCCGAATTGGCAGTTTCGATTGTTAAGTCCGGTTTGCGTTCTATTTCGTGAAATCTACCTCGACCGATCACTTCGGGAGCCTACATGGAAAACACACAGCGTTTCTAACGTCCCACATGAACCCTTAAATCGTCCAATTGAAACCATGCAAACCAAATTTAAAAGCCCTAAGCCTAGGTTTGCATTAACCCTAACTTTTTGCATACATCTCATACAAGCACCAAACTTTGCTCCTTAAACTAGCATGCTTCAAGCACTGCCCTAGGGCAGATTTTCGGACCAAACTAGGGGACACACAACCCTAAGCATCAAGCATGAAAATCAATCATAAACAAGCACAATAATGCAAGAATTTAAACCATACACCCCTAGATCTACAAATCAAGCACATACCACATACTTAGGGCATAAAATGGGAAATGGACTTATGTCCTTATAACCAAATTGAACCACCTTTTTACCTTAAATTTGAACTCAAATAAGAGAGTTAGGGCTCTAGATTTTCACCTTAGACCAAAGTCAAATTTTGGTCACCAAATTTCTTCCTCCCCCTAGCTCCCTTGGCTCACGGCCACACCACCAAATGGCACCAAAAAATTTTTCTGGTTGGTCTCCTTGGTAGATCCACTCCAAGCCGAGCACCTCACCAAGGTTTGGCCCCAAAATTTCAACCTTTCTCCTTTCCTCACTCACACGGCCACACACCCCAAAAGACCCAAAAAATTTTCTAAACTTTTCTTGGTTTTTCCCTAGCTCAAACCCGAACTCCTAGGAACAAAAACCCCAAGAAAATTTTTGATTTCTCTCATTCCTTTCTCTTCTCTAATTTCCGGATTTTGTGGAAGAGTTTGGCAAGAGTTTGGCTGTTTTTCTCTAATTTTTTCAGCCAAAAACCGCCCACCCCAAAGGCCTATTTATAGGTGATTTTTTGGACTATTTTGCAAATAACTTTTGTTCACCTTTTGCTAATAAATCCTTGGAGCAAAACTAATTCTATTTTGGCCCCAAAAGAACCGGCCACCTCATGCTCTAGAATGGTCCAATATTTTTCCAAATTTTTCTTAATTTCCATAATGATGTCATTAATCAAAAAGTTGGTGAGGTAATCACCATTAGGGCTTGTTTGGCCTTAATTCTTGATAGGCAGTCCAAATTTATGTTAACATAGATATCTTTAATACTGTTAACTATTAATAACAGTATTTTATCACTAAACTGCAGTCCAAAATTTATCTGTGTAAAATTTGACTGTATAAAATTTTTCTTAGAATTTGAAGCCCTTTGGCCCAAGATATTCTAATTTATGTGCTTGATTTTTCTAGGGTGATTTTAAATCTTAATCTTAACATCTTGTCCGTAAAATAGTTTTTCGCAGTATTTTTTTTTCCATACTGCTTGACCATAAAACAGTATCATCATATGGTTGACTTTTCTAGTCAACTGTTGACTTTTTAGGTCAACGTTGACTTTTTAGGTCAAACTTTGACCACCATGCAAAACCATGCAATCGTGAAATTTTCTACTCTTCTGACTCAAAATGATACATACTTGTTTAAGCAATCATTTTTAAGTCTCATAAGATCATGAGAACTTAAAATTTCCAAATAAAAACCCATCTCAGATTTTCATGAGTACTTTCAGAACATAGCACAAGTTTCTTTACAAGAAAACGTAAGGTCGTGAAAATTTAGTTATTACACCCTTGGTCATCTTACTTCGGAAATCTACACAGCAACAATGGAACCAAAACATCAACACCAGGATGAACTTCCCCAGGGAAGCCCAATCAACCACCAAAAAGCTTCAACCTCAGAAGCGAATCCTCAAATCGCTAACCTGACGCGATTGGTTGAGGAACTAACCAAGAAGCACGACATCCAGCAAAGTCAGATGGAGAACATCACTGCAGAGAACCAGATTCTCAAGAATCAGATTCTTAAGAACCAGTTGATGTCCATCAACTCTCAAGCCGCCTACTCATACTACTACAAACCCATACTTTGGGTACACAACCGGAGCAAGCGTTGGAGGCTGGAACCCAGCCACATCCCAGAATCCTCAAGGTGCGAATACTGGGGGCTGGCGAGCATCCACATCCCATAACCTCTATGGGTCGAGTGCTGGGGGCTTTTCACAAGCCACGCCCTATAATCCGCGAGCGTCGAGGGCTACTTACAGCCCTGTGGCTCCGATGCAAACCCCTGTTCACACCTGGGGAGGCTCCGACAATAAGCAAGTGGCGAGCTCAATAGAGGCAAACCGATCCATGCAGCAGTGCCAGAAGACAGACCACACCAACTCGGCGTTCGATGCCCGACGTACCAACACCACCAGAAGGCCCTATTCCACAGAAGCCGATGAACGTGGAAAACATGATGAGGAGTATAATGTCTGAGGAAATGAGGACATTAGAAGCACAGATGCAACATCGCTTCTCCTCCCAAATACACAAGGCAACGACCTCTACACCGAGGATCGACGATCTTGCCCGTGGTGTCCGCGAGATGCCTTTAACAAAGCGGATCACTAACACAGTCACCCCCAAGTTCAGCAACATTTCTTTTCCTCGGTTTGACGGAATGTTAGACCCACATGACGACCTCCTACAGTACAAGCACGTCGTTCAATCGACGAACATCCCAACCGACATGCTAGATGACATGATGTGCAAGTTCTTCGCTCAGAGCTTGAAGGGTGCCGCGTTGAGATGGTTCTGCAATCTCCTTGCAGAGTCTGTTGATTTGTTCGACGAACTTTCCCTTGAATTTATGCGAAACTACTCCGTTCACATCCAGTCTGGAAAGACAACAAAGGATCTATGGGGTGTGATCCAGGGACCACATGAGTCGCTACGCGCTTACATTAAGCATTTTAGCAAAGCAATTTTGGAAATCTCAGGGTTGGATGACGGCACTGCGAGGGAAGCATTGAAGAAGGGAATAAGGCATAGGTCTTTGTTCAAAAATGAGATATGTGCTCGATATCCCCTAACCATTCAGGACGCTTTACACCGAGCTAAAGGTTTCATCGAACTCGAGAAGGAGAACAAGCGAGTAGATAGCGACCTAGCTCGCATGAGGGATGAACTTTTGGAAGCCCGCGACGAGTAAGCAAAGACATTCAGACGCGAACGCCCACGCCCACAGCGTCGAACGGAGAACATAGTCGAACGAACACAAGGCGTGACCACAAGTGTCCCCTCTCACCGCCTAAGTATGCACTCCAAATAAGTCCCTCTGAACTCATTGCTCACCTCAAGCGACAGGACTTCGTCACTTGGCCAAAGAAGCTGCTAGAGAACCTGGCCAGGGATACAACGAAGTACTGTGAGTTTCATCGAGACCATGGCCACCATACCATTGACTGCAGAGCATTGCGAGCAGAGGTTGCCGAATTACTAAAGAAAGGCCACCTTCGTGAATTCCTCACGGACAAGGGCAGAGAGACTTACGGACTTGGAAGCGAGTCCAAAGAGCGAAAGGTGGTGCAACAGATCGAAGACACACCCTCTCCTCCGCCAGTTCGGAAGACAATCAGAGTCATTTTTAGAGGCTCGATTTATAGCGGAGACACCGTTACTTCAGTCAAGTCTTACCGAAGGAAAGCCACACAGCCAGTTGCGACTATCCTCCCGGACGATCCATGCGAACATTCGATCACTTTCCACAGCAGTGAGGCCACAAACCTTAGCAGACCTCACGACGACGCGTTGGTTTTAACTTTGAACGTATCAAACTGTGAAATAGGTCGGATTCTGGTCGATAATGGGAGTTCGGCAGATGTTCTTTTTCTTTCAACATAGAAAGAAATGGAATTATCTGAGTCGGACATCGAGCGTTCGATGACCGTTTTGACAGGCTTTAACAGAGAATCGACCGCAGCTGTTGAAAAAATTAAGCTTCCTGTTTTTGCAGGAGGAAAGAACAAGTTGACTACTTTTTTGGTCTTGGATTGTCCGTCTGCCTACAACATCATCCTCGATAGGCCATGGATACACGCCATGAAGGCAGTACCGTCTACTTATCATTAGAAAATCAGGTTCCCGACGAAGAAAGGAGTCAAGGAGATCAAGGGGAACCAAGAAGTCGCGCAGACTTGCTACCTCCATTCTCTGAAGATGAAACAGACAGATCGCTTATAGCAACTAGAGAAGAAGACAGAATCAAGTGATCAAATACTGCCAGACGTGGAGCAACTAGATGAAATCCCGATCGATCCAGCTAATCCAGATCGATCCATCAACATTGGTTCGATGGATGCTCGATCCCATAATTCGTGAACACCTGTTAAGTTTTCTTCGTGACAATCAAGACTGCTTTGCATGGTCACACAATGACATGCCAGGCATCGACCCGGAAGTAACAACTCATCGACTCAATGTCGATCCTAGCCATAAGCCAGTGAAGCAGAAACGAAGGAAACTCGGGATCGAACGCAATAAGATCGTGAACGATGAGGTGCGAAAGCTGATCGAGGCTGGATTCATCAAAGAAGTGCAGTACCCGGACTGGTTAGCGAATGTTGTCATTGTGAAGAAAAAGAACGGGAAGTGGAGAGTCTGCATCGACTTCACCGATCTGAACAAGGCTTGCCCGAAAGATAGTTTCCCCCTTCCTCACATTGATCAATTGTTGATGTAACCACCAGACATGAATTGCTCTCATTCATGGATGCGTTTTCAGGATACACCCAAATCCTTATGCATCCCGATGATCAGGAGAAAACAACTTTTATCACGGAGAGGGGAATTTATTGTTACAAGGCTATGCCTTGCGGGTTAAAAAACGCCGGTGCAACCTATTAGAGACTTGTCAACACAATGTTCGCTGATCAACTCGGTCGAACAATGGAGGTTGACATAGACGATATGCTGGTCAAATCGTTGAAGGCTGCGGACCACATCGGTCACCTATTAGAGTGCTTCTCGGTACTTAGACAACACAACATGCGTTTGAATCCTTTCAAATGCTTGTTTGGTGTTTCGTCTGGGAAGTTCTTGGGCTACATTGTGACGCAGCGGGGGTATCGAAGCAAACCCTGACCAGATACGAGCAATAATCAACATGCCTTCACCGAAGAACAAGCGAGAGAACCAGAAGTTGACTGGAAGAAGAACAGATTTATCTCTCGATCGACCGACAAATGCCAGCCCTTCTTTAAGTTGCTCAAAGGGAACAAAAAGTTAGTGTGGAACGAACAATGTTAGCATGCGTTTGACGAGCTCAAAAAGTACTTGTCATCCCATCCAATTTTGTCCCAAACCAGTAACCGGAGAAAGTCTATTTCTTTACTTAGCTGTAACTGAAGATGCGGTAAGCGCTGCTCTAGTACGAGATTCAAACAGCGAGCAACCAGTCTATTACGTCAGCAAGTCACTACTTGATGCAGAGACAAGGTACCCGGTAGTTGAGAAATTAGCCCTTGCCCTCATAACTGCTGCAAGAAAGTTGAGGCCATATTTGCAATCACACTCAATTGTTGTAATGTCAACTAATCCGCTGCGAGCCATCCTTCATAGTCCAAACTTATCTGGATGATTGACAAAGTGGGCGATCGAGTTGAGCGAATTTGATATTGAGTACCGGGTTCGAACCAGTTTGAAATCACAAGTACTTGCTGACTTTATGACTGAACTCACTCCAGTTCCTTCCACGACGAACACTGAAAAAGAATGATGATGGACGCTCATGGTGGACGGAGCATCAAATGTTAAAGGATCTAGAGTTGAAATATTTTGTAAGTCCCCCGAAGGCGAAATTATCGAGCAATCGTTCGCTTGGGATTCAACACTTCGAACAACGAGGCCGAATATGAAGCACTGATCGATGGGTTACGTTAATGAAACACGGGGGCTCGACGTTTGAAGATCCACAGCGATTCACAGCTTGTGGTGAACCAAGTGCTCGGAGATACATAGCCAAGGATACAAGGATGGAAGCTTATTTGAACGTCGTTCGTTCGCTTGTACAGCATTTCGAAGAATACTCGATAGAGCAAGTATCGAGGGATCTGAACACACAAGCGGACGCCTTGACTTCATTTGGATTCAACTTCGGAGCCATATCTACGTCGAAGCATTCCAGTCGGATTCATCGAGGAGCCCAGCATCCAAACTGAAGCTGTTATAGCAACAGACGAAGTCTCAGAAGACTGGCGAACGCCCATTATAACTTACTTGAAAGAGGGACTGCTTCCAGAAGATAAAAGAGAAGCGCGAAAGCTAAGGACTAAGCAGCAAAATTTTCCCTAATCAGTGAACGTCCTCTTTCGTCGTTCGTTTAGCGGTCCCTACGCTCGATGTTTAGAAGAAAAAGAAGCGCTATAACGTGCTAAGGGAAGTTCATGAAGGAGAATGCGGAAATCATTCTGGTGGAAGATCTCTGTGCAACAAAGTCAAGCGTCAGGGCTATTATTGGCCCACAATGCTCCACGACAACGAAGACTTTGCCAAACGATGTGACAAATGCCAGAGACACTCCCAGTTTTCCATCGTCTAGCAGAACTGCTGTCGAATATTGGATCCCCTTATCCTTTCATAAAATACTCAATGGACATTGTTGGTCCACTGCCAAGATCGAGCGGTCAACGTAAGTTCCTTCTCGTGCTTACAGACTACTTTACGAAGTGGGTCAAAGCAGAGGCGTTCGCCAACGTGAAAGATTCAGATGTTGAAGGCTTTATCTGGAATAACATAATTTGCAGATTCAGCCTGCCCTAGGAGATCGTCACGGACAATGGCTCACAGTTCATTTCGGGCAACTTCAGAAAATATTGCAACGGATGGAACATCGAGCTCAGCTTCTCTACCCCTAGGTATCCCCAGGGGAATGGACAAGCTGAAGCAAACTAATAAGATGATTGTTCAGAATTTAAGGAAAAAGCTCGAAACTCGAAAAGGACGATGGGCAGACGAACTTCATGGAATGCTATGGGCGTACAGGACTACCCCAAGAAGAGCGAACGGTGAGTCTCCATTCTCGCTAACCTTCGGAGCAGAAGCTGTTGTCCCAGCAGAAATTGGTTGTCCCTACATTTCTGGCATCAATTGGCTTTTGAAAACGAAAGTCCAAAATCAAGAAATGCTCAACGACAGTCTGGAGATTCTTGACGAACGACGAAATCAAGCCCTGGTTCGCATGGCAAACTACCAGCAGTCAGTGGCAAAGTACTACAACTCCAAAGTTCGACCGAGAACTTTCAACGAAGGAGATCTCGTGCTTCAGAAAGTATCCAGAACACTGCCGAGCCAAACGCAGGAAAAGTTGGGGGCAAACTGGGAAGGTCCTTATAGGATTTTACAGCTTATCTGACCAGGCGTTTATCGTTTGGAGACGAGCGTTGGAGTCGAAGTTCTTCGCATCTGGAACTCTTATCACCTTCGCAAGTATTACGTGTAATTTTGGGAGATTTTCTCCAACACTTGTAATTTTTCGCTTTATTTTTCTCATACTTGGTTTTGTAAAGGCTAGATCCGTTACGTCGAACGTTCAATGCAATATCGAACCCGTAGGTCTACGCCTAAAAACTCGATTGTTTCAAGACACTTTCTGAACTACGTTCGACTTGATCCCTAAACACTGGGTACGTAGGCAACTCGTACACGTTTGTCCGGGTCCAGTCGAAATCACCAAACAATTTCATTGCTCGAGCGAACTACGAATGGCTTGATCCCTAAACACTGGGTACGTAGGCAACTCATCACACATGAATGAGTGCAGCTACTATAATCAATTCATTTCAATGTTCGTCATTATGAACATGAATGTTTTGATCCCTAAACACTGGGTGCGTAGGCAACTCATCACACATGAATGAATACAGCTACTATATTCAATTCATTTCAATGTTCGTCATTACAAACACGAGTCAAATCGAAGCTCTGCTCAATACTCGATTCATCACATTCATGAATCATTCATACAAACAAGGATGAGATTGGAAAATTGAATTGATAAAATTTGCATTGTCTACAAATCAATTTTCAAATATAAAAATAATATACATAAAATCAATTCATTCCAAAGCCTCAACGTCGTCCAACGGTCAACATCGTTAAACCGCTCGACTCCGGTCGACTCTTCGTTCGAAGCAGGGCCAACGACTGGGGGGCTCGACTTCAGAAGGCTCTTCGACACTCGTCGTTGCTGGGGTTGCTTCAGCTGGCACTCCCTTGGGCGACTCTTCATACAGCTCGATCTCTTCGTCGACGTCAGCATCGACTAAGAGCCCCTGCTTAGACTCCTTAAGCAGTTCGTAACGAGCCTTCAATGTTGCCCTCGAGTATTCACCAACAATGTCCGCAACGAGCTTTGAATTATTCGCTACGAGCTTCGAATTTTTAGCTTCAAGAGTGCCAATCTTTGCTGTAGCTTCATTGTATCGCTCGACGATGACTTTCATCATGTCCGAGCCCTCTTTTGCTTTGCGCAGAACATTTTGAAGCTGCCCCACCAGATCATCAGCACTCGTCTTGACATCTACGAAACTTCGTTCGATGTCAAGCATCTTCAGCTCGCGTCGGGTCTCTCGGTCTTCAAGCTCTCGTATTCTGGCTTCAAGCTCTTCTACTCGAACCTGCTTCTTCTCGAGTTTATTCGATGTTCGCTTCAACAGCCCCATCGCTCGAACATTGGTCTGCAATAAGATGACAAGTTAACACTTCGATGTTGGAATTCAGATGCACAAAATGCATATCAAAAAATTATATACCTTTAAGCCATCCCACAAGATGTCGTCTAGGTGGCTGTGAAGGGAGCCTTGGCTCAGGGTCTCAGCATCCTCCTCAAAAAGGAGCTGGTTCATCAAATAGACGCTCGCCTTCTTGTCATGAAGGAGGCTTGCCCTTGGTGGCAGATCCACCTCGATTTTCAGCTCTTCCCCCACTGAGGTAGCAGGTTGGACGACCGGCTTTGGAGTAGCGAGCTTCGATCTCTTACTCATGTTGGCAGGGACCTTTCTTTTCCCCTTCTCAACAGCCTTCCTCTTCTTGTGTGGTGAGGCAGGCTTCGCAAGGGGCTCAGGAGAAGACTCTATGACTGGTAGAGGAACAGGCTCGGGCTTCAGTAGCCTTACCAGCATTCGTGGCTGCAGCAGCAAGCAGCCTTCGTAACTTTTCTAGCTGCTTTTCTTTGGGCCAGCAGCTCCTTTGGCGAAGGGAATACTATTTCCATTGTATCCAACGCAAATTCTGCGATCAAAGCCTCCTCGTCAGATAAAGCGTCAATAAACAGTGGAGGTCCGAAGAGTCTCCTCAGCGCTCCCCTGATTACAAACGACCAATCTACCTACGAAGGGACTCGTTTAGGAATACCTGATGGGATTTCCCTAAAGTCCTTCCAAAGGCTCGACGCTCGCAGTCTACTGGGAACTTGAATTTCGTCCCACTCCCTGTGTGGCAGAGCGAACAAACGTCCAAGTTTTTCTTCGAACAGGAGAGCCTTGGGCGATGGTTTCTTAAGTTCCTTGCCTGCAAAAACAGAACAAATGTGTTAGATATTATCCAAGTAATATTTCTAATGACGCTCTTCGTTCGATGTTCTTCGTTCGTCACTTACGAAGAGTGCCCCACAAAGGGTAAAATGAATTGACCAGTCCTCCCATTGACTTCTCATTTACATGCATGAAGAAGTAACAGTCCTGCCAGTATCTGTCGGCGCTCTTCATCTCGCCAACCACTTGCTTATTCCTCCGAGGATACATCGAGTATCGATCGTGATCCTTTGGGTTTTCATGGGGGTAGTAGATAGCAAGTACGTCATTTACTGAGAGCTCGATGTTCGCTTCGCCTGCCAGCACTATCAGGCCCAAGAAAACCCTCATCCCATTCGGCATCAACTGGGAGATGGCAAGCTGGTAATGGTGCATGCACTGGATGAGCAGAGGAGGAAGCGGTAGTCGAAGTCCGCACTCGAAGTAGATGGTGTACAAGCAAATCCATCCTTCAGAGACTGTATCCGCTCGCTCGTCTTTTAGAGGAAGATGAAGTTGGACTTCGTTTGGAAACCCAAATCGACCCCTGATGTCGGCCAAGTCTTCTTCTGTCAAGACTGATCGAGGGTTTGACGTCCGAAGAAATGATTCAACACTTAAACGCTGTGGAAGCTTGGTTAATCGAGTGATAGGAGGAATTGATAAAATTTCATCTCCCGATGACGTCGCTGGTCGATTCCTCTCTGAAGACTCGCTGCTCGTTCCCAGCACCCCTTCGACTATGCTGATATTCATGCTCGAACCTCGAGCGATGGATTGTTGATGCCAGTTCATCATCGTCAGAACTGTTGTCGCTCGAGTCGGTGCTCGTCCATTCGACGTCAATGTCCTCGATAGGTTGTTTCTTCTTGTCCATGATTCACAAACAAAAGTTTGGACGAACGATGGAAGAATTTCGGATCTAAAAGTTTCTACTGAACTAAAACGCTATGGAGATTTGGGTGAACACGAAGAACAGAAAAGCAGAATCCGAAAGAAAACCCCAGAGAAACTTGCTAAAAATGCAGAAGAACAACCAAAAGAATGCATAAACAGAATAGCTACAAACCCTATCAAGCAAAAATTACTTAAAATGAAGAACATAAATGAGGAGGAAGAAACCTTGCCTGAAATTTTGAAGTTCTTCAGAAACTCTTGCTCTCTGGATTTTCTCTGGATTTCGAATGCTCCGATGCAAATATAAGGGAAATGAAAGGGGGTATACGAAGAGTTATATAGCTTCGCAGTGCATCTAACGGTTCCGACTCCTCAGGGGATGTTTGATCAAACGGTGCGAATCACGTAACCCTTCGAATTCCCGCTCAAAAGATCATACGTCGCAACGGTGCGAATCCCGAAATCTTGCTGTATTCCAGCTCATTTCGTACGTCACAACGGTACGAATTAATGATGCCGTTTTGGAATACCCATTCGTTACATGCCACGTGTACGAATACCACTTTTCTCGCTTGGCTCGAGATTTCCCATCAATTAATTCGTCAGTCTGTTCAGATTTCCTAGATCTGATGTAACCACGACTGATGCGTATTTCTCGCCCATGATCAAACACTCTATCGAGGATCCATCGTTAGATAGAGTGGGGGCTATCTGTTGGGGTTAGACTTTTTCTTCCCTTTACAACGTTAGCTTTAACGGTTCATTTAACGAACGATGAACTCTCGATTTCAGCATCTTTGTATTTGGGCCGGACCCAATTTGTCACTCGAGTCAATCGTGAACAAAAATCGCTCGTATAATTGGGCCGGACCCAATGAACAATCACATTGAACGTCGAGCATCGAACCTACAGATCGAACATGATCGTTCGTATATTGACTGTACGAGCCTCGAACGATAGATCGCAAGGAGGAAGTCTTGTTTTCTACTCGTCTTTCGTTGTTCATACCCAACAAACTTACATGGTATATTCTCCATAATTGTCGAACCCAATATCGACGATGACATGTCAGATCACTCATAATAACTGACAAGCCATATCTGACAAACATATCAGTAACTGCCAGGCCCATGATCGAAAATTCAGGTTCATTCTGGTAACCATCAAATTGAAGATCATCAATGGCATGCTGACACGTGTCCCTTAGAACAATATCAGAAATTGTCATCGACAGTTACGGGTTCAGACCCACAGAAACTCCCTCTATATAATGAGGAAGACCCTTCTGAGGGAAAAAAAAAAACGAGACATTAGAGGACGACATTTTATACAAACACACATTACGACGAAATCTCTCTCGGACAACTCTCCAAAAGCTTGCATTCATACTCTATCAATACTTTCCTAGAAAGTATTCTTGTACCGACAAGCCTTCATTAATAGTGAAATCACTCACTCGCAGAGGAAGTAGCACATCGTTGGGCGAACCTTTTACATCTTGGTGTCAATTAATTTTCTGCTTCTTTTATATCTATTTTCTGACTATAAATATTGTTCTTATGTTGCTTATATAAGTTTCATTACGATGGTCCAATGGCCTAATTAATCGATTATTACGTTCTTCATACTAACGTTTCTGTTAAAATTTTGACTATAGAAAACCGGCATCTACAAGGATCAATTCTTAACTTCGTCAAAGAATTAGGGATCAAATTTCCAATTATCTTTAAAAAAAAAAACAAAAAAAAAAAAAAAAGCACTTGTAAAAATTATATCTAATAAGATTAGATTTTAGAAATTTGTAAAAGAAAATTGAAGTGAAGATAATATTGAGAAAGAAATAATTTTTGATAAAGACAAGTTAAAAGAAAAATAATTGAACAAAACACATTAAAAAAAAAGAGAGGATATAAGAGTGTAAGGGAAAAAAAGAGCAAAGTTAAAATAAAAATAAAAAAAGGTCAGCTGATGACTGAAGTAGTTTAGGGAGAAAAAAATATAAAGGCAAGAGAAAGGCACGGAAAAAGAAAGAAAGAAAGAAAGAAAGCTAATGACACTAAAAAAACAAAATAACTTGACGAAAGTTTTAAACAGTGCAACGTGAGCGTTTTTACAGTAGTGAAACTAAGCTATATTTGTTAGAGATAGATTGTAGTTAATAGATATAGATATAGATATGAGACGGAAGGGCAAAATGAGCCCTCCTGGATGATAAGAGCAGAAGCTGGTTTGTAGAGCTTTTAACTTGAAATGAAAATCAATATAGAATAAATTCGAAATTGAGTGGGAATGATGGGGTTTTAAAATGCTAATAAGAAGAAGTTGTGATTCATCTATTTTGACAGAGCTAGGCTTTTGTATTTGTTAAATGACGACAAATCTATCAATAACATTATACATCACTCATTTGTATGTTTCAAGAATCTTATCATTTTTTTAATCCTGTTATAGAGTCTTGATCATTGACATTAACCAATTCTAAAGATAATTTGGGGACTAACGTAGCAATCTATCAATAAAAAAAAAAAAAATAGTAATAGTAGTGAAATAATTTGCTAATTTCGTGATTATGGACGTAACCTAACAGATATTTTGCATATAATTTTATCATAAAATACAGAATCGTATCCACATCTCAAATAAAAAAATATTAGTGATAAAATAGTTTGCTACTTTTGTGTCTGGGTCCATACTTCATATTTCACCGTGACTTGTAGCAGGGGGTTGCCCAAGCATAAGGCAGCTTAGACAATTGGGAACTTTAGAGAAATACCACAAAATCATATCTTGAATTGATTTGTCACCAAAAAAATAGATATAAAAAAAGAGACATCATTAATATTCATTTATTTACTTTAAAATATCAATTATAATTACTATCCTCCACTGACGAGTTATCAGTTAGTTACCAACTCATTACGAGTTGGTTATCGACCTGGTAACCATCTCTGCCGACGGGTTACCAATGTTTACTTAACAGTAACCACTTAGTTACCGAACTAATTACCAACAGTTAGTAACCACAGAGTTATCAATTTATAAGTCTATTCAATTACTTGTTTCAATCAGTAATGCAAGTGCAACCACATATCATCCACACTTAATTCTCATTTTCCACAGGAGGTGCCAAGGATATATGAGCATAAATCCAAATATGTTAGTGTCCAACGTCCACGAAAAAAAAATGTTGACGTTCAGTGTTCAACGAGAACAATTCAGTCCTAAGCATGACTAAACGTGAAATACAATTCCAATTAGAAAAATGTTAAATAATTGCCGGCCCCGTAAGGAGCCAAAACAGTAAGCATTGTCCATTTGTTTTCTTCTCAAATAACATTTCATGACATAGACATGCACAGACCTTTCTTTCTCTCTCTCCTATATATATTTATATATATATATATATATATTTCCCCTTCTCTAGTAATCACAGCTCAAACGCCACAAGCCAAATTTGTAGTGGTAACCAAATGAGCTTAACTTACCTATTCGCACGTCTCTTTCTTGAATTAGCACCTATACATTTCTTTTATCTCCTCTTCGCTCAAAATATTTTCAACACTGGACTTAATAGATTAGAACAATCTATAAGTGGAACCAACTCGGCCAAGTCTGGGACACGTGACTTGTCCTTGACCTTCTCTTTGAGATATTCCATTAGAATGAGCCCTGAACAAGTCGTCAACAAGAATAAAAAAGTGAGAGAACTTACATGATGCAAAACATAAGAACTCAAATGACAAATGCAGAATGCAATTAAATACAAATCAGTGTTTTTTTTTTTTATTAAAAGTAAAACTCAAGCAACAATTCCAGGTCGAAAATCAAGATCTCCGTGGGTTTGCATATAATTCAATCATGAGTCCTAGCATAATCTTACAATCCACTAGTTGACTGCGGAACACCACCATTTTCATTACAAAAGAGACTTGCACCTAAAAGAGTGAAAACAGCCAGTATGCATTAATTCTGCTATGTACAATATCTGTTACAGCAAGTTCTCCAACAAGGTGAAAACACTCCAAAGAAAAGATGGAAAATAGAAAATCTATAATGTTCTGCACCAGTCATGAAAGAAAGTAAATGTGGAAACATACGTTGTACCCTCAAGAAAGAACATCTATAACTGATCTTACTCTCATAAGAAATAAGGCTATAAGTGTGACAATTGGATAAAGATTGGGACAATCTCACATTAGATATTCATTTTAGACAAGACGTTAAAACAAAAAGAAAGCAGAGAAAGTAAACAAAAGAGGAAACACGCTAAAAGGTACAACTTTGCAGTAAAATAAAGCCATCGCTAAACCAAAATTAGACAAATAGACAAATAAATCAACAAATAAAATAAGCTTTTTCTTGTATACTAGAACATGTAACTTAGAGAAAAATAGAGAAAAGTAGAAGCATCGAGGAAAGATATACCAAGAGACCGAAGCATCTTCAGGTCAAACTTTCGAGATAGTTCCTCACATCCAAGCGTTCTTGCTCGTTGGACAACCAGCATTTTCAAGCCAATTAGCATATCCTGCAATTACTTTTCGTGAATTATTGCACTTTTTTCATTAAGACAATATCCAGTAGGCAGTCCAGCTAATTACAACGATGGAATAGCATCAAGAAATTAGTCTATTCTAAAGTTTAAAATTAAGACCTGTTGGATTTACAGGAAGTGAATCTAAACAAAAAACCATAACTTAACCTGAATTAATTATAGGTGACATAGGATTAATAGAACTATAAAAATAATAGAGAAAATAAAATTTACATTAGAACGAAGTGCATAGACTCGGTTTGAAAGTACTTACGAGCTCGGATTCAGACAAGGAACAAAGCCAGGTCACATCTTCAAGACTGTTATTCCCCAAGATCTCTTGCACCTCATCCATCGCAGAGATACTGGTATTTTCTTTTTGATTCCATCGCAATGCGTCTGCGATTTCCCAAATTCTGCTAGTGTCAGATTCAGCAAAATCTTCAATTTTTTCCCCCCACTTTAAGTTCTTAAAAACAGAAAGCTTGCTTGGTGACATATCTATTACAATAACATAAAATGCAACATGCTTGGGGAACCATTACAAAATAAATATGCCATAATTACACACACATTTACAAATAAGATAATTGTATAAGTGTGTGTCTAGATAATACATATTTATAGTGTATTTTTAGTCATATATAGGCACATATACAAACCTTATACACAGCTATATACCATACATATATATATATATATAATTTACAAATTCATCCAAAAGCTTAAGCTTGTTTTCACCAAAATAACGTACTTGCAACAAGAATATTGATTTAAATTGTAATTAATTAGCGAGATAATCCAATTTAAAAAAAAAAAAAAAAAAAACAACAACAACAACAAAAAATTAAACAAAAAACGAAAAGGGGAAACCGCGAATTTTTCACAAAATCCACAACAGAGGTGTGGCAAAATCGAACAGTAAATGATCTTCCTAATAGAGTTCTTCGCATCAGAAGAAGATATTCAAAGAAGAACCTTTAGAAATTTCCGTTGGGAGAGCTTACGTGCTTAGGCTCTCGTCCGACTTCATCCGGGCAAGAACAAAAGCGGTGCCGCGGGGGTTGAGACTGAGGCCTAGACCTTGGCGGGGACAGAAAGGGGTGACGATCAGCCTCGGGATCCTCTCCGCCGACGGCGGAAGAGAACAGCGTGGGGGGCTCGCGCGGTGGCTTGTGCCACGACTGGCGAAAGCTGAGAGTACGATATCAGAAGATGAATTTTTTTTTTTTTTTTGGCCACCCTTACTTAGATTAGTCTTGCACGTTTGCCGCTGAAGAGAAAAAGGGGTGCTTCATTCATGGAGAAAAAGGGAGCGAGAGAATTACGCTTCTATTTGCATGTTATGCCTATTTTTCAAAAGAAAATAAGAAAGTTTTTTTTTTTTTTTTAAAATAAGATAATATTTAAATATGTAAAAAAATATTATTCTCGAAAACAAAAAATTATTTAAGATAATTAAAAATTAGGGTGTGACTGTGGTAGGGGCTCTACCGGTAGAGTCATTTTTTGGGCCGTTACGATTCGATCGAACGGTTTAAATTTTGATGGTATATCATATTATTATACACCTTACCCTACATAATCTTTCCCATCCAAAGTCTTCTCCATCGCCGGTGATCTTCCCACCGCCGGCGACCGATGCCGGCGACCACCTCCGGCAACCACCTCCGCCGCCGTCCGGCCACTTACCGCCGGCGATTTTCTCTCTCTCTTCTCTCTCCTCTCTCCCGCGGCGACCACCTCCGGCGCCCCCACCGCCGGCCGGCCGCCGGCCACCCCCCCTCTCTTTCCTCTTCCCCTTTCTCTCTCTTCTCTCTCTTCCCTTCCCTCTCTCTCTTCCTCTCTCCTCTCTCCCTCTCTCCCGACTCCCCCCACCCTCGGCCCCCACCCCCAGGTCCCCGGTGGCCCAGGTCCCCCGCCTCCCCCCCATCCCCCCTTCCCCCTTTCCTCCCACGCCCCCCCCCACCCGCCTCCCACCCCCCCCCCCCCCCCGAGGACCACCCCAGGCCCGGCGTCCACGCTTTTTTCGCATGGCGTCCACACCGCGCCTGGGTGTCCTCGGGGCGGGGGGGGGCGGGTGGGGGGGATGGGGACGGCCGGGGTACCTGGGGGCTGGGGGGGAGGCCGGGGGACCTGGGCCACCGGGGGGACCTGGGGGCTGGGGCCGAGGGTGGGGGAGTCGGGAAGAGAGGAGAGAGGAGAAGAGAGAAGGGGAAGAGAGAGAAAGGGGAAGAGGAAAGAGAGGGGGGTGGCCGGCGGCCGGCCGGCGGTGGTGGGGGCACCGGAGGTGGTCGCCGCGGGAGAGAGGAGAAGAGAAGAGAGAGAAAACGCCGGCGGTAGATGGCCGGACGGCGGGCCGGAGGTGGTCGCCGGCGGTCGGTTTGCCGGCGGCGGGAAGATCGCCGGCGATGGAGAAGACTTTGAATGGGAAAGATTATGTAGGGCAAGGTGCATGATAATATGATACACCATCAATATTTGAACCGTCCGATTAAATCTTAACGGTTCCAAAAAGTGACTCTACCGTAAGTTGTGGTAGAGTCCCTAAAAGGGGCTCTACCACAGATTTACCCTAAAAATTATATTGAATAGGGTAAATCTGTGGTAGAGCCCCTTTTAGGGACTCTACCACAACTTACGGTAGAGTCACTTTTTGGACCGTTAAGATTTAATCGGACGGTTCAAATATTGATGGTGTATCATATTATCATGCACCTTGCCCTACATAATCTTTCCCATTCAAAGTCTTCTCCATCGCCGGCGATTCTTCCCGCCGCCGGCAACCGACGCCGGCGACCACCTCCGGCCGCCGTCCGGCCACTTACCGCCGGCGATTTCTCTCTCTTCTCTTCTCCTCTCTCCCGCGGAGCCCCCCACGCCGGCCGGCCGCCGGCCACCCCCCTCTCTTCCTCTTCCCCTTTCTCTCTCTTCCCCTTTCTCTCTCTTCTCCTCTCTCCTCTCTCCCGACGCCCCCCACCCTCGGCCCCCAGCCCCAGGTCCCCCGGTGGCCCCAGGTCCCCCGGCCCTCCCCCCAGCCCCCAGGTACCCCGGCCTCCCCCCCACCCCCCCCCGAGGACCACCCCAGGCGGTGTGGACGCCACTGCGAAAAAAAGCGTGGACGCCGGCGCGCCTGGGTGGTCCTCGGGGGGGGGGGGGGGGGGGCGTGGTGGGAGGACAGGGGGAACCGGGGGCTGAGGGGGGAGGCAGGGGGAACTGGGGGCTGGGGGCCGAGGGTGGGGGGCGTCGGGAGAGGAGGAGAGAGGAGAAGAGAGAGAAAGGGGAGGGAAGAGAGAGAAGAGAGAGAAAAGTGGAAGAGGAAAGAGAGGGGGGTGGCGGCGGGTGGGGGCGCCGGAGGTGGTCGCCGCGGGAGAGGAGAGGAGAAGAGAAGAGAGAGAAAATCGCCGGCGGTAAGTGGCCGGACGGCGGCCGGAGGTGGTCGCCGGCATCGGTCGCCGGCGGTGGGAAGATCACCGGCGATGGAGAAGACTTGGATGGGAAGATTATGTAGGGTAAGGTGTATAATAATATGACTATACCATCAAAATTTAAACCGTTCGATTTAAATCGTAACGGCCCAAAAAATGACTCTACCGGTAGAGCCACAGCCACACCCTATTGAATATTGTACATTATAAGAATATTTTTAAAAAAAATAATTTTTTTTTAAAAAATACTATCTAAAATAAATTTAAAGATAAGATTTCTTTTTTCTTTTTTTTTTTATAAGAGAATGATAAAAAAAAAAACGGAGACCAATATTTTTTTTTGTTTTGTAGAAAAGTGTCCAACCCGCGAAGGAGAATGGGTGGAAAAACTTGTTTTTAGAGGGTGATTGTTTCGTTGTGTGCAAAGCCGTTTCCAGGAGTTTCAAACGGTGGCTTGGAGGTGTATGGTTACTTAGCAGCATTTTTTTTTTTTTTTAATTAGTAAATATGCAACATCAAATTTTTGGTTTCTTGGCCTGGTGTTTGGGAGCCCAGAACGCTAAATAAATACTCTGGCTCTTCATTGTTGTAGATGAACAAAGGCTGTTTCCCTTTTTTTTTTTTTTTTTTTTTTTCGCCATATAAACCCGAATTCCTCTGATTGATTTCCATTGATTTCCTAGTTGTTTTTTCTTTTTGGGCTTGAAAAATGCTTGATTCCCCTCCATCTCCGTTCAAGCATCAATTTTCTAAATATTGATTCACAAGTCAAATGAATCAATATTTAGAAAAAGGAGTTAATGAAGATATTGAAGTACTTACTAAAAGAAAAAAACAACTTCAAATACCATTACTCTAGCTTGGCTCTCATGTCAAGTCAGATAAGCATGACCCAATTGACAACAGTAGTAAAGTGAAGGTTATGGACATACCAAAGCTTTCTGTTTTGGAGAAACCCGGCAACATATGACAGAGACACACTTAACAGCCAGCGGCAAGAAATGATCCCGTATATCACTTCTCAAGGCAATTTCAAGAGCTTTTCCATCAACCACCAAAGCCAAGAGTGAATGTTGTTGGTTGCTTTCTTTAGACATAACTGTGTAGAAACTATCAAGCTGGTTCAAAATGTCTTGTTTCATCGCCTGGAAACTAGAAAAACAAAAGCTGAAATCACAACTCAAAAAATCATTTGTTTTCAGAGATTTCTGAATTGTATTTTCACCTTTAGCTGGTTGTTTGTTTCAGCTTCATTGCTCAAACTAAGGTGGAATTGTTTCATGTCCTGTCTAAGTAAGCTGCAAGCATACCTGCCGAAATAGACGGTTTAACAAACAAGGGGGGAAAAAAAAAGAAGGAAAGAAAAATGAACTTCATTGCTTCTGTTTCTATTTTCTTGTGTTAGATCACTTGCTTGCAGTTCCAACAAAACAAGCCTTACCCAATATTTATCGCTGTTTCTTTCTTGTCTCCAGTGAGCAACCATATCTTCATCCCCGCTTGAGCCAGTTTATCTATACATTCTGGAACCTGATATGAATAGACCAGAAAAAATAAAATAAAAAATAAAAAAAGTTATTACTGCTCTGTAAAATTCCTAATATACTAGCACATAAGTGTGCTATTGTAAAGGTCGATAGATATTTTAGTTGTAAAAAATTAATTTCTTTTTTATAAGGTTTTAACCATGCCAAAGAACGGAATTACCCCTTTTTGTAACTTGTCTTCAATAGCAGCTACTCCTAACAAAGTTAAATCCTTTTCAATCATTTCAGATGCCTTCTCCAATAGCTCTTCTCTTTCAGGACCAATGGTTGTCTTTGCTTGTGTAAATATTTTGTTCCAACTTTCGTATTCAGAAACATCAAGCAAGCGATAAGCGATAGCTAAAGTGCGGAGGCCATCTTTGGCATAACTTGAAAGGTGTACAGTTGTTGCCTCTTGGTATGACCTACCATTATCTGCTAGCCTATCAAAGATGATGCTGAAAACCAAAATTTATGTGAGATGGCTAGAAATGATGACAGAACTTTTGCAGTCCAGATTGGAATATAGTAATAATCAGAACCTTACAATAATCTCTATAAAATAAAAAAAGAAAAAGAAAAAAGGAAGCTAAGAAAGAGTCTAAGACCATTGGAAGCAAATGCAAATACCAATGCTGTATTTGGCACAAGAAATTTGTTGTTTTACTTTGTGTTTCAATGCATAATGTTATTTCAAATGTTTTCTACTTTTTATCATTAGTTTAAGCTTTGAAAGTTGTAAAAGTAAATTTTTCTAAATAACTAAAAAGAAAATTTTTAATGTTTAAATGATTTAAAATAATGATGCCGTAACCATTAAGTAAAAAAGCTATACACATCAACCTAGAGCAACAAATTTCCAAAACTTGTCAAATTCTAAACTTGGTACTAAATTTTGCACCAAGTATAACATATATCAAATTCGACATTAAGTATAACACTACATTGGAGAATAGTTTCTTATTCAAATGCCAAATTTGGTACTAGAATGGACAGTTGCCATTGTATTGGAGATGCTTTAGCAATAAATGTATTGGTTTGACAATAACATACCTATCTGCACCTTTGCAGAGGAGAAAGATTTGACCATCTTCATTGCTTACTATGACAGACATTCTCTTCCTGGAGCTGCAAAACTCTAACAGATTTAGAAGCTTGTATTCCCTGCAATGAAACTTCCATATCATATTTAGGCCTTTTGCTGTACACAAAACTATTGGAGAAAAAGAAACCTATCAGGCAAAAATATACAATTACCAGATTATCTTTACCTCTTCACCACCTTTCCAGAAGAAGGATCCAACTCCTTAAGAAACATCGTGGACTGAGTTCTTCGGAAAAATTGGAACCCAATTCCTGTGCAGCAATAAGGAAAGCCACTTCTTCTGGTGACTCGGCCTCGTACTTGAGCTTGTCCGTTTTGTCATCCTCAACAGGTATGCCTGTGTGACAAAGAGCCATGACTCTGAAGAACATCGTTACATCAAACAAGTTCGAACTATGGATCCACTTTTTGTTCATAATTCTATCATCCCGGAAGTTGAATCCCTTAATGTTAGATGCTACTTTACATGCAGAAGATATTTCCGTGTTTTCATGGATCGGATTCTGCATACCATTTTGGCCACCTAGAACTCCCATTTGGGTGCTAACATCAGCCGTTGAGAAATCAAATCCTTGAACATCATTGCTTCTTGTGTCAAAATTATCTATGCTAAATTGAAATGCCTGAATATCAGCAATAGTCATTCTCTTGGATGCTTCAAGGTCAACTTCGTTAATATCACCCCCATATGAGATCCCGGCAATTGAGCATTTCCTGAACTCCATCTGGTTACATGTCAAAGTCCCCGTCTTATCCGAAAGAATCATTTCCACCTGACCAAGTTCTTCATTCAAGTTCGACGTACGGGCTCTAACCGACTTGCATGAAACTTCATCATACATCTCCATGTCCTTGTTGATTAGCATGGCTTGTAAAACTTTGACCACTTCAATTGACACATAAAGAGAAATGGGGATCAAATAGCCATACAGTATAAGTGCCCTCATGAATTGGAGTAAACCAGTCACCAGACCGTTTGACGGATTGAAGAGTAGTTCATCATCATAGTCATTATTCTCATCTTCCAAGCGAAGGTACCACCATTTAACCATCTCAGTCCTCAGAAGCAGAGAGAAGCCGGTTGCTGAGAGTAATGAAATCAAAACCAGCATCGAAAATAGAAGAATAATGACATGATCCATCTTCCTTTCAATTCGGCTTCTCTTAGATGGAACCATTGTGGAATTCTTGACGGCTTTGGTGTCTTTGCCCGTGAAGATGACAACCCCATATACGTGATCTGTGTTTCGAAGCTTCGAATCTCTAAGGAGAAGTTGAGCAGGACACAAGGGAAATGACTTATTTCCCAACTCCAAATTCCCAACAAAAGTGTAGAGATGTGGATTGGGATCCTCACAACGAACGGTGGCTTTGAAATTGCTGATTTCTTGATCTATGTCCAAGTTGAGTGTGGCTTCTAAGCATCTTTTCAGTTTGAGATTGGTTTCTCCGTCGAGATTCATGGTCTCTACATAACAAATGCCATCTTCATAGCTGGAAGATAGCAAGAGAATGTCACCGGGGAAATACTCATCTTTGTTAATTTTAACAACATCTCCTACACAGACTTCTTTCCATGCCTTGTTCACAAATTTGCCTCCTCCTTTGTGAACCTGTACGGTTCTCGAGTTTACTTTCAGATCCTGCAAATACAGAACATGAATCTACATATATATAGACACGAATTCTTCTGCATAAATACAAAACATATATTGCGTACTAGCACTGCTACAGGTGAATCTTGTGTCAAGTTACTCTTGAAACAATTTGTCAAAACATTAATTCTTACAGAGCCATTAAAATTTGTCAAAAACTCATTTCATTGATACTAAATTTACACGTACTAATGTTAACTTACCTGCAAAAAACCTGTGCCAGTCCTCCACAACCTCTTTAACCATGCTAATCCCAACGACAAACACCAGAGGAGCAATCAAGCTCACCGGGTCGAACGGAGTGAACGGAGCAAGCGAAAGCACCGCGGCTAAGAGAAAGTAGAGATTCGCCACTCTCCGGAACTGTTCAAAAAGCGCCTTTGGAAGAAAACTCACCACATTGTACTTAGTCGTTGAGACATAGTTCTTTGCATACTTGAAAGGCTTGGCCTTGTGCGCGTGAGGCTCGTTGCAGAAAACCAACCGCGAAAAGCCCGGTTGACCAAAAACTACCGACCTCGCTTCGTCGTTGACCATGGCACCGTATGGTCTCATGCATGAGAATGAATACAGTTTGCTCCATTTTAGCTTCTTCTTTGTTGACACAGTTGGAGAAGACTCTGCCATTTTCTAATTTGCTAGAAGAGAAATATAGCTACTTGATCATTTATACTTACAAAGATATTGGTTTTGCTAAAATTAAAAAAAAAAAATATGCTCTCCAAAAATAATTAAAAAAAAACAAGAGGTTTAAACAAAGTTTTGTTAATTAAGTAACAAAGTTCTTGAGATTGTCTTTTCTGCTGTCGACATATTCCATTTTCCGGCTGGCAAAACCTGCTTTAATTTTATGAATTAATTTTTTAACTTCTTTATTAGTATCTCTTTTTGTTTTTTTTTTTTGTTTTTTTTTTTATTTTGACAGAGAGTAGAGAAATTTCCGATGCAGACATGTTGGAAATTTTTTGGATCAAGAAGCAGGCCTGAATTTAGCTTTGCCGTGCTTAACGCGTAAACAACATGGCTCATTTGTACAGAACAACATTGAATTTTAATACTTTATAAAAATGTTATCAATATTGGTTTAAAAAATTATTTAAAGGGACGTAACTTTTTTGAACAAGCCGAGCATATTTAAAATAAGGTATACTAACTTTTGTAACTTTATTGTTAGTGTAAGTAGAGTTACTATCATGTGAAAGATGTTTTTGATGCAGAGCAAATACCTTTAACTTTAGAGGTACCGTAAAAATAAGGGTAAATTTTTTTTTTAGTCTTTAAACTAAGAATAATCCTTTCCGTTAATTTTTGGATGAAATTTGTTAGTAATTTAGCCAAAAAGTGATGTTAACTAACGAACTCGTCAAAAAATTAACATAAATGACTACTATAGTAATTTTTTTTAATAAATTATGGTTATTACAGCTACAAAAAAAAAAAAAAAAAGAATATAAAATGCCTGTAAACTATTAAAATAATGGCACAATAATCATTTTCGTAATTTTTGGATGGAATCCATTAGTAATTTAATCAAAAAATTATTTAAAGGAACGTAACTTTTTTGAACAAGCCGAGCATATTTAAAATAAGGTATACTAACTTTTGTAACTTTATTGTTAGTGTAAGTAGAGTTACTATCATGTGAAAGATGTTTTTGATGTAGATCAAATACCTTTAACTTTAGAGGTACCATAAAAATAAGGGTAAATTATTCATTTAATCTTTAAATTAAGAATAGTCATTTCCGTTAATTTTTGGATGGAATTTGTTAGTAATTTGGCCAAAAAAGTGATGTTAACTAACGAACTCCGTCAAAAATTAACATAAATGACTACTATAGTAATGTTTTTAATAATTTATGGTTATTACAGCTACAAAAAAAAAAAAAAGAATAAGAAATGCCCCTAAACTATTAAAATAATGCCACAATAATCATTTCCGTAATTTTTAGATGGAATCCGTTAGTGATTTAGTCAAAAAAGTGATGCTAACTAACAGATTTCATCCAAAAATTAACGGAGAGAACTATTATAGCAATATTGTAATAGTTTAGGGATATTCCAGTTATGAAAAAAAAAAAATCATTGCTTAAAGTTACACAAAATTAAAAATTTAGAGACCTACCTTATAATTTACCGTAAAAATAAACTGAGTTTGGATAATAATGAGGAAAATAAGGTCTCTTGACCATTTTGGATTATTCAAGATTAAAGCGCAACCACTGCACAAATAATATTATATGACTATATATAAATGATATTCAAATAAGATTATCGTAATAACATTTTAATAGTTTAGAAGTATTTCAGCTATAAAAAAATCAAAGAACAAAATTATACAAAGTTAAAAATTCAATGATCAACCTTGTAATTTACCCTAAAAATAAACTAAGTTTGGATAATAGCCACTACACACATAATAGTATAAGACTATATAATCGATATTCAAATAATCCAAAGTGCTTTATAGCTAAATAATTTTTTTTTAAGTTTTTAAATAAATAACTGAAGTTTTTAAAAATTAGTTAAAATGTTTTTTTTTCCTTAAAATGGTTAATCAATTGTTTTAAATGGTTAATCAGTAATTGACCGCATAATAGTTAATCAGTGATTGACTTACGGTTGATTACTGATTAACTATAACGTAAATTACCAAATTTTATAATTAATCGCTGGTTGACCATTAGTCAATCACCAAATTTCATAGTAAATTAGTGATTGACCATTGATCAATCACTGATTAATCAAATCTAAAAAACAGTTATTTTCTAAATAAAAAAAAAATCGGGCTACTCAGTCTAATCTTTCTAATCCAAATTGCCAATATATACATATATTGGCAACATTGTTATGGTACACAATGGAAGAATAATATTAAAATCAACAGATCGATTTAATTCGTATATGGCCTCTAGATTCGAGTATGCATAGGAAAAAGGGCGAGTTGGTAATGGAAGTCAAAGAGCCCATTATTGCTTGTGATTATTTTGATATCATTGCCAAAACTTGTCATTCTAAATTTTAATGGATTCACGTAAGAAAAATGTTAATTAAATGCACTCTCAAGTATAACAAATACATAATTTGAACTGTTAAATTATATAGGTCTCAGGGTAATGAACGGTCCAAATTCTGCACATTAACATTCTTGTTTATATAAATAATATGCTTTGGAATTGATTAAAATAGGTAACATCCAACCTAAGGCGCTGCAGATTTTTGATTTACAAGATAGTGTAGGTCAGATTTGAGAGCAGACATAGGAAATTTTAGATTGTGAGAAATGCTATACGTAACGCTACTCGAAATTATTATTATTATTATTGATTTTTAACTAAAAATATATATTCATGTCAGTTTACAAATATTTGACCAAAATCATTCACATAATTGGGCATGACTACTTGTTTATTAACTGAAAAACCTGTGGGGGCATACTCATGGAATTGGGTATATTCCATACATAAGTAATTAGTAACTAATGATGGAGTCTGAAAATGGTTTCACTGGGGGCACTATTAAAAAAAATTTAAAGATAATATTATTTTTTTTCCTTAATAAAAGACATAATTATAGGTTTTAGTAATTGAATGTGGGAACAATAAAAAGATTTTAACAAAATGGGTGATAACTAAATTGCAAATAAATTTTGGAGGTAAAAATCGAAACATCAAATTTTAAGTGGGGCACAGTTATAATATTTCTTATAAAATGATGACATAAGAATTAGGAGAATGATCCTCTTAATTTTTTTTATTTTTTATTTTTCACTTTACATGTTCTTTGTTTTCGTTTTTCATGATCCCATATTAAAAGAGACACCAATGCAGACAAGAGAAAAAACTGCCAAGGTGCAGAACCTGTAGAAAGTATGGATTCAAAGGGGTCAAAAAGGGCGAATTTGGATTTACATGCAGTATTATTAATTATTAATTTAAAAAATGGTATTGTTCACAATTACTTTGGGCTTTTCCGTACGGATGAAAACATAGTCAACATCACAATTAACGCCTTGTTTAATTACCCAAATGCCCTTCTCGCTCAGATATTATATTCACCAAAGCAGGCTTTCACCAATCTCATTCTTAAACCTGATTTTGGTGGATTAGGAACTTCTATCCCACCTTCTTGTCCCCTTCTCTGCCTCATCCACTAAGATTAATATTTTTTAAGTGATCCTGGTTGTCATATGCATATTTATATATATATATATATATATATATATAATGTCTCAATTATCCGGCAGTTAAACCTAATATGTCAGTTGTAATTTCTAAGATTAGAATTCTAGTCACGTTTATACATATAAATATATGTGCAACATGATATATTTAGAATTATGAATACAAATAATATATAACATTTTTAAAGATTTCATTAAAATCAACTGATTCTTATATTAATATATAAAAAATATTACAAGTGTCATTTAATAAATGTGTCAGATACGAGACTATGGATATACATGTATATATTCGCATTAATAATGACCTTTAATTTGAGCTCTATAGCTCATTTCTACACTAGACGATATAAGAAAGAGTACGTGAGGAGACAAAGTTTTAAGAAGGGTGCACAAACTATTCCAATATAATATTTATTACAATAGTAACTAATTGGCGTACATCTATACATAAATTTAAGTAAGCAGTCACTTTAGGGACGACTATTTATAGCAACACACTTGGAAATTAAAGTATCTTTCAAACAAACCACATACTGGCTCACTCCCTGACCAGAAGAATCACTAAACACTAGTCTGCAAAACACTTATTAAAACACTCCATTTTTGCAGTATCAAACTGAAAGTACAAAAAACCAGTACTAGAATTGTACATTCAACTATCGCGCATCATCATACGGCATTAACATCTGGCTTTGCATGCTATCATACCCAGCAGTTATACAAGCACTAGAGCCACTCTCAATATCAAGGCAATGAGGAGCAGAGGATTCTCCAAGCAAGTTTTGAGTCTCTTCTGAAACAAAGTCTACTTTTTCCCATGTATGTTTCTTCACCATAATATTTGTCAACCGTGCAAGCTCTTTTGCTACTTCTTTCATGCCAGGTCTATCCTCTCCTTTCATCTCCAAACACCGTTTTACGATACTCGCGACTTCCTTAATTGTCTCCATGTTTTCGTGATTGAGAATAGCGGAATCGACAATGTGATGCAAGCGATGATCATTCAATGAAGAGATGAAGAATTTTGACAAACACTTATCACCCTCTGGCATGTCAAAAGATAGTGCTTTCCTGCCGGTTAGTAGCTCCGCCAAAACGACTCCAAAGCTATACACATCGCTCTTTTCTGTAAGTTGGCTTGAGTGAAAGTATTCGGGATCCAAGTATCCAAGTGTCCCTTGTACCATTGTTGTTAGTCCATCTTTGTCTTGAGGAATTAGCCTTGAAATTCCAAAGTCGGAAACCTTTGCCGTGTCATTCTCATCTAACAATATGTTCATCGTCTTCACATCTCTATGAATAATAGGCGGAGTGATATCGACGTGCAAATAGGCTAATGCTGCTGCAGTCTCTGCAGCAATCTTCAGTCTCAATTCCCATGAAAGTGGTGACAACATTGCTTGGCCTCTGCTGTGAATATGTGCGAAAAGCGTGCCGTTGGGGATGAATTCGTAGACTAGTAAAGGAACTTCGGTCTCGAGGCAACAACCCAAGAGTTTAACCACATTCATGTGGTTAATTTGCATGAGTACAACCAACTCATTGATGAACTGTGAGGTCTGAGATTGGGCACCAACTTTGGACTTCTTAATGGCAACCTCCGTTTTATCCGCTAATTCTCCTTTATAAACTGTCCCGTAACCACCTTCACCGAGAATTCTACTTTGATGGAAATTGTTTGTGGCTTTCCTTAATTCTTCGACTGTGAAAATCTTGGTGGTTTCAGATGATCCTCTTTGAGAACAAATTTGTTGCTTCAACATCAAACCACCATTTTGTTGGAAGAACTTTGCCTTGCGCTTGATCAACTTTCTTTCTTTAACTCCCCAACATATTGCTATTGTTGCACAAAATAAAGCTATGAAGCCTGTGGTTACACCTGCACGCACATTCAAATATAATGTTTATTGTATTTCATAAATAAGAAAATAAAGTTTGATAAATAATATTCATTTATGATTATAACTACTTGACCATGACCAAAAGAACATTTCTTCATTCTGAAATATATATATATATATATATATATATATATATATATAAAAAGCAATTAATGCCTAGGTTGATCTTTCAATTAATATCAATTTTATCTCCCCAAAAATAGATTTCGACTCATTTTCCCTCAAAAGTATTAAAATATCACAGTATTGGCATCAAAGCTTATCAAATGTTTCACTATTAGTCCCTATGTGATAGAAACATTAAAAAATGATGCAATGAAGCATGTGAGGCTCACATAATGGGTGCATGGAAGATAATTTGGTAAAATAAATATTTGTTGATTCTCGGGTGAATTGATGAATCGGAATTTAGTTATCAAATTGATCCAAAATTATGGTTTCAGATGTTGGATTAGTTTATGGACATGACTTAATTTACTCATGTAATCAACCACCCAACGCTCATTTTTCCGAACTACCCTTCATTTGTACTTCATTCTATCTTTCTTTCTTTTTTTTTCAAGATTTTCTGCTACAGAGGAAGTGAGATGTAGAATCGGGAGTTTTACATCAGAAAGAAAAACTCCATTTGGAAAAGTTCCCCCAAACGAGGCTTTAGTTAATTCTAACGTTATGTTGAGTTTTTTTCACAGGTAACGCAATGAGGACTTGATGTGCAGGAATAAGTTCATTCCATTAAATGAAAATTTTATGTAATATCATGTTTCGATTTGATGATTTTATGAATAATAATATGATCATAATGTGATGCATTTTATGTTATAATGTATGGAATTAAGTATTTTAGGAAAATTCTAAGTTTTCCTTAATCTTTCCTTTTTCGACAGAAGATCTATTTTACATGGCGTTAACTTCCAACTTATTTCGGAACCTATAAATATCCGAAATAATTTCTCTATTTTATACAAACATATGGAACCTTTCTTACGCTTTCTAATGCCTACTCATTTGGGCAAATCCAACATTGGAGCATAAAGTTATGGCCAGTATATTATCTAGATACCTGAAAGTCACCAACCAGTTTATTGTGTGCGAAAATTCTAGAAATTGACCCAAACTTTTCCTTTTTCTTTCACATGTTTTCACACCTTGATGACAGTCATTCCCCCCTATTATGAACCAATTAAACCTAAAATTAATTCCAAATTAGTCCTCTTAATTTTTATGCTTATTATTAAGCAACATAATGATTTTCAACTCTCGCTCTCTCCCCCTCTCTATTAGGGTTATTCACCAACCCGATAACTACCCTACCTACCTAAGCCAAATTAAGTAAACAAAAGCGGATTTCATTTTTTTATTTTTATTGGAGAAATTATCTGAATGACATAAATTTAAAAATAATTACATTAACATGATACAAAATTTTGATACTAGATTAATATAACACAAAATAAAACTAAAATTTATGTCATGTTTATTAAGAATTAAGAATTTTTCTCATGTTGGTCAATTGATAAAGTGAATATTTGGGTAATTTTTTCATTTTATTCTCGGATTAAGAAAGACCCAGCCTAATGTTTGTGGGTCGGCTTGCAGCTTAAAAGGTGAGGAAGCCGAAGCACCCCGACCCGCCCACACATAGGGCTTGTTTGGTTCACAAGCTCAAACTAACATTTTCAAACTTTTTTTTGTCTTTTTCCCAAAAAGTTTTTATCTTTTTCCCAAAAAGTTTTTTTGTCTTTTCTGAAAATTCAAAAAATTTACTATTGAAACTTAAAAATTTCAACTCAAACTCATTCACCAAACAAATCAATAATGTATACAAGTGGTATACATTATTCTCTCCTATCTAATAAAACCTTAGACACATAATACCCACCCACCTACCTTTATAACCATCTTTAGAAAGACTAGGTCATTTTTTCAGCCGCCTCCCCCTTTTTTCCATATTACCCCTCTACGAGTCTCATTTACTGAAAATATATATATATTTATATATATATAACTTGGCTATATATGTGTGTGACTCGTCTCTCCATCTCTCTCTTTCTCTCACTTTACATCTCTCCTTTTCCTTGCTTAGGATTAAGTTGGGAAGTGACATTGACATGCTCTAAAATATTTTCTTTGATGTTGGATAGCTGGGGTTTTAATTCCAACATTGTGGCTTTGTCTATGTTCTCTTTTGATTGTTCTCTGGGTTTTGTTTTAATAAAGCTTAAAAAAAAATAAAAAAATAAAAAAATAAAAAAAAGCTTGAAGTTTTCCCTATTCGAAGCCAAGCCGACCCCGAGCAGGCCGAAGTTATTCGGGTTTTGGGGTCCATTGGGCTGTTGTGGCTTGGCATTTTCCTACTTCTACTGTGTTAGCTCGGCCATGAAAATAGGGCTACTCTAGCCCAACCCGGTCGATAAACACCCCTACTCTCTATCGTTATTCTCTCTCTCTCTCTCTCTCTCTCCCTTCCTTCCTCTCACATTCAAGAACAACATAAGAGGCATACATTGATCTGCCACCAAATCTCACCTTTTAATCCCTAGATATTTCTCAATCCTTGAAGCGAATATAAAAGATTTGTTGAGTCATGATTTCTTCTTTTTCTTTCTTATGTATTTAGGAATTTCACAAGGGATTAAGTAATTTCTTGATGGTTGTTTTGTGTTGGTTGAAGCGTGATGAGGGGGGGGTGGACATGAACATATATTTAAGGGAGGTTGTATGATTGATTGATACTGGTTTATTACTTTAGGAATGTGATAGGTTTTGTCGACGATTCAATTTTGTTGATTAGATTATTCTAGGGTTTGATTTTTCATCTCTTAATTCATGATATTTTTTGGAGTGGTGATTTCATGCAAGATTTTATGATTATATGTGTTTAGAAACACGTCTTAGGGCTGCATATTATATATATGTGAGTCACGTATGTGGTGTGATGATTTTACAATTTAAATTATTTTTTGAAGAATTTTCATCATAAGTGTAATATTGGAAATTTTCAGATTTTAAGATCAGATTTCAAACTATGTTTGAGGGTCTAAATGAACTCCGTTCTTAGCGAGTTAGATATATCGATATAAAGCTATGGATGTATATCTTCTTTTGGCAACCCTTTATTTATATTTGTGAGATATAATTGTCTTACTATGCTCTTGTTTATATAAGTGAATTCATGTTATAGATAAAAAAAAAAAGGGTAAGATGTAGCAATGGAGAAAACTGGAGTGCAAACGAGATGATGCATGATGAGAAAATGGGAAGACCGATTATGATGAATATGTTTCGTTTTTAATAAGTTTTTAAGACTTGATCTATTTTGTTTTTAACTGAAAGATTATTTTGGATTTTCTTAAAGTTTAATTTATGATATGGTTTTTAAAATTTATATTAATTCTGAAGGTTAATTTTTATAACATAAAATTAATATAAAAAAATTTTCTTAGAATTTCCTGAAATTTTCTAAGTTAATTTATCCTTAAGAAAATTATTTTAAATTTATTTATTTTCCGTAATTTTACAAGAGAGAAATATTGAAAAGTTAAGTCAAACACAAATTGTCAAAATTAGAAATTCAAAAGATAAGTTCGACAAATTTGGGGATGACACACTAATACCCTAATTAATATACTAAAAGATATATGGAAAAGTGTGTCCAAGTGTGCATTATTGTGTATATGGAATACATACTTATCAGGGCAATGTAGTTGTGGTTGAAGTGAGAGCTCCCTTGGCCTCTAGAGTCAACTTTAGTGCAAACAGTTCCATTGGCTAGCTCGTACCCCACTTTACATGAACAATTATAGCTTCCAGGTAGATTGTTACATGTTCCATTGATGCAGCGATTTGAATCCATACACTCATCAACATCTGAAACAAGTGTGTTTGCAATTTAACCTCATATTATTATTTATAAAACTTTTTTTTTTTTTGGCAAAGTTACCACTTGAACTTATCGCATAGTTATAGATTGCTCCCCAAAAGTTTAATTTTACCAATTTACATTTTGAATTTATTTTGAGCAAACCACCTCACTGATATTGGTGTTTGTTTTTTTGACAGAAATTGACATTTTACTTGTGTATTGGTCGCTAATTAATGATATGAATGATCATTTTTTTTTTTTTGGTCTATTTTCAAATCTATTGGGGTTATGATTTTTAATTTTGTTTTATAAAAGTAAGAAATTTTCAAATTAACTTTGTTTAAACACAAATTTGGGACAAAATTGGTTTTTTTTTTTTTTTTTTTTTCAAAGACCTTCCATGTCAAGTAATAATTCATGTGCAATTCACATGTCAATTTCCATAAATAAAAAAAAAAAAAAAAAATCAACGCTATTATTTAGTGTGATGGTTTGTTATAGATTTATAAATTCATAATGTAAACTATCAAAATTAAAAATTTAGGGGAAAAGTCTAATTATACGACAAGTTCAGAGGGTGATTTTGAAAAAAGCCTAAACAGAAATAAAAAGCATAACAAGTCAAGTGGATCACCTTTGCAACCATTTGGGAGGTAGGGGTTCCCTTGGTAACCTGGCAAACACTGGCAAAGGTAACCGGACCTGGTGGTAGAATTGACACACATGCTGTTTTCATAACATGTGTAGTTGTGTCCCTTGGGAGCTTCAGTGCAGCTTTCGTTCCCGATTGACCAGTCCAGAATCATCGGAAGCGTCTCCGTTTTGTTCATCTCTTGAAAACTTGTCTTCGAAAAATTGAATTTGCCGTCTTCGACGATGAAGGCGTAGCTGCACGGGTTAAACTCGCGCACATACGAATGGTTGTAATAGCTGGACAAGTACACAGTTACATCCCTAAGCCCACTAGGGAAAGAGGTGATTTGGCAACACCCTGCGCCGTTGCAAGTCCCGTAGTTAACATCTTCCTCTTTGTCACACAATGACATACAACCTGTTCGGTACCTTTTTCCCCCTTCAACGCCAAATAGAATTGCATAAGTGTCGCAACCGATGGCGGTGAACTTGTTCCTGGTAGAGACGGTGAAGGTGGACAAAGTGATTGTAGGGTCAAAGGAGTCAAGTGGACCTTGTTCACCTTTTGGACCATAACAGTCTTTGGCTATCAGCTTTTGGATTTCCAATTCGCCCGTCAGGGAGATGTTAGTGACCATGATGTTCCCATCGGGCTGTCCCAGGAATGCCGTCGGTTCCGGACTGGATTTAGTAGTAGTACAATTGATCAAGTAATCGTCATCCCAGTAACAACCTGGTTTCGTGCCAAAAGGAAATGGAATTGAAACATTACCGCATCGATCAGGGCAGCCAGGAAGGGCTACCATGCCATCACCGCCACTGCCGCCATCACCATCGCCATTGCCACCGATGCCACCGTTGCATGCTAATGGTAATAGTACCATAGCCAATGAGAGTTGGAGAAGCATCCGTGCCATTGCTAAGCTAGTTTGTTCTTCTCTCAAACAAGGCTACAGAGTCTATTGGTTTGTCGTGTTTTATATAGCAGAAGTCTTGGTCGTCTTATATTAAAGTCCTTAACATATTTGTCCACAAATTACAATATTTATCTTCTTCTTTTAATTTTAATTAAAATGTAATAGAAACATAGAAGCAGTCCAAGTCAACCCATAAGTCCTCACACTTGATCAAACATTCAATATTTGGAGTCACGCGAGTATTCACAAGAAATTGTCTTCGGACACTCCTCATTGTTGCCTCTACAATTGTGGGCCCTAGTTAATAAGTCGACGCATTGATTGAGACAAATTCTAAATTCTATTATGAACCTTGTCAACTCTACCATAACACGACACGGTCAAATTCAAGTATCATCAAGGACACTCACAATTCATAAACCAAGCGCAACCAATAATTTGCTAATTTCTTGGTATGGACGTAATATAGCCGGTATTCACATTTGATTTTATCATAAAATCAAAAAATAATGAGTAAATTACTCAATTTATCCATAAATTATTCAGTTGTGATATTTTGACCCCTTATTTTTTTTTTCTTTTTCTTTTAGCTAAAATGATTATTAACTCGTAAAAAAAGGTCAACTTCCCTTAACTTTTGAAAAAAAGTTACTCAACATCAGATTTTTGCTAAAATTATTATAATAACCCTCTAAATAATTGAAGAATTTTTTTTTAAAAAAATACCTTTACTTTGACAAAATTATCCCTACTCTTAAAATAAGTATTTTGATTATTCGATTGTTATGTAATATTTTATTGGGAATTAACTTTCCATAGATGTTTTATCTTTGAAATCTAATTTTTCTATTCAAATTCTATAACATATTATCAAATGACTAGTCGAATAACATAGTTTAAAAACTACCGAGAACAAAAACCAACAAAAGACAAAAGACAAAATAATAATAATAATAATAATGAAACATAGGGAGTTTGGTAATACAGTTGCAAGCTGCAGCTTGACAAAATATCAAACTATTATGCTATGTCTGGTATGGTAGTAAAGAAGAAGGAAGGAAGTGGGGGAGGGATTATTAGATGAAAAATAATATAATAACTAAAGAAGAAGGAAGGAAGTGGGGAGGAATTATTAGATGGAAAATAATATAATAACTTGTTTGATAAGAAGGAAGAGACGAGAGAAAGTAAAATGGGGGAAAATTTTTCTAATAGGACCCACAGTTTTAATCTTTCAGGGGGTTTTAATAAATGCCATAAAATCATGTATTCGATTAATTTTTGCTGCATAGGAAAAAACTCTTGTAAGAAATATCATTGATGACATCATAATTATTTATTTATTTATTTATTTAAAATATCAATTATAATTACTAATTAGTATCTATATATAACCACCTGGGTTACCAAATAGTAACCAATTGGTTACCGACCATCAATGGGTTTCCGATCGATAACCAGTGACCGCCTGTCACTGGCGAGTTACTAGTTAATTACCAACTACCGGAGAGTTTCCGATTAGTAACCACACTGGTTACCAAATGGTAACTAGTTGGTTACCAACTGCATGTGAGTTTTCGATGGGTAACCACTATCGCTGACGGGTAACCCGTTGATTACCAATGGTAATCAATTAGTTACCGACCACCAACGGGTAACCCACTGATTACCGATCAGTAACTACTACCGCTAATGATCGACGAGTAACCAATTGGTAACCGGTTAATTACCGATCGAAAACTTCCGATTTCGCTTGATTTTTCGAGTTCCATCATCGGAATATTTAAAAAAACACCAGATTTTACCAAATATCACAAAAATTCTGCAAAAATCATAAACCATATACACCAAAATTCAATAAAATTCACAAAAGACCAAAATTTCTGAATTTTATTACCAGAATATTAGAAAAACACAAATTCGTCGCTGTAATCCTTAAAAATTCAACCATATTTCAAAAAAAAAAAAAAAACACACACACACACAAAACCAATCAGCACAAGAACACACAAATAGAAATAGTGAAATATATATATATATATATATAATCGAAACGGAATCTCTTCGTGCGCACCAGATTTGAGATTTGAGACCAGAGGAATAGATCTAATGCTCGACACCGACGACCACAAGAGATCATACTAGGTTGGCGTCAAAGTGAAGAGTGATAGCAGCGACGACGGTGTCTGGCAATGAGGTTGTTAGCCCGGAGATTTGTCACGAGGAGATCTGGAGATCGACATATCTCCTCCACGCCGACAGGAAGTAGCATCGTAACCGAACCTTCGTCCAGATCTTGGCCGGATCTCGCCACACATAGTTCAGTTGGTCCAAGGTCGATGCTGCGTTGGAAAATGAAGCCGTGAAACTCCAACTCTTTGTCCGAGATCGAGAAGATTGCCAGGAAACGAAGTCTCGGGATTTAACACTTCGAGAGATGGTAGTTCCGGCTCGGAGGAGATCTGCATCACCGAAGTTACGTCGGAGTGGAAATCATGATGGCGGTCACGATGGAGGCCCAGGGGATCGTCAGAGTTGTGAACGGCGGGCAGCAGGCGGCAGACAGCTGTCGACGATCATGAAAGAGTGACTAATGCTTTGTTTCGGATTTAAGTTTAACTTTAACTAAATTGTATTTTTTCATATCAATTTTTATCTTTTTCTAAAAGAGTCAATAAAAATTATAACTAGTTTTTGAAAAACCAACAAACTTCAACTTAAAAATTTCATCTCCAACTAACTTATCACACGGAAGCTAAGAGGAGAAAGAGAGAGAAAGAGATAGAGAGAGAAAGGAGAGAAAAAGAGGAGAAAAAATATTAATATTTTGTATTATTAATTTTTTATTTAAATTATTGTAAAAGTGATGTTATCATCCTAATATTTTTTATAAAAACTTCTTAATTGTGGCAAATATCAATCCACACCTCATTTTTGTGGCATTCCTCTTAATTACTCAATATTATAAGAAAAACTTAAATCCATCCAATAATAATTAGAATTACTTTTTTGTAATTGCTTTTCAAAGTTAAATAATATAGATAGATGAAGAAAATAATAATTGTGTAATTTTCTTATTTTCTCTCTTTTCATACTCTTACCGATTAATATATATACATATATAAATAAAATATTTTCACTTACCTCTTATTTTCTTTCACTTTAATTTTTCCTCTCTCTCTCTTTTTAGGCTCAGAGTGCAGTACAACAACACATCAACAAAGATTTCTAACTCTTGGTCAAACACCCGACTCCTCCAAATCTTTCATTCTTCACATTCATCCCAAATTTCTCTCTCTAATCAAATTTATAATAGTATAATTCATCAATCACAAAAACAGCACAAACAAGACACTTGTAACGGTTTAACACGAGACCCAGACCCAACCCTGCCAAGAGCCCACTCCCGAGATCCTCCCATGGAGGCTAGATCTCCAGATCTGAAAATCTCTCGTTTTGAATAATTTCTCTCATTGCTTGCTTTTTTTTTTTAAACTAGTTATATACGCAAGCGGGGGAGCACGCATGAGCAATTCATGCAAATTTAAGATATTGAAAACGTTGCATTCATAATTGAACTGAATGTCTAAGCGTCATATATATATTATATAAAGGTGAATTTTTCAGAATAATTTTTTCATACAGCAAACACTAAAAATTTAACAACTTAAAAAATAACTCACACAAATTTTAAGATTTTCTTATCTTTGTTATAAAAACAACCACTTTGATAAAATAATTTCTTTGTTAATGTAAATAAAGTTTGTCTTATCTTTACTTAGTAGTGTAGGAGAACAATTTGTTAATTTATGTTTGTCCGAAACCAAATACTTAGATAAATAATACTTGTTTATTTATTTATTTATTTTGATAATCAAGACTTTATTAAGATAAAAAAAATTAATTAAAAAATGTCACCGTAATCACACATTATTTCATTTAAGATCAATTAAGAAACAAATTATACAATTCAACTTACATATGTCATATTCATGATTTGTTTTATTTAATTTTTAAACCTTTATTAGTTTTTTTTTTTTTTTTTTTTAAAAAAAGAGATTTGTTAGCAAAAAAGAAAAGGTTGAGGATTAATTCTTAACTTCGTCAAAGAATTAGGGATCAAATTTGCAATTTATCTTTTAAAAAAGCACTTAATAAGTCGACGCATTGATTGAGACAAATTCTAAATTCTATTATGAACCTTTTCAACTCTACCATAACACGACACGGTCAAATTCAAGTATCATCAAGGACACTCACAATTTATAAACCAAGCGCAACCATTAATTTGCTAATTTCTTGGTATGGACGTAATATAGCTCGTATTCACATTTGATTTTATCATAAAATCAAAAAATAATGAGTAAATTACTCAATTTATCCATAAACTATTCAGTTGTGATATTTTGACCCCTTAATTTTTTTCTTTTTCTTTTAGCTAAAATGATTATTAACTCGTAAAAAAAGGTCAACTTCCCTTAACTTTTGAAAAAAGTTACTCAACATCAGATTTTTGCTAAAATTATTATAATAACCCTCTAAATAATTGAAGAATTTTTTTTAAAAAAAATACCTTTACTTTGACAAAATTATCCCTACTCTTAAAATAAGTATTTTGATTATTCGATTGTTATGTAATATTTTATTGGGAATTAACTTTCCATAGATGTTTTATCTTTGAAATCTAATTTTTCTATTCAAATTCTATAACATATTATCAAATGACTAGTCGAATAACATAGTTTAAAAACTAGCGAGAACAAAAACCAACAAAAGACAAAAGACAAAATAATAATAATAATAATAATGAAACATAGGGAGTTTGGTAATACAGTTGCAACCTGCAGCTTGACAAAATATCAAACTATTATGATATATTTGGTATGGTAGTAAAGAAGAAGGAAGGAAGTGGGGGAGGGATTATTAGATGAAAAATAATATAATAACTAAAGAAGAAGGAAGGAAGTGGGAGAGGGATTATTAGATGGAAAATAATATAATAACTTGTTTGATAAGAAGGAAGAGACCGAAGAAAGTAAAATAGGGGAAAATTTTTCTAATAAGACCCACTAGTTTTAATCTTTCAGAGGGTTTTGATAAATGCCATAAAATCATGTATTCGATTAATTTTTGCTGCATAGGAAAAAACTCTTGTAAGAAATATCATTGATGACATCATAATTATTTATTTATTTATTTATTTAAAATATCAATTATAATTACTAATTAGTATCTATATATAACCACCTGGATTACCAAATAGTAACCAATTGGTTACCGACCATCAATGGGTTTCCGATCGATAACCAGTGACCGCCTGTCACTGGCGAGTTACTAGTTAATTACCAACTACCGGAGAGTTTCCGATCAATAACCACACCGGTTACCAATGGTAACTAGTTGGTTACCAACTGCATGTGAGTTTTCGATAGGTAACCACCGTCGCTGACAGGTAACCAGTTTATTACCAAATGATAATCAATTAGATACCGACCACCAATGGGTAACCCACTGATTACCAATCAGTAACTACTGCCGCTAACGGTCGACAAGTAACCAATTGGTAACCGGTTGGTTATCGACCGAAAACTTCCGATTTTCGCTTCATTTTTCGAGTTCCATCATCGGAATATTTAAACAAACACCAGATTTTACCAAATATCACAAAAATTCCAAAAAAATCATAAACTATATGCACCAAAATTCAATAAAATTCACAAATACAAAATTTTTAAATTTTATCACCAAAATAGTAGAAAAAACACGAATTCGTCGCTGTAATCCTTAAAAATTGAACCAAATTTCCAAAAAAAAAAAAAAAAAAAACACACACACACACACAAAAACCAATCACCACAAGAACACAAATAGAAATAGTGAAATATATAAATAATTGAAATGGAATCTCTTCGCGCGCACCAGATTTGAGACTGGAGGAATAGATCTAATGTTCAACACCGACGACCACAAGAGATTAGACTAGGTTGGTGTCAGCGTGAAGAGTGATAACAGCGACGACGGCGTCTAGCAGTCAGGTTGTTGGCCCGGAGATTTGTCACGAGGAGATCTGGAGATCGGCAGATCTCCTCCATGCCGACAGGAAGTAGCGTCGTAACCGAACCTTCATCCAGATCTTGGTCGAATCTCGCCACACAGAGTTCAGTTGGTCCAAGGTCGATGCTGCGTTGGAAAATGAAGCCGTGAAACTCCAGCTCTTTGTCTGAGATCGAGAAGACTGCCAGGAAATGAAGTCTCGGGATTTAACACTTCGAGAGATGGTAGTTCCGGCTCGGAGGAGATCTACGTCACCGAAGTTACGTCGGAGTGGAGATCGCGATGGCGGTCACGATGGAGGCCCACGTTAAAGTTGCGAACGGCGGGCGGCAGGCGGCAGACGGCGGTCGGCGATCGTGAAAGAGAGACTAATGCTTTGTTTGGGATTTAAGTTTTAACTCTAACTAAATTGTACTTTTTCATATCAATTTTTGTTTTTTTCTAAAAAGTCAACAAAAATTATTACTAATTTTTTAAAAGCCAACAAATTTCAACTTAAAAATTTCATCTTCAACTAAGTTATCAAACGGATGCTAAGAGGAGAAAGAGAAAGAAAGAGATAGAGAGAGAAAGGAGAGAGAAAGAGGAGAAAAAAAATATGAATATTTTGTATTATTAATTTTTAATTTAAATTATTATAAAAATGATGTCATCATCCTTATATTTTTTGCAAAAACTTCTTAATAGTGGCAAATATCAATCCACACCTCATTTTTGTGACATTCCTCTTAATTACTCAATATTATAAGAAAAACTTAAATCCATCCAACAATAATTAGGATTACTTTTTTGTAATTGCTTTTCAAAGTTAAATAATATAGATAGATGAAGAAAATAATAATTGTGTAATTTGCTTATTTTCTCTCTTTTCATAATCATACCGATTAATATATATACATATATAAATAAAATATTTTCTCTTTCCTCTTATTTTCTTTCACTTTCATTTTTTTTTTTTTTTTCAGGCTTAGAGTGCAGTACAACAACACATAAACAAAGATTCCTAACTCTTGTTCAAACGCCCAACTCCTCCAAATCTTTCATTCTTCACATTCAACCCAAATTTCTCTCTCTAATCAAATTTATAATTGTATAATTCATCAATCACAAAAACAGCACAAACAAGACACCTGTAACGGTTTAACACAAGACCCAGACCCAACCCTGCCACGAGTCCACTCCCGAGATCCTCCCATGGTGGCTAGATCTCAAGATCTGAAAATCTCTCGTTTTGAATAATTTCTCTCATTTTTATTTTTTTTTTAAACTAGTTATATACGCATGCGGGGGAGCACGCATGAGCAATTCATGCAAATTTAAGATATTGAAAACGTTGCATTCATAATTGAACTGAATGTCTAAGCGTCATATATATATTATATAAAGGTGAATTTTTCAGAATAATTTTTTCATACAGCAAACACTAAAAATTTAACAACTTAAAAAATAACTCACACAAATTCTAAGATTTTCTTATCTTTGTTATAAAAACAACCACTTTGATTAAATAATTTCTTTGTTAATGTAAATAAAGTTTGTATTATCTTTACTTAGTAGTGTAGGAGAACAATTTGTTAATTTATGTTTGTCCGAAACCAAATACTTAGATAAATAATGCTTGTTTATTTATTTATTTATTTTGATAATCAAGACTTTATTAAGATAAAAAAAATTAATTAAAAAATGTCACCGTAATCACACATTATTTCATTTAAGATCGATTAAGAAACAAATTATACAATTCAACTTACATATGTCATATTCATGATTTGTTTTATTTAATTTTTAAACCTTTATTAGTTAAAAAAAAAAAAAAAAGATTTGTTAGCAAAAAAGAAAAGGTTGAGGATTAATTCTTAACTTCGTCAAAGAATTAGGGATCAAATTTGCAATTATCTTTTAAAAAAAAGCACTTATAAAAATTATATCTAATAAGATTAAATTTTAGAAATTTGTAAAAGAAAATTGAAGTGAAGATAATATTGAGAAAGAAATAATTTTTGATAAAGACAAGTTAAAAGAAAAAATAATTGAATAAAACACATTAAAAAAAAAAGGATATAAGAGTGTAAGGGAAAAAAAGAGCAAAAGTTAAAATAAATAAATAAATAAATAAATAAAATAGGTCAGCTGATGACTGAAGAAGTATAGGGAGAAAAAAAAAAAATAAAGGCCAGAGAAAGGCGCGAAAAAAGAAAGAAAGAAAGAAAGAGAGCAAATGACACTAAAAAACAAAATAACTTGACGAAAGTTTTGAACAGTGCAACGTGACCGTTTTTACAGTAGTGAAACTAAGCTATATTTGTTATAGATAGATTGTAGATTATAGATATAGATATGTGACAAAAGGGCAAAATGAGCCCTCCTGGATGATAAGAGCAGAAGCTAGTTGTGGAGCTTTTAACTTGAAATGAAAATCAATATAGAGTAAATTAGAAATTGAGTGGGAATGATGGGGTTTTAAAATGCTAATAAGAAGAACTTGTGATTCATCTATTTTGACAGGGCTAGGCTTTTGTATTTGTTAAATGACGACAAATCTATCGACAACATTTATACATCACTCTCATTTGTATGTCTCAAGAATCTTAATCATTTTTTTAATCCTGTTATAGAGTCTTGATCATTGACATTAACCAATTCTAAAGATAAATCCACTATATTATATTTAATGGGCATATATAAAAATCTGTACAAGACAATAGACGATGAACAAGCAAATTTAGATACATAAATTAATATTAATTGAACTTCAAGACCGGATAACAAGAACGACAAAGGAGTCCTATAATAATTTTCCAACTGCAAACATTTCCTCCATTATCCTACATAATGATTCAAAAGATTTTCACAATAGGGAAAACGTATGAAGGAGAAAAATCACACAAATCTAACTTATTTTACTTGATCTAGTGTAAGGTCACCAAAAGTATCCACCTGAAACGGAATATTATCAATTTTTTCAAGTAGCCGCTACTCTAAATCCAACATGAATAGCAGGATTATTTAGAAAATTAATTTAAAAAAAAGTTTTACCTGTATCTAAATTCAAAGGTTGACTCAAAAAAAGAGAAATATGTGTTATAAGAAATCCTAATCATGCTTATATGTGAACCAACATCCATCAGAATTAAACACGAAAACAGAAGGAACCAAATTGTAAGTACGAATTACACAATACGATGTTGATAATTAGGAATCGGAAAGATCAATCCACTCAATTTTTAATTACAATTTATTCTTAATTACATGGTTTCATTGGATGGACTCTTCAGTCATGTACATTTACTCCAGGTTTATAATTTGATATCGGGGCATAGTCATTAACAATAATGCTCAAAATGGAAATTCTAGCATGCTTAAAAACATGAGAGATTTGGGATTACTGAGCAAAAAAATGTAAAGAAAAATCCAGAGTATGGCAGAAAAAAATGCAAATGCAATTAAAAAGAAGTCAGAAGAACTCATTGAAAATAAAGTAGGTGTAAACAGAAAGTGCTAAGAACGGATATCAAATACTATATTGAGCTATGCAATGATGCTTGTTGCTGCTTGTATGGCCAATAATGTACTGAGCAATGGTTTTTGAATGACAGCAGCTTTCGCTGGCATCAAAATCCTAGAATAGTAGCTAGAAGTGGTCAGATGGAGAATATGACAGAAGTATGTGTTATCAAAAAAATCTTTCAAACTGACTCCAAAACAATAAACTAAATGGTATGAAAAGACCATGTTTTCATGAAAACTTCTTAAAACAATGAAGAATTTTAAGGATTTCTTATCATTGGATGATGAAAAATATAAAAGTTATAAAATCAATTCCATCCTGATCAATGTGAGCAATAATCTTGATAGTAAGTGTAATGAGAAATTGTATAGCAGGGAAAAAACAACAAAGTTTGATTCTATTTTACATCCATATAAATAAAACTAATTCAATTAGCTAAGAAATAAATACCTAATAAGAATGTAAACTGGTAGAATTTAAACTAGATCATTTGATGTAGATTGATGTTATTAACACAGACCAAACAAATGAGTTGAACACTTACTCCATGTTTCTTAACCTAAGAACCACTATAAGATATCATTCCCAATTCAATTCGTTTATACAAACGGACTAATCTTTGATTAAAACATAAAGGTAAATTCTCACATGGCTTCAAGGTATAATAATTATAAGTTATGTCTTTCTAAAATAGAAAAATCAGCAGTGTAGCGCTAGTAGAACCTGTAAAACAGCTTATGCATGAAAAAAAGATATACATAATAATATCCCACTATTGACTGTACATGACTGAAAATCAATAATTGAGCTGCATAAAATACTGTAAAAAATTTAAGAGAAAAAAAATTAAATTAAGAATATTACCTCCAAATGGTACAAAGGCTCAGTTGGACGCATAGTAAGAGCAAATTCGGCATCATTTTTTATGCTCAGTTAATAGCTGCAAGATAACAGAACTTAAATTAGTACACATCTCTATTTAAGAAAAGAAGGATAACAAATAGTAAATTATTGTAATGAATGAACACCAAATAGATGTAGACTAAGTACTTTTGAAAAGTAATGTACTTGAAAAAAGGTATAGAAAATAAAAATAGCAAACAGAGCGCACCAGATCAGGACTCGAATTTGTGGCTCCCAAAATAGCATGACAATCAGATTGAGCCTCCACATCCCAGACGAGGACCTGCATAATAAGAAAATATTTAAGCCAAATTGAGCTTCACTTAGTTTTAAACTTCAAATGGTAAATCAGATATTTGCAAATCCTAAACGCTGCATATCTTATTTAGTATAGAAAGCGTGAGATTCATGCTTTCGTCGGGTCTAGCAGTATGTATAGCCACTATCTTACTATTATGTGGAAGTTCCCTGATTCCGTTCACCTGCAAATAATGATTGCAGATAAACAACAACACAAATCCTTATTTACAATAAGTTTAAAAGAATAGCTCCTTCATTTTGAGAAAATATTAGCTGAGACATATCTCAAGAAGTCCTTTCCAGAAAAGATGTCTTGGATGCAAGAAGATAATAATTGATTTGAAAGTGTTAAACTCTCTTTTACTGTTCACAAGTCACTGCCATTTTTTATACTCAGAAAACAATGATGGTAAAACTTTCAGTTCAAAAAGTTAAAATAGCACTAAAAAAAGGGAAAACATGCCAATACTCATTTCAGTAAGAACCGCTAAACACTCTAGTAGAACTTGCTAAGCAAGAGAAACCAAAAGTGAAAAAACACTCGACTTTAAAAGTAATTCACACCTCGCCTGGATGGATGATAGTTTTGTGCTTCTTCACGAAGGCAGAGCGTGCTTCTTCATTGAACTCTAAGAATCAGCCAACATAATACCGTGGCAATTCAGAAAATGAACCACTAACTTCATTTAAATCATTGCACACTATAATGGATGACAATGCCTCAATAGAAAGATACATAAAACTGATTGTTGATTATGACATCACCTGAGATATGTGCTCTGCAGCCGCATCCCTAGGTTTGACCACCTTACAGTTTGCTATAACCAGCATAATTGGAACCCTGCCATCAGTTTGTTCAAAGAAACAAGCATTAAAGGAAAAAAGAGCGACAAGGATGATATGCTATCAAGAAGAAACACCAGCATAATGTTCAAATTTTATTCGATACATTCTTAAAAATGGACAGTATCACTCCAGATTTAATGGAAAATTTGCAACCAACTGCTCTCACGAATCACCAATAGAATCTAAACTTCGATAAAGTGATAACACAAGAAGCACATTTGTCCAAACACCTCACACAAAATCCGACCAGCAACCTCGAACCCTCAAAGAAGTTGCTTTCCAAAATAGACAATCTAACAAGAATACGCTGAATGAAACTCAACAAACTCAAGATATTGAAACCTCACTCATTCACATTTCTCTCTTAAATTAAGGCTCCACTCAGTAAAATGCTTCAATATCACATAAACGGGGGGCAAAAAAAAAAAAAAAAAAGACAAATTGAAATGTTCGGGAGTAAAAAACATCATTCTACCTGTTCCGAAAGGAAAAGACGTTGACGATTCTTGTAAGTCGCATGCTCTAGTTGCGGACACCATCTATCAGAATCATTACACAAAATTTCAATCTTTATATATTGCAAGTGTGATCACAAAATCAAGCACAACCACATCAAATCTAACCACACCGATTCAAATGTACACAACTTAGACAACATTCATAAACTCAAAAAATTCACAGACCCACATTTCTGCGCAAACCAAACAAATTAATAGAAAACACAACAACCCTAGAGGGATACGGAGCATAGACAAGCAATAATGCACAAACTTCTTTCGTTTTCCAAAAGCATTAACAATAAAAGGAAAGAATAGTGAACCCTATCATCTCTTAGGGATCCATTTCATTGAATATATATATATATATATATATATTGTATGAGAAAATAGATAGAAGTCAACATATAAACAATTCGACGAATGTTGAGGAATTTATGTTTTAACAATTTAAGGAGGAAAAAAAAAAAAACAACATCTAAAGGACTAACCTAGTGCCAATCGTACAAAAATTAGCCATAATCTCACCAGAATTTGCGAAACCCGGTCCAAAATCTCGTCTGATTTTCGGAGCCCAACCCTGACACTATGAAGCTCTGATCAGTAAGAGAACCGGAAAGAAAGATTGAATGAAAAACAGAGAAAATAAAATAAGTGCATTTTGGTAAAGGAAGAGATAGATCGTGCATAAGAAGAAAAGGTTTATTGTGAAGAAGAAAAAAGATAGAAAAGATGAGAGAGGTGGAACGAGAAAGAAGAAAGAAAGCAGGAAAGGAAGAGAGAGAGAAAACGGATCAGGTAGAAAAAGAAAACAGAGTTAAAAAAATAAAAGGAACGACACGTGGAAGTACATGGGAGAGGACGAAAACATAACATTCGCTCGTTTAAACAAAAGTGAAAGATGAAATGTAGGGGGTGTTTGGTGTGTAAGTTTGAGTTAAGATTTGTAAGTTTAAATAGTAAATTTTTTTAAATTTTTTTAAATTTTCAGAAAAGATAAATAACTTTTTAGAGAAAAATATAAAAAATATGATAAAAAAAATATAATTTAATTTAAACTAAATTTATGATCAAATAAGGTCGTACTTTTAAATGGTTTTTGGTTTTTCTGAATTCAAATATTTAAATAAAAATTGTTAAATTATTAAATTGTCCCTGGATATGAGATATATGTGCATGGCACGTGATCAATTCTGTCAAAAATCTAACTGGATCTAGTCAAACGGATTAAATCGTACGTTTAAAATCATTTCAGTTAAAAAAAATATAAACAAAAACATCATCAACAAAATAATTTGAAAACTAACGTAGCAATCTATCAAAAAATAATAGCAATAGTAATAAAATAATTTGTTAATTTTGTGGGTATGGACATAATTTAACAGATATTTTGCATATAATTTTATCTTAAAATACAGAATTTGTATCCACATCTCAAATAAAAAAATATTAGTGATAAAATAGTTTGCTACGTTTTGTGTCTGGGTCCATACTTCATATTTCACCGTGACTTGTAGCTGGGGGTTGCCCAAGCATAAGGCAGCTTAGACAATTGGGAACTTTAGAGAAATACCACAAAATCATATCTTGAATTGATTTTTGTCACCAAAAAAAATATATAAAAAAAAAAGAGACATCATGAATATTCATTTATTTATTTTAAAATATTAATTATAATTACTATCTCTACTGACAAGTTATTAGTTAGTTTACCAACTTATTACGAGTTGGTTATCGACCGGTAACCATCTCTGCTGCCTGTGGGTTACCAAATGTTTACTTAACAGTAACCACTTAGTTACCGAACTAATTACCAACAGTTAGTAACCATGGAGTTATCAATTTATAACTACTTAGTTAACAACCAAAAACTTCCAATTTCACCGAATTCCGTTATTGGAATATTAAAACATATATCAGATTTTGTCAATGGGGATTTGAGGTTTTTTCTTTCTCATAAGGGGAAGCTTAAGCTTTTTATTAAGTAATAGCGTCCGTAATTACAACATAAGACTAGATATAAATGTAAGATGTGAATTACTTGTGTTGTAATCTGGGCATTCGCTTTTTTTTTTTTTTCTATTTTTTTTTTTCTCCAAGAAAGAATTGGATAAGTTTGATCTTTGAAGGAAGAAAGAAGATGGAGAAGGAGAAGATTCAGTAATTTAAAAAAAAAAATTTTAATGGATCCCACCTTAGCTTTATTCTTTTATTATTATTATTGTTTTCCTCAAATAGCTTTACTTTGTTTTATTCCGGAGTGCTTCGTTGATTTTCTTGTAAATTCTTTAATTGCCCTCAACAATACAGGCTTTTTCCAGTCTATCTCTCATTTATTTTCATCAAATCTGGCCATCCAATTGACATCCAATGGTCCACAAAAAACTGCCGGAGGCAAGATACGATTTATATATGTGTGTATATATAAAAATGTCATATCCGACGGTCATACAGTTCGACACATGTAACATCAAGACTATTATCTTGTAATACTAACTTATTAACGTGGAACAATTTATGTTGATATTGATCAATAATAAAGGTTCCAAAATATAACATGTTACATATAAAACTGTACAACGTCAACGTAGAAGTAACATGAGTTTAAAAAGAAGTAACATCTGTCATATTTGTCTTATACTCAATTAACTGACAGAGTTGTGTATCTTTAATACAAATAAATAAATAAATTGATAACAGTGTTACACTATTGGTGCTTAATTGGGACGTCTAAAATTTGAGACACAGGCTGGTTCACAGCACAAATTAGGGGCTCTCTTTTTATAATTAAATAAAGGCTCTCGTGTTTATAACTATATTATAAAAATGCCGAAGCCAGAAGCAAACACTCAACTTTCCTAGACTAAGCATGATGAACAAGAAAACTTGTCTTACGTTGGCAAGTAGAAGAAAGAGTCTCTTTGTAATGGCGGATTCCACAAGGACAGCTTCATGCTGTCATTGTGCTGTGCTTTTTCTCTCTTTGTTTTACTCGTCATCTACGCCGTCCCCTCGCCTCCTCATAAACGCCAGACTGTTCTGGTCTCTTCTTTGTTTCATGCACTTTCCTTTCAATACAACTCATGGGTTCTCCGAGAGCTTTCGCCCTGCAGAGTGACCAGGTTAGCATGCATATGTCTGCACAATCTGTCAAATGATCGTATTTTCTTTCGTGTCGTCGCTCTAAACTTTTTGTTTACTTTGCATTATGCTACTGCTACAACATTCAAAATGTGGGGTGTTAGATTGCTTTAGCATTCCATTAATAGCAATCGAGACGAATCTATGTGACTTTTTTTTATTCAACAAACATAAATCTAGATGGCCTTCGTAGTTGTACACTCCCTACGGAATCAAAGTAACAAGACATAAAAAACCGACAACAACAACAACTAGGATGTTGAGAAGACTTGTCTAAAGTTTGGCTGGAGGTTTAGGCCTCTTTAGGTGGAAACTGACAGTTGAGTATTTTACTGTAAGATGCTCAATTCTGTTGTGTGTCTCTGGGCATATGTTCTGTTTACCAAAAGATTTTCAAGCAAAAAACCTGCCTGGAAAGTGTATTAAAATATTCCTCAAGACATTACCGTATTTAAAAAGCATTTTTTCGTCAAGTTAAAAAATGAAATCATTTCTAGATGAAGTCATTACAGCATTTCCACGCCATTGTCCATGCATCTGAATCTGATGCTGATACATATTTCCTGGTGTAGACTCTGTCCCACTTGAATTATGCCGGTTTATTCGTCGGTTTGTCATCATTATTCCAATTTGTACCTAGAAATGGTTCCTCTGAATCTAAAGAGTAGTTAAGCTTCTGAGACTTCATGTTAAATTAAATGCCGATCAATAAGGATTAGAATCATCACAAAATGATCATATAAAAGGTCGATCATTATGTCTGAAGGTTGAAGTTCAAGGAAGATGCTTGGAAGCTAAGAATCTTATATATTCGTCATAGGATTAAAAATAAAGGAAATATTTCTTTGATTTATTGTATGACTTACAAGTTTGATTATGTTCTTGTTTATTTGTTTCGTTTTTCCCCTGTTCTTACGAATCACCTTTTTCAAGCTTAATAATTTTCCATCATTGTTTCACAGAAATCATACGTTCGTAGACGCGAGGACCCGTATTACAAGGGACTGCTAACAAAACATAATGATCAAGCCTTTACCTTCGATTTTCATGGGAGTACTAGCTCCCAGAACATTTCAAGGTCTATCCCAGACATTGATGATAAAAGACATAAAAAACCCGTTTCATATATGTCTGCAAAGTTAACGGAGCCACCATCAGAAGATTCAGTGACAGATTTTGTTTTCGAACCTTTTAAGCAGTCTTCTGAGAAATCATCAAAAGTTCCTAAAACAGGTTCATTTGCTTTCTTAAGTACTTTGTCAGATTCTAGTTATAATAGTCCTGGAGATCCACAAGATTCGGAAAATGAACCAGATTACCAAACTTTGCTTGATGAGTCGAAGTCAACGTTTGACAAAACGTATGTGGTGAATAAAAGGAAAATGGACCTATCGAGTATTCCGCTACCTCAGTCTACGGCCTCATTTTACAGTGGAAGCTCACCACAAATGGAAGTTGTCGAATTGTGTGAGAGCAGTAAGAAACTCAATCTTTATCTGAAAGCCCGAAAGGATGAAGTCTACTCTGCTGTCCCGGGAAGATTCTTGCATGCTGTAATTGGCCAAGATGTCTCTGGTAATCCATAACTGATTAAATTTAAAAGCGATTATAATAGTGTTTTATTTTTTTTTGGCCGGGGGGGGGGGGGTTGGGGGTGTGGTTTATAATTTTGAGAGAATGTGCATCACTTCCTGACCCATTGCGATCCCTACATTGATCTTGTTTCAATCTGTCACTTTACAGATGTTGGTTCTGTTGCGTCAACCATCATGTACGCGTTCTACCCTACACAAAACACAGAATACAGACCAGTTCTGCACCGTGCCTGTCATCAACATGAAAAGGGCAGACCTAAATGCTCATACCGATCTTCAGTGGCTGCTTGATTCGTGCCAGATTGATCAGACAAACTTGATTTTTGTAGATGAGGTTCTTCTTATGTGACTACACTGTATTCTTGAATTTTAGCTTGTCTCCTTAATTGCAAGATACAAGGATTAAGAAAACTCAAGACAGTTATATATATCTCATTCAAAATATATGAATGTCTATATCCACATATAATCTAAGAAAAAGGGAAACCAAAAAGATAGAAACTTCGGGTAGAAAACGAAATTGTGGATATCAGACATAAGAAATTACTTTTCTTAAGGTGTTAGCTCATGGGACAGCGCAAAGTGCTTTAGAGGCCAATCGCCCTCGTACTTCCACGGTTTGAGGGTGCATTCTAGGAGCATAGACCTGTTACATACAAGTATTTCCTTCTTGTTAACATTTCTATATAAGCTATTATCTCAGATTTCCAATATCGAACTTTTATCCTCAATAATTTATATGAATGCATTATGTATTATGCGATGTAAAAATGCTATCCTATCTGAAATTCTGGTTTTTAACAATGAAATTGTGAGCAGGTTGACCTGTCTTACTATGATCTATTTGGGAGTCTTAAACTAGTTCTGTTGAATGGCCATAAGCTTCCAGCTAAACAGGAGGTACCGTTTTGTTTGAAAATTTTGATTGTACTTTTAACTGTTAGCCATGGGAAATAACATACGTCTGCAACTTTGTTCATTAAACAGGCATTGAAGGACGCAGTAGTAGAAATTTTAACTTGCAGAAAGGTGCTTGAATCAGCCAAATAGACTTAAAAATAAGTTGAGTTATTTATGGATTTCTTCTGAATTAGATTCTAATGTAACATGTCTCCTTGGTCTACAGGGTGAAACTGCATATCCTTGGGTCAAGATTGTTACCGAAACTGAGGTACGCTATGGAGTTTAAAATTTCTTTATCTTGTTTGCATTTTTTTTCCCCTTATTGCTTTATTCAATTTTTTGCTTCTTATATTAGGATTCCGCTGATGATTTTAATTGATCAATGGAACAGGACTGTTCATGCTGCACATTTGTAGCCGAGAAGTTTGCACTAACTTCACCCGAAATTTTGGTTGGGAAAGGATTCAGTAGGCTGTTGGTAACTTTCTGACTTAGTACATGTTCTTGTGTACTAATGGTTTCGTTAACAAATTATTTTCGTTACATATTCATTTCTCAGATTAAGGCCACCTAATATCTCTTTGTTTTGCATTTGGAGCTAACTTCTCCCAATTCATTTCCTTTTCTATATCGGCTTTCCATTTCGCCTTGCAGTTAGCTGGAATCCTCTTAGATTCTGGAAACCTAACCAACGCTCATTGTTCATCCAAAGATAAGTACATGGCTACCCTTTTAATCCACGGCGCTGGTCGCCTTGGATGCAACGGTCTTTATCAGATATGTATGTACTTCATCTTCTATTGATTCATTTATACAATATTTGTTGTTCTCATAGGACTCATCTTGAATGAGTAAGTTGTGATTTGCAGTGAGATACAAAAAACAGGATGTAACAAATCTCAAAGTGATCGACATCTTGCGCAAAGATTTCAAAAGATGGACAAGAGTAGGTATGAACTCGAACAACCTTTGAGTCACTACTCGATTCGCAATTCTATCATATAAGCTCATAGCAGCCTCAACCTTAGTCAAATAATATATTACTGCAATATTAACATATTTAACGGCCATGTTGCCTCAACCCAAACTACTGCAAAAGTGTCGAAAGAGTGATATTGGCCCATATGGAAACTATTTTCTCAATAGACTTACTTGTGGATTGCTTGACTATTGACCTTGATCATCTCATGACTTCTTGTGAGAAGTTATTTCTCGATAGACATGCATGACTTTTTGCTACTCTGTAGGCAACCCAGATGGTGTTAATGCAAGATTGACGGTATCACACATCGGGATGAGTTCTATTACAATTTCTCTTGGACAACTTCTAACTCATGAGGACACAGCAACTCAAGAAATTAAGCACTTTCAGCGTAAGTAAAAAAGGGAATAGTTATTTTGTCATAGCTATGTTCTCTAGTAGATTAAGATTTTGATAGTGACGTAAGATTTTCAACTGAGCTGTTTAACGGTCGGGTTCAAATATTTTGCTTTCTATGCAAACTCATCTTTTATCTGTTGCTTCCTTCTTTTTGTATCTCATGTATTTCTTTCATGCTTTTACTTAAATAGATGCTCTAAGCCATATTATGCAGGTTTTCCAGTATTGTTTTTCCTTAACTACTGGCATTGTGACAATTCGGTTTTGACTGATTAGTCCTCGGACGATAATATTTGCTCAGCAGTTTTGGCCCCTAGCTATAAAATTGACGGCAGAGTTTAAAATTTAAGGGAGTTAATTACTTGGTGATTATGTGACAAATTGAAATTTTACAAAAATAGACAAATAAGGTGCAAAATATGTCGTCCATTTTAGTGCTAGGGACTAAAACTGCCAAACAACATTAAGTTCAAGGAGTAATCGGTCCACAAGGAAAAAAAAAAAAAGTTGATAAGAAAAAAGCCAAACTGGCACTTCTTGAAAGTTTCAGGTGTGACAGAACCAAAATCCGATAATGTTTGGTTATCCCTCTGATCTTTTTCTTCTGATTGGTAAAACTTCAGGGTTGGAGAAACTTCGGCTACTCATGATTGTTTCAGGATATAATGATACGAAAAACAACTTTAAGGTTAGGGAAATGCAAATATTCTATTAAATTTGTTACTCGATTTGATTTGGATAAACACTGATATCTATTGCATAAATATGGTGTAATTTAGAGAGAGATCCTGGTCTCTGCCGAGTCCGCGGAGCTCATGAAGAATCTGCTCCTTTTCTTTAATTCAAATGCAACTAATCTTCCTCTCAAAGTTCTCCATCGTCCAGGTAAATTATTTGTCCAGAATCATAATTGACTTCGAATTCTCAGTTGTTCTGGTCATCGAAGTTTTAATCGGGAAATGCCATCATTATTTGGACCTTCGGTGAACACCGAATGATCAGAAAATTTTGTTCCTAGTAGTTGTGCTGCATTAACTCTCACTATCTAAGTGTTCGCTGTAAATCTTAGTATGTTTGCTTGAGAGCGCATTGGAACTTACACATGATGCTTGTGCAGGCCTTAGAGAGGACATGAGAGCGTTCGAAATTGACAAGGTTATATCGAGAAAGACTATTGAGCGCCTCTTGGAAGAATTTGGAGGGACTTCAAAAGGGTAATCTGGATTGTGGCTTTTACGTACATTGAACATGGAAACAAAGCTTTGTCGTTAAGCATGTACCTGATATATCAGCTGAAGCTGAAGAAAAGAAAAAATAACTTATAGTTCAGTCTAGCTTCCACTGTGATCCGATTAAATCTTCAATTTTTTTCCTTTTTTGTGGTGGATACTTGGTGGAAATTTGATATCCAACTTGATTTGTAAGCTTTTGTTAGAAGTTTGTCAAGATTCATGTTGGACTGTGAGCTCACGCTAGATTGACTCGAGGTTAAAAAAAAAAATGCGTTTAGCAACTAGAACATGCTACATAAACTCGGAGCTGACAAACATGTTCTATATATATATGATTGCAGAGAAGATTGCTAATGCAGATGAACAAGGAATGATGTCGCAGAAAAACCTTGAACAAGCAAGAATTTCTTACCCGCACTCCAAAGTAATTTTTTTAATTCATCTTCTCTGATATACTATGTAACAAAAATGTGTCGAACGGATTTGAAGAATTTTAGTTGGACATAGATCTCAATAAAAGAATCAGGGAAAATTCCATAGACTCCCCATACTTTTACACTCATGTCAAAAAATATGTGGTCCGACTGCTTTGACCTGGAATCCGTTTCGAGGTAGTGCCTCGATGATGTGATCGTCTCCTTCAAGCTAATCAACGTCATGTTGGTTGTTAATCTATTAAAACACACAAACTTTTAAAATATTCTCATATTGCAATGCATAATCAGACAGCAAAATATCACATCCTCAACCTTTATTTCAGACTCATAAAGACCTTAACTGTAGCTTTATCTAACTTTCCAATTTCTATTGGACAAGTTTTACGTTAAATCTAGCAGGAGAATGACATTTGCGTCCCTGACACCAAGAATTAACGGTTGGAAAAGGAGAAAGACCACAGACCAAAATTTTATTTATAAGGGCTTGTTTATTTTGGTCTTCGATTTTCTCATTGCCTTTTTACTTGTCAAAAAATCATGCTTCTTCGCGCGCCAAGAGTCAGCACCAACTTGAACTCCTCGCTTATAAGCAGTGACAACCCAGAAAAACTCCACTATGTTAAATTGTCCAGAACTATGAAAGCTTGTTCTAACACCAGAAATTTTTGTCAACTTTCCTCCTGAGTTTCTATACAGCTTGAACTCTTTCACTCTCTTATCGCTTTCCAGTCCTATAATTGTGATTTTATTAATGATCCACTTCTGAGCCAGAGCGAACTTTCCATTCAAAACATTTGATCCAACGAATACCGCATCCCTTTCTACTGTGCTAGAAAATCTTACTAGACTCCACTTCCCTCCATTTCCTCCAATCTCGACTTCCTCGCCATCATCCAAAAACACTTGGCCAGTGCTGTTTGTGCTGCCACTGCAAACAACCAAGAGGTTGAAGGCTGTCTTTCGAGCTTCTTGTGTTGTCATCGCTTCTCCTTGCAGAGCCAAGATATTGCCTTCCCTAACATGCACATTTATATGATCTGCAGGTGCATTAAGGGTGAGATATTGTCCTGATTTTACACTCACTGAACGCGAGTAGTTGAAGAGGTCAAACCAGTTTCCTGCTGGGAAGTATGCATCAACAGAAACTGCTCCAGGATTCAATACAGGTGATACCATTATTCCTCTCCCGATTAAGAACTGTGAATTGATGTCGTAAGTTCTTGTGTCTTGAGGGAATGAGAAGAAAAGCGGTCGTGCAATAGGCGTCCCCTTTATGTGCGCCTCATACATTAGTGTGTAGAATACAGGAAGTAGCCGGTAGCGGAGCCCAAGAACCTTCCTGGCTGATGCAGCCACCGAATCCCAGAGATAGAGCTCTCGTCGTATTGTGAACTTTGCGGAGTGATCTCTCGCAAAGGGATAAAAGGCACCCAGCTGCAGTGTAACAAATTCTTGCCATCAACTTGGGGTGGAATGATTAAAAAAAAAAAACCCAGAAATCATGATACATGGTTGAAAATCATTATCTAATGGAAAATAGTAGTCAATCAATTTCACACCATGCATGAGTATATATTTGCATGTTTATTGAACAAGTCAAGAATTTGATATTGGTGTCTTCTTAGTCAACTTAAAAGGATAATCAATAGATTATTAAGCATGTTGGTTAACATGGGAATGATATAGTGCATGCAAGAATAACGAGCATCTTCTTTTTCTATTTTAAATTTTTGCTCCAAAAGAAAAATGTCCATCACTCTAAGCGTTTACCTGAATCCATCGCCTGCAAAGCTCCTCTGTGGTGTTCTCAGAAAAACCGCATATATCAGCTCCAACCATTGGGATTCCAAAGAGCCCAGAGTTCAAAATGGATGGAATGGAGTAAGCCAAATCATCCCACTTCGCAGCATTGTCTCCAGTCCAATGAGCAGTGTACTTACCAGAGCCCACAAAAGTTGATCTAGACAGTATAAAGGGTCTTTTACCAGTCACCTTGATTAAAGCTGCATTGGTGACTTTAGTTTCAAGTAGGCCATAAAGGTTATGTGCATCGTACTCGGTTATGTTACCAAAGTGCATACATGTTGCTGGTATGGTTTTATTGTTTATGGGTCGCCTGATTGCAGCATTGTTGATTGTGTAGGGAGGGTTATCAAGGGTAGAAGAAGGCGTCGGAGGAGAAGTTATGAAATTGGACAGCTCATTCATATCGAGCCAGAGACCATCAAATGGAAGCACATCATGAAACAATTTGATCTCAGTACCCCCAGAAACTTTCAGAAACTGGATTTAAGAAATCAGGGAAGTGGACAGGCCCGGGCCAAACCTCCCCCAAGTAGGGGACACCATCACGTTTTATGAAAACATCAGCTTTCATCCCTCTTAAGTAGGAACCGTATGACTGATTTACACCAATTCCTGTGAGGAGACTCCAGAATCATCATAACAAAGTAATAGATAGAAATATTTACATGTAAATTTCTGTGTTAATAGAGGAAAGTACTTCGTGATTGTTAAAGTATCACCACATACCAGGATCTAAGATGAGCACATATTTTTGTCCTTTCACATGAAGTGTATTAACAAAAGGCTTCATCTTTTCTAGTGGAAAGTTGATAGGATCAAGCGTGAAATCCTTAAAGGCATCCATGTAGTCAATGTCTGTCCAAACAACTTCAAGAGGGATATGAGCAGCTGCATAACCAGCAACCACACCCTCGAGATCAGCAACATTCTTGTATCCATATCGGCATTGGTGAAACCCTTAAGAAAAGAGAAGGGGAAAAATAAGAGGACTATTTTCATAGAGGCAAAAGAAAACATTATCTTAATATCATGTTTCTTGTTCGTTCAATAAAAGGAATCATGAATGTTGTTTTGCTATACGCTTAACCTGCCCTGCATTCATTTTAACGAAAATTTCAACTTTTTCTTGCTATCAAAATTAGGAGAAATCTTTAATCCACGATTTTCTTTCTTTCCCAACAAAATTTTACAAATCTTGTAGAATCCTTGAGGTCTGGAGATTCATATAGATCATCAAGCTAACAAAAAGAGTAACGCAACAAAATTTAACGAGTTTCCATCAAAACACAATAAAACTAGCATGTCTTTCCTTCACTTAAAATTTGGCATATGGATAGTATCTTAAAAACACATGCTAAATTCCAGTACATGCAACAAAATAGCCTTATCCAAATATACCTATTAAAGATTACTAAACCAGCTAAACCTTGAAGTTATCTCTCTATATACAAACTTTTAACATATATGGATATCCTAAAACACCCAAAAGTGAAACAAGAGACTCTTTCCCAAAACAATCATTGCAAAAAGAAAAGAAAAAAAAAAAAAAGATTTTTCAAGGGTAAAATGGCCCAATTGGCAGATGATGCTGCTAAACAGTGGATCTGATTAAAATCACATTATTATATACTTTAAAAAAAAGTATATAAAACTAATAGGACCTAATAATTGAAGAGTTCTATAGTTTTGTTCTTTTGTTCTTTTTTATTGATCAATCTACATACCAAAAGACCAATAAGGCATCGGAGTAGGCCGGCCAATAAGCTCAGTATACTGCTCCAACACCAACTCCGGCGTAGGCCCAGCAAAGAAATACAAGTCAATGATCCCACCAATCATCTTGTACGTAATCCTATCTCCACTATAAACCACATCCATCCCATTACTGTTGAGTAGCAAAACTCCATGAGTGGTTCCAGAAGGTGACCTCACATCCACATAGAAGGGGTGCGATCCATAGAGATTAACATCAGTGTTCACACTACCAATGTCAGCATTCCACAGAGTCAGCGTCTCGTTCGGAGTCAACCTGAACGACTTCCGCGTGTGCTCGCCGAGTCCGTAAAGGTAGGACCTTCCCTCGGGGAGAGATGAAGATAACTGTATGTATTGGTCCTTGAAGACCAAGATAGTTTCTGGGTTTGTTCTCTGAGGTGTTGTGTCAAACAGTTGGTCGGCATTGGAGCGCCGGAAGACAGAGAAGCCAAATGGGACGCCAGTGTTGAAGGTGAGGACCAGGTCGGAGTTTGGTATAGAGAAAAGGCAGTTTTCCGGCGATGAAGAGTGGTTTTCCAGCTGGTATTGTCGTGGGGTTTGGCGTGGAATGATGTCTTTAGGAACTTCCCATCTTTGTTGTTTGGCATCTGTGATTCTGATTCGGAGACGGTTTGCAGTGTCATAGCTGCCAGAGGAGATTCGTTAGTTAGTTAGTTAGTGTTTTTATATTTTTATTTTTTAAGAAATAATATAGATTTTGTTTTTTGAACTTAGATGGATTTATTTGTTGATTTCAGTTAAAAAAAAGGAGGGTTTTTGATTGCTTTACCCAGAAAAGACAAGAAAACTGGAAAGTATTAGAAAAGCAGAGAACAGAAAGAGGGAGACAAAGGAACAGGGATGTTCACGGATTGGTTTATACGGATTAGGTTTCAATCCATAATCCAATCCATGACATTCAGATTGGGATTTTCTCAATCCTTGAAACTTCCAATCCAATCCCTAAACCTCAGATTACACGGATTGGATTCATGGATTCAATCCGAAAAATCTAAGAACTAAAATATAAAAATATAATGCTTAAACATGAAATAGTTCAATAAAATTACAATACAATTAACTTCAAGTCTTCAATCATTAGCAAAATTGTAACATTACAATACATAACAATAACTAAACATGGATTAAACTCAAAATAAAATGTTCATATTCATCAACATTACCCATACTTGTTAAATTTTTTTAGAGACAAAATAAATACGTATTTGTAAAATATATATATATATATAACTAGTTTGGATTGATGGATTATACAGATTGAGATATCCAATCCATAACATTCGATTTTGGGAAATCTTAATCCATAACCAATCCGTTAGTCTCTCAACCCAAACCAATCCATTGGATTGAGCGGATTGAGTGGATTAGCGGATTCAGTGAACACCCCTCCAAAAGCAGGTTTTGTGCTTTATTTAGTTCAAGCTTCAATTATGTGTGATTAAATTCCTAATAAATAATAAAAGGATTTGTGCATTTATCCCAAAAAATAATAATAATTTAGAATATCAGTGATATTTAACATCACACTACTAGAGAAGTTAACCTCAATGATGGGTCTCATATATTAATGAATGATGTTAAACATTATTGATATTCTCTAACATTGTTTTTTATCCAAAGAGAACAATTGCTTCCAATTTGAACATACATATAAGTAACAATATTTTATAGTATTTAAAGTAAATTATAATAAATGATATATATAATCTCTTTATTAAAAATTAATAAAGAAGAAATAAATAAATAATATTTTTACATAAATAATTAAAATAAAAACATAATTTAAAAATTATTTAGACTAAATAACAGTAAAAACAAAAAACAAAAAGAAAACAAATTTATGAAGTAAATTATTAATTAACTATTGTAAGTTTACCGTTTATTGTTATTTACTTCAAAACTTGTTGTTATTTAGTTTAATTAGTTATTGTGAAAATACTATTTATTTCTTTTTGAAAAACCAGATCTTAAAAAATTAATTAATTAACTAAGCGAAAACCATGTCTTTTCTTGGGACGTAAATAGGAACTCGAATTATTTACAAAAAAAAAAAAATAAAAAGAAAAAAATAAGAGAAAAAGTATTTATCAATTAAAAAAAAAAAAAAAAAGGGAAAAGAAAAGACAGAGAAAGGGGAAAAAAATGAGCATCCGGAATTTTATAAGAGGTGTTGAATTAAACAACCAATCGAATCATTCTATGAGTACAAGAATCCAAATTTCTTTACTTCGCATAATAAAAAAAATAAAATTAGAGAGAGAGAGAGAGAGGGGTTGACCTGGCGGTGAGGGTGAGGTGCTGAATGTCAGGACCATAAGTAGAGGTATTCTTGATGAGCTGAAGATCTGCAGTCAGCAACTTGCCTGATTTATTATGACCATGCACTGATTGGAGTTTATAACCATACCCTATTACTGCCTCATCATCATCCTTTTGTGCTTCAGCCAAGCTAATTGGAAGTAGTAAAAAAGCACATAATTTCAGAATAGTCAAAAGAGAAAGAATATGTCTGGTTTTGTTTCTTGATGAAGTTGTTCTTGTTTTTGAGCTCTCCATCGTCAATGGAGGAAAGGGTTGTTTTCTGTTTCTTCTCTCTCTCTCTCTCTCTTTCGTTTTATCAAATCAACATACTATACATCCACAATTGTGATCCTCACTACCCTAGATGGTGTCAAAAAGTACTTGTCGTCCCCACTCTCCCTCTTTGTCGACGCATTCATTCACATGCTTAGCCAAATATATACATATATATATATATATATATTTTTTTTATATTGATGTCTTTTTTGTTTTTTTTTTTTGAACGGTAAATGATAAGAAATCACAGACGTTAGTACCAAATTTAAATTATTACGTTCCGTTTGAATTATATGTCTATATTTCCAAACAAAGTCTTTTAGAGTATTTTAGCTACAAGACAACGTTAAGCGTGTGAATTTCATTTAAACTAACCCTTAGAGTTGGAGTTTTGGAGTTTTTTTTTTTTAATTGAAAACTAGTTAAATACACATGCTTTGTGCTTGTGTGTTCTCATTTTTAATCACGTTGTAAATATGTGGATCTATAAATTTAAAAATATAATCTATAACAAAAAAAATTTAAGTATTATTTTGCTTAGTTTGTTTATAAAATATAAAAAATGATTTTTTTTTATTATATTTATATTTTTATTTTGGGTTTGCTGAAGAGTTCTTCAAATGAAACTACATCAAATGTAAGAAGAAAAAAAGGCATTGCACCTATAACTTATAGTGGCAATTTTAATTTCTACATCAATTTTATTTTCTAAATTTTATCTGCACTTATAGGCTATAAGTGCAGATAAAATTTAGAAAATAAAATTGTATTGAAATTATCTAGAAATGGACTTTATAAGTTAACCATGGTTTTGAACTTTCTGTAATTTAAAATTTTATCCTGTTCTCCCTGTAAATACATGCTTTTTTTTTTTTTTTTTTTTTTTGAAGCTTCTTCATAGGTCTAATTAACAAAGCCAAAAGTCCTATTAACAACCAAGCGACGTAAAAGCAAAAGCGCTATTATAAGACCTTTTAAATGCTCTGAATTCATGTGCTTCAGTTGAGGTCAACAATTTGAGTATTACTTTTTGGGGGAATTCTACAATGATATAAGCTTTTTAACCGATCAATGGGATAAAAATTTTGACCATTGGATCTCATTTGAACGGTTGGGATTAAAAGAATACACCAAAATTATTGTAAGATCCTAATACTTGATCACACTTTGGGGAAAAAAAAAAAAAGCATTACCTACCTCTACACAGAACTCCGGCGAGCAGTGGTGGGACTTGGCGGCACGCTTGGCATTGAAGGATCGGCTCAGGTGCGGATAGCGACAGTGCGGCTGCCGGGGAATTGGTGAGGCAGTTGTCGCCGTCGCGCCGGTGATTCGAAGCCCATAGGAGATCTCAGATGGATTTGGGCGAGCTCGCGATTGGCGGGGGGTGGCCCGTGAGGCCGGCGGGATTGGTGGTGGATGGCCCGCGAGGCCGGCGAGCTCGCGATTGCGTTGGTTGCCTCGCTAGGTCGGCAAGCTCGCGATTGGGGGTGGGTGGCCCGCGAGGCCGGTGCGATTGGTGGTGGGTAGCCCGTGAGGCCGGCGAGCTCGCGATTGGTGGTGGGTGGCTCGCTAGGTCGGCGAGCTCGCGATTGGCGGTGGGTGGCCCGCGAGGCTCGCGCGATGGGTGGTGGGTGGCCCGCGAGGGCCGGCGAGCACGAGATCGGCGGTGGGTGGCTCGCGATCGGCGTTGCAGAGCGCAAGAGCCAGGACCCGTCGACGGAGACGATGGTGATGGAGCTGAGACTAGGCGACAGTGATCGCCGGCGTTCTCGCCGGGAATTTTTTTTTTTTTTAAACCTTTCCAACTGGTAGGGTGGGTTTAATTCCATGTGATGTTGTTTATTTTAGTTTAGTGCTCATTAACCCTTTGCAGCCCTTTAATTTATTTCCAAAGGTGAATAATTTTAAACCCTATCAATAGGGTTAAAATGCTTCCATTGTAAAATTACCCTTTAAATCAGCTTTCACATTGACTATTACTGTTCAAAAGCCAATAACAAGAGAAAGCCCCCATTCTGTAAAAATGGGAAAGCAGAAGGAATAAGAGATCAGAGCCAAAAAAGGACCCGCGGGGGGGAGGGGGGGCGGGGGGGTGTGGTGGGTGAAAAAAAAAAAAGAGAGAGAGGCAGAGAAAGACGAGAAGTAATAAGCAAAAACTGAGGGGAGGAAAAAAAAAAGTACTTCTTTCAACTAAAAGAAGCATTTTGGTAGAAAACAGTAAAATTCTCTCATTAGTCATTCTATGCCTCTTAGATGATTTAAGTGTAGAAGCATAAATTCACCTTGTTGTATATTCTGTAGTTTGCACCAGAATCGGTGAAAAGCTTTCAACTATATTATAGATTTTCATATAAACTACCATTAGTAAGAGACAATCAAGTGAAATACCAAGGGCTTGTTTGGTGAGTTAGTTTACTCAAATTAAACTGTATTTTTTCAATCTTAATTTTTTTCTTTTTCTGAAAAGTCAATAAAAATTATAAACGGGTTTTTAAAAAGTTAACTAATTCAAATTTAAAAATTTTAACCTCAAACCGTTTTAACCAAACAGAGTCCAAAACAAATATCTTTCAGTTGCTAAAATACCATCTTTTCATTTCGATTCTCTCTAAATTTTCAATTTCCATTTTTGTAAAGGCAATTTCCATTTTGTAAAGGCAAACACATCAATAAATAGGTTGAGTTAAAACAATCCTTACATGCTACCAGCCAAAAAATAAATATAAATAAATAAATAACCCTTACACGCCTACAACTTCATCCATGTCATTCTTTAGATTCTGGAGCTCAATTTCAAATAGTCAACAGAAAAACATTTTCCCTAACAATTAAAATAGAGAACCAAATATAATAAAACCTAATAAAGCAGCTTCTAAGATGGCTGTAGTCTCTTTAATTTTAAAAATATAGTTATCACAATATATAAGAGGTTTAAGTTTAAGGGGAAAAAAACAATCAATAATACAAACAAATGTACATGCCCATTGGTAATAAGCAATTAACTTTAACAATCCATTTCAGATATACCTTGTTGGGAAATAAAGCAAATGGTATCAAAATTGAATCATGTTCACTTTTATATATATATATATATATATATATATAAAAGTAAAAGGTTCTGGTGGTGATCCATCATTGTCCAATTTCAGCCCTACAAGTGGGATCAACTTCTCTGTGTATAATAAAAAAAAAAGATGTGCATTTAACTAAACATCTTACAGTCGTCAACCCATGCGCTACCCAAAACATCACCAACCCAGTGATACCACAGTCAAAACTGAAACGGGGGTCTTATGGGAGTTCCACGAGATTCAAACCTGGGTGGACGAAAGAAGAGGCTTAGGAAGGCACCATTTTTTTTTTGTCAATTCATCCACCCTATGAGTGTTAATCATGTTCACTTTTCCCCGAGTTTGACATGACAAAGTTGGCAAAGGTTAAATTTACCAATTTATCCTTACGTAGCATCAAAAAATTAAGCAAAATATAAAAAACTCGTGTGCTAAGCAATACATGACATAAATTTGTTTCAAGTTTTTCTTAAAAAAGACGAAGACCAAATTCTATATTAAAAAATAGGAATGGAAAGATATATTATTTTTTCCACCTCCGTCAAAATTATTCTTCTAAACACAAAAGAGATGGAGATAAAATTCTAATTGAAACGAAAATTATAAAGTTTTTATCTTAAATCTATTTCCTTACACCAGTGTAGTCTAATGTGTTGCCATAACCGAAATTTCTATTGAAACAATAAAAAGAAATAAAAAATCCATATTTAGACAAGAGCCCACTATTCTTTAGCAACACAAAAACCAAAAACCAACCAAATTCTCATAGCTTTTTTATCCCAAATTTCACAGCCCAACAGTTCATTTACCATCACAAAAAAGCATAAGGAAGACTCAAAAACAACATAAAAATCAATATTTAAACAAGAACCCACGATTCTTTAGCAACACAAAACCAAGACCAAAAACCAACCAAAGTCTCACAGCTCTTCAGTAAAAAATTTAGGCTCCGTTTGGTTCGCAGGTTTGGTTCCAACTTTTCAAACTCAAATTTTATCTTTTTCCTCAAAAGTCTTTGTCTTTTTCCCAAAAAGTTTTTTGTCTTTTCTGAAAAGTCAACAAAATTTACTATTTCAACTTCAAAATATCAACTCAAACCTGCAAACCAAACGGACCCTTAATTTAAAAAAAAAAAAAAAAAACCCCCAAAATTTCATAGCCTGACAGTTTGTTTACCATCACAAAAAGCAAAAGGAAAACCCAAAAACAACAGAAAAAAGTGATTTTTCCCACTCAAAACATTAACAATACCTTCTCTCACCAACAACAGAGTTTTTACCAATAAATTAGGAGGACAGGAAATGAGTCAGAAAATAGCATTAATGAAATATAATTAGAAACAAAGGTCCAGTAATGAAGTCAAAATGACTTGATTAACACCTGGAAGATCTACTATGTGTTTCGTATAAAGAAGAATAGCTAAAATACCAGAACATGATCCAATTTAAATGAGAAAGCCCACGTCAGAAATTAGTGTTAGATTCGAAATTAAAATCATAGAAATTAACCCAATTTGCAATTTGCATGATGAAAAGGATAAACATGGTATTTACGCTAAAGATACGAGGTGTTTTGTGGATTTTTTCCAAATAAAATATTGGAAGGATCGGGTGGCAAATGGGAAAAACAATTCGTAACGGCTAGTTGGAAGATTGCCGTTGGTCCGACGTGGCGGCCCTTTTCTGCTTTGCACGCTCCCCAAAGCCGTTGGCTTTTCCAGTCTCCTTCTCCCATAAGCCTCTCTCTCTTCTCTTCTCAGTTCTCATCACTCGCATTTCCCTTTCTACGCTCACCCAGACGACAACGACACCGGAATACGTCGCCGTTTCCAAGATCTCCGACGCCATGAACATCTTCAAGAAGAAAACCTCCCCCAAAGGTCCCTCCTTCTCTCTCTCTCTCTCTCTCACTGTCTTTCTAGGGTTTCCTCGGCAAATTGAGGGGTTTTAGCTTGCACATTTCTCCTCAAACTCGGTTTTCTCAATTGAAATTTTCGCTTCCGTTTAATGGCTTCTGAGATTTTCCATGGAATCAAACTATAGCTCTCCAGTGTGTTGATCTTCTCCTGCTTCCATTTTGCAAATTTTTTCCCATTTTTTACTTTTTTTGTTTTTCAATCAGGATTTCTGAAACCAAGAAATTTTGGCATTTTCGTTTTTGGGGGGTTTTTTTTTATTTTTTATTTTTAGAGTTTTTTTATTAATGCTGATATGATTGGTTTTGTGTTTGAACTTCACAGAAGCTCTACGGACAAGCAAGAGAGAAATGGGAGTTGCCACCAGAGGTATTCATGCATATTTTTCGTAATCTTGTTGATAGTTTTTGTTCATCATTTTCTGTTCTGTCTCGTGGAATTGTCACAGAAAAACTGGAAATTTATTGGACATTGTAGTTCGTTTCAAAATTTTTTTGAGTTTCAGCCTCAACGAGATATATTATTATTTTTTATTTTTTTTTATTTTTTACCTTTTCTGAAATCATTTCCACGATTGATCTGGGATTATTTCGTTTGGAGATAAATCACTCTGATTGTAATTTATTATTAGTATAAGGGCAATCCAAAATGCTATTCTCTACAAGTGGTAAGAAAAAATGATGGTTAGAGATGCCTTATTTTGTGGTTTTGATTTATTTATATTTTTGCGTGCATAACATTTCAGATTCAGCATAATGAGATCATTCCAACGCAAGTGCCAATGCTATATTTTGGCACAAATAAGTGTAAAAATGCCATACTTCATATATTGTTCTAGTTTGTGCTCCAATCTTATTTCAAATGCCGTAATCTACTTTTTGTCATAAATTTTGAGCTTGGAACTTTGTAAAAGAAAGCTCTTACCTTTAGATGATCTCAAAGTGATATGTTGTATGTATTGTCTGAAAAGGCCAACACATCAATTAATAGCACCTAAATTGTCAGAATTTGACACATTCTATAGTTGGTGCCAAATTTAGCACCAAAAAATTGCATTGCATTGGAAAACTTTCCTACCCCAAATGCCAAAAATTTGGCATTGGCGTTAAATTGGAAATGCTTTTATGCCTTTAAGCCATTTGGGGGCATGTTATTTTTCTGCTTCACTTTGTGGGATTACATTTTTTTTAAAGTCATGTGTTACCTTTGTTTTATCTCTCCTCTTCATATAATCTTCCTTTGATAATATGTGCTCTGCAAAGCTATGTAATAATAAAATTTCCTATTCATGCTCAATGGTAGAAAGATAAATTCTAGGAAAAAATTGATGGAAAAGTCTTACTCTCAGTTTTCCCTACTTACTGCTATAATTGGAATTATCAAAATCGCAAGAACAAAATATGTTGCAATTACCAATAATTTTCTGTATAATTTGCAGGTATTGAGCGTGAGATTGCATCACTTCAGCTGGAGGTATATCCTAAGTTGCCCACTGTTTTCTTTATTAATTTTAATTTTTTGAGATGACTTCTTTTGATTTTTAATGTCATGTTCTTAACCTTCTATTTAGGAGAAAAAATTGGTGGCAGAGATCAAGAAAACAGCTAAAACTGGAAATGAGGTATGCTCTTGGGTTTCCCAATAATTTTTACTTCTCACCTTAACATGTCAAAACATAGCTGTAAGCGGTGATTGAACCTAACAAGCAGTGATTGAGAATTCCTATTTAGCAGAGATCAAGAAAACAGCGGTGATTGAACCTAACAAGCAGTGATTGGATAAAGTGTAGATAAGCTGTAACCTATGGTCAATCTAGTATTGTCAACTTCCAGAAGTTTGGCAATTGAACCTAACAAGCAGTGATTGAGAATTCCTATTTAGCATGAATCTAAATTTTAAATAACTTCAAGGAGTACAACGTAAATCTTTGTTACTCCTTTAATTTGGACAAGCATGCAAAACTAGTGTGCCAATGCCAAACTTTGGCATTTGAGTAGGAAAACCACTTTCCAATGCAATGCTATTTGTTATGCTAAATTTTTGCATTTGGTTGTTATTGGTTGATTATTAACCTTCTCATTTAATAATTATAACATTGTCATTTTCAAATAAATTTAAAGTTTAAAGTTTATTTTTACAAGTCCCAAAGCGTAGTAATAATGACTAAATAAATATAACTTTGAAATAGCATTATTCATTGGAATACAATATGACAACATATCAAATATTCCATTTTTACACTTGTTGTACCAAATATAACATTGACATCGACATTTGCATTGGAGGTGGTCTTAGCATGTTTATATTATCAATTTAATCATTGTATGCTGATCATTCATTGCTGTAGTATTTTCATCATCCACTGTTATTGAAATAGAAAAAATCATATCAGTGTAGTTTTCAACCAATTTGAGCTTATTCATGGTTCAGGAATGTACGTAAGTTATTCCATATTAATCTACGGGAGGTTACACTGTTCTTACATTGTGTGCTTGATTAAACGTATATAAAGAAGTTTATCCACAGATCAAGAGACGTGTATAAACTTGCTCAATTCCTAAGCTGAGTTTTGCAGTGTTTTCTCGTAAACGTTTCCAAAACCCTAGTCACAAGTGTATCAAGAAGACAAGCTGCCATCCACCATTTTGTCGACACCTATTCACAAACATTTAAACTTTAGTTTGGGCCCATCCACCATGGTGTTTAAACCCTAGTCACAAACGCATTAAGAAGACAGGCTGCCATCCACCATTTTGTTGGAACCTATTCACAAACATTTAAACTTAGTTCAGGCCCATCCACCATGGTGTCGAAGCCTATCATTCTTTGTCTTGTTTACAATAACATATAATTGTTACTTGATAATTTCCAGGCTGCCACCAAAATATTAGCTCGTCAACTTGTCCGACTACGTCAACAAATAACTAACTTGCAGGGGAGTCGTGCCCAGATAAGAGGTGTAACAACTCATACGCAGGTAATTTCTTTTGCCTGAATAATAAAGCGTAAATTGCACAAACTCTATGTTTTTTCATCTTCCTAAAAATCTCTTTGTTCTCATGTTCGCAGGCATTATATGCTAGCACATCAATTTCTACAGGTATGAAAGGTGCAACTAAAGCAATGGTGGCAATGAACAAGGTATGAATTTCCAGGGCCGGCTCAACACTAGTTGGCCTTAGGCAATTACTTTATTGATCAAAAGGAAAAACATACAGAGAAATAACTTTTTATAAATATTGCATAATACAAAAGGAGAAAAGTAACTACAAGGATATTTAGGGGGTAGAATTTTGTAAGAAACAGTATTTGAGGTGATGAGTTTATAGGTAATTGATAGATTTCTTCTTGAGCCGGCCTTGTGTATCTCAAGGTCCTTACCATGGGAGAGCATTGCTATTCGTCATTTTTGGTGATGCATCACCACATGCGTGGCAGTAGAAACTGTCATTTGGCATAAAGTAAAATTATTGGGTCCCATGCTGTTATGTGACAGTTTTGATACACTGGAAATAGAACTGTCACATGGCATTGAGTATAATTTTTGGGTCCCACACTACTATGTGACAGTTTTGATACAATGACACATATGTGGTGATTGCATCATCAATGGCAATGATTAGCATTCCTCTTGCTGGAATGTTAGGGGAACATGAATCCTTCCTGGTGTGTGATTATAATGAATGGAAGTTGTCATCCAGTGTGGCTCTGATAGTATGGAGATGATACGATGCATGGAAGTTGTTATAATATTTCAGATGGTTCAAACTAAATCATCAGATTCTGTTTCAGCATGGATGATTGCAGCTTGCTGTTTCCAAGTTTCTTTACCACAAATCTTCTTGCCTTTATTAAATTCTTGGGAAATGTTAAAATGCGACTCTAACTCAATTGTTTTTTTTTTTTGGGCATGCGCATCTCAGCAAATGGCACCTGCGAAACAAGTTAAAGTGATAAGAGAATTCCAGAAGCAGTCTGCACAATTGGACATGACGGTAACACTCCTGCTTTTGTATGAGAACTCGATAGTCATTTCAAGTTTCTACTTTTGTGTTTGTTTCCATCCATGACTATGATGATGTGCAGCACGATAATATACTCTGGATGAAATTGTGTTTGTGATTAGTGAGTTAAAGTGATACTGCATTAGCGATAGTGTTGCTGAGTCGTTGACAATAAAAGTTTTGGCAGTACTGGTAGTGCATTGACTGACCAGTAAATCCCGTTGTACATGAATGTTCACGCAGACATTTTGCATAGAATTGCTTGGTCCTAAAGCAAACGAATATATATGTCTTTGTTCTCTATGCAGATCGAAATGATGTCTGACGCCATTGATGAGACATTAGACAAAGACGAGGCTGAAGAGGAAACAGAGGAGCTAACTAACCAGGTAAAGTACCAAAAATCTGGCTTTAGCTTCAGTTTTTGTTTTTGTTTCTGTTTCTGGGTTGATTTATTAATGTCTTATAATCTTATTCGCACTGTTTTTTTTTTTTGGCAGGTGCTAGATGAGATTGGTGTTGACATCGCATCTCAGGTTAGTTTTTCTAAGATTTATCACCTCAAATGAACATAGTAAAGGAAAAAAACTCCAAATAAAGTGTTAGGAACCCATGTAGAACTCGCCCTTGCAAAAAGGGCTTGCAAGAGGAGGGGACCCAAGGGCGTATAAACCCACTATTTATATTATAATCTTTCCATGTGGGACAATTGGTATCTAACATAAAGTTACTCATTCTTTACTTGTGAAAAACTGGAAAATAAAAAGAATGAAAGAAATTCAATAGTGTATTCTCATTTTCTCACAATATAGTAAATAGTGGGCTTATAAACCCACTATTTATCTTATAATCTTTCCATGTGGGACAATGGGTATCTAACATAAAGTTACTCATTCTTTACTTGTGAAAAACTGGAAGATAAAAGGAATGAAAGAAATTCAAGAGTGTATTTTCATTTTCTCACAATAAAGTAATTCTGCGATTCTTGTACTTGTTCTTTAACAGTTATCTTCAGCTCCAAAAGGCAGGATTGCATCCAGGAACGCTGAAAATGCACCATCCAAGAAGACTGAAAATGCCGTTGCTAGGTATGTGTCAAGAAAAACATGATCCTTTAGATTAAGGCTTTTTTCTTTTCCTTTTTTTTTTTTTTTTTTTCCTTTTGTTTGATTTAGAATTTCCTTTTAATAGATCGTCATGCTAAGTGGCAATTGTCAGCTTTCCTTGTTGATAAGAATCTGAATTCAAAGTTCTATCGTTCGATTTTTGTATTTGCTCATAACAACTATATGTTTACTGTGCAGTTCTGAATCGCCAGATGTGGAGGAACTGGAGAAAAGGTTGGCCTCTCTCCGACGAATATAATATATCCAAGAATCATAGCAAAAATGGGTGGCTGGTCATGGTGGTTATAGTTATATTTCTTGTAAATTTTGTTATATTAATTACAAAAGAGAAGAGACGATTATATTATAACTGGTGCAAAATGAGTAAACCAGGATTTTTTCAACTTTTATTGTCTGTCCGAGTCGAAGAGAGATGATAACAGTTACTATTACTTAAAATCTTATTAGAATATCTACCTCCCTTGCAGTTTCTTTATCTTTTTGTCCTATCGTTTTTATTTATTTATTTATTTATTTTATTTTATGAAATGTGGGATACATTGTTCATATAGTTTCTGAACTTTTAATATTATGTAACTTTGATCCCTAAATTTATTTTTTTTTAGCTAGAATGTCGTTAAACTTTTAAAATATTAATATAATAATCATTTCCGTTAATTTTTAGATGAAATATGTTTATAATTTGCTCAAAGAGTAGTGTTAACTACGGATTTTGTCGAAAAATTAATTAAAATGATTACTGTAGTAATGTTTTTAATAATTCAAGGTTATTCCAGCTACAGAAAAAGAATATGAAATACCTTAAACTATTAAAATGTTATTATAATAGTTATTTCTGTTAGTTTAAAAACGTAATCCGTTAGTAATTTGATAAAAAAAATGATGTTAACACATTTCGTCCAAAAATTGACATAAAGGAATATTATATCAATATTTTAATAGTTTACGAGTATTCCAATTGTAAAAAAAAAAAAAAAAAAAAAAAATTAAGGATCAAAGTTGTACAAAATTAAAAATTCAGGAATAAACTTAACAATTTATTCTCAAATGTATGCTGCTCTTGCTGTGTAAACCACTATAGGGCGTGTTAAGTTGAGATTCCTCTTCGCGTCCTTTGAATAACAAAATGACTCCTTAATTAAAAAATGTAATTTTAGTTGTAATATCATACTTCATCAGTAAAAATACTACTTGTGTTAGTTAAATATGCATCATGATATTATCCAATAATCATGATCTTACAGATGATCTGATGTTGGATTAGAAGTTTTTTGTGATGGAACCTCATCATGCTCTGCGGGGGAGGGGAATTTTGAATTCTCGTCTTTAGTTTTTACAAACAAAAACACATGAATACCATAAAAGCAACATTCTTAATTTAGAATTACGAGTATTAAAGTGAATCACTTTGTGCCCACGATCCGACTTGATTGATGGCCATTCCTATGATTAAGAGGTTCATAAAAATGTCAAATTAAGAAACTACGTCCTAGTTGAAAAAGATTAAGATAGAGTGCGAACTAAAATTTGTTGTCTTGAATATCCAGTCTCATTGATTGTCCTTTTAATAATGTCATATTGTATTATCTGAATTTAAGAATTTAGTCACATAAAAAAATACTAAATATTAAAAATTATTGAATAAATTGAAAAACTATTAAGATGACAGCCTTTAAAACAAAAAAATGAGACAGCCTAATACTAGTTGAAGATCCTTTGCTTAAACTGCCGCACGGGATGAGCATTGTTCATGTCAAATTTTCTTCTGGTTTTTCAAACTTTAAAATATTAACTTTTTGATAGATTTGAATGTTTAATTTAGACCTTTGGCATTTGTTTTTTTGTTTTTTTTTTTTTTTTTGAATAAAGTGTGAGGAAGCGCATTAGTATCCCGTTGAGTATAACCATAAGAAGCGCATTTAGCATCCCGTTGGGTATGACCATAACAACCCCCGTACACTAAGAAATGTCCACATTGGGTCATAACTACTTTAGGAACGAAATAAATCACCTAAACTCATCAAGGGTTGATGAACATTAATACATACATCTCTTAAATTGTTTCACTCTTACAAAAAATTAAAAAAAAATTAAAAAATTAAAAAATCAAACACTTACCGTTGGACTTGGACATCTCATCTACCAAATGGATTGGTGTCTTGTACCATATTGATCTACCCTTTAATGTTATCTTGCGGGATTTGAAAACTGACAAGTGCACTGACTAGATATAAATTTTTTTTTTTTTTTTTTTTTTTTAAAATCTACTTTCAACTTTCCAATTTTTTTTTGTTTGTAATAGTTGTCAAATATGTTGATCACAGCAACATGGCTGCTCTCATTCATGAATGATCAGAGACACAAAATGAATGATCTTATATAAATATTGCTGTATTCTAAGGAATGCAGAATGTGACGATAGTCATTAATGATCGAAGTGTGTCGTCCACGGTAGATAACACATTTAGCCAGAGCAGCTCCGTTCTATGAAGGCATTGGTTTAATTTATTTCTTCACCTTAATCCCATGGCATACTTCTGTGTCCAACCACGAGCAATGGCTTGGTATTGGCTGTCAGTCTTGTAAACTAGAGCAATTTTCCGGGACAAGTAAGTCTTTAGGGTCGAGGTCCGTCAGTACAAAGTATGCGAACAACAGCACCTGAAGTTTTTTTTTTTTTTTTTTTTTTTTTAAATTTAAAAAAACCATATTTACTACCTGCCAAAAGTCTGTTTTCTACAATAATTTATCGTTACAACTGACAAGTAAGCTTAGACGCCAGGTGCACTAGTTCTTAGTAGACTATTATTATCTGGATTTCAAAATCTCAACTCTACATCAAACTCTCTCTTATATATTTAAAAAAACTTCAAACTTTAAAAGTTCATAACTTTCTCACTCCAAATCGAAATGAGATGATTTTTATGTCAAAATGTTCGTAACGACAAGATAAACAAGACAAAATCCATTTTGCATATTTTATTCCGAAAAACATTTCAAATTTTTGCACTATTTTCTATATCATAGAACTTTTTCAAAAGTTTTTCCCCCAAACACATATTTCCAACCCAACCTTCAAAACACCATCTCCAGATGTCCTCCCAAACGGGCCCTAAATTAGCTGTTCTCGAGAACATTCCCCTTAGGTATTAGCCTATAGTCTATTTAATACATCCAAGCATAAATATACAAAGATTATAAAAAGGGAAGCACAAATCTTCAACCCTCTCTTATAAATTCCATTACATATGCTTCAAGTTCAACCGATATTTGGACAGAGTACCTCCTGTCCTAACTGCAACAGAAATATATAAACTTGCCAGCCCTAATGTTGCAAAACAAGCAAAGAAGACTGAAAAAAATAAAGAATTAGATCCACAACAGTCGAGAAAATAATAAAATATGACAGAAACATGTAGCGTATAACCTTATATATGACAAATTTTACTCTCTAATTTGCATGATTCTTTTTTATCCTATCTTTTGATTAGGACCGAGTTTCTTGTTGAACATACCATCTTATGAAATCAACTGTTTGAAATGGTTCTAGAGACAAAACTTGAGTCATTATACAAGTGGCTAAAAGATTGACAAAGTAAAGCCTAACAAGGATTCAAAAATTGTTCTTTCCCAATAACAAGATACACAGGTAAATAAAAGTGCAAACTAAAAATAAATCTACAATCACCATACCTGTCCTTAAACCATTAAACAAAACGGCAGTATAAAAGACCATCGCAACCACAGGTTGAACATAAACAGTTGAAGGGAAAAGAAACCTTTAGGAGTCGAAAGGGATGATCTGGAGGAAAGTCGACGGAATGATATTCCTCTTGCTTATGACTATCAGAAAGCCCAAAATTGTTGATTGCCAGGGTAACAAGCCTTCAGCTTCCAGAACTACAATAGGTAACAAAAAAACACATTAACTTCCTTGTGTAAACTTGCATCTTTCATTTAATCAGCTGAAATTCAATGCACCAACACACAGTCGGCTGCCATGTCAGCTTTACATTCGTCAATAGACCATATCATTAGATACCGTCACAGCTTTAAACCATGTTGTAAGTTACTCAATTCCCTTTTTCTTCTCTTTTTTTCCTTTTTCCAAATTGTAGTTTAAAAAATATAATAAAATAGCACCCCACAGGATTATCTAGGAACAGAGTCGGGCCATTAGTTGAAGTGAAAACGGATAATTATTACTGCAGATGAGCCTCAACAATAGGAACCAAAACTAAAACGATTAAAGAAGGCTATATCATACCTGGTCTTTTTCACATGGCGGTAAGATTACGAACTTCATCAACGTTTCCAACCGCCTCAAGAATGGATGAGTAAGTAATACGATCATACTCAAAACCATTTGAATCCATCTCTTTCATGAGCCTCACAGCATCTTCAAACATACCAACTCGACTGAGACAACCAAGAACAGTGTTGTAAGAGACTGCATCTGGCTTAAACTTATTATGCTTCAGCCTTGTAAACATTTCCATAACCCGCATCAGATTCCCTGTCCGGGCAAAGCCATTTAGAATAATGTTTTGAGAGTTTAAGTCTGGAACACAACCATTTTCTTCCATGGTTTTAAGCAAGGAGTGAGCTTCATCTACCATGCCAGCCCTCACCAGCCCCGACATGAGCGCATTATATGCATAAACATCAGGATCACAACCAAGTTTCTTCATCTCATTAAACATGTCCATGGCTTCATTAATACGCCCACATTTTCCAAAATGTTTAATCATCACTGCATATACCCGAGCACTTGAACGCCCACAGTTCTCTTTCAATTCCTGAAATAATTCATTTGCAGCTTCGCACCGATTTGCTTTTCCAAGACTGTTGATCAGGCTACAATATGCAGCTGCACAAGGAGGAAAACCCTTTTCGTCCATTTCTTCGAGAAGCAACAAAGCTTTCTCAACTCTATTTCTTTTACAGAAACCATCTATAAGAATTGAGTAGGTATACGAGCTAGGAGCAATATTATTTTCTTTCATCTTCTCAAACCATAAAGAAGCCTCAGAAGTACGAGCTTTGGATTCAAATAATCCTTTAAGGATAGAGTTGTAAGTCACCACATTAGGTATACACCAAAGAGACTCCATCTCCCCAAAAATTCTAAGAGCATCTTCAACCCGACCTGCCTTGCAAAACATGTTAATCAAATTGTTTATGAGCACCACATCAGGTTTGCAACCTTCCTGCAAGAGATTCCTGTATACGGTATAGGCATCTTCAACCTTCCCGGCTTTACCAAGCCCCCTTATCAATTCTGTGTAAGTGAAGACAGTTAGAGGGCATCCCTTCTCTCTCATCTCCTTGACGAGGCCCAAAGCTTTTTCAACATTACCCAACTTAAAATATATTTCCAATAAGTTGGTATAGATCTTTGCAGTCGGCTGTAGGCCATTCTCCTTCATCTCGTTAAATAACCTAATGGCAAAATCATGACGACCCAATTTCTTAAATGTTAATATAAGTGCACTGTACGTAAAAGTGTCTGGAAAACAGCTTCCCTCATTACACATTTCATTATAAAGTTCATGGACTTTTTCATGATGACCTTCTTGCATCAACATCAAGATCATCGAGTTGTATGTATTAACAGTCAGCTTGCACTTGCAGCCTTTTACCTGATAAAATATAGATAGGGCCTTGCTCACCATCTTAGCCTTTCCCAAGATATTTATGATTTCAGACAGCTGAACAGGATCAATAATAGACACAGCCCAAACCATCTCTTGGACGGTCTTCCACATTTCACCAACCAGCCCTGCTTCATACAAGCAGCGGATTAAAGCCAAGTAAGTTGTTGAGTCATGCTGAAAATTCCGTCTCTTGGCGGCCCATTTGAAAAACTGAATCTTCACATTGACCTCAACATCTATCCTCAAAACCTCATGAACCAATCTGTGATCCACTCTCAGCTTCAATACTTCCAATGCCTTCTCGGCATCGGGTCCCCACTTGAAAATTTTCAAGATCCTTATGAACCTTTCATCCAATGTCCGAACTGAGGAATCCTTTCTTGAAAACCTTTCATTAGTACGTGAATCTAGCATCGCCTCATTCAGACTAGGCAAGCGGAACATTTGCACTATTTCATTGTCTGCTTCAATAAAGCAAAGTACCATCATTAGACTAACTTTGTCAAATTGTAAATGGGATAATAACAAAACCCCACCGTGTTATATCGAAATGTTGTTCTCCACACCATGTTTTCAGAAATGTTACACCTATCCCTTACTTTTCACAAATCATGCTAAAAGTCTCCCCAAAAGGAAGGCAACTTCTAGGGGAGATTCTTACCACGATTTGTAAAACGTGGGATATAGTCTTAACATGATAGGTGCGGTATTCCTGAAAACATGGAACACAACATTTCGACAAAACACGAGGAAAGTTTTTGTTCTTATCCCGTGTAGTAAAAATCACACCAATAAAGAGAAATGCCCAAATGTGGAAAAGTTCAATGTAAGCAGTCTCATTTATGTATAAAATTCAAGTGAACTTTACCTGTTTGCTTAAGCCTCTCACAGAGATAAGGCAAAGTTGATATTGATCGCTTCAAAGAAAATGAACCCACTAACATCTTTTTCTGTAAATCCACAAAGTAAGCAAGAATTCTCTTATTGGTGAAAATGGGATTGCATTGAATGCATATATATATATATATATATATATATATATATGTATGTATACATTTCATCACTTGCTAGAAGAATATGAAATTCTGAATTCGTAATACTCAAAAAATTCATAAAATAAAGAAGTACCAACTTAAACAACGAACAAAAACACTAATTCTAGCTGTAAAATCAATTAAGTTTGTTTTAATGTTTCAAAGAAGCTAATAATTTTCTCATTTCTGTTCCCTTCACCATTTCTTCTTCTTACGGAAAAAAAAAAAAAACAAAAAAAAAAAAAACAAAAATTTATACACATTCATATTCAAATCAATTTCATTATGCAATTTTTTTTTTTTTTTCAGAAACAATTTAAAAACAAAATTGTCACCTTATTTTCAGGAACCTTTCGACAAAATCTCAGTAGTGTGAAGAATTCCTAAACCGAAGAAACACTCATCTGCTCTGCCTTCTGCAAATATAGAAGAAACGAAAAATCCCGCAAGCTTCGGGAGATTGAGAAGGAGGTCGGGCGGTGCCCACGGTGGAAGCTCTGTGCTTTGGGTTTTTATTCTCTCTTTTCAAACCATTTTTTTTTTTATATATATATAAATAGCTTCATTGTCCTGAATTTTTGACGAGCTTTTCGATTGATTCTCAAACTTTTTTTTGTAATTGGTTAGTTCTTAAATTCTTTACAAAGTCTATAATTTAGTCCTTTTTAGTAATAGACGTCCATTGTTCCATTAATTGATCTGAATTTATCTTGAAAAAGACTAAACTATCCGTAATATATCAACTAAACATTTTTTCAAAACAAATTAAAAAAAACCCCCAAAAGAAATGGGTGTGTTTGTTTTGTTGCGGCAAGGAGAATGCTTTTTGAGGATTTGGTGAGAGGACGTAGGGGGAAGAGAAGTAGGGGGAAGTTAGGGTGACAATTCGTGTCACGTGTCATATTCGTGTCATGTTAGAGCCGTGTCAAATTTTTTCTTCTCCAACCCGAACACAACCCATGACACGAAAACGACTCGAAACTGTGATACGAACACGACACGAACCGGTAACAGGTTGATACAACACCAACCGAACTTGACCCGCGACACGAAATTGACACGTAACACGAAATTGACTTGCGACACGAAATTGATCCGAAAATTGACACGAATTTGACACGTAACACGAAATTGACTTGCGACCCGAAATTGATCCGAAATTGACACGAATTTGACACGAAATTTGGGTTGAAACCGGGTCATAATCGGGTTAGACATGAAATTGACATGACATTTGACTCGAAATTTACACGAAAAAAAAAAAAATGGTCGTGTTCGGGTTCTACGAGTCCAACCCGAACACGACCCGTTTTTTCCCATGTCAATTTTCGGGTGACCCGAATTTGACCCGTCCCCTATTTTTCCCAACCCGAACCCTCGAAATTCATGCTGTTTTCGAGTCGTGTCGTCATGTCGCGACCCGTATTACCACCCCTAGGGGAAGGGATGCAAAGACAGATATATATATATATATATATATATTTGGGTTTTCTATTTACATGGCTTAGGGTTTGGCCTTGTTATCAGTTTTTAGTTTTCATAATTGCTTTTTCAAATATGAGAACGAAAAAAAAAATAGCATGTGTTCTCAAAAAAGTTATTTTGTTTGGCCATTATTTAAAAAAAAAAATAGATTTATAAAATGAAAACAGAATATATATGTTTGGATATAGATTTTTAAAAACTTTTATTATTATTATTATTATTATTATTATTTAAATTGAACTTCTATAGTTTATTGGGTTTGGGTTTCGTGATTGGGAATTGGGGTCGGGGTTGAAATTCATGACGGGGGGTCTGGGTCGGGGTAGGGTTTCGGGAATTGGGACAGAAGATCGAGGTTGGGTTTATGAACCAGGATTCGAAATGGGGGTTGGGGTTGGGTGTGGGCATTTGGACCGGATCCGGATTGGGGTCGAGTTTCGGATCGGGGTCGGGATCGGGTTTCTATACAGGGGTCGATGTTGGGTTTCGGAAGAGGGTCAGAGTTGAAGTCGGTTTCAGATTGGGTTCAGGTTGGGTTTGGAGATTAAGGTCAAGGTTGGGTTTTGGGGTTGGGATTCAAGACTAGGGTCGGGCTCCGGATGAAGGATGAGGGTTGGGGTCAAGTTTGGGATTCAAGACTGGGGTCAGGGTAGGGTTTCGATACCAGGATTGGGGTCGGGGTCCAGGTCGAGGTCGAGTATCAGGACGAGGGGTCAGAGTCGGGATCAGGTTTGGGGAAGAGTCGAGGGTCGAGTTTGGGGACCAGGTCTAGGTTAGCTTTCGGGACAAGAGTCGAGGTTGGGGTCAATGCTTGGTACCGAAACTCGACCCTGACTGCTATCCCGAAATCCAATCCCAACCCTTATCCTAAAACCTGACCCCGACACTGAAACCCAACCACGAACCACATCCCAAAACCCAACCTCAACCCCGACCCCGATCATGAAACCCAAACCCGACCCATGTCCTAAAACCCGATCCCAACCCTGAGACCCGAACTCGACCCCGATCCCGACCCCTGGTACTGAAACTCGACCTCGAATCTTGTCTCGAAACCCAACCCCAACCCCGGTCCCCAAAACCCGAACCCACCTCCGGCATCGAAACCTGACCCTGCCCCTGGCAACAAAACCGACCTCGATCCTGGTCTTGAAACCCGACCTCAACTCCGTCCTGAAATCTGATCTTGACCCTGTCTTGAAACTCGACCCCGACCTCGAATCCCTACCCCGACTTGGACCCCCATCCAGAAATTCGGTTTCAACCTCGACCCCCGTATCCCGTCATCGACTCCAATCTCGAATCTCGTCCCCGATCCCAAATGCCACCTCGACCTCTATCTCGATTCCCGACCTAGACCCTCGAACTAAGTGGAGTTTTTTTTTTCTTTTTAATTATAAATGCATCCTAGTAAAAGTTGTTTTCAGAAAACACCGAAAACTACAAAATGATGTTTTCTGAACTTTCTATTTTTTGTAACTCTGTTTTTTAAAAACTATTTCAAAAAAAAAAAAAAAAAAAAAGCCAAACACATTGCTTTTATTTTAGAGAACAAAGTAGTGTTTAAAAAACAAACACAAAAAAAACAAAAACAAAAAAACTGTTTTTAAATTGCATGGCCAAACATACCCTTAGTTTTTTTATTTACTTTTTTGGGTATGCAAGCAGAGGAGAGGGGGGGGGGGGGATAAAGGAGCGAGAATGGGTCTGCAAATAGAGGGTGGGTAGGGAGGGAGAGTACGGTTTTTTTTTTTTTTTTTTTTTTTTTGAAAAATAGGTAGTATTTTAATATTCTCAATTTCCTTAATTACCCTTGCAGGATAGGTCATGTGCCTATCAAGTGCACAAGTCTTGTTAGAAATTAACAAAAAGTTAACAGAAAGGATCAATTTGCATTCTTTAATATGTTTAGGGATTAGTCGATAAAAAAAAAAAAAAAAAAAAAAGTTATTGTCCATATATCCTAGCCAAGGCGATGGTGAATATTTGAACCCAAGCATTCAACAAGAAAAACGAATACCTTACCAACCCACCTAATTCTCTTCTTCTTACCTTGTGTTTGCATAAAGAGTTTTATTATCATCCATGTCCTTAGAATTTCAAAGTTACTCTCACTTTATTTCTTAAATTTTAAACACTCTTATTTTACCCCATGAGTTTTAAGTTTTACCCCATTTAACGTTTTTATTAAAATTTCAATTAAAAATAAATAGAAAAAATTAAGTCAAGCGCAATAATGTATCATTTTTCTGTTTGTTTTTAATAAAAGTCACAATAAGATGAGTTTAATAATATTAATTCCCTTATTTTTCTATAAGTTTTTTACTGAAACTTTGATGAAAGAGATAAAATTTATGAACATAGATATAATGTGATTTTTTAAAAATTTAGAAGGCAATGGGGAAAAGACCCCTAAAATTTATGAACATAGATATAAATAAATATTTTTTAGGGTCTTTTAGTAACTTTAGTTAAAAAGAAATGGCAAAAAAACATTTTTGAAAAGAGCAATGCTATGGATACTAACTTTAATTTCAATTTTTTGAGTACCAACTCACCTGTCATATTTTCATTAGTAAATGTAATCAATTGATGTGACAATACTTTAAACACTTATCAATAAAAGAATGCTCACTCATATGCCACATAACTTGGTACTCAAAACTCAAAAGTTGAAATTAAAATTGGTGTTCCTAATTTTTTTAATCTTGAAAAGCGTACTAGTAAATTATAACATAAAATTCTAAACCTAATAATAGGCAATATAATCATATTTATGATTGCACAGTACCTGTAAAGAAAAAGAAAAAGAAAAAAAAAAAAAAAGCTCCTCCTTCTTCCTCTCTCTCTCTCTCTCTCCCCTCTTCTCTCTTTTTCTCTTTAACATGAAACTGTATACTATGCACATGAATCTGTTATTGAAAATTAAACATAAATATGTAATTTACTAGAAAATCTAAAGATTTAACCCTTAAATATGTATTTTAATTTAAACATGTTATAAATTTTAACAGTACCTATAAAAAAATGTTATTTGCTACAATTTCCCTTTTTCTATCTACTTTTGTAATTGTTGTCTTCAAAACTTATCAGCTTTTAACAGCTAGTTTTGACAATGCATCTCTTGAATTTTTAAATTGTGATTAGATGTTACATTTTTTTAACTTCATGTTAGACTGAACATTTAAATTTGAAAGATTTACATTAAAATTTGTATTATCTCTGTTAATTTTTATTAAAAAAAATAGATTTTTCATCCTCAAATGAAGTGTATGTGAGCTTTTATCATTAATTTAAAAGTCAGTTAAACCTAATGGGGTACAATCTTAATCATTTAGAAAGTTTAGTGGTAAATTTTTTAGGAGATAAAGTGCTAAAAGATGACAGTGGAAGGCAATAATAGTAAATAACCATTCGTTCTTTATGAAAACTGAAACAAAAGGGCAAAGTGAGTGTAATTTAAAGTTTGGAATATTATGGTGAAAGTTTTTAAATCTAAAGAGGAAAGTGGATAGACTTTAAAATTCTATGGGTATGGGTGTGAATAATCTAAAAGAATGCGGGTGAACACTAATGATAAGGTCATCTCCAACTGAACTCTAGAATGACGTTTTACACCAATTTGATGCAGAGAAGAACGCTCCAAGCCAGCGGCAATTCCCCACTCTATTTTAGAGTGGGGAATAGTGCAGTGCTTTTTGCTACAAAAAAAATTTTTGGTTTATTTTTTTGCTACAAAATTTTTTTTTTGTTCAAAAATTAAGAAAATGTACCATAAAAAATTTTCAATCCTATTTTTAACCCAAAATTTATGTTATTTAACAAATTTTCTTTCTTTTTTGTATTTTTTATTTTTTTGGGAATAAAAAAGATATAAGAAAATAGGGAAGGATTGTGGTAAAGTCCCTTTTACATACCCTATCAGTAGAGATTCATCTAAGGTCATTCAAATTTAATTAAATGGACAAGAAATTAAAGGTGTACTATAACTACAATACACACTCATCTATTGGATTGCACGGAAAAAAAAATTGAAGTCCCTCAGATTGTTATTCTTAGTCGATCAAGGGAGGGGGGACTAGTGGAAGGTTGCCGAAGTGGGCCCGGGGTGAGCGATTCGCCATTGCCAGACCGGGGGGCCGGCGTTGCAGGTCGGGTTGGTGCAAGCGGGGGGTCGATTCGCCGTCGCTAAACATGTGTGTGTGTGTGTTTGGGGGGGGGGGGGGGGGGGGTCACAGGCTGGGTTTAGGGGGTTGTTTTGCAGGTGTGGGTTGTTTCGCTGGTCGAGTCTGGGTGGGGGGCGTTTCGCCGCCGGACAACTGAAAGTTGTCGGAATGGGGTAGATTTCTCAGGTAGGGGCCACCGTGCAGGGGTGGGACGCCGATCGTCGAGGGAGGGGGGTGGTTTTCCAGTTGAAGGGGTTGGAGTTTTTTTTAATTTTATTATTTTTGCTTTGAATTTGTTTTTAATTTCTTAAGTTATAATACTATAACTAATGTGCATTATAAATATCATACACAAACAGTATCTCAACCGTTAAAATTTATCAAATGGTTAGTAAAATGAATTATACCAATAGAATATATGAAAATGACTCTACCGCAGCCTTTCCTTTAAATTGGTGACATATATTAATTGTTTGGAATAAGAAAAGCAATATACGAAGAAGATTTTTTTTTTAGAGTAACATTTGAAGTTGATAGATCGGAGAGCAACTATAAAATAGATTTAAAGTTACACTATTTTAGTGTCAAAGTAACTATAAAATAGAATAATGGGTTAGATATAGACTAAAGAGACATTTGGATAGTACTTTTAACCCATCAAACTTCTTTATGGATGGTTTTAGACAAAAAGGTTGCTATTTGTCAAAATTCTATAAATAAGAGGGAGGAAATTATTCAGTTTAAAAAATTAGCATAATTGATGCCTCATAAGTTAATATCTGCTCGTAATTATCAAAAAACTAATTTTTCATTTTTTTTAATAAATTTCAGAACGTTAAACACTATTGATTCTCTCTTTTTTTCTCTCTCTCTCTCTCTCTCTTCATTTGAAGAATTTTATGCCTATGTTTGGTTCAACCATTGAGATTGAACAATTTCAATTCGTTTTTATCTTTCTAAAAAGTTAACTCAATTTCACGATTCACATATCTAAATAAAATTTAAAAACTTAAATTTTAAAAGTCCATAACTTTATATTTACAAGTTTAAATAAAATTTTTATTTTATTTTTATAAATTGCATAAAATTCCAAGATAAATGAAATAAGATCTATGTTTTTTTTTAGAATACATTTTAAGTTTTTATATTTTTTAACTCTAATCAGCCAAATACATAATTCCAAAACTCAATTCAGTTCTAATAATTTAAACTCAATTTTTTAATTCAAACAGACCAACGAAACGTTTGCTACATCTTTTGAAATTCTTTAAAAAGGGAAGGGTGAGGGGGGATTTTGGACTTGTCCAAATTTAATTGGACAGTCAGACACTTGAGATGTATCTCAAGTGTCTGAATCCTTAAGAAAGAAAATATGGTTGCAAGGTTCTCACCTAGAGAGTTTTACACAAGGCATAGTTCTAGAAGACGTTGAATTGAGACATTCAGAAAATCTCAATCAAGTTTGGCTTCTACCATGGGTTTTCTTCCTTTTTTTCTTTTTGCCCCCTCAAAAACTGAGCAGTTAAGTACTTTGAGAGACAGTAAATATTGGACAGTGAATTCTCAAGATGTCAAAACTCAAAATTTCTATGAAAAAAAAAGAGCATTATCATTTTCACATGATCGTCACATGATTGGTTTTTATGCATCTCAAAAGAAGGATTTTTTTTTTTTTTGGCTAATAAAAAAGGAGATCATTGACGCGATTGCACCACTCATTCTCATTGTATGTAGGAGGAGAAATCATAGTACATACCAACAGAAAGGAAATGGTAGGATCCGATTTTGCTCGAAGAATTGACCTAAGTTTAAGGGCCCGTTTGGAAGGACATATGGAGATGGTGTTTTCGAGGTTAGTTATAAATGTAGGTTTGAGGGGAAAACTTTGATATAGATAATAGTACAAAAATTTAAAATGTGTTTGAAAAAAAAAAAAAAGCAAAATGGGCTTTGTCTTATTCATCTCATTATTATGAGCATTTTGATATAAAAATATTCTCATTTCGATTTGAAATGAAAAAATTATGGATTTTTAAAGTTTGAATTTTTTAAAATGAAAGAAAGAGAGAAAGTTATGGATTTTAAATGTTTGAGTTTTTTGAAAATAAAAAAGAGAAAATTTATTTTAAAGTTGAGATTTTTTAGATTTAGATGATGTTTTACTACCTGTAGTTAATACCCTAAACAGGCACTAAATAAATCATTATGGGTCCACGCGGCTTTAGTAGGTCATCAAGTAAGACCTTCTACTGCAAACTCTGAGAAAGGGCGTAATTGCATGATTTTAATATTGAGTACGGGCGGCGCACAGCGACCGATTTGGACAGTTTAGGCAGATTTTTTTTTTTTTTTTTTTCTTTTCTTTGACGATTAGTGAAATTTACAAACCAAGACCATCCAAACTTTAGGTGGCTTGGGCAGTTTTTTTTCGGTGGAAAGATTATGTAGTTTTGATTTTACACTTACATTTTTAATAGACCATAATTAAATTTTCACAATACTTGAAATCTTTCCTAAAATGATACCTTTTACAATCAATCATTCACTCCTTACCAAATGAGAAAAAAGTCAAAACATAAAAATAAAAAAAGTGTCAAAAATATAATTATTTGTAAAGCAAGAAATTCTTTTTTTTTTTCTTATTCACCAAAAAAAGAGATTCTTTTTTCTTCATTTTCAAAAACCACGCAACCAAATTATAACCCATAAGAACCATCATATCTCCAGATTTAAACTTCATGCCGCAAATGAATAACAACGCCTAATAAGAAGGTTACTATTAAAGATGATAGATACTTGCTTTAAAAAAAAAAAAAGACATGTTAACGTGTTAATGAGAGCTCAACAACACAAATGAAAAATGGTAACTAAATAGATTGACTTACTGAGTTTGCATACATGTCAAATTAGCTTTAAGTTAGAGCCTATTGCATTACACAAATTCAAAAATTAAACTCCAAAATCGATGACAAAAATCAAACAATAATTAAAGAAAAAAAAAAAACTAGACCCGGTGGTTTGAAACTACGATTTACCTTTTTGACACATATATGTGCATTTGATATGGCGATTCAAATTGTGTTGTCCATTTAAAGTGCATTTATGACGTGAGCCTGTCATTTATGGGTTACATGGTGCAGTGTAGTGCGATCACTGAGCAGTGTACACAATTTGGCATTACAGTTGTGTAGTCGGAAATTGCATGTAGTAGCATAATTTTATAGTCCTTTTTAACAAAATAGCAAGATTGTTTGAATGTGAACATAATAGCATATTTGTATTGGGAAATTTTGAAATTACACTATTGTCCTTGTCTTCTCTGTCGCCGTCGAGTCAGAGTCTCCAGCATCTCCCACGTTAAATCTCCATCTCCAGCAAGACAACGCTGTCGTTGTTGCAAGGTTGCGATTATCATAGCCATGAGGTCGCAATTCTCATCTTTGGCCTCCACGAGCTTCTTGATCGCGAGATTTCAGTGGAGATTCGATCTTCATCTCGGTCGTAGTTGCCGTGAGTCACCTCCACAAGCTCTATCATCGAAAATCGTCACTTGAAGTTGTAGAAGACACTTCTCCGCAAGCTCCGTCAGATCTCCGTTGCAATCTCCGTCGGAGTACGTCGATCTCCATCGCGTCGTCGGAAGACACTAATCTGTAATGATCTTGCATGACGGCTCTGATAGAGATGATCGCACTTCTCTGGCGACATGCTCTCCATCCCCTTCAATGATGGCATGGAAGTTGCGGCGACAATAACTCTTGGTTTCGATCTAGGGTTTTGTGGCCTACTTTAGGGATTTTGGGGGTTTTTTTTTTTAATTTTTAAAAATTATAGGTAAGAATTGTAATTGATAAATTGAAAACAAAAAACTCTCTTTTAATTTTATTTTAAAACGTTTTTGACATGTATTATGAAAAAAAAAAAAAGAATGGATTTACTAAATATTATACAACACTGTAAATCCAATTATTTACAAGTACATACAATGCATTTACTATAGAATTAGTAAATCCGATTATTTACCTGTAAATTCGGTAAATAATCCTATATTTACTAGTAAATTTTGTGTATTTACTAGTGATTCTATGTATTTACTAGTTAATCTAATGTTTATTTTATGTTCAATTCTTTTATTTACATGTAAATCCAGTTATTAACATTGTTGTTTTTTTTTTTCCAAAATAATTATTTTGTTTAGATTTTATTTTGTTTATATGAGAAGTTATGTATTTTTTTGGCCATTATAGTCCTTGCATCCAATTCCGTTAATAATAGAATGAGAGGGTATTTTAGTAATTTACTAATAATTATTTAAAAATGTTCTCTCTCTCTCATTGAAAACCAAAGCCCAGATTTGGGGGACCAAGATCAAATTCGGGGGCGGGGCAAGCTCGCCCCCGGGGTGGGGGGGGGGGGGGGGGGGGGGGGGGGAGGGGCTGTGTTCGAAGCGAGAACATAAGGGGGGCGCTAGGCTCGGCAAGAACTAAGGGGGGTGGGGGGAGGGTTGCCTTCGTGCTCGCCAGCGAGTCTAGATCTGGGTTGGGGGGCACTCTGGGTTCAACAAGAACAGGGGGGGCTTCGAGCTCACCGATGAGCCTAGATCCGGGTGGGGGGTGCATTCGATGTTGCCGGCGGCCAAGATATGAGTTGTGGTGTGGGGGGGGGGGGGGGGGGGGGGGGTTGGAAGGTTAGAGAGAGAGATTGGAGGGTATTTTAGTCATTTTATTATAAAATAATAATTTGAGCAAGATTCTATTAGAAATTTAACGGAATTAGACGGAAAGGACTGAAATGACCAATAAACAAAGAGTTTAGGGTCATCTCGGAAAAAAAAAAGGGACTAAACCGTCACCTTCGAAAGAATTCAAGGATTATTTAGGTCAATTACTCTTAAAAAAAAAAAAAAAAACCCCTCCAATTTTATAAGAACTCTAAATCTACCCCTCCCCCAAATTCAGATCTGCAAACCAGATCTTGACAACCACCATCGGCTCCAGCAGTTTCATCGCCAGAGAAGGAGTCGGCCGTTATTATCATTTGGGTTTGCGACCAAAGAAACCACCATGGGAGGCCGAAGATCTGGTCCGACATATCACACGGTGATTTTCCCGCTATTTTTGACGATTTCCTTTCGATTTCTGCACTAATTTTCCTCCCAATTTCTAGGATTCTCCTTGCAATTCATCGTCCAGGTCGAAGATTCGCGGTCGTTGACGATGATAGTACACCTTCCACAACGATGGCATCTAGTCGTTTTGTGGAGTTCGGGAGAGGTCGCAATTGCAAGTAGAATAATGATCTCGATCTGTATGACACCGCAATTTGCTGGTCGTCAGGGGTAAGGCAAATTCTGACATCAAAGATGTCGCCGGCACCTCCATGGCAACTGACATAGGTTCATGACTCCATGGCGACCAACACAGGTAGTCTCGAAGGAGTCAACGCCAGCACCGACAGCTAGGGTTTCTGATTTTGGGGGAGTTGGGTGTGTCAGATTTGAGTGTTTGTGAGAGATTGTGGGGTTTTGTCTGTGAGGGGTATTTTATGGAATCCTATTGAGTTTAATGACAGTTTTGCCATTTAGTGCCTAAAAGTTTACCACATGCTATATTGTTAAAATTATAAACTCAATATGCTATTTTGGCCTTTCTCCATTGTGTAGCTTTACCTCGATAGAATTGAGGCTATCGAGGGTAGCATAGTATCTAAATTAATTATCGGGGGTCAAATTTGAAACCGAGGATTAAAGTTCGAAGACAGTTAAGAAAAGAGTAATTGGCCTAAATGATCCCTAAACTTCTACATGTTGGTAATTATCCTTTACGACCAAGTCCGTTAAAATTCGAACGAAATAAGTTATGTGCAATGTAAGTGATTAATTTAAGAGGGTATCTTAGTAATCTAACAATAATTAGTTGAACAAATTTTTTTAAAAAAATTTATCTATCTCCCCATTCCTCCTCTCTCTGAGCAAGCTCAGCTCTCCCTCTCTTTCGGTAAGCCTAGATCTAGGCGGGGGGTGGCGCCGGGCTCATGAGAATGGCGAGAGGGGGGGGGGGGGGGTGAGAGCCCATATCTATGGTGTGTGTGAGGAGGGGGGGGGGGGGGGGGGGGGGGAGGGGGTGAACTACGAGGGTGGGGGAGGGCTCAGCTAGAACGTGTGGGGGCGGGGTAGCCAGAATTGGCGGGTGAGAGCCCAAATCTATGGTGTGTTTTTTTTGGCGGGCGGGGGGGGGGGGGGGGGGGAGGCTTGGCAAGAATGGGGGGGAGCTGATGAGAATGCAAAGTGTCCTATTTTCTCCCTTAATGTTTAGTCTTTTATATTCATTTGTTGCCTAATTGTACTCATTATTCTTATATTTTGATATAGGTGCAAATGGAGGCATTAAATGCAAAACGTAGCTAATTGGGTGAATTTTAATTGTTTCGACATTGCTTCGTAATCTGGGCATAACTCTCTCATCCGAGCTCTGATTAAGATGATTCAAGATGCTATGGAACGACAAGAAAAAGTTCTATAACTTTCGTGTTTTACGTGTTGAGAGATACAGGACTACATTAAGGTCGAAATTGGGCTTGAAGTTGCTGCACCTGCACAGTTGACGTTTTGGAATGTTCCTTGGCCTACAAGTCAAGTATGCTGATTTGATGCAGTTTATTTTCAGAAAGTTTCCAGATCTGATGCACGAAAATTACAGCCAACATCACCATTTTCCTAGTTATATTTAGACTTTCTTTTATTTTTAATTAGCTAGATTTAATTATTGTTATTTTAGAATAATATTTAGTATGTTTTAGGAGATTTGGTAAGTTTCCAATAAGGAATTGATGTGTATAAAAGGAGAGAAGTCATCAGACTTTGGGACATCTCTCATATCTCTCTCTTCTCTCTTCTTTGACTCTTCCTTTTAGTTTTTCATCATGGCTCAGCGTGGCTAAACTTTGATACTTGGTCAAAGAAAACTAGAAGCCTTGGAATTAATAAAACTGTGAGATCTAATTTGTTTGTGTTATTCATATTTTGAGTATCAAATGTTCTTCTGTACTTATTTTTATGATTGTATTGTTTAATTACTAGGAGGCCTACTAGTTATTTATTCGTTGCAATCTACTGCTAAGTTAGATATCAAATCCGTAATTGTTTGATCTCTCTAATTTGTGTAGCAACTAAGATTTAATGATTTGTTGCATCAGAAATTATTAGACCTTAGGAAGATTATTTGACTAAATTAAATGCAAACCGCTTGTGTTTGTGTTGTTTAGTTTCATCGATCTCTCTAATTCTTAAGGCTGCTACTAGATTAAACTTTAAGCGCTTGTCTTGGGTTGTTTAGTAGTTAGGGTTGATTAGATCGCATGTTTTCTAATTAATTGTGACTAAGGGGAGATAGGAAAATAATTCCAACGGTGAATATTCAAAGTGTGAATTTATATATTTGTATCAATGATCAGTTGCAAAATTCCAATGGTAGATGTTGACTTAGACCAAGGTTTGTTCTTTTGATTGATTTCAATATTTCAATTTGAATTGCTCCTTAATTGTTTTTCTTAAATTGTTTTTCATTATATTCAAACCCCTCTATACTTGTTCACATAGCATAAAACTAGGCTAGAAACTCTCTGTGGGAACGATCCTTACTCACACCACTACATATATTTTAGGAGTATAGGTTTTATTTTTGGTTGCCTGCGACAGCACACCAGGAGCCCAGATCTGTGTTGTGTGTGTTGGGGGGCTAGCCTAGATCTGATTTTTCTTCCGAGGGGGGGGGGGGGGGGGGGGGATTCGAGCTTGCCGGCGGAGGCGCTAGGCGAGGGAGGGTTGGGCTTGCCGATGCACCGATTAGGGGGGGGGGCGGAGCTAGGTGTGGGGGCGTGGGTTCATTCCATCTTCGTTGGGGTGTGGCGAGCAGACGTCACAGGGTTTTGGGGGGGGGGGGGGGGTTGGGTTTTAGTCAGCTCTCTCTCTCTCTTTTTAGGGAACTTTTTATTTTATTTTAAATGTATATTGGGTATTTTTTTTTTGCAAAAAATAAGGATATTTCGTCTTTTAATGGTTAATCTAACTCATGTGATGGGTCACGTGATTTTTTCCTTTAAAAACTTAACAGAATTGGACGGAAAAGACTAGATTGTCACAATTTAGAGAGTTTAATGTCTCTCGGCCAAAATAAAAAAATATGAACCAAATCGTCATCTATTCAATAATTTAGGGATAATTTAAGGGGTGTTTGGTGTGTAAGTTTGAGTTAAGATTTGTAAGTTTAGAATTTTTAGAATTTTTTAGAATTTTTTAGAATTTTCATGAATTTTCAGAAAAGACAAACAACTTTTTGGGGAAAAAGATAAAAAACATGATGAAAAAAAGTACAGTTTAGTTTAAACAGAGCTTTTTGTCAAACAAGACCTTAGACCAATTACTCTTAGAAAAATAATAATAATAAAAAAAGACACGTCATCGTTTGAAAACTGGCTAAATAAGCTCGTTGCTGCGCTCTATATCGATGACGACACAGTAAAGACTACATAGATCGATATAACCACAGCTTACATAGAAATTTCTTAATTTCTTTATAATAAAAAAGGATTTTATCAAGAAGGATAAAATCGCCAAAAAAAAAAAAAAAAAAAAGAAGAAAAATTGATTAGTTGGTTTGACCGAAATCCGGGTTTGTTTCGTACGACTTTCTTTCTTTTCTTTTTTTCTATTTTTTAACAGCGGATCTCCATTGTACCTTCGTTGAGAAATTATACAAATTCCCCCAATTCCAGGATTTAGTCCCAGATTTTAATTTATATTCGCCCACCCTTCTCGACGATTCTTTCGACGCTTTCAGGTATTTATTCTTTGATTGTGATGTCGAATTTGTTATATAAAAAAAAATTTCATTTCTTACCGTATTATTAAATTTTTTTTAATTAGCGATTTCGGTTGGATTTCGTTGAACAGCTCTCGAATTTCGCTGAGGGATTTTGAAGTGCGAATTTTGATCGGAATCAGGTATAAACTGTTTGATTTGAATTTTCTGTTCTAATTAATTTTTTTTTTCTCGGTTACAATTTTCATTTGTTTTATTGGATTATTGCAATTTGGAATTTTTTGTTAATTTTACCTTTTATTTGCATAATATTTGCATGGCCATGAAGCCTGTTTGGTGTTGAAATTACTTTGTTTAGAGGTTAGAATTTGGCAGTGATGCTTAGCTTAGCCCCTGGTAAAGCAAAAATTGCTTTGAATGCAACCTGGGTTCTTTCTCTTTTCTGAGAAGAAGGTTGCTTTAGCAGATAGATTGTATTGTAATACTGTTTTCTGGTATGTTTATGCAATTCTCAAACATATATGATCAGTGACGAAGCCAGATTTTTTTAGGGGCTATAGTTATAACTATGTAATGGGTACTTGGGGCCTATTCGGATCAAGTTTTCATTTTTAGGGGGCTATTATGAAATTTTATTCAAATTATGGGCTCTTTTTTTTTTTTTTTTTTTTAAAGCAAGGTTTAAGCCCCCCTCGTCCTTCATTCTATCTGTCCATGCGTATGTTGAAAAAATTTATCATGAATCTTAGTACATATTAAAAATTCTGTGGATTCTGTAAAATTAAATTACTGTGCTGACTCAGATTTTTGTGCCCCTAATAATAAATATAATTTCAGGTTATGTCATGAAACTGTTTTTTCATGATATGTATCAGAAAGAGATTTGTTTCCTTTTTGACTTTCGATGTTATTAAAATTGAGCATAGAAGGCTGATTGTGGTGCAATTCGTGGGAATAAGGCGTGGAAATAACGGAGAGAGTTTGCGGGACATTTTTGTTTTCATTAATATTATTTCTTTTAATCTTAATCTTAATTTGTGTACGCACTTCCAATTTACATGGTTTTTGAGTTACGTCATCAAGTTTTCAATAGTGAAGGACTGAATTATATGATCTGTATCTCATTTAACAAAGTTTTTAATACATGTTTCCAGGTCTATAAGTCGCAGCTATAATCTTCTATCAATTCTCTGATTGAAGCTTCGCTTGCAAGTTTTTCACTCAGCAGGTATGCAGAGCCAGCTTGTGTGTAGTGGGTGTCGGAGCATTCTTCTTTATCCCAGAGGAGCTACAAATGTTTGTTGTGCTTTATGCAACACAATTACCTCAGTCCCTCCTCCTGGTATGTTTCTTTTATCTCAATGAAAAAATTGTGGTATTGAACTCGTTAGGTGCATACTTGAGTTTTCATGCCTATATATTCATGAAAGCTTTTAACTTGAAAAGATTCATCATATTAGTGAAAATCCGGAGCTAAAATCTATGAATCAAGGACCCAGGCCTCATAACGGTGTACCTTTGAATTCTAGAACGGTTCTAAAAATTTTCTTCGTCGAGAAAACAGTGCAAAGTGGACAATTTTTCAAAAGAAAAGGATGACGAAGATAAGAAAGTTAAATGATCAACAAACAGATGATGGATCGACCTAGAGTAAAGGGCCGTGTTTTCGCTTCCCCTTGGCATCTACTTCCTTTCTCTAGGCGTATTTAACAAACTACATGAATGAAATACAAGTGTTTGCAATCTTTGTTTTCGTTCACAAGATAAGGTGTATTACACAACTCAATAGGCTGGGCTCAAATCTGAAGATAAAATGAAGTTTTCTTATTACCAAGAGTGGAGGGACATTTGCAATTTATCCTTCATGATAGCTTTTAGTGGAGAATGCATAGGTGCATCATTGAAACGGGAAGAGAAACTGAAGTCATCCATACAGAATAAGTTATTGGTTGTGTAATTAAGTACTGGTTACGGAAACATTACTTGTGTTTAGTTTCTTATTGCAATTACTAGTCCAAAATGAAACTTCACTTGGGCATTGTCATCACAACACGTTGGTGATGGCTTCAATCACTGTCTTGGTTATATTCTTGCAGGTCCATTGTTGTTTTAAACTTAAGTACATGTCGACCCTTTTGCCTATATATGCTGCAGTTGAAATATTGTTGCCATCTTTTAGCCTTTTGACTCTACCCTGTAGCAGATGTCAAAATGAACTTATGTCTTTGTGTTTATAAGGACATTGGACTTTACTATGACTTTATTCCCTAACACTCCTCCCGATACAAAGAAGAGCAGTCTGGCTCAATGGTCGGGAGAATTGGTATTGTGAGGAAACAAACTGATTTGAGAGAGAGTATCTCAAGTGGCATGTTAGCCTTGAACATTCAATTACTGAGCGGTGACTGCCATATAATTTATGTTGGTCTTGACATGTTAAGAAAAGCGCTCGATTGTGCGGTATATTATGGAACCAAAAACTAAACTCTCTCTCTCCCTCTGTGTTTTTTTTTTTTTTTTAAATTTTTACACATCGGATTAGAATTAAGATCAAGTATTTTGCTAGGTTATGGGGTTTAATATAGGGTTAGTTTGGGGTTGCCGTGCTTTTGCCATAATTTCTACTTTTACTTCTAACAAAAGAAGAAGTAGAAGCAAAAAGCAAAAGTTAGAAATTCTAGCTTCTCCAAATAACCATTAAAATGCATTGGTGTTTGTGCAAATTACTTTTAATTACTTTTACCAAACACAATATTTGCATCGTGGTTTGTTTAAAAGACTTTTGGAGCATCCAAAAGCATTACCAAACTAACCCTTAATCAAGCAATTGACACTTTTGTGGTAACAAATACCTGCAGGGATGGAAATGGCACAACTTTTAATTACTTTTACCAAACACAATATTTGCATCGTGGTTTGTTTAAAAGACTTTTGGAGCATCCAAAAGCATTACCAAACTAACCCTTAATCAAGCAATTGACACTTTTGTGGTAACAAATACCTGCAGGGATGGAAATGGCACAACTTATATGTGGAGGCTGCAGGACGTTGTTAATGTATACTCGTGGGGCAACTAGTGTTAGATGCTCTTGCTGTCACACCGTCAATCTTGCACCAGGTGCTGTATATGCTATCTTGTGCTTACAGTGAAATTTTTAGTTATGAAAGTGACAATGCACGTGATTTTTTGTTGTCTGAATTGTTTGACACCACTTCCCTCATAGTTTCACCTGCAGGAAGGTGTGATCATTTTGCCTAATTCTGTACATATAATAGTTTTTCTCACGACTTTGGCTTGAGGAATTTTGGTTAATCTGTGTTAGGACAATTTCTCAATGAACAAACCGTTGTCTTCATAAATAAATAAATAAATAAATAAAATATAAAAAGAGAATGTGCCACCATTCCTTCAGAGGGATTTAATAGCAGATATTTTGAGATCATGTTATTATGTTCACCTGAAATTGTATTTATTTAACAAGGAGAGACTGAAAGAAAAATATGATTCTACGTTGCATACTAAAAGCATACCAAAAGGATATTAGCCGTTCTATTGGCCAAACTAGTGGTCATTTGCATGTTCATGTTTCTTTTGGAAGCATCATTGGGATACGGTTTTTTTTTTCTTTTTCTTTCTTTTTTTTTTTTTTTGGAACATTGCAAATATGCTTTCAGTGTTTCCTTATGTACTGGCCTTTTGGCGCTGTATTTCTAAATAGCATAGATAGAGCCTAACTCTTTCCTTTGAACTTGAGTTAGATTTCTTACGTCTACTTGTACACTTGTCTGCTTACTTATCCTCTTTTTTATTTATTTTATTTATTTATTATTTATTTTATTTTAATTCTTGTTCTCTTTTGTTTTGTGGCTGAAAAGGTTCCAGTCAGGTAGCTCATGTTAACTGTGGGAACTGCCGGACAACACTTATGTATCCGTTTGGTGCTCCCTCAGTCAAGTGTGCAGTTTGTCAATATGTCACAAATGTTGGAGTAAGTAGAAATGAAGTTGATCAATCTTTGATTGAACACTTTTTACGTTTAAAATTACATTCCAGAGAATATTTGGCCAATATTAACTACTGCTTAATTTCGGTTTTTTCATCAGTGAAACACTTCGTTTTTTAACACACACACTATAAATTTTTTGAACACACACTTGCATGTGAACGCAAACACACACGCATCCTTTTTTCCTAGTTATGAAGTTGAAATCCTTTTTAGGTTTTTTGTTTTTGTTTTTCAATACCCAAATTCTCCTTAAGTCTGGAGTTAGAGAATCTTGTAGATTTACTTTGGCAACATACAAAACTTCTTTAAACACTGACGAGACTAAAATTGTTTTACCTCTGTTTCTCTCGTTGAAGCCTTCAGAACAAAAGCAAAACTAACTTTGAAAAGAGATAAACATCCTGCAATTTTCTTCTTTATTTTCTATTACTTTCTAAGTTATTGTATCTTAAATTTAATTATTGAATTTTTGGGTACTTTACTTCTCGAAGTAAAATCTACCATGAGGGAGAGCATTCACAGTTTTATCGACCAAAAATATCTACGACCAAATGTTCAACTAATATCCATTTTGTCTTGGTTTTCAATAATAATCTACATGCTTATCGTTTTTACACAATTTAGCTGAATCAGTTTTTAGTAGATTACACCTCATAGGACTTCATATTATAAAAACTCTCTGCCCATATTCTTGTAAACATACCGGTTTCTGGTTCTAACTTTTTCGTAATTTATGCACTTGGTCATTTCAAGAATTTTGGGATTTTCTTGTGTCAAGGTTTGGTGTTTGCATCTATTTTTTTCTCTCATCTCTTTCTTTAATATTTTCTTCTATTTCGCAGGGCAACATGAGGGTTCCAATTCCGGTGAACAGACCCAATGGAATCCATTCAACAATGCCCTCCACTTCAGCTGTAAGTTCCTGAAATTTTCTCTTTAAATCCCGTTGTGATGGTACTTTGATTGTTTTTCATCAACATTTCTTTGCATTCCCTGCAGCCCATGCCTCATTCACAGAGCCAAACTGTTGTGGTTGAGAACCCTATGTCCGTCGATGAAAGTGGCAAATTGGTTAGTTGCAATCTCAACACCCTTTGAATCGTTTTTTTTTTTTTTTCCTCTTCCTTCAGTTTTCCAACTTCAGAGTCCTAATATGATGTGAGCAACCAAAATTTACTTGTAAACAATTTCAATCTCACAGGTGAGCAATGTAGTCGTTGGCGTGACAACAGAAAAGAAATAACTCCGTCAAATCAAGAGGATATGCTTTTTATCACTATTTTACAGGGAGCAATCCAAATCTTTGTTGTACATCACCCTATATATAGACATGGAAATTGGTTGTGTATATTTTTTAAGAGGTGACCATGATTTTGAATTTTGAATTTTTTTTATTGGGTTAAGAACCTTATATGAAAGGTGAGGTTTCTGTGATTAACTGTGGATGTTCTTAAAGACCAGAGGTGAGAAGGATATTCCTGCCGTCATTGGTGTGATTGCTACATAAATATTGTTTCGCAGCATATTGAGTTCTAACTTTGTGGATACCCCCCATCAGACAGTACTCTTCTGGCCTTATACTTAAATTATTATTATTATTATAATAATTATTATTTTAATTTTGGCGGGGGGGGGGGGGGAGGCGGGTCTTAATTAGGAGTGAAATTTAAGACCCGTTTGGTACACTATCTCCAGATGAACTCCGAATCAAATTTTTTCCTCTCTTTCATTTTCAAAAAACATAAATTTTAAAAGTTTATAATTTTTTTATTTTAAATCGAAATGAGATGTTTTTTATATTAAAATATTCGTATCGACAAAACGCACAAAACAAAATTTATTTTGTATATTTTTTTTAAATATATTTTAAATTTTTATATTATTTTTATATCACATAATTTTTTTAAAAATTTTTTTCTAAAAAATATATTTTCAACATAAAATTTAAAATAATATCTCCACTGTCCCTGGTCCTTATACGAGATTAATGGTTGTTTTGTCTTCTTTGATAGGCCCGGGGTCATTATTTTTCTCTGTCCCAAAAAAAAAAAAAAAAAAAAAAAAATTGTAAAAGGAGTTTCTAATATATCATTATTTGCTCACATGATTAGTTGTTGTGCTTCAGCTAAAAAAGTATCTACAAAGCTGCAAGGTTGACCATTTGAAGAATTAATTTGAATGATAGTTGTTATTGGTCCTTTGGTCTGCACAATACAAAGTTGATTTATAAAGAGAACCCACGGTAAATAAGTCAATTTTTTTAAAAACAATATTTAAAATAAATAGTATATTTTAAAAATATTCAAGGTAAATAGTATATTTATGATAAATGATTTATTTATAAATTTTTTTTTCTATAAATAAATTATTTATCATAAAATCTATTTACAATAATATTCTTAAGATAATTTTTGTCGTGAATAAGTTTTGTAAATATATTATTTACTATATAATGTTATTTATCGTCACTCAAAACTTTTATATTATTGATTTTTATTACTAGAAGTTTTTGGCCTATTTCTCAATTCTTCCATTTATATATACTAATCTTGAAAATTAAATCAATTCAAAATATTATTCATCTATTTTATTATTCTATCTACTTTTACTAATCACATTATATATCTTCTCGCTCTTATCAATATATATTAGAATGAGTATTCAAATATAAACAAACACAAACACACATTCTATGTACATAATAACTAAATGAGATATCCAAAGGCATATTTTAATATATATATATATATATATATATATGTTACATTGAAACAACAATACAAAGTGAATGTATGATCTAAACAAATCATTACTTATTTCGATCACGCACAATAATGGTTTAAAAACTCAGGGGCAAATGTGATATTTAGCAAAAACTTAGAAATAATTTGAGAAAATTAGACCAAGTTACATATTTTGGTTACTTAGTCTATTAGATGACCAAACTTTTTTTTAAAAAAAAAAAAAAGCAAAATGGTCACCTTTTTTTTTTTTTTTTTTTTTTTTCTTCGTGCATTTGGTCACCACTGATTGTGGTTTCCATTATGGTAAATCACTAATTTACCAATTAACAATAGTGTAGTGCTCTAGGAACACTAACTTTAATACCAATTTTTTAAATACCAACCCACGTATCAGATTTTCATTGGCAAATATAATTAATTGATGCGACAATACTTTATATATGTATCAATAAAAAAATGACAACTCATATGCCACATAAGTTTTCACACAAAAGTTAAAATTAAAGTTGATGTTCATATAATTTTTTTAATAATATTATGTGGTTAATCATTAATTGATCATTTATTTAAAAAAAAAAACATTTTTTATATGTTTAAATTGAGTTTTTTGGGTTTAAATTGAGTTAAATTGAATGTGTGTTTGATGAAATGTTTAAATTATTGAAACTTCAAGAGAGTAAAAACTTGAAATATATTTAGAAAAAAAATTACTATAAAGCTTGTTTGGTTCGTCTCGAAATTTCATACAATTAAAAAAAAATTTATCGCATTCGAACTAGTATATAAAAAGTAATAGACTTTTGACGTTTGAATTATAAATAATGTAAATAATAAAGTTAGAGATTGATTTAATTGAATTTTTTAAGTTTACAACGACAATTTATTTTTTTTTTTTTAAAAAGAAAAACTATCCTAACCCTCAAGATCTCAATATTTTGGCGTCATGACGTATGACGTTGCTCTGTTTTCGTTAAGTAATGGTTTTGGCAAAACAGGATCTACTCGACTCGTATTAATATTCTCTGAGTTGCCGCCATCAGCAGCCAATTGCTATCTTCTGTTGCTCTCTCTAATAATTTAGACCTATATAATTCTTTTTGCTTGCCCTTTTATCTTTATTTTTAATTTCCATTTAGGATTATAAAAAAAAAAAAAAAAAAATTTCCAATCCTCATCTTCTCGAGATTCATTTACTTCCGTTGACGCTAATTGACCTGAATTTCTCGCCGTAAGTTGCTCTCTCCTTCCAACTTGTCCAATTTCAGTTCATTATAGATTCATCCTAACGTTTTTCAGATTTCGATTTTTTTGAATTTCTGCGAATTTAGACTTCAGAATTCATTATTGAATTGAATTTCTGCGAATTTTGTTTTCTTGTGTGAGAATTTTTCTTGCACCAGTCTTATTGCTTGTAATATATTTTTTCTCCTTCATTTTTTTTCAAAAAAATTTTCCGCTATATTTGACTTCGTTGAACAATGCCTCTGAAAATTTTCTTTTGATTTTTTTTTTCTTGTTGATGAAATGATGAGAACCAACGATGTCTGCGTTTTGTTGGGTGTGCGCTGTGCTGATATGAGTGAAAACTAGGTCTATTCCTCGATTAGGACGGGGACAGTATCGAGGATTTTCTATTTTATGTTCGGTGGAGAGAGGTATATAAATATATATACATACCTATATACACCCTTTTCAAATATATATATATATATATATATATATATATTGTGTGTCTGTATATATACACACACTAAACTAGTTGTGCTTAATACGGACCAAAATTGAAACTGAATAGAATTCAAAAAGGTGGGAGTTGGAAGAGTGAATATATTGCTTTCACCGACTTTCTTTCTCCAGATTAAAACAACAAGCATTTTAGTATACAAAAAAATCAACAAGCATTGGTAGAGGTAAGTGCGGGATGGGTTTGGTTTCGGGTGGCGTAGAGTTAGGATGCTTGAGTTTTCGCTGATGCTCGTTGCATCTTCTCTTTATTAATAGAGAGAAAAAAATTAGCTGATGAGAATACTATAAGGTGCAATCCGGAGAAGCAAGTGTTTTTTATTTATTTTATTTTATTTTTTAGAACGGAGTAGAAACACCTGGCTTCAATACTTTCGTCTCATGCCCTACATCGAGGCTTAAAGGCTTCAACTGGCTTAACATCTCTAAACAAACTGTTTTCCTTTTTAAAGAAATGCTGATGAACACAAATTGGTTTTATTCGTTATCTTCATTTATTTATTTTTTTACTCATTGTTTCTACTTAGTTTCAATCGGCTCTAAACTTAGGATTCCTTAGCTCTTATCGTAAGATTTGTTCTTCCTTCTTCCTCTTCTGTTTTTTGGGCAAAATTACAACTCTGTTGCTTGTATATATATTTTCAGGCATGGAAAGGGGTTCATCCTTATATGGCACTATGTCTCTGTTATGTGGCCAAGGAATTATTTTGCCTCCCAAAACAGTTCCTTTGCGGATCTCTTTTAATTCAAAATCACAACCTATGAAGCTTGACCTTTGCCATGGTCTTGGTTCACTTCGATCTTTTCAGGTATGCTGTGTTAAAACTTATGAAGAAAGTTTTTCTTTTTACGGAATAATTGAATACGATACAGAGGAATCTATTAAAATAGAGTTACTCTTGGGATGGAGAAGCCTGAAATAAACAAAGAAAAAGATCTAATCAATAATAGGATAGAAGCCAAAATAAGAACCAAATGATATAAATTTTTTTGCTTTGAAAAAGTATTGAGTCTATTTCCTTGAATGCTTTGCCGCTATACCCAATGGGCATGTTTATAAAAAGGGAAAATAGATAAATCTGGGGATTGTTTGAGATCTCTTTATACTAGTGTTGCCATGCCATGTTGTGTCCTATTCCTCACCGTTTTGAATTTTTTTTTTTTTTTTACATGTCACTGAAAAAATTTTCATTTATTTAAGTAGGATCTACACTCTGATTACTAGTAATATGTAGGAAAACTTGGAGGGAAGAGTGAAAATTCATTACAGATTATGATTTTGATATGAAAATGGTCAATGCACAGTATGCACATTTTAGAAGCAACACATTTACACGCGAATTAACATCCAGACCCTCTGTTGTATGCAATTTTTGTGTTAGGGCCAGTTTGGTATTATTTCCGAAAAGTCCTATGCATATAACATGATGCATGTAGTGCATTTGTTATAAGTGTCCAAAAATACTTTGCACAGACACCAATACACTTTGACAATTGTTTGGAGAAGTTTGAATTTTTCAGCTTCTGCTTTCTCCTTCTCTTCTACTTCTCCTTTTGATATAAGTAAAAGCTGAACTTTTTTCAAAAGCACAAAAATCCCAAGGGCTTAGGACTGATTGTACTCTCTGTGCTACACTGCTACTAATTCCCATCTATCAACTTAGGGGTGATCATACTTTTTTTTATTGTTATTGCTTCTGTAAAATGTTCTATATCAGGGTGTTGACTATGATTACTTGCAGGTGTTTGCTCATAAGGGATGTTACATTGGGTGCTCTCTACATAAAACGGCCAGGCTGGGTTATTCAAATTGTTGTAAGTGAAGGAATTCTTAGCATGTTATCTACATTATTTGTTTGATGGACTAGTAATAAGATTCCTGATGATTTCATGAACTCAGATAGTTTTAAGCCAAGTATTTACTCTTGAAACTATAAAATACTATTCCTTTTGTGATTCTCTATTGCATACCTATTATTTACTCAGGACTCTAGCATACTATCCTATGACATTGTGTGGAATTATAGGGCCCGTTTGGGGGAACGTCTGGAGACGTTGTATCGGAGATTGGGTTGGAAATGTGTGTTTTGGGGGAAGACTTTTGAAAAAGTTTGTGACATAGAAAATGGTGTAAAAATTTGAAATGTGTTCAGAAAAAAATATGCAAAATGAATTTTTTCTTGTTCGTCTCTTTGTTGTGAGCATTTTGGCACAAGAATCATCTCATTTCGATTTGAAATGAGAAAGTTATTACTTTTAAAGTTTGATTTTTTAAAAAAATGAAAGAGAGAGAGAGTTTGATGTGGAGTTGGGAATTTTGGATCCAGATGGCATTTTGTCGTCTAGAAATGTTGCCCCAAACGGGATCATAACTGTCCTTAGCTTCCCTATTCTCTACTCAGAACTCCAGCATACTATGACATACCGTGAAACTTTAACTGTCCTTGGTGAAAACAATAGCTATTTGGGTTCCTCATGCTTGTTTCCTCTAATACCAGCATGTTTGAATTGCTGACCAGTTTCACAATTATTGTCCTTTTCATGATTGCTTTTCTGCCACATTTGTGGAAAACTTCATTTCAGTGGTTCAAGATCAATTGCGATCCTGGCCCAAAGTGCTATGTTTAATTACTCTAATAAGTATACTACTTAAATGTTCTTAATTTTCTTTCCTTCTACAGTTGCTGCAAATAGCTTTATAAACATTCCAAGGACCTATGATGTCAAAATGCGAAACCAACAGAAGCTATCTAGATACATAGTTGTGAGATCTGAACTTACTGGAACTGGGACCCCTGATGCAACTTTCTCGTTAACAGGTTCTCTCATTAGCTTTCTTCTGTCACTATTTCCTTGCTATCGGCTAAAGCTGTAATTCTCCTTCTCTTCTGTTTTTTTCATCATTATCTTTTTAAATGCAGAACTAAGTCTTGGTTCAAAAGCTAGGGGAATATGCTTTTATGCTGTCACTGCTATTGTCGCAATTTTTCTATTTGTGCTGATGGTCTTGCAGCATCCTTTTGTACTTTTGTTGGATCGATACCGAAGAAAAGCTCATTTCTTTATTGCTAAACTTTGGGCAACTTTAACTGTCATTCCATTTTACAAGATTAAGTTTGAGGGATTGGAGAATCTACCTCCAGCGGATACTCCGGCCGTTTATGTATCTAACCACCAGAGCTTCCTAGACATATATACTCTTCTGACTCTAGGAAAACCCTTTAAATTCATCAGCAAGACCAGCATTTTTCTCTTCCCCATCATTGGTTGGGCCATGTTTTTCTTGGGTGTTATTCCTTTAAAGCGCATGGACAGCAGAAGCCAGTTGGTATTCCTTTTTCTTCTGACCCTTGTTATGTGTTGGAATATAGAAAAGTTGTTATTACTAAATTATTTCGCTTTCTCTCAACATGATTTATAAGTTTGCTTGCTTTGAATTTTGTTGGCTTTTGCATATAGGACTGTCTTAAGCGATGCATGGATCTTATAAAGAAGGGGGCCTCCGTCTTTTTCTTTCCAGAGGGGACACGGAATAGAGATGGAAAATTAGGTGTTTTTAAGGTGAGATCATTGTGGATCCTTGTGAACCTGCAATAGTGTAAGGGTCCACAGTCCACTGATTTGGTTGAGAACCATGAAAGGAAATGGAAGAAATTTGGTTAACGAATACTTTCTAGAGCCAATTACAGCCTAGTTTTCATCAGAAAATAAGGAAAAAAAAAAATGATTAAAGACTAGTTTTAAATGTTATCAAACAGTATTCATGTTTGATACATGATTTATGTAATTTGATAATCTTTGGAACTATTTCCTAAGACAGGAAATACCTCGTCTGTTTTCCTTGGACCCGACAAAGGGATGGTAGAAGTGTACATAGATCTCTATTATCGAAAAAAAAGAAGTGTACAATGTAGGAAACAATTTTATTGTGATGCATTTTCGGCTATACGAAGTAGCTAAAGGGATCATCTTCTGTACAGTTTATAACTACTTTTGGACGAATGAGAAGAGGGTGCAGTGTTATAGAGATGTATGCATTGTTTTGAAATTTATCGTTTTATCTTGATGTTGATATGCAGAAAGGTGCCTTCAGCGTTGCAGCAAAGACTAAAGTGCCAGTAGTGCCGATCACCCTTATAGGAACTGGTAAAATTATGCCTGCAGGAATGGAGGGTATCTTGAATTTTGGATCTGTCAAAGTCATTATTCACAAGCCCATAGAAGGAAGTGATCCGCAAGTGCTGTGCAATGAAAGTAGAAACATAATTGCAGATGGGCTCCAGCGTCATGTCTGAAATATCTCCTCACACCTTTTTGTTTGTTTTGTCTACAAGGCTTTATAGTTGACCTCTGTCTAGAATAAAGTTTTATTACCTGAAGGTGCGTACTGTTCATAAGGTGCCTCTGCAGTAATTATTTCTTGCAATATCTTTCTTATGGCCATTTATCTTTTTGCGGAAACCTTTTTTTTAGCCCAAAATATGGGGAAATTCATCTGTTTTTTAAAAACTTTGAAAAAGAACTATTTGTCGATATGAAAGTATGTTGATAACAGGAATTGATTGGACAATCACATTGTGTTAAACTTCTCTCGCTTTCAGCAATGTTCTTTTTGGGTGGTTTTTTAGAGGGCTATGCTAAGAATCAGTGAATTAAGCATAGAACCATGCAAAGTGTCTTAGGAAACAAATTCTCTCGTCTCTATCGTTTACAAATGTTTGCATTCTTTGTTGGATCATATTTTGCTTTAGTTGCAAGCAATATATTCTTGATCTCTTTATTTGGCATGGAATTTGCTTTTTTCACTTATTGTTATCGATGATATTCTTGTTTTCTTGAGGGTTCAATAACTATTTTATGATTCTTGATTTCTGCAGTTCCATATGACAATTTACTGAGTTGAAGCACCTAAAAGCAGGGAGGCAGAATGGCGCTCGACTCGTTCCTATCCAGTTGAGCAATTCTTTAGTTTTAGTGGTAGAACTACCATATTCACTGATAATTTATGATGGGTAGGCATCTGCAAATAGCAGTTTTTTACAAATAGCAACTGGCTTTTTCTGTATACTTTTGCAATTTTCTTTTCCTTTATTTAATAAATTTGAGCGGGGAATTTAGTGTAGGATGGACATTTAGAAAGTACCAACCTAGTTGGGATATTCTGTTAGTCATTCCCTCTCATTATTTTGTCTCCGTACATAGGATCATACAAGGCAGTCACTTACTGGTTGACTGGTCTTTATTTTTTTTATTTTTTTTATTTTTTTCACAAATAGCTGTGCATAAAACTCCTTTCTTTTTAACTGGTTTCAGATTCACACTAATTCCATGACCAAGAGAGTTAGTTTGTCATTCCCCTACTTTTTCCTTTAATATCTTTTGCTTTGCTTGCTTAATAAGCAATCTGATGCTGTTCTCGAATTTTGATCTTCCTCATTCTATCATGCCTCAGACAACCGAATGTGATATTTGAGAATTCTTTACTTGTCTCTAAGAAAAAGAATTTGGATTAAAAAAAAAGAAAAGAGAAAACAGGCTTTGCCATTCCCAGGTACAATGTAGAAATGCTTGCCTTTAGGCTGAAGAATGTCATTCAACAGAAGCAGTAAGGGGGCATGCTAACTGCACTCGTGGGTGGTGCAAGTGCATTTCGAGGTTAGTCGCTAAATATCTTGAGACAATTTTAGTCTGAGCTGTCATCTTTGCACCAAAAAAAAAAAAAAAAAAATCTTTTCAAAGTGAGCGTTCTAATAAGTTTGCTTATTATTCAAGGTAAATTGCTTGTTTGATCTATAATTTTTCTTTTTTTTTTTTTTTTTTACAAAGCTGCAATTGGTCCCCAACCATTAAATTGTGTTATGCACAAAGTTTAGCTACTCGGGCTCGGGCTATATGAACACGTAAAATTTTGGAAATATAAGGCCACGAGAGTCTCTCCTCCATACTCTCAAAATATATTACCATCCATAGAAATCTGCTACACTGCGACGTTTCTGGTTACTTTGAACTTCGCTCTCTTGATTATGGGTGGGGCTGGCATCTCTCTTCATGAAGTGAAATCCCATTATGTACCTATACTCTCCAGTTCCAAGGCAGCGTGGGCAGTATCCGAGACCACTTCCACCGCAAGTCCTGCACCTGCAAGTGCGGTTGAAGGAAGTTGATTTGGAGTACTAAAAAACTTGATAAAGTTTTAAATATGAAGTCTTGATGGTTCAAAACTATGTCTTGTTGGTATGACATTTTTCCATATTCCAAGACAGAATCCTCCGAATTCTAAATATGCTTCCGAAACAAATCATAAGAGAGATCAATGTTTTACCATTTTGGCCATTCCCCTTTCGGGAGCATCTCTAAATGAGTACAATTTGTCCTCCCTGCAATAAGAACATGTTTGTCAGGTAAACGAAATGAGGTGAAGTGAGAGAAACTGCCCTTCGCAACACTCTGAATTCCGGCATCTCGTCAAAAGGTAAGACAGGAGAATTAGACCTTTTCCTAGAAATTTGAATATGTCATGTACGTTAAAACCTCCTAACTAGTTGTGAATGAAAGCCAGTGTACTATATGCAAGAAGGAACATCTCTTAATCTCTACAAGGCCAAAAGCACAAAGATGGCAATATCATCTTTAGGAAAGGCATGTCTCCAAGATCGTAAGATGCACGCTTTTGGATATGCTTTTAGCATAGTTTTAGTTTTGAAATGACAAGCACCACGAAATGAGAGCGAGAAATAAAAAGAGAGACCTCTTCCATGACAATCATGGCAATCTATCCTTCCACTTCCCGCACAGACTACACAAGGTGGATCCGGCTTTCTTCTTTCTTCTTTATGAACATTTGACTGCCAAAGTAAAGGACTTCAAAAAGTTACAAAAGCACGAAAAAAATGTTCTTTAGTAGCAGTAAAATTAAATTTTTAAGTTCAAGTTGGTTGATTTTTCAAAGACCAATTATATTTTTTTGTTGACTTTTCATAAAAAAGACAAAAACTAATAGGTTTGGACCTGAGAGCCGAATGAGAGCAAAATTTCTATACCGAGAGAGAGCAGGTCTTTGGTTTCAAAGGTCATCTAAAAAGGTTGATTTTTTTTTAATAGATTAAATAAAAAAAGAGGAAACATAATCCAGAGTTTCAAATTACAAATACAACAGTTCTATTTTTGGTGCGTATTCACAAAGTTTTTGAAATGAACGCTAATGCATGGAGATTCATATAGGGATACCATGCTCATAACAGATTGGAAATATGGAGGAAGCCAACTTCCAAACGAAAAAAGCTACATAATAGACGACGGACACAAATACACACACACACACAGGTATGGTGCTGGATTATAGCCTATTGGTAACTAAATTTACCTCAAAGACGAAGCATCAAAGAATAAAAATGAAGAAGTTTGGATTTAAAAGCACTCGAAGGGCCAACTTCCAATTGAGCCATACATGATGATACAACAGAACGTCTAAAATTGGTTTTCATTTTGTGTAAGCTTCTTGTTGTCATTTCCGGCACATGATCTTTGAGATAGGATAAGGTTATCAAAAAGAAATGTGTGAGGAAGTTTCCATTTAAGGCTCAAACTAGAACAGTAACCCAAAATCACTACTTTTCTACTTCATCTCTTTTGTTATGAGATGGATGCAGTGAGCGAGCGAACTAAGTGTTCATCAGCTATGCTTTACTTAGACCTTTGAGTGGATAAAAAACTATTGGCTTTGCAAAGCTCGCATAAATGAATGTCTCGTAATTGTAACCGGAGAAAACTCAATGAGGCACCTTATGGAAAGTGAGAAATTAGTGAGGAGAGATAAGTAAGAAACTTTTTGTTTTTTTTAATGACAAACTTCCTTTTATTGACCATGACATCAATGCAAAGGAGAGAGGGCAACCGGTCCTCAAGAAAGTTAAAAGTAGAAACAAAAAACAAAAGAAAGAAAAGTATGAAACTAACACTAATATGTGAGCATCTAGTCGAATAAACCCCGGCTCATAGAAGAAAAAGGAACTATAGTTGGGAGGTTCAAACAAAATAAAGAACGGAAAAATTCAATGTCCCCCTTAAGAGAAAATTACCTAAATAACCACTTTTTTTTTTTAATCTATTGACCAACATGATACAAATTCTTAATTCTTAACCAACATGAAAAATTATTCTTAACTTTAGTTTAATTTTGTGTCATGTTAGTCTAGTGTTAAGTTTTTGTGTCATGTTGGTGCAATGGTCTTTAAATTTGTGTTATTTTTGGTGCTTTCCCCATGTCTTTATTGCTTCTAGATATTTTAGACGTTTACTTTCATACCAAACGACAGTAACTGAAAAAGAAAAAGAAAGAACATAAATGACAAAGAGGATATTAAGCAAATAGTGGAAACAAACCAAACAGAAAAAAACAAGAAGGTTAACTTGCCTCGGTGCGGACGACCCAAGAGGGCTTGCTGAATGAAAGGTGTGGCTTGGTGTTTGTATTCCGAGGATGAGGTAGTTGAGCATCGTTAAGGCTTGTGGCTTCACATCGAACTACTGTAGATAAGCTCAGCATTCTTACCGCCATTATCACCATACTCCTATCCGTGGTATGCAAGGTATGAAACTGCAAGTGAACTCAGCTATGGACCCCAGAAGAGGTTAAAATGGGGATTTTTTTTCACTTCCAAAAGACAAGGAAAGAGATGCTAAAACTGGAAATGAAAAAAAAAAAAAAAAAGACAAAATGTTATTTCCACAGTTAAGAATTTCAGTTCGTGCAACAATAATGGCTCAGCTTTCATGTCCATTTATGTCCTGTAATTTGAAGACAAAAACTAAATATATATCTCTGGGAGTGGATAATCACTCTTTTGGTTAGTAAAAGAATGACTATTACTAGTTGGTTTCTAGGTGTTAGTCATGACAGTTTTCATTAAAAACGAATGAAGAGAATGGAACTATTGACATAAAGTCGGAGGCATTTAATCAAACAGTTAGCGTGCACGACTTGACTTGAACACAACCAAGAAGTAGCCGAGTAGCTGAACAAAACTAGACATGGGGTTCTCTAAGCAACAATTTGGACGTAACATATATCTATCTACATACATATATAAATATATATATATATATACATATTAGTATGCTTGAAACAAAGTTGGCTGAATAAAAACATTCCCAACCGCAAATAAAATCGGTTGGGGAGGTTCTTTCAGTTAGCTTTGTAAGTGAAGTTAGTTTTTTTGTTTTTGTTTTTGTTTTTGTTTTTTAATAATTAAATTTATTGTTATTTATGGGACGCACGGGTGTTTTTGAAACAAAATTTTTTTGGTACTTACGAGAACGAGTTTATAAACGAGTTATACTTGGGGAATAACATAGGATAGGAGGTGGGCTTTTCTCGGTTGATAAACGAGGGAACTTGTCACACATCTCATATAAACCGTTCATTTTCAATAAAACGACAAGAAAAGAATTGGATAAAAAATAATTTGAATAAAACTCTATCACCAAATATTCGACAGATTGAATTTACTTCTCTTCTTTTAAAAGAGAAGTGAAAAATGTTTTTTTATTTATTATTTATTGAAAAAATTACCTAACAAACTAATTTTTTTTTTTCATCTATTGACCAACATAATACAAATTCTCCACTCTTGATTAACATGACACAAATTTTAGCTAATTTTAGTTTAATTTTTTTTATCATATTGGTTTATTATTAACTTTTTATGTCATGTTGATACAACGATCTCTAAATTTGTTTCCCTTTTTATTTTTTTTTTCAAGAAAGTTAAAAATGTTTCTAAAGAAACAGTTTAACCTGATTCTTGAACTTTTTGAGTCATCATGAACCCATCACAAAATTTGACTTGCAAAGGTAAAAAGGTTTGTAGACCACGTATTTGTCCTGTTTTGTAGTAAACTCTAAGGCGTGTTTACCGAATTCGAGAATCCATTTAATTCGCTCAGTTTAGTTCAATTTGACTTGATTAAAAAGCGAAGATATTGGTAATGGATTGAGAGTTTACTGATCCTAAAGCAACCAATTGAATTACGAATCTTCAACTCTGTGTAATCCGTCCGTGAATCCGAAATTTTCATATATACAATTTTAAATATATACATATATATATATATTTTTCCTAAGATATTTTTGATAAATTAGATATTTTTGATAAATTAGTATGTTGAAGTTTGAATATATCTCTACCAAACTCCTAGTTCTATTGTGCGGCTCATAATTTGCTCTTTTTTTTTTTTTTTCCCCTTTTTAATTTTGAGTTTAATTTATGATGTTTGTTGTAATGGATTGTTATGCTAAAATTTAGTTCAATATCAAACACTTGATTTGATTATGTTGTTATTTTTGTTGAAATATCTTATGTTTAGTATGCTTATTATAGTTTTTAGAGTCCACTGATTAAATTCGTGAATCCAATCCGCAAAATCCGATAGTTACTGATTGGATTAGATTGAGAGTCTAATGGATCGGTAATTGATCGGGAAAATGGATTTTCTCAATCTTATGGTTATGGATTAGACTACGGATTAAGCTCTAATCCTTCTGATCCGATCCTTGCAGATCCCCGGTATACTGATATGTTTTAGCACTGCAACCACACTCAGATGAACTAAAGCTGGAAGAGCAAAGGTCTACATTTATATAAATATATATATGTGTACGCGCGCGCGCATATATATATATATATATATGTATATTTATATATTTTTCCCCAAAGTAAAACAATGTCTGATACGCCCTACCGTCAAACATTCAATTCGAAATAATCTTCAGCTAAGGATTTAAGACGCAAGTTTACAGGTACGAGTCGAACCATAAGACTACATCAGAAAATATTTGTACGTGTAATGAACTAAATAAGGTTACGTGATAAGTTTTGAATCGATTGTAAGTACTGAAAAAGAACATACTTCTCAACTGTTTACTGTGTTAGATACGTAACAGTTTTTCAAGGATGGTAAGAAATATAGTTAAACTTGGCATAATTACAAGAAGCAAATATCAGAAAGAAAAAAGATTACTAGGCAACTATAAACCAAATATCATATCTTGAAGAAACATAAAACCATACTCCGAAGATCCTGTTTGGCAATCCATGATCGAAATTTTGAAACCAAAAATAACACAAAAATAATAATAGTACTCTATCAGACGTTCCAAGTCTGTCGCATCGCCGATTGAGTAGATAACAGTGAGCATACATAATTCATGAAAAAGTAACAGATACAACATATCTGAAGGTTTATCTAAATGGAGCATTTGCGATTCCAGCATATGAATCATATTTTACCATATAGAGACAGAGACTCGAGAAAACTGAAAGAAGTTTCCCTGCTAGCCAAACATGAAGTTGATTCCAAGATTCGATTCTTATCCTGCAACCGGAATAGCTTTATATTTGGATCAACATGTTGTCCATGGCTTCAGCTCATTGAATGGTGGCGAAGGAGCTCTTTCCAGCTGCAGCTAGATTTCCTTTCACCAAGCGGCATAATTGGTTATGATGGCTAGTTGGATCAAATTCTGCAGCTGCTTCATAATTGCCTCACCCCTTTAGGAGGTTCTATTCCATTTGCTACTATGTTATTTGTTGATGAAGATTTCCCGGCCATTGTGATCTCTTGCTTTGGTGTATGGTAACCCGAATCTACATTAGCGCTGCATGAAAGAGATGGATGCACAGAAGTAACTTGATGCTCCCACTGATCTTTTCACCACTTTCCACATTTCAGCTCATGATTGGCGCACATTGCAACACTTCCCCCACTAATTCTGAAACTATTCCCACCCCGGGCTTGAGCAGTGACTAAAACCAGTTTCCTCACTAATAATTTCAGCAACCGTGCGGATGCCAAAGCTTGGCTGATCGAGATTGCTGTAGTTCAATTCTCAAGTTTCATCGTTGTTGCCATATGTACTTGACAAGGGGAACTGAATGTCGGCAATATCTCCATGGTAATTTTCGACGCCTTCCATAGAGTCCTCATTTGCAGTATGATTGACCATATCCATTTGCAATGACTGATGATGCACGTGTTGAATCACTTCTTTCTTCTCTAGGAAATGAAATTGTCATACACTTCTACTTGTTTCATAGAGTGCTGGAACCCTTTTTTTTTTTTTTTTTTTTTTTCTTTTTATATATATGGGTTTCAACATTATCAGACCTACATGGAAATGGAAAACATTATTGCCAAATCAAACTAAAGAACATAAATATACACTCAAAAGAAGTTAAGATAAGAAGGAAAATAAAAAAAATTCCATTGATCAAATAACTGTCAAGAACAAAACAGAACTTGCATTGTCAAAATTCAGCAGAGCTACAGAAAACCGAATTTGATGTGAACTAGAACAACATGCGAAATAGTCTCGTAGATATTTGGTCAAGTATCAAGAATTAAAAGTCAAGTTTATGGCCGATGCTTACATGTAAGTAATTGCTACATGGGCATGTCAAAAAACCATTAGCAATTAGCACGGAGACCATCAAAATTAGGAGCTCCATCAAACACACCAAATATCAAGTCATTGTCTAGAACATCCAGTTGATCATTAACTTTTGATCAGATACTGAAGGCAAAAATGGCTTCTATCAAGCCAAACAGATACCATTAAGAAAGACGGTATAAATCTCCTGAGCGCTATGACTCATACCTGATGTTCGTGCTGAGAGCTTTCGATGGAAAGGGATAACCATCAACCGCGTCAACAACCAAACTTCTCACCATGAAATGAGGAAACGGTGTTTTCGTCTATAAAAGACGGTCACTTTGAGGAAGCTGAAATCGCTGAATTGGCTCTTGCCATACAGAGGCATCTATCAAAGAATCAAAATACCTTTCTCATTGTCAACGCACTCAAGATCTCTCAAGTATGAAGGAAATGCTTCTTCCTACAGAGCTTAAGAGTGCATTCTTATTACAAGCGATGTTTTGATTGTCCTTCTCATCATCAAACCTAAACAATAATGGAATTTCAAAGCAAATCGAAACTAAAGAAAACGCAGAAAGTGACGCCGCAAAAACTGAGTCAATAAATATCTATGCTATTGTTGCCACTAACTGATCAATGATGCTGATCATTACTCTACTTAAATGCTAATAATAGTCATAGTGTTCTGAAGAAGTCAAGCTTCAACTGCTTAAATTCAACTAACAAGGAAAAGGAAAAGAAAAGAAAAAAGAAAAAAAAAACATTTCTTGAGACTGGAGCATCAAGCTGGTACTCGAATAATTGGAAGCTTGGGAACTGGTGTTGGCTATATTCCTCTGTATTTTCTGCTTGATGCCACAAACTCTTTTTTTTTTTTTTACCCCAACCTATTGAATTATTATTCATTTTTTCCACGTAGTTTAATTGATCTATGTATCTACCTAACTTTAATATATAATGTTGGAGAATGAGAGTAGAGTAAGAACAATGGAGGTAAAGGAAACTGAAAACAAAGATGGCTTTGAGGTGTATTGAAATTTTTTTTTTAAAGGTTTTATTTGCCCTCACTATTAAGTTTGCTAAAGAGTTTAATGGAAAATTACCCCCAAGATACAATAAACCCTTGAATACAATATCTAGCAATAATATTGTATTCCAGAACAAAAATATGAAATCTGTAAATTTCTGGAGTTTTTAAAAGCACAAAGGTGTCTTTTCATGAACCGTCACAACCATGGTAATCCATGTAACCTTTTCGAAGAGGTGCCTATTCATTGTAAACACATCTCTTTTTATATCCATTCAATTATCATAACTATTATATCAGTTATTGATAATAATTCAGTTTTGTATGAAAATATACAACCAATAGACACAATGGTTCGAAACAACTCAAAAGATACATTCAGAACATCTCATATCAGGACGTATTGCGTAGCTGTGCGCCTGACTGGCGCGGCCGCATGACTCTCTTGGCCCTAACGGAGCACACCTGCGTGCCTGTGTGGTACGGCCACAATCCTATTCTTTTTAATCATATCCATAAAAATTCTATTCTTTTTTTCAGCCAAACCATTTTGTTGAGGAGTAAATGAGGCTGAATTTTGGTGAATAATACCATGCTCTTTGCAGAAGACATCAAACTCATTTGAAAAATATTCACCACCTCTATTACTTCGAACCTTTTTGATCTTTCTATCTTTTTGGTTCTCAACTTTAGCCTGAAAAGTTTAAGCTTATCAAATGCTTCATTTTTTTTGTTCTAATTAAGTATATATAAGTGTATCTAGAACAATTATTGATAAAAATGATAAAGTATCTTTTCCCTCCTCTAGTCAAAATACCATTATACTCGCAAATATCGGAGTGAATTATATCCAATATTTGAGTATTTCGTTCAACTTTAGGAAAAGGTTTTTTAGTCATTTTTGCTTGTACGTAAATATCACACTTATCATGTTTTAAATCTTTGCAATTAATCAAACCATATTTAGATATGTATTTCAAAGATCTAAAATTTAAGTATTCTAACCGAGCATGTCAAACATCAAAAGAGTCAACAATATAAACAAAATTCATATCTTTATTAGCAATGATACTTAGCTTGGATATGCCCTCACTAGAATAGCCTTTTCTCACAAAAACTATATTCTTAGATACAATACATGTATTGCACTCAAGTACAATCTTAAGCCTATTCTTACACATAAGACTAGCAGATACAAGATTCTTTTTAATATCAGGAACATGGAAGATATTGTTCAAAGTTATTTTCTTCCCGGAAAAAAAAAGTTAATCTCAACCATTCCTTTCCCGACAACCACCACTACATTATAATTCCCCATGAAAACCGTTTGTCCTTCCTTCTCCATTTGATATGATGAGAACCATTTCTTGTCATTACAAACATGAATGGTGGCACCGGAATTGAGCCACCAATCACAGGACATTGTTGCAACCATGTTGGTTTAGGTACTCATGCCAATTTCAATCTCCGAGATCATAGAAAAAATCTCTTCGATTTTGTCTTTAACAACATTGGCTTTGTTGATGTTAACTTCTTCCTTTTTATTCTTGCATCTGCAATCATTTTGGCAATGACATTTCTTTCCACAAAAGAAGCATTTTCCGAGAAACTTCTTGTGGTCGTTACTGGATTTCTTGAACATCTTGTCTTTGTTGACTTTGAAGTTCTTTTGAAACTTACTTGCTTTGGTGACATGAACTTTAGAGGAATTCACAATCTTATTCTTGGGATCACAAGACTTAGTCTCTTCTTTGATCCTCAAATGCTTTTGCAATTACTCCAAAGTTATGTCATCTCTCCGATGAAGGAGTTTCTTTCTATAACCATTCCAACTTTGGGATAATTTAGAAATAATAGCCCACATTTTAAATGATTCAGAAATTTCTACTTTCAATTCTTGAAGCTTAGTAACAATAACTTGCAATTCATGTATTTGATTAAAGACAGACTTGGTGTCAACCATGACAAACTCAAGGTATTTCAAGATGAGAAATTTGTTCGTACCTTATTTCTTTGTTTTGTACTTGTATTCAAGAGCATTCTATATCTCTACCAGAGACTCCATTGAATTGTAGAGATCATAGAGCCTATCGGAAAGTATGTTAAGAATGTAACCTCGGCACATCACTTCATCATCTTCACGTTTCTTCCTTGTTGCCTTCACTACGTCGAAATCGTCCTCCTTTTGTTCTGGAAGTGGATCCAACTTCGGACCAAGAACACATGCAATCTTGAGGATGGTGAGTAGGAATAACAATTTTCCTTTCTAGCGGGTGAAGTTTGTGCCGTCAAAATGATCAAGTTGGACATTTGGATTGAGGAAAGAAGTCATATTCTTTTCAACCTCCATTGCAGTAAAATAAAACCTCAAAGATTGTTGGAGAATGAGAGTAAAGCAAGAACAATGGAGGCAAAGAAAACTGAAAACAAAGATGGGTTTGAGGCGTATTGAAAATACTTTCCTTTAAGGTTTTATTTGCCCTCACTACTAAGTTTGCTCAAGAATTTAACAGAAAATTACCCCCAAGATACACAAACCCTTGAATACAATATCTAGCAATAATATTGTATTCCAGATCAAAGATATGAAATCTGTAAATTTCTGGAGTTTTTAAAAACACAGAGGTGCATTTTCATGAACCGTTACAATCATGGTAATCCATGTAACCTTTTCCAAGAGGTGCATATTCATTGCAAACACATCTCCTTTTGTATCCATTCAATTATCATAACTGATATTTCAATTATTGATAATAATTTAGTTTTATATGAAAATATACAACCAATAGACACAACGATTCAAAACAACTCAAAAGAAACATTAAGAACATCCCATATCAGAACGTATTGTGTGGCTGTGCGCCTGACTATCGCGGCTGCACGGCCCTCTTGGCCTGGAGAGAGCACGTCCACGCGTCTGTGTGGTGTTGGCTCGGCAGCGTCTCCCTCTCGGTTCGATGGGCGGGCCGCAAGGAGAGCGGTTGCGCGCCTGTGTGGTACAACAGCATTGCCCTCTCGATCTGCTGGGTGGGCTGCAAGGAGAGCGCTCGCGTGGCCGCAGGCCTGTGTAGCTTGACTGCGCTGCTCTCTCGGCCCTCATGGCCCTTTCGACCTTCTCATTCCTCGTGGCCCTCTCAGCTCTATTGTGTCTTTTGATCTTATGTCAAAGTAAAGACATACTACAATCTTTATTACATATAATTACTATTTTTTTAATTATTCTCATATTTGCGTCAAAATTTTAAGTTCGTTTTTTATTTTTTAGTTTATTTTTAACAAAAAAATTAATACAAGTTTGTTAGGAACTCATTAGGTAGAACTCACCCTTGCAAAATCGGCTTGAAAGGGGAGGGAACCCAAGGGCTTATGGATCCACTATTTATCTTATAATCTTTTCATGTGGGACAATTGGTATCTAACATCCCACCACGCTCCGCAACCGCCATCCACGACAGACCATCTTCCTAGCTAGGTGACTTTGTGGATTCCGCCTTCTATCGGGTAGCAACCCTCCCCAAGTCGGTCCATCCGTAATGACGACTACATAACCGTAGTGCATACTACGTTCGATCCCATACTCGACATAGTGGTTTGTAACAATCCACCATGCTTGGGCCCAAATCAGTGGTCCACATTATCGACACTGACGCAGCGGTAGCCCTTTCCTCCCTTCGGCGGCTTCACTTAGCTATCAGTATTCGACGAGTTGATGACTCCGTCGGCGCATCTTAATCTAGCCTATAACGCAACCGCTTGAACTTAAACCTACGTTCTGGTAGACTGGTTCTGATACCAATTGTTAGGAACCCATTAGGTAGAACTCACCCTTACAAAACCAGCTCTCAAGGGGAGGGGACCCAAGGGCTTATGAACCCACTATTTATCTTATAATCTTTTCATGTGGGACAATTGATATCTAACAAAGTTAAGTGTGATCAATTCAAACTTTAAGGGGATAAAAAATGAGAGTTTTTAAAGTTGAAGAGGTGAGATTTGAAAATGATCTTAAAATTCATAAACATAGAAGGGAAAATAAAGGGTTTTGATTTACAGGCAGATATGAGAAATATACCTTGATTCAGAAAATGATAATGCTTTGAGCACTAAAACGACATCAAAGCTTCATTACTTTGGTCCTCATCTTCATTACATTGATGTTTTATTTTTTTAATTTTATTTTTTAAATTTTTTTGGGTAAATAAGCTTCACTACATTGATGTTCTTTCTCGTTACTTTCTCCTCAGACAATTAAAAAAATTCAATTTTCTACGTTTTTAAAATATTACCCTCTAAAGTATGTAGAGCACCCACCATGACATCATTTCTAAATATTTTAAGATGTCAAATTTACATTACACTCCTTATTTATCTTACTTATAAGAAAACAAATTTCTCGTGATAGGTCAAAGTAAGTCTGAATCTCTTCTGCAACCGGATATATCCGATTAAACTACAACTTTACCCACCTAACAACGTGGCAGATCAACCCTTGGGGGACTGGTTCCCATAAAATAATGATGGGGGATTGCAGAAAACGCCCATATATGTATGGGTACAAAAACTATGTTGTTTAGCTTGCCTGGTTTTTACTTACAAATTTACCCCGAGTTTAGTAAACTTGGTTAATAGGTATATTAGGATGCTTCTTTTTTTTTTTTTTTTTTCGCCATCTAATCTCTTCCAAAATTGGGATAGACAAATACTTCCACGAAGCCTAAGCTAATTTCATATTTGACAATAATATTGTAAGCCTAGCTAATTGTAGATTTGACATTTAGGAAATTTCGTAAACCTCAATACATCTTGGATTTTACCCCAAAAAAAGAGTACTTAATGAAAGTTTTCCTAATTAGTTACACCAACACGCCAAATTTCAGTGGACAGTTGGACCATTCAAAGAAAAATCCAAACATATAAAAAGTTCACTTGGCTTGTTAAATTTGCCAAATGATTGTACTCTTCAGCACTTTTGTCCTTTCCTCCAACACCATAAATAACTAGCCCTGTTCCAAACAAGTACATACTAGCTATCTAGTTAAACTCTCTCAGAACTCACTTTCTTCCTCTCATATTTTCCTCTTGGACACGGAAAATGGCTCTAGACATTAATGGAGAAAAATCGGAGGTCGGGTCTGCTGTGGTGAAGCCAAAAGATTGGACCCTATTCATACTTAGGCTCTCTTCTCTTTTGGCCACGGCTGCTGCAACTATTGTGATGGCACTCAACAAACAAACCAAAACTCTTGTGGTTGCCACCGTTGGCAGCACCCCCATTACAGCCACTCTCACTGCCAAGTTTCAACACAACCCAGCTTTTGTGTAAGCTCAGTTTTTTTAAGATACTCTGTTTCATTTTTGGTTGACTAATCCTAATAATTAATATATATATATATATATATATATATATTACTATGGTTGTCAATCGAAATTCGAAGGTAATGATATTATATTATTAGAAGATCAAGTTATTATTATAAGATAAATTATTAAGCTTTTAATGTATTTGAAAAATTAAAAGGGGACGTGTAGTGCCCAATATCATGTACCAATTTTCTATGCTCCAGACAAATTAAATCAAAAAATGTTTAGGGACACTCTCAGTTTTAAAACCACATGTAGACTTTATATTGTACGACCCGCATATTAAATTATTAACGGGTGATATTTCACACCATTTGTGTTCTTTAATATTGCTCGATTAAAATTCACTCTTTAGAATAATGTGGTCCTTACTATAACATATAGATATACATGTGTGCGTTTGTGTGTGTAAAATTTCTAAATTTGTTACTTGGTAAAATAAAATCAGCACTAATTAACATTGGTTTGTGGTAAGGAGTTTCAATTAGGGATTTATTGGTTTCATAAACAGGTTCTTTGTCATAGCCAATGGAATGGCTAGCCTCCACAACTTGTTAATGATAGCGCTGGACTTTTTCAGACACAAGTTCAACGATAAAGGACTCTTCCTCGTCATGATTCCTATTTTAGACATGGTATTAAAGTTTTTTTTTTTGTTCTCTTCTTAATTTAGTCCTCTAAGGGGTTTTTAATAGTCATTAAACAAGATTGAAAAAAATGAGGATAAAATAAAACTTTTTTTTTTTTTTTTATTACATATGGTATGAGGCATATAACTCCTAATTATTGAACAAAAATAAACACTCTTAAATTTCAAATATGAGAGTTCTTATCCAAACTCTTCACTAACAACATAAATTAGATGAACTTAATTATAAATATATATATATATATATATATATGTAATGACTTCTCCCATTTTTATACTAGGCTAACTAATAGTATTCTCGTCGTGATAATCATCAATGGATGAACAGCTGAACGTGGCATTAGCATCAGCGGGAGATGGTGCGGCGGCATTCATGGCGCAGCTAGGGAAGAACGGCAATTCACATGCGAGGTGGAACAAAATCTGTGACAAATTCGGTACCTATTGCGACCGTAGTGGAGGTGCCCTGATTGCATCCTTCATTGGCCTTGGTCTCCTGCTTGTCGTTTCAGTGTTATCCATCATCAAACTGCTTGCCAACCAAAAACCCACCAATTATCATGTTACTCTTCCTTAAATTTTTTTTTTTTTTTTTAAATCAGCATTAATATTGTAAAATAATTGTTTCGTCCTTACTTGTGCTGTTGCTCCATTCTCATGTTCACCCATACGCAGCCACGTCAATAAATCACTGTATTGTTTTGTGGGATCACTTCTTAGAACAAAGTTTGCCATGTAAGTCGTTTCAGTGTATATTTGTACTACATTTCATGCTTCAAAATCCCGTATGTTTTTTTTTTTTTTTTTGTCTATTTGTATTTTTATATCTTGTATTTTGTTTTTATTCATAAATATATAATGTGTTTTGAAATTTTATGCTTTTATACCATCATATTACGTTTAAGGAGAATTAATCAAACAGCATAAGCTGATATTGCGATTTAGCAAAATAGCAAGTTCTGAAAAAGTAGAAAATTATAGAATATTTGACTGGAAAATCCCACCTATCCCCATCCTCTTCTCTCTCCCTCTCTTTTCTCCGCTGTCGCCGTCGTCGTCGCCATCGCGAACCCATCGGAAAATCACGACGGCAAGAAACGGAAGAATCGGGATGGCAAGAATCGCAAGCAACATCCACCTCGGATCATCTAGAAAAAAGAGCCGGAAAAAATGGGTAGGAAAGTCACTAGAAAATCGCGACGAAAATCACCGGAAAATTGTGATTTCCTCCATGTCGTCGAATGGGCTGAAACTCTGGCTCGCGGGTGGGAAGATAGTCATTGGGAAACTCGCACTCATGGCTCACGGAAAATCGTGATCTCCGCCTCGCGATGGTGAAATCGCGAGTAAGATCCTAACGAGATCTCCTCGTTGGCGCGCGAGATCTTCAGCCATCTTCTCCACGCCGAGCAAGCCGTCTTCTCCAGTTTCTAGTTCTCCACGCCGAGCATGTCGTCTTCTCCAGTGACGGCCCCCTATGCGGTGGCTTTGGTGGGTTAGGGATTTGGATTTGGGGGCTGTTTTAGGATTTTTTAATAATTAGGGGCTGAATATGCAATTATGAAAAAGGTAAGAAAATAATGATATTTATTAATAAATAGTGATTTTTACTTTATTTGACATAATAAATCTTAAATAATAATCTTAATTTTATTGATAAATATAATATTTACGAGTAAATATAGTATTTATGTTATTATAAAAATTACCTATTTATAAAGTAAATCAAAATATTCTCTTGTAAATCTTAGGTTTTACTTGAAAATCTTAATATTTACTAGTTTATTAATTAGTCCTAAATTTTTTAGATTTAAAATTATCATGTTAATCTATTTATTATCAGGTGATATTTATTGGACATGATTTACCATACAAACATAGTATATTTGATTATTTGTTTGTAAATTCAATATTTACAATTAAACTAATATTTACTAATAAATATTGTATTTTCCACTACATATATTATTTACGTTATCATAAATTATCAATTTATCGAGTAAATAATGAGATTTTTTTTAAATTTAGAATTGTTCAGTTCTATTTATTATCTGATAAATCGATATTTAATGTTAAATACATAATTCATTTGTAAATATAGTATTCACATTCTCTATTTTACAATAGTAAATATTTACATTGTTATGAAAATTATCAATTTTTGAAATAAATCCAATATTGATTAGTAAATCTTAGGATTTTCTTGTTTATCAATTAGTCCTTAAATTTTTAGATTAAAAATTATCTTGTAATTCTACATATTATTAGGTAAACGCAATGTTTATTGGACAAGATTTACTAGACAAATACAACAAATCTGAGTATTTACTAGTAAATTTGATATTTACTTTTTTCAGTTATTCTGATAAAAAATTAACAAAATATAATGTAATCATAGTAAATCTAGGTATTTACTCAGAGCAAAATCTAGTATTTACCTCTTTTATTTTATTTTATTTTTTTTTCATTTTATATGATATTTACCTTCATGTATTTCATTTTATCTATGCACCGAGTAAATACTAATACTTGCAAATAAAAGTGTTAATTTTTTTATTAAATTTTAGTGCACTGTACCTCAAAAATTATCCCAAATTAAACCCTAATTCAATCAAACTCTAAACCCTAAATCCTAAATCCTCAATTACCGCTTGTCACCGGAAAACGCGTCCTGAAGCTTCCAAGAGCATCCGTCGTCGCGCTATCACCAGAGATCCGAGCGCATCGTCTGGAGATTGTGAAACGTGAGGTCATTAGCGAGAGATCATGACATTTGTTTCTCCATCGCAAAGCCGCGGCCATCGCTGTCACCGCAATATCATCAAAGATCTGGGACACGCTCATAGTCTGCAGATCCCGATTGCATGAAACATCCAATCGCCGTCGGGAGTCCGCGACCTTTGTTTGTCCATCGCGATCAGAGATTTGTTTGCGATCTCATCTTGCCGTTGACATGAGATCTGAGGTCCACCACTTGTCAGACAAGAACGACGATCGCGATAGTTGATCTATGGAGCCACCGCCCATATCATGAGAGCCCACCGAAGCATTGTTGGAGATCTCCAACAGCTACACTTCAGGCAACCATGGTTTGGGGCAAAAAAGGAATTATACCCCCAGAAAAATCAAACCTATTATTTTTTCTAATAAAAAGTCATGCCTACTATACATTAACAAAGTATATAAGAAATATGCTATCTAGTATGATTTCTGTTACATTTAACATATAGATTTATACAAATTCCCAATCAAAACTTAATACTGACCTAAAATGACAAAATTACCATTTGAAAAGAAAAACTAAAACTAATCATTACTTACATTTTTATGCCATACATTTAGTTTTTATTCAAAAAGCATAATGTGCCCTTAAAGTTGTACATTTTTATAATTTTATATTACATTTACTATAAAAATATAGGCATACTCTCTCGTCCGGCATCCGGCCGTCCGGTAGGGAGGAGAAATCATTACTTACATTTTTATGCCCTACATTTGGTTTTTATTCAAAAAGCTTAATGTGCCTTTAAAGTTGTACATTTTTATAATATTATATTACATTTACTATAAAAATATAGGCATACTCTCTCGTCTGGCATCCGGCCGTCCAGCAGGGGGGAGGAGACAACCCGCGAGACTACCTGGTACAATCCAAGATACTACCCGGTACAACCCAAAGCACTAACTGTTATAAGTGTTGTTCGTGTCCGGCAAAATAAGGTGCTGGACAGGAAAGTAGTCGTCTAAATATATATATATATATATATATATATATATTCTCACTCAACACAGGTTCTTTTGGTGAATGAGTTGAGTTTAAGATAAGATGAAATTTTTAAATTTGAGTTAAGTTGACTTTTTAAAAAGTAGTTATAAACTTTATTGATTTTTCAGAAAAAGATAAAAATTGAGATGAAAAATTTGAGTTGAGTTTGAGTTACGTTGATTCACCAAACATAGGCTAATTTTAACATTGAAAATACCCAACATGCCCCTTGAAATAAAAAAAATGTAGTTCATTTTAATGCTATATTGGGTATTTTCAAATCAAAATTGTGTGTTTTTTAAATTTGTATATTAAATATATTCTAACTATATAAAAATATAAAAGTTCAATATACAAAACATACTTTCTGATTAAAAGCAAAATACATTATATTAAATTTTTTTCACCAAGTTCTTCAAATATTGCCTTCCTCTTTTTTCCTCCCTAAAATCAAGCAATACTACATATATATACACACACACACGCTAACAAAAAAAAAAAAAAAAAAAAAAAAACCCCAGTAATTTAATCATTAATACAGTGGTTCCAAACCTCAGTGATGACAAGCTATTTTGAACGATTTATGAAAATTCAAGGGGCGAAATTAACGAAGGTGCATCATACAAGGGGAATTTATAAATTAATTGAAATCTAAATTTTATATATATCACCATCCATGCCTTGCAAGCTCTCCATATTTTACGGACCAGAATATATGGCTCTTGTTTAAGCAGTCGAGAGAACCATAAAAGAAGCCATTGTTACAGACCATAATGGAGAGCCTCGTTCATCAGTTTATCAAAATCACTATAAGATGAACCCCGAATATCAGTAGCTTCAACTGCTTTCTTCCTCCACTCTTGAGCGTTTTCCTTCATTTTCTCCCCCTTCTTTCCTTCCATCATTTCTTTCACAAGATCCGCAACTTCGTCACGCTTAACATCACTATCTACTTCGACTCCAATCTCCCAAGTGGTGCACGCAAAGCGACAGTTCATTTGCTGATCGCCGAAGAATGGCCAACAGATAACAGGCACACCGGCACAAACAGTTTCCATGATAGAATTCCAACCACAATGTGTGAGAAAAAACCCCAACAGATGAATGTGCCAAAACTTCCTTTTGTGGACACCAACTTGCTAGAAATCCTCTATCCTTAATCTCGTCAAAAAACTCGTTCGGCAAAGTCGCTGAATTACTCGAACCTATCACAATATCAGGCCTAACTATCCATAAAAAATAGTGCTTGCTATTTGCAAGCCCCCATGCAAATTCTATAAGATTTTCTTCTGTCATTGTTGTGATGCTTCCATAATTCACGTACACAACCGAATTCGGCTCTCTTTTGTCAAGCCATCGAAGACATGACGAGTCTTCTTTCCACAAGCTTGAGCTCAGTGACTTCAGTGGACTTTCGGGAAGATGTCGGCTGAGCAAAGAAAGTGGACCTATGTTGTAGATATTTGGGACCTTGTCTGAGATCGCTTCTAGCACTTCTCGATCGAACTCGTGGAAAGTGTTGAAGATGATTGCGGACGATTTCAGGCAATTCCGTGTTTCTGATCTTAAGAACTGGAACATTATATTGTCGGCTGACTGAATTCTGATGAAGGTTGGCATGTCCTTGAGCCGAATGTTTTTCATGCCTGGAATCCAGTCTAGTACCTTTTCAAGTGTACCGTCATGCATGAAATTTCCATCTGAAACGCGTCGGGGATTAAATTATCTTCTGATATTGAAAAAAAAAAATACCAAAATTAAAGAAGGGAAATTTATGTAAGTATATCCTGTATTTTAAGTTTATTTAGATAGCATACCATCTATTTGAACCTCATCAAATGGATGAAGTCTAAAATAGATGATATATTTTCAGAATAAATCCAAAATTGAGTTAATAGGTATAAAAATAAAAGGGAGAAGGAGGGAAATAGGCACCCAAAAAAAAAAAAAAAAAACCTCTAATAATAAAAAAAAGTAGCATAAAACATTTTGGATGATGGTAAATAGCATTTCATGGTAAATTATGCATTTACAAAGCATATTCGTAACAAAATTATCTTAAAAACATTCTTGTAAATAGAATGTTTACGGTAAATATCACATTTATGATAAATGATTTATTTACAAAATATATTTATGATAAAAAAAATTTATAAGTAAACAATTTACCATAAATATTTTATTTACCTCAAACGTTTTTAAAATGTCTATTTTCTTTAAATATTTTTAAAATTGGCCTATTTACTGTAATTTCCCGAAATAAAACAAATAAAAACACGCTACGCTACTTGCAAATTAGGAAACAAGGAACAAAAATAGAATAAGGAAACCACTAACTTTAAATTGATAATGGGAAACTAATCCTAATTGAAACAATATAGTAAATATGTGATATTTCTAAATATATTAAGGAGTGATATGTCTAATAAAAAAATGCATAATATATATACATTTTAACATTATAACAACAATATGTATATATAATTCTTCAAAACACATATAATTTTGAGTGCAAGATCAGGTTTTGTACACCTTTGAAAGGAACAATATCTCTTAAGAGAAGTTCTTCAATTTGAGTGCACCCCATAAAGCTACAAGGAGAGGAAGTCCAAAACTGAACTAGTGGAATCCCCAAATCTTCTGCAGCTTCTCTCCCAAAGCTCATGAGCCCATCCAAAACCATGCAAGTGACGGGAGGATCTTGGGTAGACGATTCGAGCCTCAGAAGCAACTCTTTAAATGGACCTAAACAGTTGTTTTGAGTTGAGTCGCATAGCGACGGGACATCTTGAGTTGCATCTTGATCAGATGGCGGCAAGCCGTCCGGTATGGTCTTGAAGGAGAAATCTGGGAAGCCCTCGGCGAAGTCGAACCCTCTGGACCTGATTAAGCGCCGATGGTTGAACTCGGTGTTGACAAAGGTGATGTGGAAGCCTCTTGAGTGTAGAAGCTTGGCTAATTGCATCATGGGGTTGACATGGCCTTGTGCCGGGAATGGGACACAAACTGCGTGAGGCTTTTTCGGACCAACAACTGAACTCATCTTTCTCAAAAAAAAGCTAAGTAAGTAGAAGTGAGAGGGCAAGTAAATTTTCTCAGGGTCTTTTCAGAGCTTTAACTTAATTAGCTTTGTTTAGGAATACATAGTTTTTAATATTCTATGATATTTTTGAGAATTTACCTTCAGAGAAAACAAAACCAAAAAAGACAATTGACGACATAATTTATGATATATGATCATCCAAGGCAGATCAAGGAAATGGCAACTAATAAGACAAGATCATGTTAAGACCTTTAAACAAGGCCGGCATATATATATATATATATATATATATATATATCTCATATTCAAGGTCGGCTCATATCTCTCTCTATATGTATATAGATATATGATTATACAATAGAATATTCTCTCTCTCTATAGACCCTTAGTTTCCATGACTTAAAAGAGTCTAAACTATGGATTTCTTGCCTTTTTTGATGCACTAATCAACAACTTTAAACAGTGCTTTCCAATTGATTTTCTAATTCGACAAAAAAATATGCCAAAAGGTAAATTGACCATTGAAGATGTCTTCTCGACGTAATGTAATGTAGTTGTAATAAAAATTACTAATGTCATTAGTAGAAATTGAGGATTGAAGAACCGTCGTGGAAAATTTGAAGATACAAACAATCGTGGTAGATGATGTTTCACAATAGTGTTATTACTGTCATAAACTTGAATAAAATGGCAGTAAAAAAATTGTGACAAATGTTTATTCGCATAAACTGGAGTTTGCAAGATGGTTCTGACTGAAAACTGTCTTGTAAACAAAGTATTACACGACGGTTTTTCAAGAAAACCCTCTTGATCAGAAGTCGGCTTTATACGACGGTTTTCTTGAGAAACTGTCATGTAAGGTGGAGTTTTATGTCTTGAAAGTGTTGCATAATACGCTCATTGTCTTGACCATTGAAGATGTCTTCTGAATTAAACTGTCACTCATCTATTGATTCCCAATTCAATTGCATAGCTGACTCTTCACATTTTGCAAAACAGAAAATTCCCTCTCCACAATAACAGTAACAATTTATGGTTGATATTTCGTGCTAAAGTCAGAAGCTAATATACTGATTGTAAAAGTAGTGTATTTAACTAATCCAACCTCATTCTAAAAAATGATGATGATGATGAAATTAACTCTTCAAAATTCATCTATCTACTACTATAATTTAATCAAATAAAAGAACATCATGGGTGGAAAAAAAAATAGAAATCAAATTTAAGAAAGTTTAAGAGTTTCCCCTTTAAAAAAAAAAAAAGAAAGAAAGAAAGAAAGAAAGGAAAGGAAAGGAAAGGAAAAGAAAGAAAAGAAAGAAGAGTGAAGAATTTATTTGTGAGTTTGTGACTTTGGGCTGAGCTACAAAGCAATTTTTGTAGAGCAATAGAAAGCTAGGAAAGAGAAAATGTCGTAGGAAAGGAAAAGTTGTCTTGTTATTATTTTGCCCCTTTTATTGAGATTGTGTTGAAAGTGGGGATTTAGCAGGTACCATTTAACAAATTTTTGTGGATAAGACTAAATTATAATTTTTGGTGGGGCTATTCGTAGTTTATGTAAGAGTAAATTACTCATTTGGTCACTAATCTTTTTATGAAGTTGTCATTTGTTCCGCATTTCTTTCTTTTGTGGCTAAAAAATCCCTAAACTCTTTAAAATAATACAAAATGATTATTTTTTGTTAATAGATGTTAAATAGAAAATATCATGTGAGTTGCACGTGATTTACTACGTACTAAAGCGCAACTAATAAATAAATTTTAAATGATTCAATTTACATGTATCATACACGTGATCTATTAATCCTATTTTTAAACTTTATTAGTAAAAAGGACCAATATGCTTATTTTAAAGAGTTTAAGGACTTTTAAATTTAAAAAAAAAAAAAAAAAAAAAAAGAGTTGGTGATATATCGTAACTTCGTAAAAATATTAGGGACAAAACGAACAATTTAGCCTGTATGAATGTATGTATGTATGTGAATAAAAGTTAAGGGGATTAAGCCTCCTAGGTTTTCATTAACTACATCCCTGGATGGTGTCACTTTTGCAATTAAAGAGACAAGTTTTTGCTTTCTCATGTAAACCCATCTTATGGGATTAGTGTGCTTATGTGCCTGAATTACTAAAAGAGAGCTTCCTTCCTCACCAAGAGCTGTGATCTTGAAGTTGATTTTTAAGAAAGTAATGCCTCCAATATATTCTCCCAACAGTCATTACTAAGGATTAGTCCTTCCTGCATGGGGCTCCACTTCCTGAATGGGGGTGTTTTCCGTCATTCTGTTCCTATAATATTTTATTAAATGACACATGGTAGTAAATGCTATTATTTTTGTTGAGAGTTCCTCATAACGAGGAGATTAAATCAACACTTTCTTCCATGGATCCAAATAGTGCTCCTAGGCCGGATGGTTATAATGGTATTTTTCACCAAAACTGATGGAGTATAATCTCTTTGGAGGTTTGCACTGCTACTAAGGTCTCTTTTTTTTTTTTTTTTTTTTTTTTTTTTTTTTTTTTAACATGATTCTTTCTTTCGGGTTTTATTCCCACCAATTTTAACTCGAACTTCATTGTTCTTATTCCAAAAACGAAACAAGCTCTAAGGGGGTGTTTGCTTTTAAGGTTCAAATCCTATAATTACAATATAATTTTGTCTTTTTTCCTCAACTTCACTATTCACATATTTTTATAACTCGAATTTTAAAAGTCCATTACTTTGTATAAAAAAATTCAAATGAGATTTTTTTTTTAATTATATAGAATTTCGTGATGAACGGAACAAGCTCTCTATTGATATTTTTTTTCCGAACGCTTCAAATTTTTCATTTTTTAACTTTAACAATTCAAATTCATCGATAAACGCAGAAACAATTCAACTTAAATTCTACAATATAAACCTTAAGACCAAATGCATCTGAAAATAGAGGACTATTGTCCATTTTTTTTTTTTTATTTTATTTTAAACCTCCGTAAATATGCTAATGACAGCAAAAGGAATTGAGTGGGCCCACCCCAACATTCAAGAAGCACCCTTGCATGAGGACATAATTACGAAAATGCCACCACTAGACAAGAGATATGGGGGGAAGAATCCGTTACATGTTAGTTATAGATCATATGGTTATACTCTTCCATGCATCACTTGATTTTTCTCTTCTGCTTCTCTAATTCCCTCCCTCCTTAAAAGATAATCAAGAAACCAAAACCAGAACTCTTTCTCTCTCTGCATCTCTTTCTCTCTCTACCTACCCCATTTTGTATAATATCTTTCTCTGCGTATGTCAAACTTCAAATCCAAAGGGAAAGAAACCCAAGAAAAACCTCTTTTCTTCCGCTCTAGTTTCTCCCATGGCAGTCCACCTCCACTCTCTCCTCCTCCTCCTCCCCCCCCCCTCCTCGTCATCTTCTCCACCGCCTTTCTCTCCTCCTCCGCCGCCGCCCCGGCAGCTTCCGCTTCCTCTCCCTCTACTCCAATCGCGCCATCTCAGCCGCCGTCTTTATCTTCTCCGCCACCGTCACCCTCGCCGCCGTTGCGATCGCCGCCCCCAACAACGCGACGCTCGCGTCGATCACCTCGCCGCCCCTCACGTCGGCGCCGACTCCCACCATCACCATTGCCGCGGCCACCGGAGGAGGCGTCATCGGACCAGCTCAACAAAATAATTGACGCGCTGATCGGAGCCGGGGACTTTGGCGACTGGATCGGCGTGGTGTCGAGCGCCGTCCTCCCTCTCAGCGCCACGCTCTTCGTACCCGAGAACGACGGCGTCAACCGCTTTCCCTCCGCCGGCGACCCGTTCTCATTCTCCTACCACGTGGTCCCCCAGCGGCTCGCCTTCTCAGACCTCCTGCTCTTCAGGAACAACACCCGGCTTCCGACTCTCCTCCCCGGAAAGTCAGTCGTCATCACCAACAACTCACCGCTCAACTTCTCCATCGACGGCTCTCCGATAACTGTGCCGGACCTCTACGCAACCACCGCCCTCACAGTCCACGGCATCGCCAAAATGTTCGACTACTCCGTCTACGGCCAAGACGGGCCCGGCGTGCCTCTGAAGCAGCCAGTGCAGCAGTCGGAGGTTGTTGGGCAGCGGCCTCCGCCGCCGGAAGGCGGAAATTTTGATTGGAGCTCTGGCGCGGCTCCGCCGTGTCTGTGCATTGAATTTCCGGTCCTTTTGGTGGTGGTTTGTGCGCTTTTGGGGTTCAAGATTCAGAAGAACAACTTCAGATAATGTTGCAGGGAAATGGGTTTCTACTGATTTTTGTTTTCTTGTAGTGAGGCTTTTTTTCTTTTTCATCTGAGAAAATGAGTGTTTTAAGCTTCTTGTTAGTTTGATAAATCTTGGGTATTAAGATTCTTTTTTCTCATTCATTGTTGTTTTTTCTTGAATTTTCTTGCTGATGAACTTTTTGCTGTAAATTTTCCAAATTCATACTCGTGAGCTGTGAATTCTGATTTGAGTTACTATATGGTGCTAAGATCTGCATTATTAAAGTGTCTCAACTTTCTTTCTCTAATCCTTGAGTTTTGTTTCTATAATTTCTACATATTTCAGTGTCTGTATGGATTATTATTTATTTTTTAATTTTTTAGGGTATAGAATGCAACATACACTCTTTAGCATTTTATGGATTTTTCTCTTCCTTTTTTTTTTTTTTTAATGGATTTTCCCAGCACTCCAGCAAAAATAGAAAATGAAAATTTCTTAATATGTCTAACCTCGTATAAAATAAAAAATACAATTAATTTCTGAATAATTATAAACATAATTCCAGAAGACCATTTTGTTAAGTTTATTTCAGGGCGAAAAAAAAAAAAAAAAAAAAGAGGACCATTTTTAGGACATACCAAGAGTTCAGGTGTCAACATTTTATTCTTCATGGACTTAAATTGCAAGTATAACACTTGGTGCAGATTAGGGTGACAATTAGGGACGGAGTTTTGAAAGTTGGTTTAAAAATATGTGTTTGAGTCGGTGTAAATTGAAAATGAGCTATAATATATAAGATAGAGTAAAAATTTGAAATGTGTTTGAAATGGAAAAAAAAAATTTAATATGAATCATATTTCTTCCATCTCGTTTTATTGTGCGAATTGAAAAAAAACAAAAACAAAAAACAAAATTACCCTATTTCAACTTGAAATATGAAAATTATAAACTTTTAAAGTGAGTCTTTTAAAACTAAAAGAGAGGACAAGTAAGATGTAGATTTGAGAGTTTTAAAATTGAATAGTCAAAACTCCGTCTAAAGTCGTCATCCAAAACGGACCCCTTAGACAAGGATGAAGCTTATTAAATCAAAATTCTCATTAAAAAAAATATATATAAAAGATCAGCAAAATTGAGATTTGAGATATAGAGGGTTAGAGAACTGTTGTTTCTCATGTACAATGAACCTAAAATCAGAAGATGCTATGTCTAGCTAAGGTCAAATGGTGGGCCCATTGCACTGCAAATATTTGTGCACAACTAAACTCTTCCTTTATGGACTTTTTTTGTTTTTTCCCTCCAAAAGAATAAGCCTAACAAAATGACTATGAATTAACAAAAAACTATATCTTAGAATCAGACCGCAAAAAATAAATTTTAAAAAAAAAATTCCCCTATTATCACTATTTCCCTTATTTATTTACACCTTTCTGAATCTCCTCAATCAATGCTGTGAATGCTATTCTCAATTCAGCAGTTTGTGATTCACTGCAGAACAATCTTTGCAATGTCATTAGCTCTTCGGGACTCGCTTTCTTTAGCAGTCCTCTAACCGCTATCTTCGCCTCTTTGTCAATTAGACTATCGCCTCCAACAGATGGACTATCCTGTTCCTGCTTTATCAAGTCAATACCAAAAAGTTTTGTGCTTTTCTGATCGCCAGAAGAGCAAGATGATTCATCAGAACGCTTCCTTGCTTTAGTAGCGTTAGCGTTTTCAACAGTTGCAGGCAGTGTTTGCCTGTTGTTCCAGTACTCTGCGCATTGATGATCTGGATCGAGAGCCTCGATAGCCTGAGGAGAAATCAATCAACACACAAATCAGACAACAGACCAAGTTTGTTTTTAACTAGCATCAAATGCATGGTGTAACGTTGCAATAAACGAAAGACATCTATTTGTCTCTATGCAAGCTGTAACCATATACGACCAGTACCCATGCGGAGACGACATAAACCAACAAATAAAACAAAATAGAAAGGAAAACAGTACATGTATTGCGAGTCTTTCTTATCTCTCTATCTTGAGCTTTGCAGTTTAATGCTCAAATCAGAATAAAATCTTAGAAACTCCCTTGGTTTGTTTCTGACTACTATATTCCTTGACCGCAAATTATGGAGGATTTGTCAACTTCCAAGGAAGACGCATCTTTTGTATGTTTTATTTGGCTGATTAATTCGCCTCTTAGATTATTACCCTATTTCTCGGGTCCATCGATTCTCGTAGAAAAGGACTAAATGAGTTGGGAGTACCAAAATTTCTGTTCTATGACAATTAACGTCTCCTCTAGTTTTTTCAAGGAAAGGTACTGGTTCCCTTCGTAGGTTTTAGGGAAATTTCCAACTTTGAACTTAAAAAACTATTTAGAACAAGTATCACCTTCCATCGCCATTTCAAGCGACACATCCATTTAGTAATGAGATCAAGAAACTCGAAAGTAGTAGCTGGCTCATCCATTTGATAAAGTAGGTTACTCTACCTGTATAATGGGAGGGGAGAGAAACCCAAACATTTGAAGCCCATTAATTCTCTCCAAAGGCTGTAATCGAGGCAGTCTTTGTTTCCCAAGATTGCTTTGCCGCTTTATTTCCTCATTCACTCTCTCCAGAACCATTTCCCAGCATCTCTCTGCTGAAGTATTGGAAAATTTTTCTCCGGGATGCTCTTCCGAAGAAACCTGAAATTCATATTATGAAAGTTCAACCTTCAAGCGTTCTAAAGTTATAATAAGATCCACAGAAAACTAAATCTTCAATTGAGGGAGACCTGAAACAAAGGTCCAATGAGCCCAGCATCACAAACTTCGGATATATAGCTACTGATCTTAGTTGGACTATGCAAGTCACGGAATTTAACGCGGCTTCTAAATCCTGCAGCAATTAATTAAAAGAATCTCCATGAAGCAAAAACGACAACAATACTCATTCTACAGCAACATGACTATATTTTTCCAAATAATCATCATACTCTAGCATACCTTTTGGAAATATGGCCTCCTTGCTGCACCATCGCTTTCCAGAAACAACCGAACCAATATTTATTAGCTCAACGCAAGGACCCAATTTCGATAATGAATCACATCCCTCAGTCACAGATATCTTTGGATCTGAACTGCTCAAAGTTTCTGGTTTTCTCGAGCTGATTGACAGCACATCTGGACGAGAACAAGATGATAAAATATCAACTCCGAACAACTTATGACCATCAAATGCATGATTTTTCTCCACGTCCCTGGTACATGTTGGGTAGTCTCCGATCAAAAGGACATCTCGAGTAGGCTTATGACAATAACTAACAAGGTCAATTGAATTTTGTTCTATTTTAGCATCGGAAACACAAGCATTTCCTTGCTTATTATCACTGTTATCAGACATGCACATCAACCTGCTTTCATTTTCACCAGACATATAATCAAGATTCAGATCAAGACAGCACTCCTGCTGCGCTTTATCATTGTCTATCATGATCGGAGATTCGTCAGTGTCGTGATGACAATCTGCAGTGACATGAGAAGAGCTTGGACTCATGTTTTCCTGCTTGGCTCCTGATTGGATCACTTTCGAAGAACCGTCACTATTTGAACTGCAAGAGGCATTCACGTACAACTTCCCTTCTGAACCTGGGCAACAAGATGGATTTTCTTTTCGATCATGCGAGTCAGTTCTGCAATTACCATTTTGTACTTCTGGCTTTCCTACACTAACAACTTTTTTATCAACTGAAAATACTGAAGAATCTTTTGCTGATGTCCATACTTTTAACGCTTCTAAGTCACCTTCTAATGCTTCAACTAGCATATTCAATTCATTAATGGCATGGCGGTATAGGACACATCTATTATCCACTTCACATGAACAAAGAAGGTTCACGTGTTTGAGGCATGAAAATTTGTCGGGGGAGCACTTGCAGCTAACTGCTGATAAGTGCAAGTCGTAGAAGCAAGAAAAACATTCTCTCTCATCTTTCAAATCAAAATCTGTTTCCATTTTTTGCAGCTTCAAACAAATTGGCAGACGATCGAGTCTTTCCTCTTCCATTCTTACTCTCGTCTGTCGAAATGACAACAGAGGAAAAAAGACACAATTAATGGAGCAATAGAAAATTTTTTCACCAATAAAAAGGACAAGCATGGTGAACTTATATGTAACATCCCTCTGCTATATTCAGGTAACAAAGATAGGAGAGAAGGTGCAATAACTTACCTTAATTGCCTCGGTAAGAGCTCCACCCTTCCCACATGCACTTTTCCAGCTTAAATTTGTACGAGTTTTATTTCCAAGAGTCGATAGCTCATAAAGGGCTCGAACAGCTTCCAGTGCAGACCCTAGTAACAGTTTGTCATGGGAAATTGAGGTCTTGCGATGCTGCCTGCTGTAAAGTTCAACTGCATTCTGTCCATGAGCCAACCAGTCAACAGGGGCCACATTCACTGCCTCAGCACAGTTAAACCCACAATTAAATCCGGAGTGATACGCCCTTGGAAAGGTGAGAATGAATTCTCCAGAATGTTGGACTGCTCGATATACAGGTACACCCTCAGATTTCAGAACTGAAGGAGATAGCTGAGTAACCTGCCCAAGGAGGAAATTCATGATTTTAGTGTCTGAAGTACACTCATAGAATATAAAAGAACATTTAAGATTAGCTACAAAATTTAACGGGGACTCGATGCCATCAAACAGATGTTCATAACGTTTCAAAATATAAATAAATACCAGTTCATTAAGTAAATCTGGTTGTTCCTCAAACAAATCGGGCAACTGCTTCCTCATTGTATCTTCCAAAGCCAAAGCATAACTTCCAGGTACTCCATACCATACTTTTGGCTCACCCCAGTGCATATAATTCAGTGAGTAGAGGTGGTGGTCCTCAACATGCTGTTCAAGCCACACGAATGAAACATTTTTCATAAACTCCAACAATAAAACGAAAGGTGGAACAATGCAAGAAAGTAGTACTATGATGACGTGATGCCAATCTAAGATTTGACTAAATATGAGAATAAGCATTCTACTCTAGTGTTTGCTACATCAAAATGTAAATTTTTGATGACATATCAATTCAAGAAGCAATCCACAATGATGAATACATACCCAACAAAACGAAGAAAAGCACATCCCAATGTAGAGCCACGGAACTAGAACTCCAGAAATATCACTTTCTTCAAAACACAATACGGAGCCTGGCAGGCGTGGGAAGTTATTTAGATTCCAACCCGATTTTGCATACTCCTCCAAATCACTTCCGGTGTCCATGGACGAGGCCTTGGGAAATCCACTAGCAAATGCTCCGGTTTCCAAATCAGCTCCATAGTACACCTGCAATGACAGAGCAGAAACATTACTATACACATATACAGATACATACATATCTCACTCAAAATTTTGAACAAATCCATTTTAAAAACCGTCCATACCTCCACGTCATCTGTTGGTTGCTCAACTATTCTCCAATATTCACCCTCAATATCCTCCACCAAAGGCTCCCATCTCTTGTTGTGCTCCAATCCATTTGAGTCCGTATCTTCTTTCATATCCTTCACTCCAAAGTAACACTCCTTGAAACAATCAGCATATCTCTGAAACTCTGCAAGTGTAAAGTCCGATCCTGACTGAAACCCAAACTTCTCATCAGTCTCGGAAGCCATGTTAGTTTCTGAACCACATTCTGTCTTCCTCCTAGTTCTCCCCATTCTAGAGCCCCTTCGTCGTTTTCGCTTCCGACTTTTGCTTTTCTTTCTAATGGGCTCTCTATTCTGAAGCAAATCGACTTGCTGAATACGCGTAGAAAAATGAGCATGCTCCCAAATCTTGCTCTCCTTAAGAGGGCAGGGTGGAGTCCAAGAAGCTGGAGGAACAATCCGGCATATACCATAAGGTTCTGCTTTCGGGCGTATCTTTGCTATGTAACCAAGTGTATCTTCAAACTCCTAATACAATCAGTAGGGACCCAAATGGTTAGTGATGCAACAAGCCCAAAAAGGGACACATTATCCAAACAGCATTATGACAGCAAAAGAAGAAATTCATCCGATCAGAAACTATTCCTTGACAGGTGAGTACCTCAGTGGTTGGATAGAATATAGGTGCTTCTTCGATGGCAGGCCTGCACGCTTCTTCTGGATTCCATCTAGCAGATATCTGCATCACACACCAATTACAATTCAACTAAAAGGTCGTAGGAAAAATCCAATAGTCACATATATATACAAATATATCCAGGTATAGAAGAATCAGTATACTCCATCATGTTCCACAAGGCAATTCCAGTGAATGAATCTAAAACGCTAAGATATAAATGATTGTTCATCATCTATAAACTCTGTAAATGGACACTCTGGTGGGAAAAGCTTTACACGTCCTCTTTCGTTGCTAACGTGTAACATTAACCGATGGTTATCCTGGATGAAATCCTGAACACTGGATGGAACAATATATACCTTTCGGCTTCGAGGACTCCGCGAACAATCATGATCAGGGTCACTTATCAGGTTGTGCTTAGACAAATGATCCTGCAGAAACATATTATTTCTCCACCCAGTTAAACTTCCCATGAAATTTATTTGTTACTGTCTGATGATTTAGGGCATAATATCATCAATAACAATATCCAATAAAGGGAGACAATTAGAAACTCCTGAATCACATAGAATACTCCCTAAAGAAGTAGACATGCGATCTGCAATTCCACCGTTTAGAAAACAACAAGACAACACAAATTTTTTTTTTTTTGGTGAAAAATAAAATTTTTTTTTCCCGAGAAATAAACAACTATTATATTGCAAGAATTGGTGTGTTATAATACAAACATATATATATATAAGTAATCGAACCTCTTTAGGATGAGATTCTTCAGCCATTTTGGGCAGTTCCATCAACCGGTAAAGATCATGAAAAACCTAATTACCAAAACCTGCAAAAGAGAATCCTTTATTCTGAATCATTCAAATCAGCAGAACCCAGTAATCAGAAGAAATTCTATTGTTTGTGCATTACAAAAACAGACTCAAATCTACCATAATTAAGATGTTACAAAAAACAAAAACACAAAAAAAAAAAAAGGGCAAAATACATTCAGAAAGAAAAACAGAATTCATAAATACCCAATTGACGAAATAATCAAACAGTCCCCAAAAGAAAGCTTATAAATCAACACCAAAACAAATCCAATTCCAGAACTTTACTTCAACCCAATTGAGAACACCAAAAGGGAAAAAAAAAAAAAAAAAAAAAAGTATAACATTACTATTGCATTTGTTCTGAAAGAAAATCAATGGCTTTCAATTTTCATGAATAAGAAAATTAAAATTCCACGCGTTAAAACAATTTCACTGAAAATCCAACCTTTTTTTTAATATTAAAAGTATAAAACATTAAAACAAGAATTGACTCAGTAAAACAAACCTAATTCATAGAAACAATAACAAATCCCAAATAAACCGAGTAGTTCTAGCAAAGAGAATATTTAGAAAAAGTAGTTTCCAAAGAAATATATATATATATATGTAAAAGACAGGAAAAAAAAAAAAAAAAAAAAAAGTGAATAAAATAGGTGAAAGGATGTACCTTAAGAATAATTGATACAAATTCTTTTCAGCAACGTGAAGGCGAACTTTAGAGCAAACAAAAACTTACACAATGTTTGTTAGGTTTTTTTTTTTTTTTTTTTTTTTTGAGAAAATGTTTGTTAGGTCAAAAAAAAAAAAAACCTTTAAATCTCGAATATATTTTAATTAAATTAAGTTTCTATTTCATTTAAAAAAAAAAAAAAAAAAAAAAGGAAAAAGGAAAAAGCAATGTAAGACCAAAATTGGGAAAATAAGAAACCTAGTCCAGGTTGGATAAGAAAGAAATCCTCCAAAAACGAGGAAGTTGGATCTAAAATTCTAAGTGGGTAACAGAAAATAAGAAAATTAATTAAAGTAATTAAATTCTCATTTATATCTTTTGGTGTATTTATATATTCATGTATAAATATTATTATGTATAAATAATATTTATAAAGAGAGAAAGAGAAAGGGTCAGGTCAAAAGGGGAAGAAGGAAGAGCCTCATAAAACGTATGCCGCACGCAGTATTTATCGGAAGGATAGCGGTGAGTCCAACACCCCAATCCAATCCAAGCACTCTACCCTATTAAATTTTATTTATTTATTATTAATTTTTTAAAATTTTTTTAAGTAATTAATTTTTTACTTAAAAATTAATCTTTTTTAAAATTTTTCTATATTATTTTTTTCGGTAAGAAAAAAGGCGATCCAAACCCAACCAACCACGCAAAGGAAAATCTTGTCAATGACATAAATAGATTAATTAAATTATTTTATATATATATATATATATAAATAAAAAAATAAAAAAATAAAAAAAAATAAAAATAAAAATGTGTGCAACTCCCGAAACCCCCACCCCCCCTAAAAGTAATTTCGAAGATGGGGGGCCTCTTATCAGTGACATATGACTCAATCTTGTCTTTGTCTCTCTCTTGCTTTTGCACGTTTGGTTGGTACTTGGTACCTTAACAGACAGTTTTTTCCTTTTTCTTTTTTCTTTTTTCAAAAATATTTTGCGCTAGAAATTGCTATTTAGTGCAATGACAACATTCAATTCCAATATAGTAAAACTTCTATAATTGGTTAAAACTAAAATAAAATATTATTTTAAAAAATTATTTACTTATCAATAAATAAATAATTATTTATTTATCAGTAAATGAATAATTTATTAATTTATGAAAGTTTTTATGTTTTAATTATTTTTGCGAATGTATCGTTCTTTGATACTAGCATTCATGTAAGAGTTATGAATAAGTAAGATAATGATATGTGGTCAATAATTAATATATGTACATACAGAATTACAAAAGTTATCATGTACATTATTTTAAAAAAAATTAATTATTGTTATGTACCCAAAATTTATATATATATATATATATATACACGTATAATTATCAATTGTTTCTCTAAAAGAGACGTTTCAAGCAACAGTAATCTTAAAGAACTACTTGCTATAATATATATATATATATATATTTTTTTTTTTTAAAGTACCAGATGTAGTGCATGCTTTGCAAAAAATTAAAGATGAGGCTGAGTTCAATTTAGGTACAAAGAAAAAACAAATGATTTTAGATGTATATTTTGTAAAAGAGTTGAATTTAGAAACTAGAAGTTGTCAAGAGCAAACTCTTTAATATTATAAATTATTTATGTTTTTTATTCAATTAATAATTTATAGTTTCGTTGGATCCTAAAAAATTTGAAAAAAAAATTACTATTTTATGCATTTAGTGAAATTATTAATTTAGTACATTGGCCCGAGTTGGGACCATAAGTTTTTATTATTTTAGCGAGATTATTAATTTATCGAATATTCATTTATCACTGTTTTACTGTATAATATAAAAATTACTTAATTCTTTTACATATTGTATTTGAATATACCTTTTATGTGGACATTACAATGATTATTCAAATACAAAGAATTTAGTACATATTTTATTTGAATATAATGACTAAATAAGACATCCAAATACGTTTTAAAATATATCTATTCCATTTTATTATAATACCAAATGAATGTGCGATCGACATGAACATAAATAGAAAAATAAGGAAAGTGTTATTATGTTTTGATACCCAGTAATTTAGACTTTTTTAAAAATTCTTTAATTACACAAAAAACAAAACAAAACAAAAAACCCCCCTCAAACAAAATAACATAAAAGGACAACCATAATACAGTTATTACATAAATAAAATTATATCATAAAAAAGAAAACTCCTAGTATGAAAGGAGCCGCCCAAACCTGCCTCTTTTAGTATAGCTAGAATTTCAGCGTTGTAAATAGCTAGTTTGTATTTTAATTACGTCGGCGACTATAAAAGATTACGATACTAATGAAAACATCAAGAATATGAGATTTTTCCTTGAGTGGATAAAACCAAATAATATTTTGAGAAGTGATCAACAAAGATCCTCTTTTTGGGGCCATCTGACACAATTTTGACAATTCTAATTACACATTCAAAATCGTTTTTGTGGAGGTCAATTTAAATGAAAGATCTAAATGATCTATTTTACCATTTAGGAATAAATCTAAAAAAGACCCACCCCCCAAATTTTGCCCCTCCGGATATGATATGCACATTATTTTTCATAAGTTACTCCACTCTCTCTCTGTCAGGGTGACTAATGTTCATTTCTTCTCCCACTACACCTCTATATATAAATATATATATATATATATATATATATATTTGGTTCACTTATAGAAACCAGTATGCTGAGTAATAATGTTAGGATTTTTAAAATTAGGGCCAATGTGTTGTTTTTAAATTTTTAGCAATCACAACATATTTTTACGAGAGCTTTGACATACGACACTCCATTTTTGTCGGACGTGAGTGGCGACTCAGGTGTAGTCATTGGATGAAAAATGGAGGGACGTGAAGAGAGGGAGAGTGATATAGAGTTGGGCCGGTAATACGGGTCGCGATACGATAATACAACTTGAAAACGACATGATTTTTGCGGGTTAGGGTGGGCAAAAAGATGGACAAGTTGAAATTGGGTCCACCCAAAGTGACACGACAAGAACGGGTCAATTTCGAGTTCAACCTGTCTAACCTGAACATGACTTGTTTTTCTTGTGTGGGTCAATTTCTGACGATTTCAGGTCTAAACCCGAAATTGACCCGTATGAACCCGTAAAAAATTAAAAATTAAAACTGATTATTTGTATATGGTATGATATTAATGAAGATATTTATTATTTTTGTAGGATTTTCTAAGAATTGGATATGATTTTCTTATTTGAATTAGTTTTGGTGGATGTAATTAGATTATTTTGTTTAAGTTGGGATGTTATTTTATCTATTTCGTGTCAATTTTAGTTCACAGGTAAATAAAGTATCACGGTCAATTTCGAGTTACGGGTCAATTTCAAATCACGAGTCAATTTCGGTTCGTGTCATGTCAACCCATTTTGGGTTTGTGTCTTGTCCATCACAAGTCAAGTTTGGATCGGGAAAAAATTAAATCGACACAATATGACCCGCAACACGAATTGCCATCTTTAATACAGAGAGGGAGAAGCTGTGATATAACCCAGAGAGACTTGCCAGAGAAAGTCACCAGAAGAGAGAGAGAGTAGCAGAAGAAAGCTCTCGCTGGAGACAGAGCCACCGCCACCAAAGAGCTGAGTACGGGCTGCACCAAACAAAAAATCATAGAAATACTTTCGTGCAAGACTTTTTTCTCTCCCCCCACAACACCACCCCCCAACCACCCACCCCACCCCACCCCACCCAAAACCCCCACACCACCACCCACACCCCCCCCCCCCCCCCCCCCCCCACAAACCACCCACCCCACCCCAAACCCCCCCACACCACACACACCCCCACCCCCCCCCCCCCCCCCCCCCCCCCCGGCGCCGTTGAGTTTAGTAGAAATTTCATAAAAGGCCAAATACTTGGAGAATTGTTGAAGAAAAAAAGAGTGCGAAAATGTCGTTGAATAAAAGAGAGTAATGATACTGATTGGCGGGTGAAAAAAGAAAATAAATAAATAAATTCAATTCTAGGGACTTTCTTGGTAAATAAGGGGTGTAAAAAGTGATAATGAAGATTTAAAATTTAAATGATGGGTGGTTATAGAAAGGGATTTAGTTCATCTATAACTATAATTATCATAATTATAATAATCATAGAAAGGAGGTGTGCAAAATTTAGTTTACAATTATAATTTATTTCATAGAAAGGGGGTGTGAAAAAGAAAAGATATCTTCTTAATAAAAATCATCTATAATTATTATTATTATTTTTTTCTGAGTGACCATCTATAATCATTTACCCTGTTCCTTCATGGTCGTTTTCTGCAAGTTGTCGTTGTTTTACTATTGTTGTCGTTTACTAATATTTTTGGTTTTTAGCATAATTGTCGTTTATTGAAAAACATGTCATTGTTAAGCCTTAATTTTTCTTCTTTTTTTTTCCCCGTTAAACTAAGGAGTGAGATTAAATCATACTATAAGATTGCAGGAAAATGCGAGTAGAGTGGAGGACCATCTTACTAGTGGAACCTATGAAACAAACGAACCCTAAATTTGGAGAGCTATTTCAAATACCAAAAAACATAAACTATGAGGTCAAATGACATGAACGAAATTCGCAAGTAATTGGCTGATGAGACTGAAACTAACCAAAGAGTTGAGAGTTTTTCAATAAGCATGTATTTTACATTGTTTTACAAGAAAACCCCTTTTCACACAAAAAAATAAAATAAAATAAAATTCTCTCGGCTTCATAACAGATAGATTTTCATTTTTATATACCAGGTGTAAACACAATAAGATATTAAAATATACCCAATATCACATAACTGTAGAAGAAGCATCATTGAGGCTAAGTGAGGTCATTTTCATCCAGCGGCTCTTCTTCCTCCTTGGTATCATCGGTCTTGAGTGAACTCACATCGCCTGTAGGCAGTTTTCTACCAAGCTTGATGATCTGCAGTCATTTGGTCCCAGTCACTAACAATCAGGTATGATCATAAAAAGAATTGCAAGGCAGAAATCAGTAATAATTCATCATTCAGTTTAAACATTTGATAAAAGTCGAGCAACGAAATGAACCGAGAAAGTACATCCCCTCTCGTGAAACAAATGAAAAGGAACGGGATTGTATTGCCAAGCTATGCATTCATCCTAAAAAGCTAACCTAAAATATGCAGCATCAGCAGATATATTTACCAACGAAAAGCCTGAAAGAAAGGTTTTTTGGTAGACACCGTTTGCAACTGAGTTCCGTAAGATTGTCGATCTTTTCTTAATCTAATATGATTCAAACGTAGTTGTATCTTATTGGTAGGATTTATTTGTTCATACCTTACCACAGGATTCTCCCAACAGATTAGAAATCTTTTTTCTTGGAACTTGCGACAAAGAGATTTGTCTCCATACATTTGACGGTAACGGCATATAAGCCGGAATAGAAAGAAATACTTTGAATGGCTTAAATTATATATATCTTCATATTGTTTGTTTTCCTCACTAAAAGGCCTTTTACTCCTTTGCAACACAGACAAATTTGCTCAAACCTGAATACAAAACAACCCGTTTGTAACCAGTCCACAATTCATCATTCTGTTTGCTTGATCTTTATTCTCACCATGTTTTCTTGTTAGATAATTAAAATGATTTACAAGTTACAAGGGTGGGGGACAACAAGTTCTCAAAGGAAAACAAAAAGAATAAAACAAAAGAAAAACGAAAATTACAAAACAAAGAGAGCATAACAAAAAAAAACAAAAAAACAAAAAAAAAAAAAAAAATCAGAAAACAACCAAGGCCCATAACTTCTTTCGAGTTAAGAATAGTCGATGAAAATGGAAATCCCTTAAAAGCTTCGTCTGTTTAAGCCCATTAAGAAATTAAAAGGGTATCTTATCCAACATAGCAAGCAGTTGAAAAGAATTAACTCGGAGATGGAGATAGTACGAATGGTAAGATATCAGCTTTATTACACAGTTAGGTACAACGATTTGCTTCAGGGACTATTATAGTATGTTACTACACTATGAACAATGATTATTAGTTGTTTTCAATGTATCCTGGCTAGAAGAGGCTAGTATGCTTTATGTTGTATATATTCAAAATTAGTATTGGGAAAGTCAAAAAGTTCCTTTTATTGGCCTTACATGTTTATTACTGTGTTAATGTCGCTAGAAAATTTAGGAAGCAAACAGATTAAGATGTTACCCGCATTATCAAGATGGGAAATTGCACTTGACTGAGCTATACGCTTGATTTCTTCAACATCACCTTCACGATAAGCAAAAAGCAACTTACTAGCACAACGGTATTGGTCGCTTCTCAAAAATGCATCAACCCTGGAAACAGTCAAAATCAGAAAGTCAGACCTCAAATAACCTTTTCCAAGGATAGCATTTTGTGGTATACAAAATGAACGGAGAGAAATTTTCTTTCTTTCTTTCTTTCTTTCTTTTTTTTTTTTTTTTTTTTTCAATGTCTCGTCAATCTCAAATTCAGTGTTAATTTATCTATTTGCTCTGCAGATCTTGTTTACACATCATTGAAACTTCATTGTTTAACTAAGCATAAGAAATAAAATCTTCCCGTGAGAAAAAGAAATTAAACAAAACATGGAAAGCATATCATGATTTTACAGAACAGAAATTGGTAACCTTTTATCATAGAAAAAGGTTCGCAAGGTTTCAGTTAGAGATGGCAAGAACAGGTTAAGCACCAAGTACTTTTAACTTCTCAAAAAAATTCTCGAATGAACATGATTGAATTAGTAACAGATCTTATCAAATGCTTTTTTATTCTTAAAGGCAAAAAAATAAAAATAAAAAAAGCTTCCACTCAGGACATGGATGAGCTTATAACTTGACAAAAGCAATCACTTTGTTTCCCCATATAGAATATGACCAAAAGAGAAAAAGAAAAAGAAAAGAGAGAATTGTGTTGATGGCGAGGTAAGTTGTAGTGGGAAAATTTATACTCACTGCGAACAATCATTGTAGCACTTCTCTGCTTCCTTGAAATCATTAGCATAAAGATATATAACAATTGCACTAAGATAGGCCTGTATGGATAAAGGTCATCAGAATTTTATTTAAAAAAAATAAAAAAAGAAAGAAACTGAAGCATAGAGAATTAGACAAAGGGAAAATAGCCGACGAAAGAAAAAGGACTACTTTATCTCCATTTCTTGGGAAATGTTAGGGAAATCGAAGTATTTATACACTCGTGCGAATTTAAACTAGTTGCAGACATAGAAAAGCACAAGTTATAGCAATATCAGTACACCGGTAGGCAAAGCACTATTAAATTTAGAAGATTAACCAGTCTCAGACTAATACTTAATTTATCACAATATAAGTTTTTATCCCAGTCTACTGAGTTAATGGCATTTTAGTAATTTCAAATTTGGGACAAGCGATCATTATGAGCTATCAATCCTATTTTATTACTAATCTAATTTAGGTTTTGGATTTTCCTTTAACTATTAAGTCATCCAAAAAATGTCTTAATCAATTATTCCTGCAATTAAAAACTTAAAGAGTGTAAAAGAGTAAATTCCCAGCCCCAAGTATTAGAGTTTGGAAATTAAGAGAGAGATCGAGTATATTTGATTAAAGAATGCATGCCTCCCTACAGCTTCCTTCCCTTGACCGTCTCTGTACATTTTGTTTCTTCTTCTTTTCTCGGTTCTTGTACAAAGTTATTTGATTTCATCTAGTTTATTGTTGTCACACCAATATCTAAGTAAAACACCTTGTAGGTGTAGGAAAATAACCTTACAAACCAGATTAAACTATTTATACTCTCTAGTCTCTCTTTTTGTCCTTCTAAAGAGTATCATGATACCGCAAAAGTTCAACTAAAATCAAGCATAGGTCGACCTAAAAGCCATAATTCAGCAAACAACACCGATGAAGGAAAAAATAACATATGCTGAAACAGAAAATTTCACACCTTGCACTGGCTATTCGTAGCATTGCTCTTATCAGCAGCTAAACCCAATTTTAACATGAAATCCGCAGCATCTGCATACCTGTCAAAATGAAAGTTATAAATGCGGATCTCAAGTTTGTATGTTTACCACAAATGCAACGTTGACTATAAATTAAAAATACTAAATTCTTAAGTTTTCTATGATTAATACAGACATGCATTAGGAAGCTTATAGTTTTTCTCTATCTTCCAGTTTCTCTTGCATGCATATGGATACTGTTAATATATTTCCCCATTTGATTCATAGTTATAAAAAATGCAGACCAGAGAATTTTGCAATATTTATAAAACCTTAAAACCCCAAAAGTTCTACGAGACTCCATTAGCCCAGAATGGAAAAAGAAATAAGTAGCCTAACTTTAAGTTTTCCGTAAAATGTCTGTCAAGTGATTCCACAGGTAGCACATGTTATCTACTAGAAATTTCTTATTCATGCCCTGCTTGGTGTGGGAGGTCCCAATTTCAACTACCGCTGAAAAAATTTTATAAAACCGTAAATCTCAAGCGTCCCTTTGACACATGTCACATAAGCATGCAAAGCCTGATTTGTGGGAGAACTTACTTCTTCAACTTTTATATGTACATTTGTGGCAGCACGGTATAAGTCAAAAGCCATTTGCTCTCTACCGTCTTCTTCGAGAATAGAACAGGCATCAGCAATATAGTTGGATTGCTCCATCCGGATCAGCCTCTTCCAAAGCACTATAACAAGAGGGTGAACAAAAAGTAAAATCAACTGGCTTTCAGATATAGACAAAACTAAAACGGGACAAAAGAAGAAATTCTGATTGGAATGCTAAGACAGACCCATAAATGGAGGAAAATTAATTGATGAAAAAAGGATCTAGTCTCTCAAGGTTGTAACACAGCAAGAAACGCAAAAGCACAAAATTTCTTTTCATGTGGAAACTCTCAAGTTAGCAAATGCTTTCTTTGAAAGAAAATCATCCATCCCCACTTTCAATGTGCATAATGGGAAACTCAAAATTGGAAGAAATATAAGAAAAAAAAAAGTATTAATTTGTATCTTGATCATAATTCATTGAAAATTAAAGGAAGGCAACAAGTCAGTATAAAGTAAACAGTGCACGAAAGATGCACGAATTCATCCATTGGGATAGTCTTTTACGCGATATTACACAATCAAAACTACTTCAAAAACATTGCAAAAATGAAGATGATGGAACTACTAACAGTGCACGAAAGACAGCACGAATTCATCCACTGGGATAGTCTTTTACGCGATATTACACAATTAAAACTACTTAAAAGACATTGCAAAAATGAAGATGATGGAACTACAGTGTTTCACTATGTGTGCCTATCGCATTTTTTTATAAAAGTCCACTAAATTTTGCCAAGTTAATCCAAAACATTTGATTTAAATAACGAATAAGCTTAAAAAATAAAAATAGCAAAAGAAATTCATTCATTTTTATGTTTCATAATGTACTAAGACAAATTAGTATTGTGCAACTATGAAGGGGTTCTTAGAAATCAATAATTTAATACTGATCGTAACTGGATGCAACAAATTTCCTTATTAACAAATGATAAAAAATCGGATAGAAAGCTAAGAAAAAGGTGAGTCAGGTCTTACCGAGCCCCTTTTTCAAGAGCATCTGATGCAGGTTGAGATCTGCCACACTCCACATATACTCAGATGCCTCTTCTATAAAAATCAGCACTTCATTCCACTTTCCTAGCTCCTTTGCAAGAGCAGCAGCAGACTCCATATGCTTAGCAGCATCCCAGGGTCTGATTCACACGTAAAGGACGTGTAGCAAGACAACATTGTGTATATCAAAAGGAAAAACAAACAATAAACAAAGGATTGACCAAAAGAGGATACGAAGAGAGCATCTCTTGTCCTTTAGAAGCCTTTTCAAATGCTTCTTTTGCTTTCTCATTCTCCCTTGCAACCCTAAATGCATTAGCTGCAGCAGCAAAGAGTTTTCTCATTAGACCGAAAAAAGAAAGACATCGAGTTGTATTATTCCATTGCTTAAATATATAATTGCATTGTATTTGCATACCAGCCTGTTCATATAGAACAGTAGCACTTTTCCAATCAGCACTCCATCTTGTAAGACTCAGTTTTGTTCTGAGAAATTGGAAGTAAAAATAAAATTATCAAATCAAAGTAAGAAAACAAGCATTGAAATAAACTTGGGAAACGCATGCCAAAAGCTAAAAATAGTACATACAATAAAAGGGAAAAGCAAAAAATCTAAGCTCTCCCTATTTTCGACACACAACTTAGAGTTAAAAAATGGATAACTAATCCACAATTAACTACCAAACTACAAGCTTAAGTGTCATCGTGCAATTTGCCCTTTTCAAGTCGCTCACAAACTTACAAAAAATCCTCACAGTTCCAAACCGTCATATTACATCATAATTCGTCATATCATATTAAGAAAAGTACAACGGTTTAACAATCTAACCATGTCGGGCTATGCCTATTGGGTGTGTACTTTCTTTTCTCTCTCTTTTTATTTTTTTATTTTTTATTTTTTAGGTTTTTAAGTAATCCATATGCTAATTCATCCATCCACAATCAAAACTTTGCTTCTTAATTATGTTTTCTCAACTAACATGTCACTTTTTTGGGCGCTCAACACAAAATTCACAGCCAAAACAAAATTTCACAATTCCCACATCAGGTAATTTATTAAAAAAAAAACTCTATCTAATGAAAATAATATCGATTATATCACTAACAATTTATGACAAAGCCCTCTTAGAACAGAACAACACAGAGTTGAATTGAACAAACTCGAGATCAAAACTTTAATGGTTTTAGCAGCTTCCGATCTTACAAACTGCGTTTAATCCGACGATAATTCGGAGAAATCTCAAAGCCCATTAACAGAACATAGTTTAAACAAATTGATCAGTTTACAAGGAGAAAATTGGAGCTGAGAGACAGAGAGACAAACAGCTTATCGGCTTTGGCGACCAATTTCTCGGGATCGGAGGAACCCCCCATGGCGGAGCTCGGAGTCCGTACAGAGTACGAGGTTTTTCAGTTTTGTCGCTGTAGAGAGAGAAAGGCTGTTTAGGATCCAATGGGGTGTGTTGGTTGGTTATGTTTTGTTTTGTTTTTCCAAACAGTTGGTTGCAATTTCCAATCTGGATTCCCCCTCGTCTCAAAAATGCTAAAACTAGTAAACTATCAGTCTACAGTTCTACCTTTTTTTTTTTTTTTTGGGGTTTTTCCTTTAAAAAAAATAAAAATTTTTCTACAGATTCTTTTTCAGCCAAATGACTACACCTCATCCAGTATTAGGATAAATTTCACCTTTTCTCTTGAATTTTGAGTATTCTCACAAAATAATTTATAAATTTTAATTTATAATATCCGTTTTCATTGAACTTCGAAATTTGCTAATTTTCTTTTTCTGTTAGTTTTGTTAACGGAAATTGGAAACAATTTTCACATTTGTCCACTAAACTTTGGATCTTATCACAAATTACCTTATAAATGTTATATTTTAATTCTTTTCCTCAAATGTATTCACATTCAAAAATTTTTCTGTGGCCTTCTCAGTCACTATTTTTTTTTTTTTTTTTTTTGAGGAAAAGTCACTATATATATTTTTTATAGTACCTCTAATTTAATTTTTTTTTCGTAATAAGGTTTTTTTTCCCCCTTCAAATACATTTTACTCAAATATTTGTTTCCAAGTGACTCTCTGAACCACTATTTCCCTAATACCCTCCCAATATTTGTTATTAAATTTTCCAACTGCTATCCGATGTGCGATATTTTTTAATTTCTTTTTCTTGTAATCCTCTAAAATAGCATTGTTTCTTTTTTCTCTTTTTTTTTTTTTTTTTTTTGAATTTTATAGCATTGTTTCTCAAATGTCCTACATATGTCTTTTATGTGACCATCTCAATTACTATTTTCTAAATAAAACATGCATAAACCGCTCTTCATCCTCCATATCTCTCTTTCCTTTTTTTTTTTTTTTTCACCTTCTCTTATCTTTTTTCATCCATTTCTTTTCTTTGCCCCTATTGGAATAAATTTTCTCAAATATATCCCCTACTCAAATATTTATCCATATAATTGCATCTGTTATTATTTTATCATAGTACTTCCTAATTAATTTTCTAATTAATTTGTCAACTTTTCTTGAATGTGCTTCTATTCAAAGTAGTCTTATTAAATTAAATTGTTTTTCAAATGTCGCCCCTATTTTTTTTTTCCCTTATCGTTCCCCTGTATTTGTTTTTTCCTCAAATGTCTCTCTAGTTAAATATTTTTTATTTACAGCCTACTCAAATTCAATTTTCTCAAACATACCTCATAAAAGTTTTCTTTTATGGGCGTTTCTACTATAGAAACCTTATTTTTCATTACCTATAAGAACTGCTTTTTAAAATGATTAACTTTCTAACGGCTTACTATAATGAGTGTCCACATTACATATTTACAGAGCATGACGTATAACTACACTAGGTCCTATATCATAATATTGAAAAATTAATTTAACTCTCAAAACAAAAGTTCCTTCTTACATTAAAAATGAGGGTTATGGAGAAATTTTATAGATATATATGTGTGTGTGTGCGCGCGTGTTCTAGTTAATTATTATTTTTTAACTAATTAAACTTTAAAGAATTAGTAAATCAAGAAAGGAAAAACTTAACTTTTTAAGAAATTTAAATTCCCACATCTAAAATATTTAACAAAAGAATTAGCACATGACACCTCATGTGCTTCCTAGTGATATCTAGGCCTGCTGAAAAGTAATTAAAACAATTAATAGTTATTCTAACGGCTTACTCTAATAAGTATCCACGCAACACATTTACAGAGCGTGACGCATAACTACACTAGATCATATATCATAATATTGAAAAATTAATTTAACTCTCAAAACAAAAGTTTCAAACAAAAGTTTCTTCTTACATTAAAAATGAGGGTTGTGGAGAAATTTCATATATATTATATATATATATGTGTGTTTTCTAGTTAATTATTATTATTTTTAACTAACTAAACTTTTAAGAAATTAGTAAATCAAGTAAGGAAAAACTTAACATTTAAAAAAAAATTTAAATTCCCGCATCTAAAATAGTCAACAAAAGAATTAGCACATGACACCTCATGTGCTTCCTAGTGATAGCTAGGGCTGCCGAAAAGTAATTAAAACAATTAATAGTTATTCTAACGGCTTACTCTAATGAGTGTCCACATTACATATTTACAAGCGTGATGCATAACTACACCAGGTCATATATCATAATATTGAAAAATTAATTTAACTCTCAAAATAAAAGTTTCTTCTTACATTAAAAATGAGGGTTATGGAGAAATTATATATATATTACGTGTGTGTTCTAGTTAATTATTATTTTTTTTAACTAACTAAACTTTTAAGAAATTTGTAAATCAAGAAAGGAAAAACTTAACTTTTTAAGAAATTTAATGTCCCACATCTAAAATATTCAACAAAAGAATTAGCACATGACACCTCATGTGCTTCCTAGTGATAGCTAGGGCTGCCGAAAAGTAATTAGAACAATAATAGTTATTCTAACGGCTTACTCTAATGAGTGTCTACATTACATATTTATAAAGCGTGACGCATAACTACACTAAGTCATATATCATAATATTGAAAAAATTAATTTAACTCTCAAAATAAAAGTTCCTTCTTACATTAAAAATGAGGGTTATGGAGAAATTATATATATATATATATATATATACGTGTGTGTTCTAGTTAATTATTATTATTTTTAACTAACTAAACTTTTAAGAAATTTGTAAATCAAGAAAGGAAAAACTTAACTTTTTTAAGAAATTTAAATTCCCACATCTAAATATTCAACAAAACGAATTAGCACATGACACCTCATGTGCTTCCTAGTGATAGCTAGGGCTGCCGAAAAGTAATTAAAACAATTAATAGTCAGTCTACCCCGCGCGCCCCACCCCCCCCCCAATCCATCTATAATACATATATGTATATACATACATATATATATATATATATATTAAAGGTTCATCTATAATACATTTTGTATAACAAAGAACTCTATTAAATAAAAATATTAAAAAAAAAAATTAACATGGTGCATGCTTCAGTCTCAAAATTTGAGATAATTCTTTTTTTTTTTTTTTGGCTAGAAGAGATAATTCTTACTTATGACATGTGAAGTATTGGTATGTCAGTGTATGTTATATTACATATTTAGTTTTTATTGTATTCATGCATGTTATATATGTTAAATGACCTTAATTTCATTGATTATCGATATGCATGGAATAAAAGGTGGCAATCTTTCAACTTAGGTACTATTAAGCAGTACAGAAGTACTCTTGTCACCAGTGCATGACTGCCTGTAATTTGGATTAATGACAGTAACCTATCAGGTTACGCGGCAAAACGATGCTGGCAGTTGTCTGCCGGATACAAATTTAGGCAACTTGTTTGGATCTATGCATCACACATTAACCCTCTTTTTTTTTGTTCCAGCCTTATTTTTTCTTGGTGCAATACCATTATTGTATCTTTTTGGGTGGAATCCAATGGCCTTGTAATTAAAGAGAAGAATGGCATCAATATATTAGCCGACTCAAAATTAGTAGCAATCGGTGGGGAATGTAGATGCATAAGTTGTTGCACTTGGCAAATGTTTGCAATGTTTGTCATTTATGTTTCGCTTCAATTTTCCTTCTTTTCGTTTTCATTAGGGCGAATATGTGGCACGTATGACATACATATACAGATTTACCTCTAGTTTGGATAGGTTCAAAATCATTCATTTAAGTTAAATTAGTTATTTTGTTCTCAATTTTTTTCCTCTTCTAAATATAAATCTTTTTCAAATTCTCAATTCAAATTTGGTTTTTTTTTTTTAGTTTGGATCCATATGTTAAACATGCACTAACATCTCCCCCTAAATTCGTCTCAATTTTCAATTCCTAGTAGTAAAACATTTTAATGTCATTTTCTTAAATTGAAAAAAAAAAATCGATCATTTCTTTAATGTCATTTCTTAAATGTTTTTTTTTTAAAGCATAAAATAAGTGTTTGAAAATTATCTATTATCTTATTTTTTGCTTTTTTATATACTATTTATTTTAAGATGATTTAAACAAATTATCTAACATATAAAAGAACACGCTATGGATAAAGATGACCTACTTACTGTAAATTTTTATTTTTTATTTTTTGAAGGATGCGTATGATATATATCTTTCATTACATTAAAGACCTTTCATTAACAATCGGTATAAATGAAATAAAAGAGGTGGCACTCACTTCAACTCAGGTATACGTACTAACCTGAGCCCCCCACCATTCAAGCCGTTGTACTGAAATCATCCTCGAGCTCTCTGCCTCTGGTCTGCATTACTATCTATTACACCTTGCATTTACAGCGATCTCAGCTTCTCATTGTTGGCAAATCCATCAAGATCCTTTCTCTACTACGTAGTTTCAGCCATGCATATTCTCGTGATCTTGTATTTTACATTATCGATACAGATTTATTATTTTAATCATTTGATTGAATTTTAACGATATCTATAAATTAATTTTTAAAAATTAACACTTATAAATTAAATAGTTAAAAAAAACTAAACGGTTAGAAAGAAATTCTTACATATAGTGCATATTAACGGTAAAAGGACCATTATTATTTATTAAGCCTACTATTTTTATATTAATCATTTTTATTTAACAAAAAAAAAAAAAAAAAAGTTCCTACCAGCATTAATAGAAGTTCTAACCGGTAAAGAATCGTTATTTTATTATGTCTACCCTCCTCATGCTTATCATTTTTTCCTCAAAATTAGAGCCTCTCATCATTTCCTTATAAATATATATATATATATATATATATATATATATAGTGTTCAAATCGTACCACGGCCTTCAAAACTTGTCTAGAATACAAGCATATCATATCATTATAATCATGTCTTCTCCAAAGTCCTCAAAAAAGATGGCCTTGAATTCACTTTCATTCTAAGCTTGATTCTGTTCATCAACCTCGCAACTCTTCACACAAACGCTCGCAGCTTACTCGTTGAGAAACCAGAAACAACCAAACAAGGGAATGGGGACGAAGGAGGGAATGGAAAGGAAAGCGTGGGAAAGACTTCGGTGGAATCGGATCAGAACACGGCGAAGTCGAAGGAGTTTGGTGAGATGAAAAACTTGCCACCTTTTCCAAACATCCCCGGAATCCCGTTTCCGTCGATTCCGGGATTCCCTTACCCGTCACCTATGCCAGATATCCCAATATTTAGGCCTCGTTTGATAATATTCCAGGAGTACCCTCCGCTCCCTTGGATTCCCAATTTACCACCTCTTCCTCCACTTCCTAACATCCCATTCCCATTCCTCTCCTCCCCCGCATAAGTGATTCCCAAGTAGTCAAAAATAAAGTACTAGTCCTATTAGTTTATTAGTTACTTTTGGGGGCTTTTTTCTTCTCTTCTATTTTAAGTTAGGATGAAATAATAATATGAGTACTGTATGAAGATATAGTATTTGCTTGAAGTTTTGGGGCTGGCCTCTCGTATGTTTGTAGTTTGTGTTTGTTTTGTGGTATTATTACAACTATATAATATTGTGTAACGGTTTTATTGGCAGCTCATATAATTACATATAGTACAAATGTCATATTATATAACATGTTAATTTTTTTATTATACAAATGTTTATCTATTGGGAGATAGAGATTATACATGATAAGAATTGATATTCTGCTCAAATCATCATCATCATCCTTTTTTTGTATTATTATTACTTATTATTTCTCAATTAGTACAAAACTTATTAAGACTATACCATTAATTCTAAATTGATTTATCATATAAAGTGAGTATATTTTAATTTAGAACTCATCAATTTTAAAAATTAATCAATTCAATTAAACACATAATGTTTAAATAGTATTATTAAGACGGAATTATAATTTCAACCTCCAAAAATTAGGACAAGTAATAAATTCTATAATTAATATATCAATTAAGTTATTAATTTAAATGTTATTCCACTATAAACTTGGAATTGTACTCTTGAAATTATAAATATAATTTAATCAAAGAGTTTGAATCGTCCACTAGTATAATCACTGCATATAATTAATCATTAATAAACGGCTCATAATTAAAGTTAGGTTTCGTTTATCTTTTAACCTCTTTAATTTTATCTTTCACTTTAAGTACAATTGATTTTCTAATGAATATTATATTTAAGATCTTATCATAAATTGATCTATCTTATATTCAAGTTCGGAATTAGCACTTGAGTGAATAGTCTATCTACTTCATAATGAAGGAATGAACTTCATCTCCTTAAATAAACATTCTCAACCATTTATTTTATTATGTCTTCAAAATACAAGGAATAAGATTCATGGTATGAATATGTACCGAGAAAATCAAAAGACATAAGGCCATAAATAGGAGTTTTTTTAATAACTCTGAATTAAGATTGTTATATATAAGTGTCGTTGATTCTATTCGATTACTCTAGCTATATACTAGCAGAGATTATCAGATATTCAAATTAATCTTGTTCCAATCTCATATAATAATAATATATAACGTACTTTCTTCCTGATAATACCTCAACAACAATTTAAATAGGATTGTCCTATTCAAAATGGAGATGAACCACACTATTAATAACTAGTTAAATAACTCAATTTTAATCATTCATTACATATTATTGTCTTGTATATTAGACTTATATACAATATAATACATGCACAAAAGACTATAATGAAATACAACTAATTTAAGCAATAAAGTTTTTAACGTCATATGCTTTGTGGGTATCATCATTGTAATTTCCATGATAAAACTCCTTAATGTTTTAAAAGAAGGTAAATTATAAGTTTGGTTCCTAATTTTTTATAAAGTTTGCGTTTTGATTCCCTAATATTTTTTTTTTTTGGTTAAAAACTTTCTAAACTCTTTAAAAATGTACAAAATAGTCTTTTTTTTATTAACAAACTCCATTATGTTTTAAAAGAAGGTAAATTACCCGTTAAAAATTTAGTAAAAAATGTCACGTGATTCACAAATGAGTTACCATTATTTTACCAAAATGCCCTCAGTTATCAGATAGATGTGTCGTATATATGATCTATTCCACCTAATTTTTTGACCTCTTTTAGCGTGAAAAAGACAATTATGCATCATTTTAAAGAATAGGGTGCTTTTAGCCACTAAAAAAGAAGAAGAAGAAGAAGAAAAAAAAGATTATAGATCAAATTATAACTTCATAAAAATGTTTAATGACCAAACGGATAATTTATCTTAAAAAGAAGTCCACCGCCTATAAAGTTTATAAGGTGTGTGATCAACGAGGACACACGGTCAAGCGGTTTCCGAATCCGAAGTTTGCATCCCATTTTCACACCGGTCAATTTCGTGCGTCAAATTTTCCTCCCTCCTGCGTAAATCTCTCCCAATTTTTGCATCAACCCGCCACCAACTATTGAGTTCCTGTTTAGCCATTTTTTGTGCAATTTCTATATGCTTCATCTTGTAATGGACTCCTCATCCACTTCTCCATTATCATTACTTGCGTTTTCAAATGCAGATTGGACTGGCAACAAGGGCAACTTTACTTCCACAATTTCGTTACAAATTAGTCAATGAAAGTTGTCTGATATTAAAAAAGTTATAAAAAAAAAAATTAAAGAAAGGACATTAATGATTTTTACAGAATTATGGAGTCGAATGCATATTTATAATGACATTAGAATTATCATAAATAAGTTTTAAACAAAGGCAATATCATATTGAGGGGACTGTTATTATCTTTTAAAAAAAAAAAATGGAGAAACAGCTTCATACAAGATCTCAAATTTGGAAACTAGTTATTAAAACAAGACCAATAAAAAAGAGGCATTATCATATTGACGTTAGAATTATCACAAGAATATAAATCAAACTACAGAAATAGTTTTTTAAGAACCTAAATCATACTAATAAATATAAGAATAAAAAAAGAACGTAAATCATACTAACAAAATATGAAATTCCTTTACAGCAAAAGATTCCCTATCAATGAACAAAAAAAAAAGGAAAATTAAATAGAATATCAATTAAGGAAAATGTTGTTAGATACAAAAAAAAAAAAGGACAAAATAAATACAGCAAACATTTAATTTTTTATAAATAAACATTTACATAATATTAACAAAATACAGACAGTCTAGATAATTTGTGTAATTATTTTATTGTGAATTTGTCCGGTTCGCAAATACCCAACACTCGGATACCCAAGTGCAAACAAAGAAGAAATTTAACACCATACATGTCTAAGATACCCAAATGCAAAATGTCAATGCTAATGTCACATTCAGCACAAATATACATACACATTCTATATAAATTTGTATATTATGTACATATTAGGTTCTGAGTTTTTAAATTGTAAAAAAAAAAAAAAAATACATATTTTATGTCTAGATTAATGCAAAATGTCAATGCTAGGGGCACATTCAGTGTGCAATAATATAATATCCAGATACCGCAAGTGCAAACAGAAGTCCACATACCCCAAATGCAGAATGGTAATGCTAATGTTACACTTAGCATACAATACACACACACACACATACATATGCGCAACTTAGAGAGACAGAGAGGAGGGCATAAAACATTGTATTATTAAATTCTGCATCTACATTACAGAGAGCTTAAAATTTACATGACCACATTTACAATGCAAATGAATGAAAAAATTAGCAAAGCTACTAACTGCGCAAGAAGTTAACAAAACCACAATAAAAAAAGGCTAGAAGAACAGACAAACTACAAACTAAAACAAAAGATAAATAATTTTAGAATCTTATTAAAGCATGAGCCTCAAATCTCAGCCGTTAGTTGTAATATTATTATATATAGTTTTTGACAATGACCGACAAAGGAATGTTAACAACTTGACCTTTACTTCCAAAAAGTCCGATCCTTCCGAAGCTAAGCGACCGAGTTGTTGAGTACGGCGTTCAAGACTATGGTCAAGACTTGTTTCTGTCCACTGGCGATGGAAAAGTGCGTTGGAGAAACCTTTGCCGAAACCCCATAAGGAGAACTCCATCCCACACTGTAAGTGTCGTTTTCCCCGACGTTAGTCACCATTCTCTGCAATGTTCTGGACTGGTTTAGTTCGCTATTGTGATTGAGGGCAAGTTCAAATCAGCACCATTGATGGTGGAATTGTAAACCCAACAGTCTTTTCCGGTGTAGTTTCCGAACAACAGGAGCCGATCCATTAATGCCACACAGAAATGACATATAATCGTTATAAAACCTGCACCAGAAACATTTGTATCTCAGGCACATCATTGCTGTCAAACCATAAACAATAAAGAAAACGACGACTATGATGATGACAATTAAATCTATACAAAACTTTAAATAATGTAAGTTTGGAGAAAATTGCAGCTTTTGACACGAAAATGTTTCAAAGACAACAAGCTTCAATCCGATCTTTGGAGAAACATCTGAAAAAATAAATTCCAGCGTTCAACTCCAAGTAAAGTGTATTTTCCATCACAATATCTTTAGAACTAGCAAATTCCGCTCTTATTTTTCATCCAAATGAAAAATGTACGAAATGACAAGTTTTTTTCCTCTCAACTTGCTTCTGGTTGCAAAGCCCAACTATCAAAAACTAAAACTCCCATTACAAGTTACAGCCATAACCAAGTTACTCACAATTACTAATCCTAAAATCTTCCTAAAATCTAAGGGCGTGTTTGGCAAGAGGGAAAGAAAATGGGAAGGAAAGAAGATATATAACCTAGGTGAGGAAAATGGAGAGGAAGGAGATGACCATTTTCTTATTGTGCTAGTATGAATTGGGAGACACTAAAATTGGGGTTCTTTGAAGGATTTGAAATCCCTCACCCTTTTCCCTCCTTCGACTTTTCTCTCTTACCAAACAAGCTCTTAAACTTGTAGGAAACGCACCCAACAAGGGTCTATCAAACTTGCACGCGCAAGCCAATTTGAACAACTTGAATCACATGTGACCATTACATGAAGACTGCCCCATACGATGACAAGTTTCAAATATAAGAATACAAGTACTATCTTCTATACGATACTACGTTCTAGTCCAATCCAACAAGACCATCAAGTTCTAACGCGCTAATAACAATGCAGTTAATAAGCTAAATTACCATCAATATGTCCTAAAAACAGCAACTTACTGGTATCAAAAATCAGGCCAGGGTTCAGAGCTGCAGTTGCATTCACAAAACCACTGCCCATGTCAAAAGGCGTTGCAGGGGCTTGTTTACATCCGGTTCAGCATAAGCACGCTGAGCCATTATTGGCCCGCCATTCTTATCATATAGGGAAGCTGTTGTAGAAAGGGCAGATGCAATGGCGGCAGGACTGAAACTTGGGAACTTCTGCTTAATCAGAGCAGCGAGCCCAGCAACATGAGGAGCAGCCATGCTCGTGCCAGACATCATCGCAAACTTCTCACCTAAAAGGTAAACGCAATCATACAAATCATCGTATCCTTGTATAACCAATAGTTTAAAAGAAATCGGCAAAATTTTCATTTAGCAGATCATATTGTTTATAAATTGTAATGCCCACGAAACTCATACCAAGGAATTCAACTGAATCGCCTCCAGCAGAACTCCAAGCAGCCCAAACAAAATTTCCAGGAGCTACCAAATTGGGTTTCATTATGTCAGCATCATCAAGAGAGTTATCTTCCGGATCTGGTCCTCTAGCAGAGTAATACATAATACTTGGAGCAGGATAACTGTATTTTGCCTTTAGTCCACCACAAATTCTAGCAGAAGCCCCAAATTTGATAATTTGTTTCTTACTATCTCGCTCCAAAGAGGAATTGTAGTATTGAACTAAAATCTGCCAGGAGTACCACAAAGCTTGTCAGATTTGATACCGGGAATTCAGACACAGAGAAAGAGAGGTCCTACACATTAAGTTTTCCACCTAACCATTGTCCCTTACCTTGGAGTTTTCGGGTGATGAAATTATGATACCGGGAATTTTCATTGGAACTGGATTAAGCTGGAAACCAAGTACAAAAGGATCCATGTAGAAGACAAGACCTACTGCACTTAGATTTTTTTGCTGTTTCCAAAGCTTGTTGGATTGTGGAGATCCCAAGAATAAATCGGATTGAATAGCTACAGATTAAAAGGTTCCCTGGGACAAGATTATGGTTGAATCTACTTGAGTCTTGGCATTCACCCACATACAAATCATCAGCAACTGTTGTGTCGTTGTTTAACACATGAATAGCAGAAACAGAGTGTACATTGCATCTTTTCCCGTCCCCGCTGAATGAAAAGAGATACAAAGTAGATTACTTTCCAAATATAACTGTTTGAAATAATAAACCATACACGAATCATGACCGCATGCATCATGAGGTAGGCCACGGAAATGGCTATTTCAGGATTGGCACCAATATATTCTTCAATAAGAAGAAAAATGACAGCAGATTCAATTAAATAGCACCACTTAAATATGTGGTGAGCAATTACAGTGGAGGTACTTTCTGTTTTGGTATCCAACATTTCGAACTAAAGCACAAAAGTTAAAAGCTACCATAAGAACTGGCATAGGGGGAAAAAAAATGTAAGACACTACCAATATAAATTTCGAAACCAGCAGATGCTACAATCACTAAAATTTCCATGTGGTAAGATGCAAAGCTTGTGGCATTTACACATATTAAGACTTATTTTTTTGCCCCTTTCATGAACTCTTTGTATTTGTTTTTCCTCCTCTGCTGGTATATATAGAAGTACAACCTAATAGTAAGAATTAGGGCAGAAAATTTGAACCAAAACATAACATACAGATCTTTTGGTGCGGTTTCCTCCTTCTTGTTCTATTCTTAAGAGTTTTTTTATTTCATTTCTTTGTCATTTGATGTCAAAAAAGTCCGACAACTGAATGGACATTGACAGCTCAAAATAATGACCTAGTTCAAATAATGTTGTGACTTTTTTGTTTGATCCACATTGTAAAGTATGCATGTGAAGCAAGAAAGTGTTTTCCAGGCAAACTTAATGACAAAATTAACAAGAATGGAACAGCCAATTGGGATAACAAACTTACGTGCTAGACCAACTCCAGCGATAGTGACGTTGTTTCCAAGGACGATAGAGTTACCGTAGACTCTATCATGAGAAGCAGCACCAACAGTGACGATCCACGGACTAAAAGAGACATGCTCTTTGGGGAGGGCCCCATATTTCCTGATGCTTGAACAACAAATACACCAGCCTTCACAGCTGATAACAGTGCCATGTCTATGGGATTGAAAAATGTGGCGAGAACCAGGGGGACGCCTGTTTGGAGTTATTGACAAGCTTATAATGTCAACCCCGTCCTGAGCAGCCTGAGAACGTATACAACATACCAAAGTAAAAAATATAAATATATGCATAATTGCACATATCCAACAGTCTAATCACAGGATCAATGTGAAGTGCAGAGAATTTACGAATAACAGTACAAACAGTGGAATGTCACAAAAGAAAACAGTTGCAGAAAAGCAGAATGAGCGAATTTACATACCTGGTCTATAGCAGCAACAACATTCTGCAGCAAAACCTCCGAAGCTCTTGTACAATGCCTTGTAACTGCAATGCTGGAAAACATAGAGGCGATCTGATTAAGACATGAAAGTTTTACATGGAAAGCATTTTTTTTTTTAAACATAACTAATGGTAAAACAATAACAACAAAGGATTTAGATAATTACTGTGAGCGAGGAGCCAATCCCACTTGCATTTCCAAAGTAGTGCCCTGAAAACTATGACCGGAACCCCATGGTTTCCAGCAGCAACGGAAGCCGTGTGCCTGTAGATTAAAACGTGACCAATCAGCTGCCTTTGAAGAATTTAACAGATGGAAAACCACAAAAAAAAAAGTTAGAAGTTTTATTTATTTATTTATTTATTTTTGGTTAAATCACCAAAAAGGAACCCATAAAATACTATCACAATATTTATGAAAAATATCTATTCAGATTTTGTACAAGCGTGTAAATTCATTCCAAGAATTGGAAGAGTTGGTTATCATATGCTGCAGTTGAAACATATTAGCAGAATAAACTTGTCTTTCTCTAACATTCAAACAAACAATATCTGCAGAACACATTTCTCTATACGTGAAAGATGAGTTAGGCATGCGCACAAGGAACAAGTAAAAGCAACAACAATAAAAAGATGTGATTTTTTAAGTAATCATTCTTGATTGCCAACTACTGAAACTATAGTGCCTCGGATGGACAAAAGACTTTAAACACAGTGTTTTTAAGCATTTAAAATTACATGTTCACTATTTTGTTAGGATTCTGGCCTATATTTTAATATTGGACTCGTAAGCGGCACATTTAGTTGTATTTAAAATTTAAAAAAAAAAAAAAATTCTTACAGTGTTTGATAAGGCATTACGAATATATTAACTTCTCTTATTTTTCTTTCACTAGAAAATTTTTGCATGGACATATAATAGGTAAAAGTTCGAGGAAAACTTAGATTTGTTCTTCAGATGAAATAGAAAAGGACCATAATTGCTATAAATAACGAATATAGTTCATTCAAACATGCTCAAAAGCCACAAGAATAAAGTACGAGAATCAGGAAATGGCAACAAAAACTCACGATCCATGTCCATCACCATCAAATGGTGAAGCGAAATCCTGAGAAGCGTTGAAAATTCCCCTGGTTATAGCTGACGCAGCAAAATGGCGAGCCCCAACAAGCTTCCTATTACACGAACCGATGGAAAATCTGAGTGCACCTCACAGATGCCTGAAAAGTGGTGAGGAACTGGATACGGACGGGCCAGATGGTCGTCAGCAAAAACTCGGGTGCTTTGGATCAATGCCAGTATCGATGAACCCAATTACAATTCCTTCTCCAGCAGATTCATATCCTCCGTGTTGGGCCCAGCCCCTTGTGGTAAACCCATAAACTGAGGAGTATGAGTAGTTGCAGTTCTAACCGAGAAATCAATACCACATTGGCCACTTCTCCTTCTCCTTGAAAAGCTTATTCTGCCTTTAATGCAGAAATATCATTGTTTTAGTGATTCAATAAAGTACATTACTGGTGGAAATCACCGTTCTAATGAATCAATAAAAGCAGACAATTTAAATGAAGAGACGACCAAATTTTTCATATGGGTAATTGACATATCGGTCGCAAGATGTAAGTTTGACATTTTGCTTATTGTATCCCAGTAAAACGCAAAAACGTTTGATGACCAAGTTACCAAAGCTCAAAACAAGGCAGCAAAACCGTTTTAAAGAAGAAGATCTAAGATTAGGAAGTATCAATAAGATAAATACCTGCTGTGGTGTAACGAGCACGGCGAACCCATTAATCAAGTAGTGGTAGCTGTACAGCTTCAGATATTTCTCTGCCCTCTAAGTGCCCTCCTCAATAATGAATCGTGAACTCGCGCAATATAAGGAACCGTATCGCCGATTCGTTCTAGAAAGTTACTAAAACTGAAAACAATACATTCAAATCATCATCAGCATAATTGAACCGCCAAAAGATGTAATCTCCATCAAAAGTTAAAATCATTGAACAACAGAGAGAACAACTAGGACAACAATAAAAAAGCCACCGACACTATTCCCTAATCATATATTCAGTAACGGAAAGACGAACCAAACATAAATAAAAAGAAACGACAGATTAATAATGTTTTTGAGTACAAGTTTGTACAAAAGGAAAATTCAATACAAAGTCATTCAAAGTAATATGAATTATGCTTGCAACGGGAAAATCACAACTTTTCACATGGTCTCAAATAAAACATAGAAAATAATATACTAAACAACTAAAAATAAATAAATAAACTAACTTGAGATTCCGAATGAATGTATTGAAAATAAATCTAGGAAATTAAAAAATATACAAAGAAGGAAATAGAATAAAATAAAAATATAAGTACCTTGGTTTAGGAATTCTTAACCTCTCAGAAGGACCATATTGGCCTCCATGATTTTCCCATCTCATCTCATCATAGTAATGAACAGAAGCATGAGCTTCTTTAAGATTAACTATATAATAGCTGTAACGTTATCCGAATCATCCTGGCACAAGCTGCTAATAAACATCCCAAAACAAAGCACCGCTACTAAACAAACCCCATTAATGCTCTTCATTGTCGGAATTACAACACAAAATTCCCGGAAACAAACACTCCCGGAAAGGACAAAAACCTGCTGCTTAAAAACCACCCATTCCTCCGTTTCTAACAGCATTAACAAACAAACCAGATACACTTTTCTAAACTGTGAATATTGCTGGGCAGGGAAAGTGAAGAAAACCCATTAAGCACTTCACACTTAAGAAGTGGATAGAGCCGAAAAAAAGCAGGGTTCGTTGCGGTGAAAGGAAAGGAAAGGAAAGGAAAAGAACCAACCTTTTCCTCACTTTAGAGAGAGAAAGAGTAGAGAGAGGGAGAGTAAAGGAAAGAGGAAGTAGGAGGAAGAGTACTTAATAGCTGGCGAAGTAAGTATAGTGTGGAGAATCTGCAAAGCCATTCTTGGTTGGGAGCATTTGACGTTTTGTTTATTAGGCTAAAAAGGAAAAAAGGAAAAGAAAAAGGTTAAGTTGGGACTAAGAAAATAAATTGAGCCGTTTTTCTTTTGTTTTTATTCCAATTTTTGGAGGCTTTTCTTGGTGTCCTTTTGTGCATAGCTGGATTTTTTGTTTTCCGTAGTTTTTCACATGGTGATTGTTTTAAAACTACATAAATCTTTGTTTTAGTATTTAGCTATAAAGATTGGTACATCTATATATTGGGCCATAGTAATGTAGATGAGTTATTGACGAGTCAGAATCCTCCAGTTTGGCACCTTCTCTACATTGTTTGTCTACTTGCTTCCAACGTTCCAATTTTAATAAGATCACCCGTGACAATTAATAGAAAGAGAGAGAATTTAGCGAAAATAATATATATATATATATATATATATATATATATATAGAAAGAGAGAGAGAGTGTGTGAGAAAAATGTGTAAAAACACACACACACATATGTATATATATATATTCTCAAGTGGGGATATTGTGGGACGGTGGTGTATGGATTACACTATGGCATGTCTGAGAAAGTGCACATATGAAAGTTGCAGAAATGAGGGGGAATTTTTTTTTTTTTTTTATAGGATTCTAAATTCCATGTTTGGAATCGCTGTTCTTTTTTCATAATTCTCTATGTTCTGTTCTTAAAAGGAAATATTTTTTGATATCTTGTACTCTATCCTTTTTGCATAAATGGACCGATTTTATTTAATTAGATTCAATTTTACGCTCAGATGAATTAGGTAAAAATCTTTAAAACAAAGTTATTGTTTAATTGAAGTTGAGTAACCACATCTATAACTATACAGAAAGGAGAAAAAGGTGCTATTGTTTCGTCAAAAACACTCATTTGGTTCAAACGGGCATTTTTGATGTTTTGGGTTTTTTTGTCCTTTTTGTGTGTTTTTTCCCTTCTTTTTGTTGTCTTCTGGCAACATTCTTTAATATCTTTCTGCATTTTTTTCAAGGGATATATTTTTTTTCTTTAAATGTGTGTCAACAGATAATTTTTACTTCTATTTTTTTTTTTTTTCTCAATTTGGTTTCTTTACACCTTTAAATCTTATATTTTGAACTATATTTGAGTCAAAATATTTTTTCTTTCTAATTTTTTCTCAAATATGTCTTACTATATTATGTCCTTATTTAATTAAAAAATTACTCAGTGGCCCCCGGTCAAAGTAGTAGGCGCCTAATTGTATCCTTTTTAACCAAATATATATATATATATTTATATTTATAGTTGTGCACATACTTAGTCTGCAATTGGTTGCCGATTTGAATTTAGTTTTAGAGTTAGAATTGAATTGAATTGATATGTGTGGTGAGGCGTTTGAACTGTTTGAATTATAAGTGTAAAAATTTAAATATGTTTGGAAAAAAAATCATATATGGAGTTTGTTTCATTTGTCTCGAAATTCTATGCAATTTGAAAAAAAAAAATTCAACACATTTAGACTTGTATATACAAAGTCATGAACTTTTAAGTTTAAGTTACAAAAACTGTAAATAATAACTGAGGTAACTTTATAAAAAAACAAAAATGAATTGAATTTTTGGGTTTAATTAAGTTGAATCTTGACACCAAGCAAGGGCTTAATAAGAGAGCTGTCTAACTAAGCATATTTTTTTTTTTTTTTTTTTTTTTTGCTGGAAACTAATGCATCTACTTATTCATCTATTTATCACACGTCTACATATCAATATTGACAACTTGGTGTTTATCTACTAATAATGATGTAGCATTTAAAGCCTATTTTCTTTAAACATATAGTTAATCATGCTTTCGTGTACATTTGTACATTTCTAACAAAACTATACTAGAATTGCATTTGCATGTTAATAGGATCCAAATAGATAAGATATAGTACACACATACGTTTAAAAATAAAAATAAATAAAAAATAAAAAATAAAAACTCTCAACTTGTAACAGCATGTTGGTATTCTAAAATGTGGATGCATATAATCACGGCGGATTTATTTAGGGCTGAGTGGGCTAATTATTTTTTTTTCCTTTAACTCTACATTAAAAATTTATAGTTTTTTTTTACTTCATCTTTATTAAAAATTAAAATTCTCGTATAATTCCCATTAAAATTAATTCTAAAACAAATATAGTTTTTCTGCTTTTCCTCTTCTTAAAATTGAAATTATCACATAACCCTCATTAAAAATATTTTACTCTTTAGTTTTTGTAATTTGACGTTATTTATTTCTTAAAAAAAATGGTACGTATAATTTCAAACTTTTGACAATGCTCAATCTATATTTACATGTGTTGTAAAAGCATATGTAATGTCCCACACCTCATCAATGACATGATTCAATTATATACATATATATATAATATCTCTCTATATTATATATATTTAAAAGAGTTAATGATGCTTCAACAGTGCATTACTCTTGTAGGGCTGCCCCATTTCTGCTCTAGGTTTGCACATCACCACATGGCAGCCAGTCATTATCACGTAGCATTTCAATCACCGTCACCTAGGTTTATTTTTTTTTTTTTTCTTTTGTTTTATTTGTTTTTCTATTCGGCACTTATACAACTTATAATATGTGTGGTGTGCAGCGCGTAATATATGTTCCGTCCACCAATCTGAATGTCAAAGTGGTAGGGCATATAGCCAACAACAAGGCATACGCATCCGGTGTTGGGAAGCATGTGTGTCCGAATAAGTAGTCGTTAAAAAGGGTGTTCTTAGTTATGCTCAGTGTCTCAAAAGAACCTGATTCTACTCATCATTACCATCATTTTCTTTTCTATCTTATTAATCGATTACCTCCTTTTTCATCACCTTCCATGTGACCAAAGCAAAAGGAATAAGTACTTGTTTTTACCGTTGGTCCACAGTTAATTTTTACCAAATTAAATATAATGTAAAATGGTAGTTATTATGTCTGAAAATTTTTATTTAAAAAAAAAAAAAAAAAGCTTGTCTCGTCTCTCACTAAACTTTTGGTCATGAGTTGATTAACGTTGACAGAACTCGGTTCAAAATGGATTTTGGTTTTATTTTTTAATGATCTTGAGGACCTCCCTCATAAAGTTCTACCCTATTATCACGCACATGCAATTAATCCCCCCCCCCCCCCCCCCCTTTTTTTGCCTTCTCTTAATAAGAACTATTGCATATTTGCATTTGCAGCACTATGGAGTTGTTTCTTTTTCTTTTTCCTTTTTTTTTTTAGTTTAAAAAGAAAATGGTTTAAAAGAGAGGTTGGAATTTTTATATAGTCTTGGATTCATTTTAGATGACTCGATAATCAGACTGGGTATGACTCAAATTTAAAATTATTTTGTATGAAAAACGAGCATCCAATTACTCACATGTTGGCTGAGTTATTTAGTGCTTTGATAAAGTAGTCATGGGACACCGAAAGGCAAAAGGGATTACAAATGATGGAAAAGTGTCTGAAATTCACAAGTGGCTTTGAGTATAAATAATTAAGAATTTCAGTACAAATACTGGATCATGGTGTAAGTCGGACTGTAATTACCAATACTTGAGAGATGATTGGGTTCAAAAAGTTACCAACATACAACCTTATATACCGGTACCACGTGTAACTGCTTATTGTATATGATCCAACACGAGAATACTCGATTTTATAACGACGGTTAAAGGTGTAGAAGTGAATGCAATGACATCTAATAAGAGAGGTGACCAATCGAACGGTTTCGTTTTGATTGGGTCAAAACCTCTTAAGAGAGGTTGAGGTCTATCTTAAACTCAATGTTAAGTTGTGAAATCTAATTGATATCATATTTAGAAACACCTTATGTATATAGATAATATATAATCAAGTCGTCATGGGCGGGAAGCCCCACTCTCCCGATATTGGTCTAAAAAATCTACAAAAATGACAATAGTTTTACGAAGGATATTTTAGGAGGTTGTCCATTAGTTTTTCTTTATAAATAAGGGATGCCATCAAAAGATCATTATGATAGAGGTTAGAGGAAGAAATATAGAGTTTGAAGTTGTACGAGTTTCTCTTTTAAACTTTTTTTTAATTATCATAGTGAATTGTTGCATCGGTTGAAAGATGACATATAATATCATATTGAGATGAATTTGTACAAATTTTACGTATTAATAATTGTTTATTTTCTTCTATCACTCTCAGTAACATATAACTGATAATTCTTAACATCAACCCCATCCTTGAAAGGTATTAAGATGTTAGGATTTTGGGTGCTTTTAAAACATTTCTATATTTGATTACCATTTCCAAAATTACAACATTTATCAAAAATAAAATTATTGAATTTAGATATATAAAAATTGTTTTTATAATTGTAAATAAATCATCAAAAAAGCCCAATACTAAACAGCTGCCTTAATCACATATGGGCAAAAAGTTCTAAAAATAAAGATTGATATCATTAAGAGCATAATATGAAAAATTATAGTTCACAATCAGTAAATAAGTTGTGCACTTTACTTTAATAAAATTTAGGTGTGAGTCTATTTCTTAACTAGTACAATGACCTTGTCTTGGGTCATAGTAAATATAGTGATTAGCAAATAGCAAGGCACGAGTGTAAATAAAGACGTTAAACTAAACCACAATAGATTTTGGTATTTTAGTTTATTAAAATCCTTAATCAATTGCGAAACTTATTAGTTTTTTATTATTTATTATTTTTTATATAAGGTTGTTGAGAACATAAATCATTTGTATCGGGACATTTCAAATAAGTTGACACATTCCTAGCATACTTATCATTATTTTCATCCTCAACAATTTATTAAATAAATAAGATAAGTATAATAGTTCTGCTCAAACATAGTACAAACTAACCACAAGAGAAAAAACAAAAAAAAAAATACATGCATGTAGGAAATAAAGTAAAGCAAATTCTAACGTCAAAGATATAGCCGAAACTATATCTTAAAAAATCAAATCTATGAATTTATGATAACCTCACTAAACGCTTGCTAGATAAAACCAATGGAAAAAACCTAGCAAGTGAAAATGAGTGTCTACACTTACCATGTAACAACCTCATATGAACTAATAATAAAATCAATAGAACCTATATTATGGAATAAAATTTTTAGTATGACCACATTGCATTTTATCATCATATGAGAAAGATAAATCTAGATTTATAGTTCAAATTTTGAAAATGCTACCATGTCATTGACCAAGACCTAAATTCCATCTCCCATTCATTCAAGTCCAACAACATCTCCTAATAAGTAGTCAAATTACTAGGAGCATTAAGCACATAATAGGATAAACAATTTACCAACAATCAACAATCAATCTAAGAGAGCAAAAATAAATTCAAAATCCACTAATATGATCCATCAGAACTCTAAAACTAAAAACTAATTTATAAATGAAATTGAAAAAAAAAAAAAAATTACAAAAAATTAATAATCTTCAAGTTTTTCCCCCAAATTTCTTCTTTTCTTCAAGCTCGTCAAAGATGTCATCTCCTTGAAATTTATTGAAATAAAACCTAAAAACTGAAAATGAAAATAAAATCCTAAAGCTAAAACAAATTCCTACAATACTATTTTTCCCTATTTCCTATTTTCTATTTTTTTTTCTTTTTCTTCCTCATATTTTCTTCCTTTCTTTCCCTTGGTTTTTGGCCTCTCAACTCTCGGCCTCAACCTGGGTCTCACACCAGAACCATAAAAAACTGCCCCTTTTATCCTCTTCCTTTCCTTAAGCTCAAAAAGCGCCATCTTTTATTTTGCCTCTCTCTGTCTCTTCTTCTTCTTCTTCTTCTTCTACTAACGCAGATGGGCACGTGGCGAGCTGCAACTGGGAGTGGAGAAATGGCTGGACACATGGCGCGTGCTGGCTTGGCTAGTGATGTGAGCACACAGAGTTCGTGTGTACCTGACCGCAGTGGAATCAGCAGCTGGCTGACACTGACGCGGGCTTTGATGCGACTCACTTTTGTCGCTTATGGTGTGCATGCGCGTGAGCTAGCGCTTTCAAGGCGATCCGACGACTGGTGCAATTTGTTTTTTTTCTTTTTTTTCACATTAACCCATTTATTACCGATAATAATAAGCCCAGATTTTATTGACATTTACAAATCCACCCCAAAACCCCATAACCACCGGAGAAACAACGAACCCGGCTGTGGTAAGAAAATGTTGAAAAGTGGGTGGTGGAAAACTGTTTTGGTGTAAAGAAACGGAATAGAATAGAGAAAATCGAAGGGTTTGAGGCGTAGGAATTACTTTCCTTAAGTTTTATTTGCCCTCCTATAAACAGTTTGCTATCGGGTGTTTTGGCAAATTACCTCCAAGATACAACAAACCCACGAATTTAATAAGTAGCAATCTTATTAAATTCCAGAACAAGATATGAAACTAATATCAGAAATTGGAGATTTATAGCCTTTGATATGCCTGTTCATGAAGATTGCAGCAGATAAACAGTCGCACCTTTTACCCAACAATCGCAACATATACAATAATCGCACCTTTAAATTAAAAGGTGTCTTTTCAATCAAAAAACGTATCTGTTAAATGGTGTTTTCAGTCAAAAAACATATCTGTTTCAACAGACATACCTGTTGGTCATCAGAAATAATATGACCGTTAATTGAAATAATTCATTAACAGTTTAAATTAAATCTGAAATCTCTCAAATCCGACCGTTTGATCGTGTCCGATCAAATCAACGGTCCAGATTTAATTTGAAAAACACTACATTGAAAAAAATTGCTCCTTGACTCTTGTGACGATGCGTAGTGCAAAGTGCGCCCTAATAAGCGCCCTAAACGCCCAATTCGCCCTTGCGCGCGCGTGTGGTGGTGCATAGTAGTAGCATAGTCCCACTATACACTAGTAATCTTTACACTTCACTTGTTTCATTTTATACCACTATGCTTGCTTGTGCTTTTCCAATGTGGACTTTTGTTTCCACTACCCAATGGTAGTACAAGAGATATACAATCTCACTAACAATCCCCCACTAGATTGTAATATTTCTCTAATATCTTATTGATATACTCATACTTACAAAAGGTATCTTTCGATTTAAACCTTCAATTAGTGACTGTATTCAAAATACTCACAAGACAAAGGTGTGCAAAGCATTAAACCTCATCTTTTATGTCAGTATCGGAAATATATCACATATAAGCTATCTTAGTTTCAAATTATGTTCCATTTATAATAGCACTATTACGGCCATGTGCTCTATCTTGGTTTCATGAGCATTTACATGAGTAAACCAAACTCTTGTTAGAAACGGCACCATTTCTTATGCTCACTTAGGTGAAGTTCATTGCATGTTTAGCTACTCAAGACTTGAACTTCATTAAGAGTTTATACATCCTCCTCCACGTAGCTATTTGCACTGAACATCCTGGAAGGGACACAAACTTAAATTTCAGTGCTCGACCGATCACTTAACAGTAACTTGTTTTTACCCATTAAACTTTGGAGTAGTGGTAATACTACTACAAAGTTGGGTTACTATCACCGGTGATTCTTTCAATATAGGTTTCAGTCCCATTCCACTAGATGTATCCTTGACTAGGTCCCTCGCTAGGCCTTTTGTCAAAGGATCTGCTAGGTTCTTATTTGTCCTAACATATAAACATTAATAACACCATCTGTTATTAATTGCCTCACATATTCGTGTCTCAAGCTAATATGTCTAGACTTTCCATTATACACCTTATTATAAGCTCTAGACAAATAGCTTCACTATCACAGTACAAAGAAATTGACGACATCGGTTGTGGCCACAATTGTATATCAAACAATAAGTTTTCAGCCATTCTGTTCCTTGCCTGCAGCTGCTAGTACTTAAACTCAGACTCCATTGTTGAATGAGTTATGCAAGTCTGTTTCTTGGATGCCCAAGATATAGCTCCTCCACCAATAGTGAATATCCATCCTGAAGTGGATTTGTTATCACTTGCACTAGTTATCCAACTTGCATCAGAGTACCCTTCAAGTACTGCTGGATAGTCATTATAAAACAAACCCAAATTAATGGTTCTTTTGAGGTAACCAAGTATCCTCCCAATTGCTTTCCAATGCTCAATGCTAGGGTTACTCGTGTACCTAGACATTTTGCACACAGCAAATGCTATATCTGGTCTTGTGCAATGCATTGCATACATCAAACTTCCAATTGCACTTGCATATTCAGTTGAGCAACTGCTCTACCAGAATTTTCTAGTAACTTAATACTAGAATCAAATGGGGTATTCGCTTCTTTAAATTTCAAATGCTTGAATTTAAGAAGCACTTTCTCAATGTAATGAGATTGGCATAACGAGTAACCCCCACTATTTTTCGTAACTTTGATACCCAAGATAGTATCTACTTCACCAAGATCTTTCATCTTAAATTGTGAAGTTAAATACTTCTTAGTATCATTTACTCCATGCATGTTTGTTCCAAAGATAAGCAAGTCATCAACATATAGACAAATGATCACACCAAAATCATCTACAAACTTAGAATAAATACATTTATTGGCATTATTGTGTTTGAAACCATATGATAATATAACCGAATCAAATTTTTCATGCCATTGCTTTGGTGCTTGTTTTAACCCATAAAGTGATTTGATTAACTTACAAACTTTCTTCTCATTTCCAGGCAAAACAAAACCCTCAGGTTGTTCCATGTAAATTTCTTCATCTAGATTACCATTAAGAAAAGCCGTTTTCACATCCATTTGATGCACATACAAATGATGTATTGATGCAATAGCCATTAGCACTCTTATGGATGTTAATCTAGCCACAGGAGCATATGTATCAAAATAGTCTATACCTTGTTTCTGTTTGAAACCTTTAGCTACCAATCTAGCTTTAAAAGTTTGTATAGACCCATCCGTATTGTACTTTCTTCTAAATACCCAGTTATTACTTATCGGTTTTGATCCTGCAGGCAGATCAACCAAGATCCATGTATTATTTGACATAATTGAGTCCATTTCATCATTTATAGCCTCTCTCCAAAAGGAAGCATCTCTAGATGACATAGCCTCACCATATGTTTTTGGATCTTCTTCTATATTAAGTAATAAGGGTATTTTGTTAAGTACATTGTTTCTATCTCCTTCAACCAAAAAATAAGGCTTGAGAAGAAATGAAATCAGGGGCTAATAGCTTTTTTTTCCTTTCTTTGACTTCTCCTTGGTTCAGATTGTAATTCGAGTTCTTTTCTTTTGTTATTAATGAAAGAACCAGGAGTTAAGTCACATGGTGAATTAGAATCACATTTAAATTCACATGTAGAATCATTATTAAATTTATTTTCAATAAACTCAACATCTCGTGATTCTACTATTACATTGGAATCTAAATTCAACAACCTGTATGCCTTGGAATTTTCTGCGTATCCCACGAAAACACTTTTAATCCCTCTAGGTCCTAATTTTGAAGATTTAGGGTCATGCAATCTATAGAAGGCTAAACAGCCCCAGACCCTTAAATACATCAAATTAGGCTTTCTACCTTTCCACACTTCATATGGAGATACATGTGTTTTCATAGAAGGAATTCTATTATGAACATGACATGCAGTAAGTAAGGCTTCCCCCCACAGATTGTTTGGCAATCTAGCATTTAGAAGCATAGAATTAATCATATCTGTGAAGGTCCTATTTTTCCTTTCGGCCAAACCATTTTGTTGAGGAGTAAAAGGAGCGGATCTTTGATGAATAATTCCATGCTCTTCACAGAAGGCATCAAAATCATTTAAAAATATTCACCACCTCTATCACTTCGAACATTTTAATTTTCTTTTCTTTTTGGTTCTCAACTTCAGCCTTGAAAAGTTTAAACTTATCAAAGGCTTCATCTTTTGTTCTCAATAGATATACATATGTAAATCTAGAACAATCATATATAAAAGTGATAAAGTATCTTTTCCCTCCTCGAGTTAAATTACCATTGTATTCACAAATATCAGAATGTATCAAATCTAATATTTGTGTATTTCTTTCTGCCTTAGGAAAAGGTTTCTTAGTCATTTTTGCTTGAATACAGATTTCGCATTTTTCATGACTAACATTGCTACATGAAATTAAACCATGCTTGGACATATATTTTAAAGATCTAAAATTCAAATGTGCTAAACGAGCATGCCAAGTATCAAAAGAGTCAACAATATAAACATAATTCATAATTTTATTAATATCAAGACTGAGTTTGAACATTCCATCGCATGAGTATCCTTTCCCACAAAAACCCCGTTTTTGGTGAGAATACAATTTTCAGACTCAAATACAACCTTTAGACCATTCTTACATAACAGACTAGCAGATACAAGATTCTTTCTAATTTCTGGAACATAAAATACATTGTTTAAAACAAGTTTCTTTCCAGAAGTGAATTGAAGATCAACGCTTCCTTTTCCAACAACTTTGGCAGCATTGTGATTTCCCATGAGAACCGATTGACCATCCTTAACTTCTGCATATGAAGAGAACAATGCCTTATCATTGCAGACATGTATGGTAGCACGGAGTCTAGCCACCAATCAGAGGATTTAGTCGCAGCAGCCATGTTCAATTCAACGATCATGCCTATTTGCATTTCAGAAACCATAGCACAGATTTCTTCAGACTGATTCTCGATCACATTGACTTTGTTGGAATTGTTTTCTTCCTTCTTCTTCTTGAATCTGCAGTCACTTTGACGATGGCCTATCTTTCCACAGAAAAAGCATTTTCCAGAAAACTTTCGAACCATCTTTCGACTTCTTTTTGAACTTCGAATCATTATTGACTTTGAAGTTCTTTTTGAATTTACTTGCTTCAGCGACATTAACTTTAGAAGAATCATGAGAAATATTCTTTGGATCACGAGATCTAGTCTCCTCTTCGATTCTCAAATGTTTCTGCAATTCTTCCAAGGTTATGTCATCCCTCCTATGAAGGAGTTTCTTTCTGTAACTATTCCAACTTTGGGGTAATTTAGCAATAACAGCCCCCACTAGGAATGATTCAGAAATCTCAACTTTCAATTCTTTGAGTTTCGTGACTAGAACTTGCAACTCATGGATTTGATCCAAAACAGACTTGGTATCAACCATAGTAAATTCGAGATACTTTAATATGAGAAATTTATCCGTACCTTCCTTCTCTGTTTTATACTTGTATTCGAGTGCATTCCAAATTTCCTTCGGACTCTCCATTGAATTGTAGAGGTCGTACAACCTGTCCGACAGAGTATTCAGAATATGTCCTCGACACATCACTTCGTCTTCTTGCCTCTTCTTCCTTTCGGCCTTCAATGCTTCAGAATCGTCATCTTTCGGTTCAGGAATTGGAGGAAGATTAGGATCCAGGACATATGCAATTTTCAGAACTGTGAGAAGGAAAAACAGTTTTCCTTTCCAACGGTAAAATTCGTCCCATCAAAGCGATCGAGTTTGACATCAGGAGTCAGAAACGAAGTCATCTTTCCGGCCTCCATAGAAATAAAACCTTAAGATTGTTGAAAAAGTGGGTGGTGGAAAACTGTTTTGGTGTAAAGAAACGGAATAGAATAGAGAAAATCGAAGGGTTTGAGGCGTAGGAATTACTTTCCTTAAGGTTTTATTTGCCCCCTATAAACAGTTTGCTATCGGGTGTTTTGGCAAATTACCTCCAAGATACAACAAACCCACGAATTTAATAAGTAGCAATCTTATTAAATTCCAGAACAAGATATGAAACTAATATCAAAATGGAGATTTTAGCCTTTGATATGCCTGTTCATGAAGCATTGCAACATATACAACAATCGCACCTTTTGACCCAACAATCGCAACAGATACAATAATCGCACCTTTAAATTAAAAGGTGTCTTTTCAGTCAAAAAACGTATCTGTTAAATTGCCTTTTCAGTCAAAAAACATATCTGTTTCAACAGACATACCTGTTGATCATCAGAAATAATATGACCGTTAGATTGAAATAATTCAATTAACAGTTTAAATTAAATCTGAAATCTCTCAAATCCGACCGTTAGATCGTGTCCGATCAAATCAACGGTCCAGATTTAATTTGGAAAAACACTACAACGAAAAAAAAAGGATTGCTCCTTGACTCCTTGCGACGATGCGTAGTGCAAAGTGCGCCCTAATAAGCGCCCTAAACGCCCAATCGCCCTCGCGCGCGCGCTGGTGGTGCATAGTAGTAGCATAATCCCCACTATACACTAGTAATCTTTACACTTTACTTGTTTCATTTTATACCACTATACTTGCTTGTATTTTTCTAATGTGGGACTTTTGTTTCCACTACCTGATGGTAGTGCAAGAGATATTACAATCTCACTAACAGAAACCACCCCGAGTAGGGCGAAGATCCGATGCTGATAGAAACGAGGATAGCTTACACGGCGGACAGTTGTGATTTTCTAGGATTTTCCCCCTATTGCGGAAAGGGCTTGCAATTCCGGTGATAATGAGCAAACGGAAACAATGGTGCGCTCACTCATGCTCGTGATATCGATAGAAATGGCTTTATCGTGAGCTTCATATCCATCACTATCTCCATGGTGAGATTCGTCGAGACCATCTCTGAATCGTGATCTCCACGACAAGGTCTCACCATTCTTGCGTTGCTTGTGTTTGAGAGTATCATTTAACATCGACGCTGGCATGATGCTAGGGTTTCTGATTGGGGATATTTTGGGGCTTTCTCTTGTTGTTTTTCTAATTATACTATTTTATAACCATACTTTCCTCACCTCGTGCGAGGGAGAAGTTGTGGTAGAGTCTCTCCTAAAGTAACTACCGTAACTTTCGGTATAACTCTGTTTTTTAATCGTTAAAATTTAATCGAACGGTTAAAATGTTACTGGTGTATCATACTTATCATATACCTTACCTCATATTACATGTCCCACCCCAAACCTTCTCTGTCGCCGGCGACCTTCCCGCCGTCAGCGACAGCCCCGACATCGACGACCCACCCTTAGCCCTCCCACCACCGGCCCCAGCCCTGGTCGCCCCCCACCCCACCCCGCCCCGACCCCTACTCCCAGGCCCCCAGCACCCCCGCCAGCCCCCCTACCCTAGGCCCCCCACCCCCTCCCTCCCCCCAACCCCTCCGCCCCCACCCCCGTCGCTCTCTCTCTCCTCTACCCGCGCGAGAAAGAAGGCACCCCCTCTCTCTCTCCAGCTCGCAGCCCCCCCCCCGACGCGAGACAAGGAGAAGGGATGGGGGTCCCCATCGGGGGTGGGGGGGGCGGGGGCCGGGAGAGAGGGGAAGGGAGAGATAGGAGAAGAGAGAAGGGGTGGGAGGGGGGTCCCGTCGAGGGGTTGGGGGGAGGCTGGGGTGGGGTGCCGGGGAGGTGGGACCTAGGGTTTGGGGGGGGAGGGCGCTGGGCGTGGCTAGAGGCTGGGGCCTGCGGGGTGCCAAGGCATGGGGGTGGGGGTGGGGTGGGGTGGGTAGGAGACGGTGGGCTGGGGGGGCCTAGGGTTAGGGGGCCGGGGGTGGGTCGCCGGTGATGGAGAAGACTTGAGGTTGACAACTTTTTCCTTTTTTTTTTTTTTCCTTCACCTATTTGTTATAATATGGGGTGATGTTACAAATCATCATATACACCCTCATATCTACACCCATCCATCATCTCTGCGGCTTAAAAAAAAGATTTTACCGGTGAGACCTTCCACCACATTGCTACCCCTTTGTGTGATTTTAAAATAGTATACTCTACTATGTTATTTAACCTATTCTCCAATAAAAATAATAAAATATTTAATAAATTTACGAGTTGACCCGGCCCATAGACCACGGACTATAGGTCGGCCCAACCCGGACAATTCCTTATACGGGCGGGCCCGCCCGGGCCACAGCACTACACCCGGCCCTGAAGATTTTTGGATTTAAAAAACATCGACGACACCCTTACATGGGAGTGATGGAAGGCATCCAGAGGGTCCCACATAGCGTCAAAAGACGTAGCGATAGGGCATTGGAATAAGGTGAATCCCGTAATCCATAATCCATTTTCGTTGGAAAGGAATGTAAAAAACATGGCAGCCTTAGCCACAACATCATCAATGGCGTGCCCAACTCCAACTCCAAGTCCCCTTCATTATTATTATTGGTCTGCAAACTCTTCCACTTCACTCAAAAGAAGCTCCTCCACTTCTCTCAGGATTTCTGCCTCCAGCCTCGCCGACGCCTCTGCTCTCCTTAAAGCTGCCCACCACACTGTGCGTTCTTTGCTAAATTCCACTCTCTCTCTTCTAAGAAAATTAAAACGAAATGAAAATGAAAATGGATGGGGTTTCAGTGATTTCGAAATAGACCCATGAACTGATTTGGTTTGTGAGTCTATTTTGTAGGTGGAAACGTATGTAAAGAGCGGCATGGTTGTTGGGTTAGGGTCCGGCCAAGGTTCTGCCATGGCCATTGAGTATCTGGGTCGCCAGTCTTCGCTCAGGCGCTTTTAGAGACATTGTGGGAATACCCATGTGAGTTTCTGTGCTTTAATGCCGCTTAGAGTTTTTTTTTTTGGGAAAAAAATTCCTTTTATTTTGGCCTTTTTCCTAATTTTATATGTGGTTCTGAATTGTTCACTTGAAGAGTTTGTTCTAGTTCCATGGAAGTTGCTTCAATCAATGCAGGCTTTTGTTTTTAAAAGAAATTAAAAGAAAAAAAAAAACCTAAATCATGTTACTAAAAAGCCTTAGTAATTGCTCTAAGCATTTAGAATGGTGAATGTACTTGCTGCAGCGATTAGTGTACTGCAATCTGTGTGAATGCGCTTGTTTAGCGGGGAGGAGAAGAATTCAATGTTACCATCTTTTTTTGCAGGTCTGTTGCGAGTGCTAGTGAGGCAGCCAAGGCAGGAATACCATTGGACAACTACCAAGATAATTCTCAAGTTGTGCAAAAATTTGAAATGTTTGAGCAGATTTGCTTTTATTTCTAGGGTTTATGCAAAATTAAATGTCTCGAAGGCCTGCTTTGTTGATTTGAAACACTAAGCCGTTAGATGCCTTTTGTATGCGTTCCTTTCTTGATAAGAGCTGCTCTAAGGATTCACTAGAAATGAAATGCAACCATACCGAAGTGCCACATCATTCTGAACACGTGATCCTTTTCTTTAATTTTGATTTTAGTAGAGCATCACTTGAACTTGCTCCTTTGTAGATTGATTTTGCATTTGATGATGCTGATGTCATAGAAGAAGGAACACTACTGCCATAATTGGGCGTCAAAGTTTGCAGAGCGATGAGTCCCTTATCCAAGAGAAGGTTGGTAACAATTTCTGGTCTTAAGGCATTTAAGACTCGAGCTATGAAATAGAAAACATTTCAGGAGTTATGTCTTCAATAATTTATGTAGCTGTAAATTTTCTGTGGAGGTACAACGAATGATTTGGAATATCAGAATTACTCTTGTTAATATGAATAATTGAAGGCTATTTTCCCCTCTCCACTTGCAGTTATACTAAAGGCAGCTGATAAACTGGTGTTCATGGTCTCAAAGAAGCAGTATAGAGGTGGTCTTGATGGTTCCATTCCAGTTTTAGTTCAATCTGTAAGCAGCCGAACATTTCATCCTCTTTAAGAGGGCCAACCGTTAACCTCTTTAATGAGAGAAAGATTGCCTAACTTGAAACTTATATTTCAGCTCAACTGGTTGGAAATGCTGAAGAGATTGACGACCTTTTTAGGTGATGCAGAGGTCTGCTATCTATGAACATTAAACTATGCTTGTTACCTTCATTTTTCATTTTTATTTATTTATTTATATATTTATCTATTTTTGCATTTCTTTGAAATTTAAATGTTCAGATGAATTTTTCTTTTTTATTCATATTACATCCTTGTTAAACATAGCTGTTATTTTTTCCCTGGCTAGGAAATTATATATGCTCAAATGCCATGAGCCCATTTTTGTTTTTTAGAAAATGTATCAGCTACATAATTGTATTTTCCTCTAATTAGTGTATGGAAAGCCATACATTACTTGTGATTTTTGATTAACAGCTGAACTTGTGTGTATGCGTTGTTTTCCTTCACGGTTTGCAATAAGGATGGCTTCAGCAAAATTGACACACGTACAACACATATATGATATACGCAAATTTGATAAGTTGTAACAAGATTGTTTCTTCACAAGAATGAAAATGATACCAGGAAAGCTTTACTCAAGGGAATCACGTTTCTTTTCATCTTTAAGTGCCACAATTCTTCAGAATTAATAATGTCTCTCATGTTACAAGATCAACAAAATTTTGATTTTTGTTTTTCCCCCCTTCTAAGTTAAGGTATGGAGGAGACCAGCTATAGGACATGCAGGTCCGCTCGGGGGTGACTTCCCACTGGTCACCAGAGAAGGCCAAAGTTCTGGATGTCATCTTCACATCTCCAATACCAAGCCTTGGTAAGTTTTCTGCGGGTCTTACACTGTTTGTAGTAGATGTTAACCTTTGAAGATAACTTTTGGTATTTTGTTTTTACATTACTTTCAGATGAAGTAGCGAAGAGCCTTGATAAAATTGATGGGGTTGTCGACCATGGTGTCATTTCCAAGTTCCCGTAAGCTATTCAGTCCCTTGTACAGTCTTTTCTGTTTGGTCTTCATGTATGTGAATGCACTTGATAGAAGAGGCAGGTCAAGGGAAGCTACCCTTTCTTTTTTTACATGCAGAAGAATAACCCTCAATTAGGTAGGTCCTTGTTGATGTCTGTAGTAATAGATAGTTTGGGGCTATCTCATCTTCCCCTTGTGGCATTGTTTCTAAAGATCGAACGAATGCTAGGAGAAGGTTTTAAATAGATTGAAAAACTTGTGAAATGAGGATGAACTTTGCACTGTCAAGAATTATATATTTGCTTTAAATTTTGCTGCTTGTGAAGATTGAGGTCAAAGTTGTAAATAGATGGTGGATATAGTAAAACAATATAATCTTTTTGCACTGCTGATAATGTGTGTTGCATCAAGTTACGCTGCCTCTCTACCAGTTCCCCATTTATAGCTTGCAAGGTTCAATTCCCAAAACCAGAACAAAGATTCAATGAGCTGAAAATCCTAGAGCAGGGAAACTGTTTGGTTTAACTAGAAATGAAGTAGGGTAAAGAGGACAGAACAATGAAGGGAAACTTCATTTACATTTTATGTTTATCCATGTTGATAAAGTGAAGGAAGAAATTGATAAGTAAATACGTTTTCCTTGTTTCACTGTCTACCTTTCTCCCAAAACTAACCCGTTTAAGGAGAAAAGCTGGCAGGTTGGAGGACAAGCTATCTGTATAACATAACCAAATGTAGAAAATGAGAGAATTTTGAAGCAGAACTTTATTTCCTTTTTTCTTTTTTCCTAGCGGTAACTCTAAACTTTATATCCATATCATAGAGTTTTACACAATAGCGTTGGCCTTCGGGAGTCAAATTTGAAAACTGATATAGGTGACTCATCAACCATGTTAAAGTTAGTTTAGTGGCTGAAGTTTGAAGTTCGAGAGATGGATGATTTACTGAATACCTTGTTAACAAAGCAGATGGATGGCATGTAAACTTTGTTCTGTTATGCTCTTTCCAGCAGCAAGATGGATTTGCTTTTCTCGTGTGTTCTTCTTCTCCTTCCCTCTCATTGGCAACATTTCTTTCCTTGGTGTGATATCTTCTTAAGTTAAAGGCTGCACGTTTGTTTTCACAAACTTTGATTTTGCATTACTAGCTCCTTCAAGTAAACCCATACACTTTTTAGCGGATAAATTCTGCAATTTCATCTTATCAAGCTTTGAAGGATGCATTTCTAGTTTCCTATGACTGCATCTTTTCTAAGTTGATGACACCGTTCTTGTGTTGCCATTCAGCTATCTTAAAGCTACTTCCTAAGTTGTCTCTTTTGACTACGATCCTATATAATTCTCAATTTTCTTGGTGATTCCCCAAGTTTTTATACGCATGATATGCATGTAACTCCAGTCGTCTGATCATTTTGTTAAATGCAGATGCACAGCAGTAATTGCTTCAGAAAGTGGCCTGTCCATTGTTGACAATCTGTCAAAGAATTCAGTGGAGGAACTCTGATTGCTAGAACCAGCACGAAAAACATATGTTGTTCCCGGTATTTTCCCCAACATAGCTCTAGTGTAAAGATTTTAAGTTCCAAATTGCTTAACCATGAGATTCTTTCAGGAGGGTGGGGGACCTTAAGGATTGGTTGAATCTCGCCAGAATTTTGTCTAAACTTTATCTTGTGCTTGAGTTAATAATTCAACACCTAATGTTTTTTCTTTGTAATTCAGTTTCATGTCATATGTATACGTACAAGCATAAACTTTACCTTTTATTGAAATTCCATTCCATCAAACAGTGTTCTCTGAAAGAAATATAGTCATTTTTTTTTGTTCATAATAGATAGAAATTGTTAGAATTTTGTCTACTAATGCCAATAAATTCTCTGTATGCTTCCTTCCTACTTTCTCTTGCTCCCAATCTATTGTGTTGAACTTCTCACGTAATTTATGTTCAAGTTTGAATTCTTTTATGTCAAAATTCTATGCTGTGACTTTTCAGTTCACATTTAACACTGCATCCATTTTTTTTTTTGTTAATAATAAAAAAGAGGGTTATAGGGATAGAGGTTAGCATACTCAGAAGCACTGGGAGGTGGATGCCTCCCCGCGCGATATATGGATCCCTCACAAAGCGGATTGCCCATATATCTCAACCATGTAGTGGGGGTGACTTGAACCCAAGCATTTAGCGAGGAGGACAAGTGTCCTTCCCACCCACCTAAAGGACATTGGTTACTGCATCCAAGTACATACAAATTCGGGCTATTCTAGTAACACACTGCTACTTGCTCCTCTGACTTGCCCCTGAAGTGAAGTGCTGATTTTGTAAATCCAAATAATATAGACCATTTTTATCAAAGCTAAAGACTTCCATAGATTATTTTGAATTTAATTGAGAAACATATTTGGTTTCTCTAGTTTGCAGTTTATCATGTTTATGAAGGCAGCTCAAGCACAGGTTTTCCTAGTTCTGGAGTGGTTGTACAATTTAGATTGCGAGAAATTGATAACATTTTATTTCTGGACATAATATGGTCCTGTAAGGTGTCTTTTTGCAACATTAGGATGCTTTCTTGAAATTACAATGAAACGAACATTAGACGAATGAATTGGGATGAGAAAGAACACCAAATCGATGGATAGACTTCAAACGGAAAGCAAAAAAGTAGACCAATATATAGAGATAGTTATACGATTGGCTAGGATTTTAACCATGGTGACAGAAGTGGCAATTGAAGATCTGGCCCAGGAAAACACAATGCGAAGCTGTGAAATCAATCTTCAGGTATCTTAAGAGGCAAAAGAGTTTGCTTGCGGTAAGTAGACATGGTAGCATGATTTTGGTGTCTGGTTTTGTGGATGCTGATTATGCTGGATTTTTGGATACAAGTAGATCTTTAATTAGATATATGTTCTTTTTTTGGTAGTACTGTTGATTTGGAAAGCGAATCCTGAACATATGGTGTCCTTGTCTATCACAGAGCTGAGTTTATTGCTGTGGCTGAAGCAATAAAGGGAGCAACGAGGGATGCTACGAAGTTGAGGATAAGACGGGATTACTACAATGCTGTTTTGGGATGGTCGAATGGGATTCATTTGGTCATGGATCGTGCTATCATGAGAGAACAAAACACATTAGACGAGAGACTACATTGTGAGGGAAACATTGGGTGGATGGAGTAGTTGAGGGCTCGCTCCTTTGACTGTCACTGATAGAGGTATAAGGTTCGAGCTCCGTACTCTGTCTTGGTGTGTTTACGAAATATGGTTTCGAGTCATTAGAACAAATATTGGGCTTTGGTTGAATCTTTTGTGATACTTACTTTTATCTTCTTCAAACAAAACTAGTAGTTCCGAGTTCAGATACTTGTATTAAACGGACATTTACCTGCCAGCTTTAGAAGTGGAAGAAAGATCCACCATCTATATATACCGACTATAAACCAGAAGGGAAAAAATGTATGGCTTAATTTTTTTTCCTTCCATATTGTGCTTTAATTCTCGAACTCAAGCTGGTATAGTAGTAATAGGATGACCTATTAGAGTTTTTCTTGTCTAATATCCAACGATCAAATCACATTGTCTATTATGAAGTTAAAATTACACATCTTAAGTGGCCGGCTAAGTTGTAGCGCTAATCTGAGGCGTGAAGATATCACTAATCCATATTTTTATTAGAAAAATAAAAATAAAAAGTTACCAACTTGACTGCATTTATAGTTCTTTTTTTTTTTTTTGGGTCGAAACTTAGACTGCATTTGTAGTTACCCATAGTATATTGATGATGAATTGTACATTTCTGGTGACATAATGTTATATATATATATATTTATATATTTTATTTTTTGCCTATAAAATGACATCTTCTAGTAGAGAAGTAATATACATATATATATATATATATATATATATCTATCTATATTTCTGGAGCATCTTGATCGTTTCCTTCCTCGCGTATCAAATGGTTTAGAAACCTGAACCAGTTAGTTAGACTTCAATTAAATACGAAAATGGAGATGGCTAGCTCGCCAAGCTTGACGTGTTTGGCTCGTTTTCCTGGACCAAAATTATTTCAAACTTGGGCAGCTTTCCTTCAATCAAAGGGTCACTCTCATACGCCAGTCCCACTTTGTTGGCCTGGTTTTGGCTTCTCCCATGAGGAATTTAGAAAAAATTGTTTATTGATGACATTGGTGTAGAAAATTAACATCATGTCTAGATGGCGAGAAATAAAATCATGAACAATGACATCGATGATGTTCAACACCGTTTATTATTTATAATGTGAATCCTATAACATGAGTCTCACATACAGTGTTCGTTTTTATTATTAGTTCCTCAAGCTTTGGTAAAATTATAATAAATTGATACACTAACAAATGCAATGAGTATGTACAATGTATTAAGGTGACAACTTTCTAAGTGTCTGTCACATCATGTATGGTAAATTAGCATTCTTTAAAAATAAAAAATTTAAAAAAAAACATTTATACTAAATCATTTCCTACCTATATGCTATATAGCTGATGAAGTTTTTTTGCATATTTTAATCCCATATGTTATATAATAGTCGATAATGGTGTTGACCGAATGATGCTTTGAATTTGAATATAGGTTTAAATTGGGTCAACAGATGGACCTTTTTTTTTTTTTTTTTGTGAAAATAGATGGGCAAAATTTTCAAACTTCCATCCAATGGAAAATAGATCAACTCGCACGGCAAATTATGTCGAACACAGTTTTGGTCAATCCGCTGGTTTCAGCTTTTGGTTGTTTATATGTGGGATTTTTTTTTTTTTTTTTCAAATTCTTAATTTGCAGAGAAACTATCTACTTCTTCCTAAGATATTATATACATAACACACGTATACACACACACGCACATTGTAGTAGAACTTCAACCAAATTCAGTTCATTAGTTTTTGTTGGTTTTTGATGTATTATAAAATATGGTTGAGGAGGAGTTTCAGACATGTTTTATTATTATTATTATTATTCTTTATTGACTTGATGGTTTGCGTAATTGGAGTAAACTTGACTTCTGGTGCTTGTTTAATTGACATTTAGTTTATTTTCTTCAAGATTTGTTTTCAATTGACTTATAGTTGGCCTTATACCACCAAAAAACAATTCAAAGTTTCCGCATTCAACTTGATAAAGAGTCTACTATAGAAATTAAATAAGAAAATAATAAACAAAAAACGGAGAAAAAAATACAAAGATATTTAACGTGTATATGCTTCTATATTCAAACTAAGAATATAGAGAAAAATTCATTAATAAAGAGCACTACAAATGAACTTGCGTATAAATTCCAATTACAAATATAACATATGTTAAGTTATTCAAATGTAATAAATCTCCTAAATAATACAAATAAATTCAAAATTCCTAATATTACATACACCTAACGTGTTGTTAAAATTAAGCTGTCATGCGGATGTTTATTCTGTTTTTTCTTTTTTTCCCTTCTTTTTTTTTTTTTTTTTTTTTTTTTTTTTTTAAGGTAAAGTAATTTACACAAGATGAGAACTCTTTCCTCATAATCTGTCAAACTCTTGTTGATTTCGAATTCATCGGCAGAAGAATCATACAAAAACACCAACAGTAATCCCATTTTTTAATGACAGACTATGTGGCATATAAATAATTATTGTTATTTATTCATAGGTGTTCAAGACATTTACATGTTAGTTAAAATGAGAAGATTACATCGAATAGTGAAAAGTTCATAACTCATCGCCGCATGAATTGGTAACCAGAAAAAAAAAAAAAAAAAATTTAAGACGCGATTGGAACACCAATTGGAGTTGGAATTATGGAGTTTTTAAAATTGAAAGTGTATGATTGGTTGAAATGTACATTAAAAATTAAATGTAATATTTAAATATTATAAAAACTTGAATGTGTTTGGGAAAAAATAGCAATATGAATCATATTTCGTATGTCTCATCGTTATGCACCATTTATACACAAGAATATGCTTATTTAGACTTGAAATAAGAAAGTTATTGATTTTAAAAATTTGAGTTTTCTAAAAATGAAAGAGAGAGAAAAAGAGAAATGATTGAGAATATCACTATAGATATTTAAAATGTGTGTTTGAAAATGAATTGAAAATGATTGAGAATATAGCTATAGATATTTAAAATGTGTGTTTGAAAATGAATTGATCAGCCAAACGTAATTTGAAAAAATACTAAAAGAATATTGAATCAAATTGAAATAGAAAATGGCTTCTAAAGTTAAAATTGGTATAGCTAATACTACTACTCAACTTGCAATTTCCGCAAACCTTGGTAGATTTTCTTCATAATATAATCCTTAATTTGTTATGTTCACACTACTGAGCGAAGTGTGTGTGTGTGTGTGTCATAATATTCACCAAGTAAAACGAATAAAGAGATAAGGAACCCTATCTGCATGCATCACGAGAGATACTAAAGTAGTTAAAAACAGCATATATAATATCCACCGACCAACTTTATTAAACCAGCACATGCTAAATTCTAGCTATTGCCCACTCGTGGCCATTCTTTCAATTTCCTAAAACTAAAAAACTTCTGTATTTTATATTTCTAAATTCTGTTAGGACTCGGAATATATTTCACATGAGCTAGTCTTCCTCCTGTTTGTGGGCTTGAGAGGTCACAAGGTTTGTGAGGATAAAGAGATATATGAACATTCTTTCTAGAACAAGATTTTCGAATTTTTTTTAAACATTATTATACGTAAACTAATAAAAAAATATTATTTATCCCATTAATAAATTAAGAAAACTGTGATTACAGCCAGCGGTGGAGCTAGCCTTTTAGTTCAATGGAGGCATATATTAAAACTAAATCTTGTATGATAACCTTATTTTTTAATGCGACCGAAAATTTGATTTGCTTAATGTATATAATCAATGAGCTTACAGTTAAAAGAGTAGAGTTTTTAATGAAAAATTTTATGAGATAATTAATTGAGTGTGGACAAAAAAGAAAAATCATAAAAAATTTTAAACTAAATTTTAAAATTATAAAAAAAATCAGTAGGGACACATTTTCACATAGAATAGTAGTGTGAACACATTAATGAGGCAACACATTTTCACATGGAATATATGTATCTCTTTCAAAGAATAATATCCATAAATGCCCATCACTGTGATGGAATTAACTTAAATCCATGATTTCTTAGGTTAAAGACTGGTGAACTTACCATTCTGTCACATTCTGAATGGAGATACTTCAAAAATTGATTAATGTGGGGACAGTACTGATTTTGAATTTTTCGTTTTGGTTAATGAGATACGGGATCGCCGTTTCTTATCTTATGTCATTTGATCAAGTGGTCGTTTTAACTTGATTATACTTCTCCCTAGTTGCAGCAAATAGTAAAAATAGGTGTGAGTAGTAATAAGGTTCCTTAGCAAAATCAACAACGGTAAATGCAAGTTTAGCTTAATAATAAGGTACCAAATTTGTAATGCTCAATTCAAGTATTCCTAGGACTTAACTTTTGGATTAATGAATGTAATTGCTTTTAGCAAAAGTGAGTTAAAAAAAATAAAAGAAAAGAAAATGAAATCACGCTTTTTCTTTTTTCTTTTTTTCATTCAAATGCAAGTCCTGTAATACCAAAGTTCTAATTAGAATTGCTGGGGCAAAAAAAAAAAAAAAAAAAAAAAAGATGGTTCTATTCTGCGTTAACATGTGAGATCAAGGTTATTATTATTTATTTTTATTGAAAAGTGAAGAGTTACATATTCAGATAATTTTAATGAGGCAACACATTTTCACATAGAATATATGCATCTCTTTCAAAGAATGTTATCCATAAATGCCCATCCCTATGATGGAATTAACTTAAATCCATGATTTCTTAAGGTTAAAGACTGGTGAACTTACCACTCTGTCACATTGTGAATGGTTATACTTCAAAAATTGATTAATGAGAGAACCAAACTGATTTTGAATTTTTTTTATTTTAGTTAATGTGATATGAGATCGCCGTTTCTTATCTTATGCCGTTTAACCAAGTGGTTGTTTTAGCTTGATTATACTTCTGCTTTTTTGCAATCCCTTTTGAAATATTTAATGTACCTTTATGGTTTAATTTTTAATTTGTTATCTTTTTGGTCACCCGAAGTTATAGTTTTTTTTTTATTTTTATTTATTTATTTATTTTTTTAACAGGGAGATTATGCGTGATAAATATGGCACACGTGTGGAAATTATTATTATTATTATTATTATTATTTTGCGTAAATATGGATATTAAAGTTAAGGTCTATGTTGATTGTTGATGGGATAACACAATATGCTTCGGCAAAAAAAAAAAAAAAAAAAAAAAAAAAAAAAAAAAACACACACACACACACACACACAATATGCATGCAGTACTACGTGTGGTTCCTCTTTATGGAGTTATGGGCACATTTGCAAAAGCAGTTAAACAATTTTTGTTTCTTTTTCTTTTAATTGTTTAATTTCTAAAGAGTTGTTAAAGAATTTGTATAAAGTGGGTAAAAATATATTTGTTAATGTCAACTTAAAAGTCAATTGTTGTACTTCCTATTTTGACGTAGTGTACTCTGTCTTCTTTTTTTTTTTTTTTTTTCTTCTTCTTCTTCTTCTTCTTATATTTTTTGGGGTGTATATACATGCTGTGCTCATTTACATCTACTTCTATTTTTTTTATTTATATTTTTGTTTATCATATTACTATTTAGAAATCCTATGAACTGCTGGCTAGTGGCTAGTTCTAAAGTTTCTTGTAACTTTTACACTTTTACTTAAATTCAGTTACGTGCTGAAAAGAAAATAGGAATATTGATGTGTAAAGAAAAGACACGAAAATATTTTCCTCAATCTCTGTCGTACATTGACGTGACGTTTTCATGTGGATACATTGTCTGGTGTAAGCAGTAGACATTCAGCATTCACACTAGAGTACTATATAGTGACAATTTTAAGATAACCTTGTTTATTTCAATTTTAACTTATTTAATTTTTTAGGTTTTATTTTTTTGGGGGAAGGGGGGAGTTATTAAAAGGGCAAAATATCATAAATTTTCTATGAATTTTATCACTAGCATTAATATACCCCATTAATTATGAAATATACTTATTGTACCTCATAAACTTTAATATGTATGTTAAGTTATTCATCAGTTAGTTGTCATTAGTTTTTCTGTTATCTTTAATATTAAAATGCTCCATAAACTTTGTATTTGTGTCAAAATACCCATAATCAAGGAAAAATATCATAATTTCCCCTTGAACTTTGCACTAGTGTCAATATGTCCTTGAACTATGAAATGTACCTATTATGCCCCCTGAACTTTTTAAAACGTGTAAAGATATATATTCTATTATAGCAAAGTGATATGCATATTTTTTTAACACACCCTTTTTTTTTTTCTTTATTTTACTTATTTTAATTCAAGTTTATTGAATTATGGGTTTATTTATGCATAATCATAGTCGGTAGGATTCAGATGTATAACCATAGTTTGGGTTATGAGTTTATTTGGAAAAATATCATAAATTCCCCTTGAACTTTGCTCTAGTGTCAATATGTCATTGAACTATGAAATGTACCTATTATGCCCCCTGAACTTTTTAAAATGTGTAAAGATATATATTCTATTATAGCAAAGTGATACGCATCTTTTTTTAACACACTTTTTTTTTTTACTTATTTTAATTCAAGTTTATTTGGGTTATGAGTTTACTTATACATAACCATAGTTGGTAAGACTCAGATGCATGTTTTGGATTTCAAATAAGTTGTTTACTTAGCTTATATAATTTGAAATCATAGTCATAATCAATTTCATTCATGTATTCGCTTAAACCAATATTGAGAATAACTATTATAAATTTACTCTGATACTCATTCTTAGTTATGTTTTTAAATTTAAAAAATGATTAGTTACATATTTTGGTACATTATTGTTAATTATAATTAAACTAAAAATTATAATATTATGACAATAAAATAATGAATATAAGTTGTGTAGTTACTTTTGTTTAAAAAAATCAAAATAAATGTAACTTTGAATTAAAATAAGCATAATTAAAAAAAAGTGGGTAAAAAAAAGATACATTTTCTGTTAGTAGAAAAAATACTTTTTTTTACCTCTTCTAAAAAATTTACTTAATTATAAAATATTAGAAAAATAAAATAAAATAGATGGAGCATATTGACACAAATATTAAAGATCAGATGACACTTTGACACAAATACTAAAGATCAGGAGCATTTTGATACAATGCAAAGTTCATAGGGTATTTTGACATTAAATATAACGGAAAAACTAACGGTAACTAACTGAATGGGTAACTCGACACACATAATAAACTTCAAGGGGCACAATAAGTACATTTCATAGTTCATGGGGCAAATTGGCACTAGTGACAAAGTTCAGAGGGACATTTATGACATTTTTCCTATTAAAAACTTTTTTGTCCCCTAAATGTGTCCAGTGGTTATAGGATTACTCTTTAGATTTTTTACTAAAAGAGAAGTTTAAGGTTCAAGGCGACTCCAATTTGTTCTTGAGTGTTTTATTGAATACAAAAAAATGAAATGTGCAACCTCAATTCCCTTTATGCTCACCGAAAACATAGAAAATGATCTCAATTCATCCAAAATTCAACCCCAAATCTAATTCTAACCCTAACCCTAACCCCAAAATAGGCCAGCCACCCCAAAATTCTAGCCACCGGTGGTGGATTTGATCATGGATATGGAGAAGACGGAATCGCGGGATTGTTGAAGATTTCATGTTGCTAACGACGATATCTCGTCAGATTCATTGTTTCTCTTTTGATTTCCGGTGACAGGGAGAGAGAAACAAACATGTAGAGGAGAGAGGAGGGGAAGAGAGAGAAGAGAGATACTCATGGGCATTAATTTTGGGTTTTTAATCTTGTTATATGTGTTTCTTATGCTGTTTTGCATGTTATCCCAAATTAATAATAGTTTACAACATAAAAAAAATAAAGGCTTTTTTGTATTGATACACCTTCAACTTATTATTGAGTTACAATTTGCACCCTAAACTTTTAATTTTGACAATTTACACCGTAAACTTACAAATATGTAGCAATTTGCATCCAATTGACAATAATTTTACCTTTTGAAGGAAATTGATATGTGGTTTATACATGAGTTGTTAATTCCTGACATAATAATCAATACTACAAAATGTGGATTCCACGATGGAGCTTCCACGACCGTTTTTTAAAAAACCATCGTGGAAAATGCGACAAAAACACGGAGCCGAACAAAGTTTCCGAAAACTGTCGTGGAAGCCGAAGCTTCCACGACGGTTATAAAAATCATTGTGGAAGAGCATGCTTCCACGACAATTTCTAATAACCGTCGTGGAAGATTGCAAAAAAAAAAAAAAAAAAAAAAAAAATTTTTTTTAGCTTTCACGACGGTTTTTATAACCGTCGTGGAAGAGCATGCTTCCACGACGGTTCTAAAAACTGTCGTGGAAGCTAATATATATATATATATATATATATATATATATTTTTTGCAATCATGCTCTTCCACGATGGTTTTTTATTACCGAAGCTTCCACGACGGTTTTCGGACACTCTGTTCCACTTCGTGTTTTTACTGCATTTTCCACGACAGTTTTTAAAAAACGATTGTGGAAGGGTCTTTTGTCACAAATTTTTTTTGGACTCTACCACGATGGTTTTTGGGGAAAACCGTCGTGGTATGTTCACATACCACGATGGTTTTCCCAAATAACCGTCGTGGTAGGTACTAAGGCGGGAATTTTGAAAAAATTTGAATTAAATTCAATTTTTTGGAGCGTGTATTAAAACCGCAAAAAATACCCTCTTTCACAACCCATTACATTCCGAGCCTTTTTAACTTTTCACTCTCTAATACACACTCTAACTCCATACCCAAAGCCACCTAATTTCCTCCCTCTATTTCTCTCTCTCTGCTCCCCTCCCTACTTAAAATCTTCAAAAACTCGCTCTATCTCACCGCGCCTCCTCTCTCTATCTCACTTTTCGAATTTTTCTCTTGGCTCCATTCTATGATGGCCTCCTCCACCACTCACGCGGCCTCATCCATTCTCCGACGGGTCCACCAAGGAACTCACGTGGCTTTCCCTCTCTCTCTCTCGCCGCACTCCGCCCGTACCCACTCCGCACTCCGCCCATACCCACGCTCGACAAGCCGGTAAGTTGTAATGTATATTGCTTGGGTAATGCATGGATTTGGGAATTTTCATCCAAAATGTTGATTTTGTTGATTGTGGTTGTTGATAAAAGGTTTCGTTCAAAATGTTGATTTTGTAGATTGTTGAGTTGGGAATATTCCGTCCGAAATGCCCAAAATCCGTCCCCTACATTTTCGGTGATTGTTCATTGTGGTTGTGTTTTAGATTGAATTAAATTGGTTGGCTAAGACACGGATTTGAGAATTTTCCCGAAAAAAGTGTTGATTTTGTGATTTAAAATGTTTTTGGGGAAATGAAACGAATTCGCAAATTTTTTTTTTTCGTTGTTACCTACTACGACGGTTTTTTGAAAAAACCATTGCGGTAGGTTCGCAATTTTTTTTTCGGTGTTACCTACCATGATGGTTTTTTTGAAAAAACCGTCGTGGTAGGGGGTCCTACCACGACGGTTTCCTTGAGAAACCGTCGTGGTAGGCCAACTAACCACGACGGTTTCTCAAGGAAACCGTCGTGGAAGATTACCTTAACACGATGGTTTTTTTACGTAGAACCGTCGTGGTATGTTCTTAAATGTCCATATTTAGGTCATATTTTTATCTATTCCATGACGGTTAAAAAACCGTCGTGGAATCTGAAAAGATTCCACGACTCTGGATTCCACGACGGTTAGAAAACCATCGTGAAAATGTTATCACGACGGTTTTTACCGTCGTGGTATCCACTATCTGTAGTAGTGAATCATTTTTATCTTTATTAATTAACAATCTATATGTAAGTGAAGTATCAATTTTTATTAAAAAAAATCAACATTATTTATCAATGGGTCATAAATTGTTATAGATTTATAAATTTAGGGTATAAATTACCAGAATTAAAAAATTATAATGTAAATTATAACTTTATAATAAGTTTAGGGCGCATCAATAAAAAAAGCCAAAAATAAAAAGTAGAATTATTAGCCTAACAATACATATAGACACACCAAACTCCATCTACTCCGAAATTTAAAAAAGTGAAACATATACATTATGATCTTTAAGAAAAGATTTATTAAAAAAAAGACATTAAAAAAAGATTTGAGTCCACCGTAATGTCTACTTGTTGAAAGATTTGTTGGTCAAGATTAGGCCATATCTCGATGAACTCGTTCTTTTTCAAGCTAATGATTATTCATAGAAGTTTAGCTAGAAAAAAAATTAGTCATGACTAAACTATTTCTTTCAAGATATATTCGGTTCTCACGGGGCAAAAGGAATATTTATCTCATTTCACGATCAAATTCCCCACCCCCCACCAAAAAAAAAGAGGGGGGGGGGGGGTGGGAGATGGATTTGGCCATGTTTATCTCAAGTCGTGATTGATTGAGAAAAAAAAAAAGGAGTCAAGTTTCAAAAAGCAATTAATTAAAAAATACCCATGCCATTAAAAAGTTTTTCAGAAGAAAAGAAGATTAATTTACTACCAATATATATATATTTATAGCAAGAGTGTGTAGTGTGCGGACTCGGATGACTTTAATACTAAAGTGTCGAATACCTTTAAAAAAAAAAGACAAAAACAAAAACAAAAGAAAGTTTATTCTTAGAAAAAGAAAATAAAAAAGAAAACTTGAAATTATGACGATCTTTCTAATTTTTAAACCTTTTATAAAGAAGAATCCATATATGAATCTCAGAAAAGCTTTTTCAAATAAGTTTGCCGGGCGAAGTGCTCTCCATCTCCATCACATGGTGCTCAACTATCACCATCTTTTTATTTATTTTATTTATTTATTTATTTTACAGGGGCCAAATCAACAAATATATTACAAACGACGAACGCTTAATGCAAATTTCACAATTGATTCATATTATTTCTGATTTATTAATTGGGGGGTTTTCTTCTGACCATAGATTCCAACGTCTACTATACTTGTAAATTATATTACGTATATACAGCCTTTGTTTTCCATCTATACTATCACCAAAAATTCTATGCCTAAGAAGTCAAGCTAAAAACCTTGAGTTACAACAATAAAATGACATTAATAGAGTGTTAATTAGGAGGTTATGTAATACCAAATACATGTGTAATCAAGTGGAGATAATGTGAGTCATGAGTGGAATTTGAAACACGAACATTCTTATTTAATAAATTATTAATTTATTCATGACAAACGTACAATTTTTATATGCGTGTTTTTTTTTTATTGCTGTATTATGTGCTATTATTTTTGATCCTTTACTGGACATGGATTTAATTAATGAAATTACCTTAAACCTCTCTCGTCAAGTTGAGGAGTTTACAGTATATTTGAACGGTAAGTCATGACTCATAAGCAGATTTAGTTAATTTGAACAAAGTGAACCGACGACAGTATCTAAAGCATCACGGATTAAAAGTACTACTTTTTTACTTTAACGAAAGCAAAAGGAGAAAAAATGTGGTTTTTGGCAGCCTTATTTTAGGCAGTGTTTCATGATTAATTGGGACCGTGTGGAATTCACAAATGTGATGAAAAGATATATATGGCGATCAGGGGCGGACCCGCAAGAAATATGTTTTAGTAAGGACATACATCAATTTTTTTTTTTCAAGATAAAATAATTTTTAGAGGGAGCTATGTGAAAATTTTTAATTTTAGTGGTTTATGTGAGAATTTTTTTTTATATTAAATGAATTTTAGTGGGGATTATGTGAGAATTGTCTATTTTTAGTGAAGGCAAAGCATGGACTATATGAGAATTTTTAATTTTAGTGGTGGTATATTGTAAAAATTCTAAAATTTTTTGTGTTAAAATAAAATAACAAAAAAATTTCAGCCCCCGAAATCCCCCCTGACGGCAATCAAAATAAAGCACATGGCCGTAATAGTGCTGACATTAAATGATACCTATTTTGAAACATAAGATAACTAATATGTGATGTAATTCCCGTATTGACAAAAAAGATCAAGTTTAATGCTTAGCACACATTTGTCTTGCGAGTACTTTGAAATGCATTCACTCAAGGAAGGTTTAATCGAAATATACCTTATTGTGGGTATGAGTATATGCAAATGATCGGGAGAAATATTACAATCTGGTGAAGAATTGTTAGAGAGATTGTAATTTCTCTTGAAAGTTGAAAACCCAAAAGTCCCACATTGAGAAAATACAAACAAGCCAAATGGTTTAAATAGAATTAAGTGATTTGAAATATCACTTGTGTGTGAGTGAACCTATGCCACTACAGATTAGGGTGTTTTTGAGGCATATTATGCACATACCCATCATCACAAGGTGCTAATGGGCTCTATTTTTTATTTTCTTGCATTTTTTTTAGGTTTAATCTGAGCCGTTGATCTGATCAATTATAATTCAACAATCAGAACTAAATAATTTCAGATTTAATATAAACCGTTGATTGAATAATAATGATCAAAGGGTCAGAATTAAATGACAGTTGCTCATGGTTATTTCTGTTGACAAACATATATGTCAGTTATAATTGTTACACTTTTTCAATGAAAAGACACATTTTGACTAAATGTTATGTCTGTTGTAACAGTTAAACCTTTTTATGAACAGACAAGATTTTGACTATAAATAAGGCTCCAAACTAACATCAAATTTCACTTCTGTTCTGAAATTTAATACGCAACTTATTAAATTCGAGGATTCCTAGTATCTTGTAGGTAATTTACTGCCAAAGAACCTGTTAAAAAATGTCACAGTGGGGGCAAATTAAATCTTTAGAAAAGTAATTCCTTACGATTCAAACCATCAAATTTTCTCTCTTTTTTGTTCCGCTTTTTAGTTTTTATTTTTTATTTTTTATACCCAAACAATTTTCTTCCACCCACTTTCTTCAAAAATATATATTATATATATAATGGATGCGACAATCAATTGTAGCTATTTTCTTTAGGTGTGACCAATGATCATAAGATTATTCTCTATATCGCCATCATATCCGTCATAAGATGCTTATTAGTGTCCAAATGTATATCTAATTAAACACATCTCTACCACACACATACATCCATTACCTATGTGATACATAAAAATATACGAAAAAACAAACATAAATATAGAAGTGATATCTGTGTGTATATATTTATATATATATATATATATATTTTCTATAAGAATATGTATATAGTTTTATTCATGCAGTTTGGAAAACTATGTTTTGAATATTGGCACTTTATAAAGTTAGTTAGATAACAACAAAGCTTTAGTGCACCAATAACTGGAGCCATATATCCACTCCTTTAGAATTTTGTGTCTAACTTTTTCCTCTCCAAAATCACAACATCTTGATTTATAAAATTTGGTCCATTTGTAAGTCTACAATACCATTTCTTGGAATCTATTACGCGTAGAAAACAAATATTTTTTCAATTATTTTATTAGCAGACCCTTACAATAAAATTTCAATGATAAAACATTAGTAAGCCTTAATTACGATTCAAAGTTGACGGCTACCAAGGATGTCTACCCAAAAATTAAATTTTTTTTTTACATATATATCTACCTAATTTTATTCTCATGACACAAATTTCCCTTCTATAAATAGCACTCGAACTTTTCAAACTAAAACAAAACTCATCAACTAGTCTGATTTGATCACTCACTTACTATCAACCATGGACACTCTCTACCTCATCCTCTGCTTGGTCCCTCTTGTCTTGGCCCTTTTCGTCTTCATCTTCAAGTCAACCAAATCTTCCGACGACTCGAAAAACCTCCCGCCGGGCAGCATGGGCTGGCCCATCGTAGGGGAAACCATAGAGTTCCTGTTTGGCAAGCCGGAAAATTTTGTCTTCAAGAGGATGAACAAGTACTCCCCCTCACATCTTCAAGACCAACATCCTCGGCGAGAAAACGGCGGTCATATGCGGTCCTAACGGTCACAAATTCCTCTTCTCTAACGAGCAAAAGTACTTCACGGCCTTCCGACCACACTCCATGCAGAGGATGTTCCGATCCTACAAAGCGACCAAGGCAGCCCAGATCCAAATTGGCAGAGATGAAGAAGCCAAAGTCATTCGCTCTCCGGGTTTTCTTAAGCCGGAAGCTCTTGTTCGGTACTTGGCGAAAATGGACGCAATCACTCAGGACCAAATGAAGCAGTACTGGGAGGGGAAGAAAGAAGTGAAGGCTTATCCTCTGGCCAAGACTCTGACTCTTACTCTGGCCTTCAGATTCTTCTTGGGCATCGATGAGCCCGAGAGGATCGCGAAGCTAGTCGGTAACTTCGATGATGTCACCGTGGGGATGCACTCTCTGATAGTGAACATCCCTGGGACAACATTTTATAGAGCAACAAAGGCGGCGAACGCAATTAGGAAGGAGTTGAAGGTGGTGATAGGAGAGAAGAAGAAGGCGATGGCGGCGGGGGCGCCGATGCAGGACATTCTGACGCATATGATAGTGGCGACAGATGCGTCGGGGAAGCACATGGCGGAGGCTGAGATTGCAGATAAGATAATGGGTTTGCTCACTGCTGGGTATAGCACTGTGGCCACTGCCATGGCTTTCTTCATGAAGTATGTTGGTGAGAGACCTGATATCTACCAAAAAGTACTAGCAGGTACACATAATACTGTATGTTCAATTTTTGTATATCTATAATATATATATATATATATATATATATGTATATTTTTTTCTGTAATTAAGTTAATAATGTGTGGTTAAAACTGAGCAGAGCAAAAGGAGATAGCAGAATCAAAGAAGGAAGGGGAGATGTTGGAATGGGAAGACATAAACAAGATGAAGTACTCTTGGAATGTGTTGTATGAAGTTATGAGGTTCACTCCTCCACTTCAGGGCACTTTCCGCGAGGCTCTCTCTGATTTCACCTACGCCGGTTACACCATTCCAAAGGGATGGAAGGTAAAACACATACACATACTCTTTCTCTCCATTCACTTTGATTATTTAAAAGAAAATACTCTCTCTCTCCATCCACTTTGATTATTTAAAAGAAAACTTTAAAAATTTCCCCGTTGACCTAGTCCTAATTGGGTTTAAGAAACGGACCTACTTAATTTGAAGACAAAGTTATATTCATATCTCTCTTGTGATTTTTTTTCTTACAATAATCTACAATTTTAGACCATAACATCTCATCAAAATCGTATTAGAAACAAAAAGGAAAAAAAAAATGCTCTTTAAATAGAACTTGACCAAGATATGACTATAAATTTTTTCTAATAATTTAGGAGTCCCAAATTGGCTTATAAATATATAATTCCAGTATAGATAGACAGATATGTTGGTTAAAAATCTATAGCCATACAGAGGTTAGCTCACTGGTGCGGTATGCCAATTTTGTGCATGGTAACATCAGATTTATATATATATATATATATAGGTACTAAAATAATTAATGATGTAATAAGAAAAAAAAAGTTTCTGATATATTCGTAATACAAGTATGGTATTATTCATTTTTCTGGTAAAATTGGGAATGCATAACTTAAGTTTCTCAGCCGTTCGCTGCTGTACTAAAAGGACATTATATGCTAATTAATATTTGCAGGTATATTGGACAGTGAGCACCACAAACATGAACCCAGAATACTTTCCGGAGCCAGAGAAGTTTGATCCATCAAGATACGATGACATCAACGCGTTCCCACCGTTCACCTTTGTTCCGTTCGGAGGAGGCCCTCGCATGTGCCCTGGCAAAGAGTATGCTAGGCTTGCTATTCTCACTTCGTCCACAATGTGGTGAAGAGGTTCCATTGGGAGGTGGTTTTTCCTAATGAGAAAATTGTTGGCGACATGATGCCTACTCCTGAGAAAGGTCTCCCAATTCACCTCCGATCTCACTAGATTCGGCTTAGTGATTTTCTCCCATTTTCTCTTTCCTTTCCTCCTTTTTTTTTTCTTCCCTGACGTTGTGGTATAAGCTGGGAGATTACTTAATGCATAATAGAGAGAGAGAGAGAGAGAGAGAGAGAGAGAGAGAGTTACTAGGATTTCTTATTATTACAATTGCCATTAAAAGAACATAATCTATTAAATTGTTATAAAAAGGGTTTATATATATAGTCCAACAATGTTTTGATTTGATAAGTTTCTACTTGATACTGTGTTGTGAAATTAGACTGCCAAGACAATCTTGCTAAATGTTCCTAAATCTCCTAATTGGATGTTTCATACTTCGCCACCGCGGTTGGATCCATCACTGTTTGTGCCGTTAACACTAAGACGTTAACTGGCTGCAGAGAGAATGTTTTACTTTTCAGAAGGCTATAAACGCGAATGGAATTGTAAAGAATCAAATTTCCACTATGAGATTACAAATCAAAAACCATCCACAAAATTTAAAAACTTTGATATCATGTAAATCTTACTCAAATGCAAAACAAAGGAGAGAAAGGTGGCTATTAGAGTTTCTTATTATTACAAACTGTTGCAAAAACATAATCTATGAAAATAATAAACTAGTAGAAAGAGGTTTAAACAACCCTGCAAAAATATATATATATATATATATATATATATATAAAAGACTAATCTGCCTTTTATCAATAATGAAAAAAAAAAGTCGTAAATCTAATAATTCTAACATAAATTCGTCATTAATTTATATTAGTTAACGTTGTAGTGGTTAGCCGTCATAATAAAATATGACCGAATCATAGTATTATTTTTTTTCCCTCAAGTGGAAGGACATATCATGAGATAACAAAATGGTTGCTATTGGTTCTGCAAGTGTAATTGGTTTATGGCTTCCCTCTTTTTAAAACGATTTTGGTAATGAGTGGAAAGATCATGATTATAGAATAATTTAGTACTGTCGTGCCCAGAATAAGACTTGCTCATTAGCCAGCGCAAAAAAAAAAAAAAAAAGGTTATGGGTAAAATAAACGAATTTCTGATCATTATAGTGTAAGTCGATTGTCTGAGGAACTTAACATGAAGACTCAATTCAAGCTCAAAATTCATAATATTAGAAATTTGAATTTTTATGAAATGAAACACTGTAATAAATAGTTTGTATAGTGAGTTTAAAATGTGGTGTCAAATGGAGCGAAGTTTTCTTATGACTGGTATCTTCTGCCATTAAGTTTTCTTATGATTAGTATCTTCTGCCATTCTCCATTGACATTGCAGTCTCCTAACGAAACAATATTATTCAAGTTTGAATATTTAAGTCCTCGACAAGACCTGAGAATACAAGTGAAGCTTTTTGTGGCTGTCCTCTATGCTTAAGCAACTTAAGTGCAGATCTAGGTCTCTGAAAATCATTAACGTGGATGCCAAAAATTGACCGCAACACCACATGTGGCGGCGCACTGTGGTCGGTATGGTTCTCCATCGTAAGCCTGCAAAAAGAAAGAAGAGCTTCGGAGTAAGGGGGACACCGGTAGGGGGACACTAGTAGAGTGTCTGTCCAGGGGTTCTCCGATGCTCAAGTCAGTCTAGTGAGCTAGTAGGCTTAGAGAGAGACACAACATGTATAGGTTAGAATGTCCATACCTAGCTAGCCGTGTGAGGTTGGTATTTATAGAGAGGCAGTTGGTTGTGTGCCTTACAGAGTGGGCTTCGTGGCACTCTTCTTGGCATCTGCTCGGTCTGAGATCATGATCGTGATACTGTGGGATTGCCCGAAATAGATTCTTCAGACAATGTTGTCCGTGGATCGAGATTTTCACCGTTGAGTTTACTTCCGTCAGTTTCTGTACATAATGCTGAGAATTTTACGTGAACCTAAATGCTTTGAAACGGATGACACTGGTAGTGAAGCACATGTGAGAGTTCTGATTTGAAGAGTCTTTATTATTTGTTACTAATAGCTTGATAAAATTGCTTGTTTCATGATTGAAAATGTAATTAAAATAAAAATATCGTTGGCCAGCCATCCAACTAAAGATCTTATCTATAAATATAAACAGGACTGAGCTAGAAAATGATGCTTAATTTGAATGATTCAACATTTCTTTTGAGCTTCTAGATGAGGGACTCGAACTCTACATCTTATAATGAAATCATATGTTAAATTATAGTTAGTCTATACTTGCAACCACATAATGATTCAACAACTACGTTAATCATACTTTCTTAATACATCAATGGCCTTGAATGGTAGCTGATTCTGCTAATTAAAAGCCATTGTCTTCGGTTATTTGCTTACAAAAAATGGAAACTTCGCGCATTTCTTTTCAATTGATGTCGTTTCTTAATGATAAAATAAAATGATGATCATTATTTGATGATCTAGAAGACATAAATGTAACTGAGATTATTAAATGTGTAGTTTAAATTTTTTTTTTTGTTTTTACTATTTTGTACTACAAAATGCAATAGAAGTCCCATCAATTAAAATCAAAAGATTTAGTTAGTTGTCTTTTTGTTTTTTTTTTTTTTACCCCAAGTTGAAGGCAAATAAAAATCAAGAACTGAAGACTTTTTTCTAGAGCTTTTTGGGCAAGTTAAAACAAGCACTACTAGAAAATAGGGATTAAACGACGGTGATTACACGACGGTTTTTACACGACGGTTTAGTGAAACCGTTGTGTAAACGGAGGTTTACACGACGGTTCGGCGAAACCGTCGTGTAAACCTTCCGATTGCACGATGGTTTTTTAAATACCCGTCGTGTATTCCTAATTTTGTATCCCTAGCAGCAGCCCTCATTTATTTTACAGAACTATTGCGCAGCCGTGAAAAATATCACAGAGACCTGCGAAATCACATCTCCTCTACTGCGAAATCAACACTCGCGTATAGTAATTATTTGTAAGTATAGTGATTATTACTTACTCTTCTTTTTAGTTATTTGATTTTTATTGACGAATTATTGTAGATATCTAAAATGGTATATTCTAGTTTTTTTTTCTTCTTTGAGTATGATTTGTTGAATTTTTTCAATAGCTTAATATGTTGTATTTTTAAATGCAAAACATGATTATTGAATGAATTGTATGATATATTAATTAATATCGATTTAGGTCGGGTTCTTGGAAATGGATCGAAAATGGATGTGGGCTAATAGATTGACTAGAAAATACCGAGATGGTGTTGAAAATTTTTTGTCATTTGCCAAAACTCACATGAAGAATGATAAGATTCGATGTCCTTGTGTGGATTGTGGAAATCATAGATCTCATTCAGTTGATGAAGTTAGAAGACATTTGCTTGCCGTGGGATTATTTGTTCGTACCAAATATGGTATTTACACGGTGAAATGTGTTTTAATCCATCATCGAAGAACAAAGCGAAAGAACCTATTGTTGAGGAAGATGTAGGAGATAATTTGTTTGATATGGTTAATGATTTGGAAGAACAGTTTGTTTATCGTCCGAAGTTATTTGAAGCAATGATGAATGATGTCGAGGTGCCCTTGTATGACAGGTGTAGTAAATATACGAAATTGTCCGCATTTGTCAAATTATGGAACATGAAGGCATCAGGAGGGTGGACAAATTCTAGTTTCACAGCTCTTTTAGAATTTCTAAGAGAGGTTCTACCAGTTGATAATAAAATACCCGCTAGTATGAACGAAGCTAAGAAGACGTTGAGCACTTTGGGAATGGAATATGAAAAGATTCATGCATGTCCAAATGATTGCGTCCTTTACCGAAATGCGTATGAGGATTTGGATGAATGTCCAGTTTGTAAGGAGTGAAGATGGAAGAAGGGCAAGAAGCCAACGAATGGCAGCAAAGGTGTGCCGGCAAAGGTGTTATGGTACATTCCTCCGGCACCGCGCCTGCGGCGTTTATTCCGTAATGCCGATCATGCCAAGAATTTGACTTGGCACCATGATAAACGTGTTGAAGATGGCATGCTTAGACATCCAGCCAATGCACCAAAATGGAAGACCTTTGATGCCGATCATCCTGAATTTAGTGCGGAACCACGGACTCTACGTCTTGGTTTGTCGACGGACGGAATGAACCCACATGGTAATACGAGTAGTAGGCATAGTACTTGGCCCGTCATACTTGTAATAACTAGCAATTTACAATATTACGATTTTCTTTTTAAAGGAATTTAAGTTGAACCATGAAGGTATCTATGAAAAAGCATGATTAGGATTTTTATCAAATTTTGTGAGTCCTTATGATTTTATAAGACTCATAAATGATTGCTTAGTCAAGCATGTGACCTTTTGAGTAAAAAGGGAAGAAAAACTCTATGATTTCATGTTGGTCAAAGTTTGACCGAAAAGTCAAAGGTTGACTAGAGAAGTCAAATGTATGTCAATACTGTGATATGATAAGCAGTACGAGAAATTTACTGTGAAAACCGTCTTTACGAACAAAATAGTAAGAATAAGATTTAAAACTACCATAGAAAAATTAAGCACATCAATTAGGGAATCAAGGGCCAAATGGCTTCAAGTTATAAGAAAATTTTTATACAGTCCATTTTTACACAGCTAAATTTTGGACTGCAAATCAGTGTAAAAATACTGCTATTAGTAGATAGCAATATTGAAAATATCTGTGTTAGCATAAAAAATGGACTGCATATTAAGGAAAGAGCCAAACAAACCCTAATGAAGCTTACATCACCTAACTTTTGATTAATGACATCATTTTGGATTAAGGAAATATTGGAAAGAATTATGAATGGCTCTAGAAACCCCCCCTTGGCCGGCCACCTAAGGCCCTTTTTGTGCAAATCCTTGCTTCTTCAAGGACCTTTTGGCAATTTTAAGAAGTTCCACTTCACCTATAAATAGGTGAGCCATTGTTCAAAAAAAAAAAAAAAAAATTAGAAAACTTAGCCAAACTATGTCAAAATTTCTCCACATTCTCACTCTCAAATCCGAACTTAAGAAAGAAAGGAAGAAAGAAAAATAAGCAAACCAAGAGAAAAGTGTGTAGGGGTGGTCGGATTTTTGGCTAAAACAACAACTAGAGTTGAAAATTTTTTTTGGAACCCAACTAGCCAAGGGTGGCCGGTTGTTGGAGGAGGCAAGGGGAAAGGAGAAAATCAAACCAAACAAGCCAATTTCTTGAATTGAATCAAGGTAATTCCCTTTGAACTCTAAGCTTTTCAATTCAAGTTTCAATTGAGAAATTTAAATGTATTTCAAGTGGGTTTGTAAGAGCATAAGCTCAATTTAATTTATTGCCCTAGATTAGATTTTAGGGTTGTGCTTGATTAGATTTAAGGGTGGTTTGGATTTATTGAGCTTTGCATGATTATATGTTTATGCTTGCACGATTTTTAGGGTTTTTATACTTAATGCATGATGATGATGTATGTCCCCAATTATGTTTGATGATAAGGCTTTGCGTTAGAAATGTGCTACATGTTTGATCTTAGGCTCTCGGCTGCTGCCGATTGAGGTAGAGTGCACGATTAGGACCCTTAGTTCGGGTGAAAACTGGCCAGTTTTCTGGAAAGCCGGTTTTGAGGCCCTTTGAGGCCGAATTTAGAAAAACGTAAAACATGAAAGTTGTAGAGAAGGGATTTTCCTAGTGGGCATCGTGGACCGTTTTACAAAATAAGGCTCCAACGGCCTTGGTTTTTACAAAACTCCGAGCCTGACCGTGCCCAGACTTCATGTACGGCCAGGTGGGTTCAACAGGGGAAACAAGTAGGATAGAGTCCGAACTGGGTTTTGTGCAAAACACGAAAGTTGTAGGGTTTTCGAGATCAAAAACTTTCGTGAAGAAAACTTTTTCAGATTCGATCTAGATTTTTAAATAAAATTGGATTTCAAAAACTGTGCAGGGAATAGGAAATTCCTGTACAGGATTTTTGAAAACAGTGCAGGAAAATGACATTTCTGCACATACACTGATAAATTGGCAGTGAGAAACTATTCCAAAAGCAGTTTCCAACATTCAATAACTTTTACAAATCTTACTCATTAGTTATAAATTTTCAGAAGTTGAATAAAGGATTTTTATACATAAAATATAGAGTTTTTCTAAAAGAAAGCAAAAGTTGGATTTTGACACCAAAGTTAAATAATAATCCGAATCGGGTAAGTTTTGAAAACCTAGGGTTACTTGATGTAACCAAGTAGGATATCATGTGATTATGTAAGGAGGCATATAACTAAGGTTATATATGAATGTTGGTTATATCACCAACATTTCTGACCCTTACCTTTAAATTGTAACAGAAGGTAGAGTGCTGTAGTGTTCTGACTGGAACAAGCACGGTATCGGACACAGCGGATAAGGTAAGTACAACTTCGCCTACAGCATAGGCTTTGTTGTGATACTTACCCAAGTATGTTTGATGTATGTTTTGATGTGTGATATAATGTATGTTAGGAATATAAGATGCTAGGATACGATGTGTGATATGCCAAGATTATGGTTTGAAGTATGTTATGATATGTGATATGCAAAGTTTAATATATGATTATGACTTATGTATGAGTGACATCACGAGGCATGTTCACCAATTCTGAAGTAAGAACAAGATCAAGTATGTGATGATGAAAAGCAAGTGTGATGGCAAGCGAGCTTGCCTGTGTCGTACCGACCCGCGTTAGGTCTGGTTGGACTATGGTTTGAGTTGGAAATGTACTGGCCGCCCCAACCACTCCATAGTTGCGCGCCCGGTACGAACACTTATGTTAAGGGGCCCATAAGTTAAGTTAAGTTAAGTTAAGATAAGTTATGAAAGTATGTTATGAAAAAATAAGAAAGCATAATAAAGCATAAACGGCTCATGCATGATTATGTTATGCTATGCTATGTTATGGTATGTTATGACGTGGTGTGTTATGTTAGTAATTGTTTGTGTCGCGGATGTTATAGTTGTACCTGCTGAGCGAAAGCTCACGTCTTACGTCTATGCTGTAGGTAAACAACGTACGGGAATTATGTGATGCAAGATGGTGGAGCATGGTGAGGCGAACTGTGAAATGTGGGAATAATAGCTACTACGCGTTTTGTTATTTTATGTGTATTATTTTACACCCAAACACTTTTATTTGGCAAACGTTTATAAGTACGTACATATTCGTGTGAGTTCGCACCGTACAAAAAAAAAAATTCCGTTGTTTTCGCTAAGTAAGTAAGTACGTTAAGTATGTATATATGGTAACGGCCTGTGCTAGGCAGGTCGTTACAATACTTGTCAACTAGAATCTCCCTCCGAAGTTGAGCATGAAGCATAAGTTTTTGATGATGACTTTATTGATATCTGGTCCTCAACAACCAAGGAATCACATTGATGTGTACTTAGCACCACTAATCGATGATCTAAAGAGCTTATGGGAAAAGGGGATCGAAGTTAGAGATGCTTACCGTCAAGAGACATTCACACTCCGTGCAATGTTGATGTGGACAATTAATGACTTTCCTGCTTATGGAAATCTATCTGGTTATTCAGTCAAGAGTTTTATCGGTTGTCCCGTTTGTATAAAAGAAACATCCTCCATCCGATTGAAGAATGGTAAGAAAACCGTTTACCTTGGTCATAGGAGATTCTTACCACAAAATCATCGATACCACAAACAAAAAAAGGCTTTCGATGGTAATACAGAAGAAAGAATCCCTCCCCGGGTTTTGACGGGCAAAGACGTTTATGAGATAGTTAAGGATTTGAAAGTGGTGCTCGGGAAAAGAAAATGACGTAACAATGATCCCGTGGTAGATGGACCTTGGAAAAAACGGTCAATCTTCTACGAATTTCCATATTGGAGGACATTTTTTGTTCGTCATTGCTTGGATGTGATGCATATTGAGAAAAACGTCTGTGAATCAATAGTTGGCACGTTGCTAGACATTCCTAATAAGAGCAAAGATGGTGAAAAGACACGGTTGGATCTTAAGGAATTGAAGATTAGACTTAACTTGATCTCTACGAAGAAAGGGAATGCAACTTACTTACCTCCGGCGAAGTACACACTATCAAGACAAGAAAAAAGAAAGCTTTGTGAGTGACTCGCTTTTGTAAAAGTGCCCACTGGGTATTCTTCCAACTTCAAAAGGTTAGTGTCTATGAAGGATCTGAGGCTGATTGGAATGAAATCACATAATTGTCATATCTTGATGCAACAGTTATTACCGCTGGCCTTGCGAGGAGTTTTAACGAAGGATGTGAGATTCGTAATTACCAAGTTATGCTCATTTTTCAACTCGATATGCTCTAAGGTAATTGATCAATTGACACTAGATTCGCTACAATTAGAGTTGGTTAAGACTTTGTGCTTGCTTGAGAAGTACTTTCCACCCTCATTTTTTGACATAATGATTCATCTAACGGTGCACTTAGTCCGGGAAGTGAAACTATGTGGACCGGTGTACTTGAGTTGGATGTATCTTTTTGAAAGGTACATGAAGGTTTTGAAGGGTTATGTCAAGAACCGAAATAGGGCAGAATGATGTATAGTAGAAAGCTACATTGCGGAGGAATCAATCGAATTTTGCTCCGAGTATTTGTCCACCGCGGAAGCGATTGGGTTGCCAAAGACTACAAACATTGACTGGAAATGACTATCCGTCAGCGTTCCATCGCAGGTAAATCGATGTGAATGGAAGAAAGCTTGTCTCTATACTTTACATAATCGGGTTGAAGTTAAGCCTTTTATTGAGGTTCACCTACAGGAATTAAGAGATAGAAATCCAAGAAGAGGACGAAATGAAAAGTTACTACAAGATAACCATAATCGGACGTTTCGTCAGTGGCTACGAAGTCATGTCTTTCAGAAGGACGACTTTTCGCAAGAGTTAATGAACCTCGCTAGAGGTCCGTCGACGATTGTTACACGGTATACATCATACTTCGTCAATGGTTATACATTCTATACTCGCGAAAGAGATGAGAAGCATCCTGTTCAAAATAGTGGTGTTAGTATCCGTACTAAGGCCATGCATATTTCATCTACAAAGGACAAGAATTCAGTTTATGGAACTATGAACTACTTCGGTTTCATTGCAGATATTTGGGAACTCGATTACTGTGGTTTACATATAGCTCTCTTTAAGTGCAAATGAGCCGATAATAATTATGTAAGGATTGACAGTGATGGCATCACAGTTGTGGACTTTAGACGATTGGGATGCAAAAATGATCCATTCATTATGGCATCACAAGCAATCCAAGTATTTTACACAACGAATCCCAGCAATGTAGAGTTGTCCTTAGTAGTGCCGATGAAGCCAAAATTGATCTGTGATGGTCAAGAAGATGAGGAAGATTGCTCCGACATTCCATCTTTCACACAGGGAATGCTACCAGTTGAGGAGATTGACGAATTCGATGATGATGTTTCCCACTTGGTTCGACCAGATATTGAATGGACACTTGTTGAGGAAGCAAAGAGAAAAAAGAAAAAAACTTGAACATTATGCCATTTATTTATACAACACATGACTTTATTTTTATTATAATTCAAGATGTATTATATATTTATTTTGTTATGTTGATTGCTATATATATATTGAACATTAATTTTGAATAAGGATCAATACTACAGTATGAGTAATTTTTGTATAGAACACATGGGTATTAGGTCGTCGGATTGTGGTGAGAAAACTGGATTAAAATTACACAACGGTCCCAAGAACCATCGTGTAATCACACAAAATAGGGTATTACACGACGGTTCTGGGACAAACCATCGTGTAAAACACCGAGACAGGGATTACACGACGGTCCCTGGACTCGTCGATTGGTAGAACAAATATTTTCAAAATAGCCACATTACCTTTAGCAATTCTATTTTAAAATTAAAATGATATTAAAATATTAAAGCATAAGTGAAAGAAAAACCTAAAAAACTCAAGTTAAAAAAAAAAAAAAAAAAACCTAAAAAGGGCATAGCATAAAGTAACAAAAAAAGCATATAAAAAACACTCTAACCTATACGCAGTTGCGGCATATATAATCTAACGATAATTTTATATCTGACTCCACATAAATGTATAGAGTTTGTATCGCTCCAACCTCAAGTAAAAAAAAAAAAAAAAAAAAAACTAACTATTCTAACTCCGGCAGTAGGCGTACGTTGATCGGCATGGCTGGCAACCACCCTCCTTTAATTTGGCCTTGCCATGGGGTGAACAGTGGCAATGCATATAGATGTAGATTGAGTGAAGGTATTATGATTTTTACATGCTCATATATATATATATATATATATATATATATATTATTCCTCTAGAAAAACGTTGAAACTACATAACAGAATAAATAGCCAACGTGATTTACATTTAATGTGCTGCATTAATTCAACTTCATTTTGAGCTTAGTTTATTTGTTTATTCCGTTTGAATTGGAGAGTGGACAGATTGATAAACTCTTATGCCACATGATATACATGATAAACATATTGAAACAAATTTATATATTTATATACATGTACATAAAGTTCACACACATCATTAGATTAATATATATGTACGTATGTATGTATGTATAAATAATGAAGAAATTCGTGACAAGCGAAGCCCCACATGGTGGAATGGGGACCACGTGCTTCTTACAATATGATTTTGATTTTAATCATAAATTTTCTGAAAAAAAGATTTATGGGATGCTCAAAGCAATAACTTCAACCCAAAAAACTTAATTTATTTTGTCTATTATTAAAAAATCAACAAAAATTTTAATTAACTTTTAAAAAGTCAAACCACTCTAGTTCATAAAGATACAAAATAATAGTGAAAATTAGTTAATTTCTCTAATAGCGAGATTTCCGTATATTTCCGTATATATTTTTCATTGTTACTCTAATATCCATTACATTCAGAAATAAGTTATCACTTTAGCTAGCCCACCTTATTTTGACTTCTTGCATCTCAGTCAGGAAAAAAAAAAGAAAAAAGAAAAAGAAAGAAATGATGAGGAAAAAAAACTTTACAACACATTAAGTATCTTCCGAAACGAAAATGTTGAACATTAGTCGAAATTGCTCGGCTAATTTAACAATACGTTTCATCCAAAATCAGCAATCAGTGGAGAGCCAAGTCTTCATTATTACGATTATTTTCTTCCGATACTTTTGACTACATATATAATATATATATATATATATATATATATATATGATGCACCAACTCTCTCCTTAGTGCAACTAGTTCTCTTTCTTACATTTGCAGCGCAGAAAGACAGATTAGTAGCCACATTAATTATTTCACACTGATTTAAGCCGTTCAACATTTGCCAACTGAGTATTAAATATTACAGCTATTCGCATCAACAGTGTCATGTCTAACTCCTATATGTAGAGCTCCTCCTGTTAGCCTACCTATCTCGCCCAAAAACGAAAAGAAAAAAGTCAAATCTAATTCCACCAAAAAAAAAAAAAAAAACAAAACCTCTCAATTCTCTCCATCATGGAGATCAGTCTCAACCTCATCTTCTGCTTGTTCCCTCTTGTCTTGGCCCTTTTCATCTTCATCTTCAAGCCTTCCGACGACTCGAAAAACCTGCCGCCGGGCAGCATGGGCTGGCCCATCATAGGAGAAACCATAGAGTTCCTGTTTGGCAAGCCTGAAAATTTTGTGTTCAACAGGATGAACAAGTACTCCCCTGACATCTTCAAGACCAAAATCCTCGGCGAGAAAACGGCGGAGATATGCGGTCCCAACGGGCACAAGTTCCTCTTCTCCAATGAACAAAAGTACTTCACGGCCTTCCGACCACACTCCATGCAGAGGATGTTCCGATCCTACAAAGCGACCAAGGCAGCCCAGATCCAAATTGGCAGAGATGAAGAAGCCAAAGTCATTCGCTCTCCGGGATTTCTTAAGCCCGAAGCTCTTGTTCGGTACTTGGCGAAAATGGACGAAATCACTCAGGGCCAAATGAAGAAGTACTGGGAGGGGAAGAAAGACGTGAAGGCTTATCCTCTGGCCAAGACTCTGACTCTTACTCTGGCCTGTAGATTCTTCTTGGGCATCGATGAGCCGGAGAGGATCGCGAGGCTAGTCGATAACTTCGATGATGTCACCGTGGGGATGCACTCTCTGATAGTGAACATCCCTGGGACAACATTTTATAGAGCAACAAAGGCGTCGAACGCAATTAGGAAGGAGTTGAAGGTGGTGATAGGAGAGAAGAAGGCGGCGATGGCGCGGGGGCGCCGATGCAGGACATTCTGATGCATATGATAGTGGCGACAGATGCGTCGGGGAAGCACATGGCGGAGGCTGAGATTGCAGATAAGATAATGGGTTTGCTCACTGTTGGGTATAGCACTGTCGCCACCGCCATGGCTTTCTTCATGAAGTATGTTGGTGAGAGACCTGATATCTACCAAAAAGTACTTGCAGGTACACATAATACTGTATGTTCAACTTTTGTATATCTATAATATGTATAAATATATTTTCTGTAATTAAGTTAATGATGTGTGGTTAAAACTGAGCAGAGCAAAAGGAGATAGCAGAATCAAAGAAGGAAGGGGAGATGTTGGAATGGGAAGACATAAACAAGATGAAGTACTCTTGGAATGTGTTGTATGAAGTTATGAGGTTCACTCCTCCACTTCAGGGCACTTTCCGCGAGGCTCTCACTGATTTCACCTACGCCGGTTACACTATTCCAAAGGGGTGGAAGGTACACCACGCGTGCATTTTATTTTTATTTTTTTAATTTCAAGACTAATTAAGATTAATTTCCCTGATCATGTGAATTTACTAAAAACAATGTGTATAATTTTGCAGGTATATTGGACAGTGAGTACTACAAACATGAATCCAAAGTACTTTCCGGAGCCAGAGAAGTTTGATCCGTCAAGATACGACGACATCAACGCATTCCCACATTTCACATTTGTTCCGTTCGGCGGAGGACCTCGTATGTGCCCGGGCAAATAGTATGCCAGGCTTGCTATCCTCACTTTTGTTCACAATGTGGTCAAGAGATTCCAGTGGGAAGTGGTTTTTCCTAATGAGAAAAATTGTTGGCGACATGATGCCCACCCCTGAAAATGGTCTTCCAATTCGTGTCCGATCTCATTAAACTTGAATAATTTTTTTGAAACTTTTTCCAACATTGTGGTTTAAACTTTTCTCCTCTTGTTTTTCTCCTTTTATTTTTTTTTCCCCTACTTTGTTATAATATGTAACAATAATCACGTCCCACTATCTTTTTTCACCTATGTAATAGTTTCACCCCTCAAGTGGAAAGCGTTATTTTTAGTAGGAAGGTGCTTTGGTACTATTTGATTGGTTTTACGCTGCAAGAACAGAATTGGACTTATTCAAAGTTGATTGAAGTGTTCAATAATCACAAATAGACTACCATTAATGGATTGGTATAATAATAAAGATTCCTTCATTTCTTTTCCTTCCAAAATAGATTCAACGTTACATGTTTCACATCTCTACTATAAAATCATAATCGATCAATATTATTCAGTGCTGAATGTGAAAGGAATAAAAACGAGATGATATCAATAATATCTTTAAAAAAAATTTTTGAATACACGTTGCTTTAGGGGTTGCTTTTACAGGTCACTATACGAAAAAGTTTTAAAACAAGTTATTACTGGTGATGCAACTTTTTATCCAACACAATCGAGCAGTTCAAATTACACCCACAATAGAATGGGATGCTAACAAAATTCTCAAGTGTTGCCATTGAAATGTGGAAAAATTAGGCGACATAAAATGCATTCCTGACCGAGAAACATCTGATATTGGACTTAAATGCAGTCCCACCATTCACATTCTACCATCTGGAGACCACTACGCAAAGACTTTGTGCTCTTGGGATCAAATGTTTGTGGTATTCTCCAAATGAAACGTGTTGGTATTTTTAAAGTATTTCGGATATTTTGGTTCCCCAAGGCCTCGTTTGGTAGCGTTTTGAAATTATTTTTCACGTTTTTCATAAAGTTTATTTTTGAAATAAAAAAGCTAGTTACATCAATTATAATCTCAATTTTTGAATACCAACCTATATAATATATGAGTTATCATTATTTTATTGATAAGTATTTAAAGTATTATCACATTAATTGATCGTTTTTATTAATGAAAATATGACACGTGAGTTGATACTCAAAAAATTGAGATTAGAGTCGTTGTCTCTAACACTACATGATTTTAAAATGGTCCTTATTTGGCACATAATCACAGAACAAAAATAAAAACTAAAAGTTGTTTTCATTTTTTTTGTTTAATTAATTAAGAAATACATTAAAGTTATTTTCTCATATTCATTTTCTATTTCCAACTCTTATACAATCAATAAATAGTTTCAGAAATACTCAAACACCATTTTTCTTTTTCTCTTGAAAAACAATTAATCACCATTTCAAAAATTATAACATCATTTGAAAATTTTTTTCCCTAAAATACTTCCAAACACGCCCTTTGCTTAATCTACCTAATTTTGAACAATTGGCTATCAATATATATATATATATATATATATATATATATATATATTTATATATATATATATTTTTAAATCACTGGCTATCATTTTTGCCGTGTAAGTTTTAGAGCCCTTCTTATGATGAAGCTTTCATAAAAGCCACGCACAACAAAATGGATTTCTCATTTGTTTATTTGGTGTTAATTTAATCCTCCAATGGACATTTGCCCCTTTTTCTTTGCCGAGGAAAATGTTAATCGACTGTGCATGAAGCTTTCTTAAAAGCTTTTTTTTTTTTTTTTCCTAAAAAACTTTTTAGTACCAACCTATATAATATATGAGTTATCATTTTTTTATTAGTAAGTGTTTAAAGTATTACCACATTAATTTTTTTTAATGAATACCACCTTAAAAGAGGCTCATATTATTAATGAAAAGAAAACTAAAACAAGCAACACAAACAATCAAAAAAATCTGTAAAATGGTCAACCAATATATATAATCCCTATATACATGAAAATCCAAAGAACTAGGACAACAAGACCGCCATATCAATTGATCACTTTTACTAATGAAAATATGAGACATTAGTTGGTATTCAAAAAATTGATATTAGAGTCGTTGTGGTTAAACTTCATCATTGCTAAAAAACAGGACTTTTTTTTATGACAAAAACAGTAATAAAAACAATCAAACAAAAACAAGAAAACAAAGACAGATAAAATAAAACATGAAAGTGTTTCCCACCCCCGAACTTAAGATGAACATTGTCCCCAAGGTCATGAATACACAGAAAATGGAAACAATTACCTGGTCTTTAGAGGCACTACTCCTTCTCTCCTTCAACTTCATCACTGCCGCTCAAGATTACTAGCGCTGCAACGGTGGAGGTGTGGCGCTGCAGTGCCCACAATCAGTCTCCATTTTTTTTTTCGGGGGCTGCAGACCTCCTTCTCACGGCTGCAGCACCCACAACCTGCCTTATGCAAAAGATTGGACACTTGGACTCTTTAGTTGGAGGAAGATAAGACGAAAACTAAAACGACTAACCCCCAAACTACTTGAAAGAAAAGATTAGTAATTAATATAAACAAAACATACGAATGAAAACATATATGTATATAATTAAAATAAAGAAATTAAAACAACAGATCAAAGCTTAGAACACTTGGGTTACCTCCCAAGATGCGCTTAATTTATAGTCATCGGCTTGACTATGTAAAAACACTCATCAAAGAACTGCTTCCATCCATAATAGATGTCATGCAACACCATATATGAGTCTTCATTGTAACGCCCTCATGCTTGGAGAGATGTGGAATGATTCAGCAAGTACGCTCAACATGTTTTGGCTTCATTGTATGTGCTTGGTGTGCATGAAGGAATGAAGCTAATGTTGGCGGACGAGGTGTAGGTCACATTGGATCTTCATAGATGTGATCTTGAATGATGAATGTTGGCACAAAGGTTGGCCACTATAGACTTCATCTTGTGATTTCTCTTCAATGATGAAGTCATGTACCTCTACTTCACTTAAAGAGTCATCATCATGAAACAACTCCAAGTGCTCCTCTCTTGGTGTCGGCTTCTCATAGCGGCAATCATCTATGTTGATAATTGGAACATCCATGGTAGGAATGGATGCACTCAATTCTTTAAAATTTCCACCATTGTTGCCGTCCTTCTCATGGATGCACATGATTCCTCTCGAAATTCCTTCATCCACCCAAGATTTTGATCCATCTTCACTATAGGGTAAGCAAATAAAGCTAGAAATTCAGAAGATGTCTCCGCTTTGATATTGGGTGTCAATCCATGGCTTCATAAGGTATGAATTATTCTCCCAACCGTAGTTGTTCATTGAACAATTTAAATTCTAATAATCGAACTTGGCCATGTCTTCCAACATATAGTAAGCTTCATCAATGGACTGTTGGTAAATAGAGGAAGTATCCATTTCCCCTTTCAACCCAATTTCTTGTTGTAGCATGAAAACCATGAAGGAAGAGTTGAATCTGAAATTCCTTAGAGAAACCATGATAAGGAAACTGAATTAGCAAATCTTTGTACCTCCACCAAGCACTATACAGCGGCTTCGAATCATGTTGAAGGAAATTCATGAGGACTCGTCGATGAAACCTCTTGAAGTACCTCAAAAAAGACACAAACAAACAAAATTAAAACAAAGAAAAATAAATAAATAGAAAATAAAAATATTCAAATTAAAATGAGAGCCATTTGGTATCGATATTAGTTAAACAAAACAGTCCTCGGCAATGGCGCAAAATACTTGTTGATTTAATAACGACGCAAGTGCACATATCGCAAACAGGTAATAAAGTGATGAATGAAATATCGTTCCCACGAGGACTGTTGTTGACTAACTACTGAAATTATATTAACTCTAACTTAATTTGAATGAATAGAAAATAAACAAAAAACAAAATTAAGCAAAAAGAAAAATTAATAAAACCAATGAGAACAAGCCTGGAATTACAATCTTCACTCAACACTTTATTTAAATCTCTCTACTATTCCCTAAATAAATTAATCAATCTAAATTGTCAACCAAGAGCCTAAATTATCTAAAAGCCTCTCCCGATGGTCAAATTGAAATATTTCCCTTAATTAACTCACTATATTCCTGTGAGAGTTAGCTTAAGATGAAACTCATTAAGCACATGCTTTTATTAAATAGTCACACATGTTACGCAAGTATATTTCTATCCAGCATAAACTCAAGACTTCCGCACATTGATCATGTGTAATTCTATCTAGGGTTAAACACAAAATATCCTTTTCCAATTCAATTAGGATTTACAAATCAATCTAATTAGTGATCAGTTAATTAGAAGCATTAAATACAAGATTAAATGAACAATTCAATATCAATTAATAAAATCAAGAGAGAAAGTAAATAAATTTAAACTACATGTTAAGTTCAATTTGCAATCCTAGAGAAAGAAAATTAATTCATAAATAAAAATAAAATTCCACAAAATAAAAGTTCAAGCTTTCTAAAATTACAAACAAAAAAAAAAAAAAAGAGGAAGAAAAAACCCCTTTTTGGAGCTGTCACAAGTCTTCAAGAATTTTCTTCTAATCCTCTTATCCTTCTCTTCTTGGTGCTTCAAGATGCAATCTCCTAAAATTTGTAGAAAACAAAACTTAAAAAATAAAATCAAATTCCAAATCTTAAAAATCCTGAAATTACTTTTTTTCTTTCTTTCTCTTCTATTTCTTCATCTCTGGTTCGGCTTCACAGCAGCCAACCTCCCTTCCAATACTAGTCCTAATCTCTCCTATTTATAGACTTGTTTCAAAAGGGGCAACTTTTGAATAAAAAATTTCAAGAAAGGGAAACATTTGTGAACAGGAGCTGTAGCCTTGACGTCCAAACCTGCAGCCTTGATGTAACGACCCGTGCCTCCCTTTGGTATGATATTGTCCACTTTGGGCCTTATGCCCACATGATTTTGCTCTTGGGCTCATTACAAAAGGCCTTATACCATGAAGAGGGAGTCTCTTTACTTATGAGCTATCATATATATCCATCCCCACGTGATGTAGGACTGCACAACTGATCCTTTCCTTATAGGGACTTATGACTATCACAATCACCCCTCCTTTTGGTGCCCAACATCCTCGTTGGCCACACTTTTGGTTGGGTATGAGCTCTGATACCATTTGTAGTGACCCGTGCCTCCCTTTAGTATGATATTATCCACTTTGGGACTCGTGCCAACATGTTTATACTCTTGGACTCATCCTAAAAAGCCTCGTATCATTAAGAGGTGATCTCTTTACTTATGAACCAACACATATATCCACTCACAAGCGATGTGGGACTGCACAACTTATCCTTTTCTTGTAGAGATTGATGACTGTCACACTTGACGATCTGTATAGCCTGTGAATCCGTTTGAGTGTTGCAGCCTTGACAACCTACCTTTATCTCCCTTCATTTCCAAACATAATTTGGTCAAGTTTGCACAATTTGTCAGAAAAATTCTATTATTTCCTAACCTGCTCAAACATACTAAAAACAACTTGAAAACATTAAAATGACTCTTAAACTAGCAGTACATCAAGATGAACGCATTCAAATCACCGGTATGAACCCAGCTCATCAGTCGTGTGCCTTACCGAGTGGGATCCACAGCACTCTTCTTGGCATCTACAAATGGTGTTGTTCGTGGATTGAGATTTTTACCGTTGGTACACTTCCGTCAGTTTCTGTACCTAATGCTGAGAATTTTACGTGAACTTGCTTTGAAGCAGATGACAGTGGTAGTGAAGCATATGTGAGAGTTTTGATTTGAAGACTCTTTATTATTTGTTACTATTAGCTTGATAGAATTGCTTGTTTTCTCATTAAAAATGCAATTAAAATGAAAACGTTGCTAGCCAGAAAACAATACCTAATTTGAATAATTCTACAGTTTTTTGAGCTTCTGGGGTGAGGGATTCGAACTCTACGTACCTTATAATTATAAAATCAGGTTTAAAATTACCGTTAGTCTAAACTTGCAACCACAAAATGATTCAACAGTTGAATGACATTAATCATACTTTGCTTATACTTCATTGGCCAGGAATTTTAGTTAATTCTGCGGAAAGCCACTGTTCTTGATAATTTCAGACGAGGCTTCGTATCTCTTAAAAATTTGTGTCATTTCTTAATGACAAAATAAAACGACGATGAGTAATTGTTATTTAGTGATTTAGAAGACATAACTGATTATAAAAGGTGCGTATTTTTATAATTTTTATTTACTATGTTGTACTAGAAAATGCAATGGAAGCTACGTCAAGAACTGAAGGCAACTAAAATTCAAGAACCGAGGACTTGTTTCTAGAATCTTTATGGGCAACTTGAAACAGGATGAAATCAAGAACATCACCTTTTTTTTTTTTTTTTTTTTTTTTTTTAATTTTGCTATATGTTTAGTTTTGATTTTTAATCCTCATCGGTTATCTTTAATATATTAGTTATTTAGGTTTACATTTTCTTTTTCGAATATTTATTTATTCTAAAACAACTTAAAAAGTGTTTTTTTTTTTTTTTTGGGTCACTACAATTAGTATAAAATGACGGATCACATGCTGCCAGCGACATTACTTAGCATTTTTTTAGCCGAAAAAAAAAAAAAAAACATTACTTAACGTTTTGCGACAAAAAATTAATTGGTCGTAAAAGATATGTTACTGCAACAAAATATTTTGTTGCAGAAAAACATGGTTGCAATACAAAATCAAGGGCTACCAAAAACATTTTGCGACCTCATATTTTGGTCGCTAGGTTGCCTTTTGTGATATTTTTTTTTCTTTGGGTAAAAAAATGCTAAGTAATGTCGCTGCGAGAGGAGGGGATGTCGTGATCTCAACTAGAGGAGGAGGAATGGGAGTCGTGATCTCGACAGTGAAGTAGGCCGACGTGGATCTCAGCCGGGATGTAAAGATTGTGCTTTAATTAGTACGTGTGGCATGCATATATAAATTATCTTTTCTCTCATACATATATATACTTATTATAAAAAATATGAGTTCGCACCTCTGTTTTTAAAAAGACAAAATGTCCCTACTTTTACAAATTATTTAGATATAGATATAGAGATATTTGACGTGTACTTGTTGATTGGTAATACAAAATATATTTTATCAAATAGCCAATTACCTTTAACAATTCTACTTTAAAATTTAGATTATATTAAAATATTAAAGCATATGTTAAACGAAAACCTAAAAACACAAAACATAAAGTAACAAAAAAAAAAGGAGTATAAAAACACTCTAACTTATGTTGCAGACATAATTTATGATAATTTTTCACCTGATTCGACTAAAAGATATAAATTTTGAATAATTCTAATACTAGATTAATTAAAAAAAAATCCATCTCCTGCAATAGCCGTTCGTTCACTGGCAAGGCTGGCAACCACCACACCTTGGGCCTTGCCATGGGGTGAATCACGCGAGTATCGCTTTGATCTGAGGTCACACTAGGGTTGCCCCCTCGTTGGCGAATGGCGATGAGACACAACCTTGTGTGGGTCATGCACGAAACCCCTCGGGTCTTGCCACACCCTGGGTTGGATCTCGCATGAAGGCAATGCTAGTTTTTTTATTTTTTTATTTTTTTATTTATTTAAAATTTTTTTATTGTTAAAGGAAAAAATACAATAAAAAAAATTAGTCTTATAGTCCAATTTCTAATGCTTCTTGTATCTTTTTCACTCTTTAAATTTGATCATTTCTTATGAGAGAAGATATTTTTTAACAGAACTGAGTGTTTGTAATTATCTTGAAGATATGTTTCTAACAAAATTGAGTTTTTGTAATAATCTTATCTAGTATCATTTTTCTCTTTTTAAATATCGATTGAGATCAGAATTAAACTTTATAAACATGCATTTGGATTATAGGTTCAAACCTAAGTTTTTCGTCTTAATTTTTGTCTTTTTTTGAAAAGTCAACAAAAATTTTAACTAATTTTTGAAAAGTCAACCAATTTCAATCAAAAATTTTCATCTCAAATCCGTATTCTAAATGACCCATGACAATTCATGTACTTGTAGGTTGAGTCAAGGCATAGTGGTTTTTACATGCTCATATACATATACATATATATATATATATTATTTTTGTATTCCTCTCGAAATACTTTAAAACTACATAACATAATATAAACAACGTGATTAACTTTCAATATGCTACATTAATTCAACTTCATTTTGAGCTTAGTTTATTTGTTTATTCCGTTTGAATTGGAGACTGAACAGATTAACAAACTCTTATCCCACGTGATATACATGATAAACATATCGAAACAAATATATATTTATATACGTACTTTTCACATACAGTTCACACGCATTATTATGTAATATATATATATATATATATATATTTATTTATGTATAAATGATGAAGAAATTTGTGACAAGCGAAGCCCCACATGGTGAAAAGGGGAGCACGTGCCCCTACACGATTTTGATTTTTAATCATAAAATCTTTTCATTAAAATTTCTGAAAAGATTTAATGTATTCCCACACCCACAACCCCCCCCCCCCCCCCCCCCCCCCCCCCCCCCCACGGGTCGTATGTAACCGGAAGCGTTACGCTATGTACATCCAGAATTCATAACCAACGTGGTCATTGTACCAGCGTTTGACCTAATTATTCATTTAAACGAAAACAACATTGCTGCATTAATTTATCTTCTATATCATTAAAATTTGAAGTCAACTCTAGTTAGCTAGTGTAGAGGGTGAATTCTACAATTGATTGATTAAGGGTCATTGACTGAGTTTAGAAGTCGCTTGATGGGCCGGTCGATCGACAGGTCCATCTCACCGGTCGGTGTGATGTGAGAACAACAAAGATAAAAGTACAGTAAAGAAAATAAATAGCAGGGACACAATATTTATAGAGGTTCACTTGTTAATGAGAGCTATTCCTCTATAAGGTTTTTGGGGATCGTCCACTATATTTGAGGAATGTATTACATGTAGATCATGAATGGGAATATGAGAGAGAGGGAGAATGTAGAGAGTAGATACAAAGAGTATGCCTATAGGGGAGTCTTGGTGAGTGAGTATAGGCTTGTGTATGTATGCGAATCCCCATTGTGCGTAGATGGCCTCCTTATTTATAGTTGAGGTAGGCTCCATTGTTTTCCAATCATTCTCTTTGATTTGGGGCTTGAATTAGGGAGATGCTTTCCTCCCCTCAATCGGTTGATTTTTCTTTTGTGGCTTGATTTGTCTACTGTTTTGGAGTTGATTTCGAACCTTTAGTGCTTGATTGCAGCCGTGTGTCCTTTTTCCACAATGGGCATGATTGCCTTGATTGAGGTTGACGTTGAACTTTCCCAAATCGGCTCATTTGAGTTATCTCCGGTTGATTTATCGGATGTGATTTCTTACCGTATATATGACTTCCAAATATAGTCGTATATTAATTTTCATACTTGGCAGATTCTTTTGATTGAGGGGTATCAAATAATCCTCAATAGCCTTCCACGGGTGGACCTGGTGGATTTCATTCTCAATTTGGATGATCTGATTATGTAGATCCCGAGAATATTCTTCATTGACTTGATGCCCAAGGTCGTATATCGACTCATGGTATCAACCCATGACACTGGCTCTTTAGTGAGTCATTTCAACCTGTCGGGGAGTCATTTTGACTCGTTTCATGGAATTCAAGGGATTCAAGTTGACACATGTACAGTGAGAAATGAGGTACGGAATTTGACCTCAAGAGTTAGTAACCATGGAACTATATTAGTAATTTAAGCTAATTACTATTACTATAAAATATGTTAACCTAAAAGATGTTCGGTACCTCTCAAATACGGAAATTTTGGAAATAATGTGGATATTTACGACCATGATTTAGAATTTGTGGTGTTATTTAGTGTCTCTTTTTTCCTTTCAGAGTATTTTGGGTATTTTATTATAAAAATTAAGTTTTAACAGGAAATTGTGTAAATTTGTGTATTCATATAATAGGATGGCATACATTTGAGAAATGAAAATTACAGATCTCGTCTTCTTAGACATGCAACGTAGACACGTCCGCTGGCCAACTACGACTTCTTAAAAAAAAAACAAAAAACAAAAAACAAAAAAACAAAAAAAAAAAAAAAAACAAAAGAGAGAAAGAGAGACTAAATTGCGGTGTCCTACTTTGTTCAACCAAAACACACGCACACACACAAATATATATATATATATATATATATATATATATTAAACTTTTTTTGCAATGACAATATTGTCTTATTTCACATCTATTTTTCGTAATACTACAGTTTTCTTTCAACAAGATAAGGGGGAAAAAAACACAAGGAACGCTGATGATTTATACAAGCGCGAACGTTCTAATCAACCATTTCACTAGGAGCATTAAGTAATAGGATAAACAAATATCAACAATCACAATCAAGCCAAGAGAAAGAAAGAAAAAAAAAAAAAAAGGTTCAAAATCAACTAATAGAAGCTATTGGAACTCTAAAACCAAAAACTAACTCATAAATAAAATTGTTGATGCCGAAAACGTCTCCGGCAGCAACACCCAATGTAACAGAGTCGTCCGGTCAGATTAGGCCAGTCACTCCGCCGTCGGTCACCTGAAAAATGGAAGCACCTCGGAATGATGGGGACACCGATGTGGTGTCTGCCGCGGGCACTCCGATGCTTAAGTCAGTCGGAAAACTGATGAGCGTAGGGAGAGGCAGAGATTTGGTAAGGCAAAAATGACCATACCTGAATTTGTGTATTTTCCTCTATTTATAGGCGTCCTCCCCGGATTCGGGTGCTCGGGGTGACCCGGTCGGGTCGGCTACCTAGGGCACCCGGTGGGTGACTAGGGTTTTAGGCCTGCAGGGGCTATTGGCCCAATGGGCGTGCGCCACGTGGGGTCTGACTCAATGTAGGGGACAAAAAGGTGACTGTCGCCGGTGCTTGCAGGGGCAGATCCTGTCAGAGTAGGTGGCGGCGGGTGGCGATGTGATGTTCTGCAGAAGTAGGTGGGTGGCGCCTGTAGCTGATGGGTACCAGGACAGGGTTGGCGTCAGCTGTGCTGAGGTGGAATATGGGCCCGAATGACCTAGGCAAGTCTGGTAGCCGTCGATTCAATTGGGTGATCCGAGAACAACACGGTCCGAGTACGCTGCTCGTTCTCGCGAAGTCGTGGAATGTGGTCGGCTAACATTTATGGTCGGCCAATCGTCCGGCCACCGGACCCGTACCCGAGAAGGTGGGCAAATCGTGGTCGGAAGTGGTACTTCGTGGTCGGAGCAGAAAACGACATCAACATAAGTCCCCCAGCATCTCTGGACTGACTTGGCCAGGGATGCTCGAGTAGTCGTCTGCTCGTCCTCTGCTCGACCATATTTTCGTAGTCGGTGCGTGGTCGGATACCCGGACAGCAAGGATGTTCTCGGGAAGGTTTCATCTGGTGCCACGTGTCAACAGTGCCACGTGTCGTTCCATGACTGACGGGAAGACAGAACGACACTTCAAATTTTCGAATTTCGAAATTTGAAGCTGACGTGGATGATTGGCGGGAAACCGAAGCGTCGTCTCGTAAATCGCGCCCGGACTCTTCGCTAAACCTTCACCTATAAATAGCGTGGGGGGGGGGGGGGGTGATTCTCATCGAGTTTGCCGAGAGCTGCCGAAGACTGCCGAGAACTACCGAGCTAAGGAATTTGCAGACTAGCGTCGAATACATCCGAGAAGGTAACAGTTTTTTCTTTGTCGCAAAAATGAGTGATATTTCCGATTCCGAGAACGCAGTCCTGTCCGAGAGCGTGGATGTCACAGAGAGCGAGTTTTCGTCGTCGGGCACAAGGTCGTCGTCGACTGGGGAAGCGACGGGCCCGAGGGGCCAGACGACCGACCACCTGTCGGGGATCTCAGATATACCCTCACCGAGCGACGAAGCCTCGCCGACCAGCCGAAGAAAGACTGGCGCTGCACGCCTAAAGGAAATACTCCGTGTGGGTCCGAGCACAGCCCCTGACCGCGAATTCGTTGAGTAGTTAGGTGGGGCTTCCCGGACTCAACTGGCCCCGGTCGTAGATCTTACGGCCGAGGGAGATGAGGCTGCCGAGAGGACCGCCAGCCAGGCCAGCACGTCTGGCCGAGACGATGAGGTGGCTTCGGACAGCACCGACCCGACAGGGGAAGACACCGGAGCCCGCGATCGACCCAGTGGTCGGGGGATGCGCATCAACGATGTGAGGGTGTACCGCCGGGCCGACGCATAGATGACCAGACTGGCAGGTGATCGACCAGTGTACACGGCAGACTATTTTACAACTGCCGTTACACAGAGGTACCTGGCCGTGTTACGTCGGGATTTCTGATTCTCGGAGAGTGTGGAACTTCTGGTTCCGAGGATTGACGACCTTCCTTCTCGTCCCCCCAGCGGCATTATCGCCCTCTCAGCCGAGTACTTTTGAGCAGGGCTGCGCCTCCCCTTCCATCCATTCCTCAGGCAGGCGCTGACCAGGCTGAACGTAGCCCTTACCCAACTAAACGCGAACACATATCGCGTCCTGGTCAGCTGCTACATCCTGTGGGCGGCGAGGTTCGGCGAGAAGATACCCGTAGCTGCCTTTCAGAACCTCTACCGGATGAAGTCGGCTCCCTCGTCCAAGGGGTTCTACTACTTCCAAGGCTTCAAGGGGACCTTTATCACCGGGTGCCCGGACTCGGACAAGCAGTTTAAGCATCTTTGGTTCTACGCAGGTGGTCGGTGGCTGCACGAGCACCTGTCGTACTTCGAGCTGCCCCAGTCCGAGAGGGTTCCGGTGGCGTTCAGGAAGGGCTACGTGTGGACTCGGGCACCACACGTCTCGGAGCAAACTCGGGGGAGTATAAACGAGTTGCGGGAGCTATCTGACCCCGAGAGGAACCAGCACGGGCTCCTGGCCGACGCTAGCCTAAAGCAGCATTGGGTCGGCTCATCCTCCACTTCTGGCTGTGCAGACGACCAGCCGAGAACTTCACCTCCAACGGTGACGGTCGCGGCCATGCCCCCACCAGCGGTCCACTATCGCTTTCGGACAAGCCGACCAGCTGCCGCGGCCACGGACATTCGATCCGGGGTTCAACGGGGGGTGCCCGAGGCCACGGTTCACGGGTCTTCGCCTGGCGACTTGTCCCCTGGAACTTGGGGTCCTCGGGTCGCCGACGAGGACGTGGACCGGGTCATCCGGGATCTCTTCCCTACCCGAGGCCTCCGAATCGAAGGTTGTTGCACTATTTAATTTCCTCTTTCTTTTTTTTTTTTTTTAATCCGAGCACTCACGGACTTGTGTTTTTTTTTTTTTTTTTTTTTTACAGAGCCGATGGCTGACCGAGAACGCCGTGGGACCAAGCGCCCGAGCTTGGAGGAGTGCATGGCCCAGCTCCACAAGAACGCCAGGCTGGCAAAAGGGAAGGGGAAGGAGAAAGAGGTCGTGTCGCCGAGCAGGGCGGCGGCACCGCTCGCGGCTCCAGCAAAGGCAACCGTCCCCCCGGCAGCCCAGAGCAGCCGACCCTCGGCTCGTCATAAAGCCCGACCCGAGAAGCCAAGGGAAGATCGGCCTAGGGAGGATCGGCCGCGGGAGGACCGACCGAGGGAAGACAGGCCGGCTAGCCGGCACGAGTCTCGCTCAAGCCGTCGTCGGGAAGATCGGCCGGCTGTCCCTCCACCAGCGCCTCGCGTCAGCCGGGACGAGCAGCCCGGCCCCGAGTCCTCGGTTTACAGGGCGATGGTTAATAAGTTCACCGAGCAGCTGAGCGTCGAGGTCGCCGAGGCTTCCACGCGGTCCGACCACATAGAGGCTATCGCCAACTCCACCGAAACACTGATCGGGGTAGGTGCCGTTTCGATTTTATTTCCAGTTCCTTTTAAAGATTTTTCGTCCGTCTCTTTTTTCTAACCTTCTTACTATCAGTCTCTTTACGTCATCTTCTCCGGGAGCGCAGCATCAAGGGCCCACGCGAACCGGACGGTGGACCAGCTTAAGACCGCCGAAGCCGACCTTAGAGCCTTGAGGAAGTCGGAGAAGGACGCAAGGACGGCCAAGGCTGCCGCTGAGGAGGCCAAGAAGGCGGCTGAGGAGACGGCGAAGGCAGCCGTGGAGGACGCGAAGGCCGCCGAGGAGTCGGCCAGGTTGGCCAAGGACAAGTGGATGAGGGCCAAGGACAAGTGGATGAGGGCCGAGGACTGGGCGACCTCGGCCGAGCGGAAGGCCGAGAAGGCGGAGACTTCACGTCTCGAGATGGAGGTGACGCTGAAGAAAGCCGAGGAGGAGCTCGCTGTTGCCCGGGCCGAGCACCAGAGATATATTGAGGTCGCCCTCCCCGCCTCACGCGACGACGCCCGGGCAGAGGCAGTGGCGGAGTACCTCGAATCCGAGGAATTCAAGGCTCGCCTTGTCTCCGGGTACCAGGACGGGATTCGGGACATGAAGGCTTGTTTTATCGCGACTAACCCATCGTTGGTCGGGGTGGACTGGTCTTTCGTCCCCGCCTAGTCGGAGGAGACCGCGGCCAAGGAGCCCTTGGAGGAGGGTGAAGTGTCCGACGCAGTCCCAGTGCCCTAGAACATAGTCGTTCTCGACGAACCGGAGCAGCCTGAGATGCCCGAGCAGCCCGCCGCCCCTGAGCAGCCAGACCTCCCCGAGCAGCCGTCGTCGGACCAGCCGACCTCTCCAGCCCTCGACGTCTCGATGGACGACCTCTTCCCCGATCAGCTGGACTAGAACCTGCTCCTGCTTTTGTGGTCCCCCTTTTTTGTCGGGTTTTTTGATATGTGTTTTTTTTTTTTTTGGGTTCGAGGGTGCCCAACTTGTAGGTAATTATACATTTTATTGAACACAACTCTCTCTTTTTTTACCATCTGCCTATATGTATATATTTTTTATGAACTTATCTTCAAGTGTAGTTCTAGTTGGGTACTCGGCACTTCTCTCCGTCCGAGTACTCCTCCCCCCTGGTTGGACTGGGTGAACTTAGAGTTGACCCGAGTCCAACCATATTAGGTGCTAGTTGCAGAGTAAACTTGGGTCCTGGTCGAGCGCGTTCAATTTTGGTCAGTGTCCGGTCATGGGACCTATCTCTTTGGTCCGAGAATCATGGGAGTTGTCTTCGTGGGCAGATTTCTTGGGTCCTGGTCGGGCACGTCCAATTCTGGTCGGTGTCCGGTCATAGGACCTATCTCCTTTGTCCGAGAACCATAGGGGTTGTTTAGGGTAACTAACAACTACAGAATAACTAATAATTACACGTTTTTTTGTGATAAACTCTATTATATATATCAGCCAATGCCATCTTTACAAAAATTCATTGATAAAAACGCTTCAAGTAGTCGGCATTTCATGGATGTCCGAGCAATCTGCCGTCCTGGTCGGCTAAGCGATATGTTCCCAGGCAAACAATCACGGTCACCGTGTACAGGCCGTCCCATTTCGGGCCGAACGAGTCGAGCCCGGGTTCTTGAACCAAAACCTTTTTCAGAACAAAATTCCCTACTCGGAATACCCGGGGTCGGAACCTCTTATCATAATATCTAGCCACTACCTGGTTCCGGGCAGCTGTTCGAATTAGTGCTTGCTCACGCCGTTCCTCGACTAGGTCGAGCTCGGGAAGCATCTGCTCGGAGTTATCCTCTTCATCGTAGTTCTCTACTCGGAGGCTCGGCAAACCGACTTCAACAGTAATGACAGCCTCTACCTCGAATGCCATCGCGAATGGAGTTTCCCCGGTTGCGGTGCGCTTGGTCGTTCGGTAAGCCCATAGTACCCGGGGAAGTTCGTCTATCCAAGCCCTCTTGTGCCTTTCAAGGTTCTTTTTCAAGTTCTCCTTGATTGTCTTGTTGGCGGCCTCCACCTGCCCATTGCTCTGGGGGTGCCCGGGAGAAGAGAATACTTTCTTGATCCCGAACTGTTCACAGAGCGCGATGAACTTGGGATTGTCGAACTACTTCCCATTATCTGTTACCACGGTGTGGGGCAGCCCGAACCGACAAATTATGCTCTTCCACAGAAAATTTGTGCACTTTGCCTCCGTTTGGTGGGCCAATGGTTCCACCTCGACCCATTTCGTGAGGTAGTCTATTGCTACGATGCAATAGCGAAGTTGTGACCGGGCCATAGGGAGTGGTCCGATCAGGTCGAGGGCCCATTTGGCAAACGGCCAGGCGCATACCACCAAGGTTAGCTTTTCGGGATGAGACCTGATCGCCCTGGCAAACTGCTGGCACTTGAGGCATTTCTGGGCGAAATCCATCACATCTTTGCCCATGGTCGGCCAGTAGTACCCTTGCTGAAGGCACTTGAATGACAAGGCTCTCCCCCCTGAATGGTTCCCGCAGACTCCGCTGTGTATTTCCTTCATTACGTACTCGGCTTCAGCAGATCCGACGCAGCGCTGGTAGGGGGAAGAGTATCCTCGGCAGTACAATTTTCCGTCGATGAACGTGTACCTTGCCGAGGTGTTCTTGACTCACCGAGCCTCTTCTCGGTTCTCGGGAAGCTGGGACTCGGCTAGGTACTTGATGATCGAATCCATCCAGGTAGTGGCGTTCTCGGAACAGAGGACCTGCTCTTCTCGCTCGATACTCGGCTGGTCTAGCCGTTCGATGGGGAACGAAACCAGACCATCGAAGTCATTCCCCGAGGCGAGCCGAACGAGGGCATCTGCCTCGATGTTCTCTGAACGCGGTATCCGGGTAACCACCTGGGTCTTGAATTGGCCGAGCAGGACTTTCACCTTGTCCAGGTACTTCGCTATTCTAGCTTCCTTTGCCTGGAACTCCCCGGTCACTTGATTCACAATGAGCACCGAGTCGCTGAACACTTCGATGTCATGCACACCAAGTTCTCAAGCTAGGCTGAGTTCGGCAATAACAGCCTCGTACTCCGCTTCATTATTGGACGCCTTGAAGTTGAAGCGAAGTGCCTAGCTGGTCTTATACTGGTCGGGATTCACAAGGACAACCCCTGCACCGGAGCCCCCAGAGTTTGAGGACCCGTCAACGAATAGCTTCCACCTTGAGACGTTCATGTCATGGGCCGTCGGGCCGTCTTCACCGGGCACTGCAATCACCTTCTCCGAGGACTCCGGAGTCGGCTCGGGAGCACCCGTGAACTCGGCCACAAAATCGGATAGCGCTTGCGCCTTGATCGCGATGCGTGGAATATATTCAATGTCGAACTCTTCAAGCTCGATTGCCCACTTCGCTATCCGCCCCGACAGCTCAGGGTTCTGGAGCACCTGGCGAAGTGGGTAGCTGGTCGGGACACGGATCGGGTGGCCCTGGAAGTATGGCCTCAGCTTTCAAGCTGATGAGACCAACGCCAAGGCCAACTTTTCCAAAGAGGTGTACCTCCCCTCTGCGCCTTGAAAGGCCTTGCTGCTGTAATAGACGGGAAACTGTACCTTGTCTTCTTCTCGGATCAAGACCGAGCTAACCGCCTTCTCGGACACCGCTAGGTAGACGTACAGTACCTCCCCGGGAACTGGTTTTGATAGCAGCAGCGGGCTAGCCAAGTACTCTTTCAGGCCTTCAAAAGTTTCCCCGCACCTGTCATCCCAGCTGATCTTGCCTTGGCCCTTGAGCGCTTGGAAGAATGGGAAGCACTTGTCGGTAGATCGGGACACAAACCGGGAGAGGGCAGCGATCATCCCGGTGAGCCTCTGTACCTCCTTGGTCGTCCGCGACGGCTGTAAGTCGACGATGGCCTGGGCCTTGGCGGGGTTGATCCCGATTCCCCGGTGGTTCACCATGAACCCGAGGAATTTCCCTGACTCTACCCCAAAGGCACACTTAGCCGGATTGAGCTTCATCCGGTATTGCCGCAAGATGTTGAAGCAGTCCCGGAGGTCTTGGATGTGGTCGCTCACTCGCTGGCTCTTCACTAGTATGTCGTCTACATACACCTCCATGGACTTCCCAATGAGTGGAGCGAACATCTTGTTCATCAGTCGCTGGTATGTCGCCCCGGTGTTCTTGAGACCGAACGGCATGACCTGGTAGCAGTACAAGCCCTGGTCGGTAGTGAACGCCGTCTTGACCTGGTCGGATCTGCTCAGGGGTATCTGGTTGTACCCCGAGTACGCGTCCATAAAGCTGAGCAGCTCGTGCCCGGCCGTCGCGTCTACCAGCTAGTCGATCCAAGGAAGCGGGAAGCAGTCCTTCGGGCACGCCTTGTTGAGGTCCGTGTAGTCTATGCAGACTCGCCACTTCCCCGTGTTCTTCTTGACAAGGACGACATTGGCCAACCACTCCGGGTAGGTGGCTTCCCGGATGAAGCCTGCTGCAAGCAGCTTCTTCACCTCCTTGTTGATGGCTGCGTACCTTTCTGGGTTGAAGGCTCTCCTCTTCTAGATCACGGGCTTATGCCTCGGGTTGATGCTCAGGTGATGGCACATCACTGCCGGGTCAATTCCGGGCATATCCTTATGCGACCAGGCGAAGACGTCTCTGTGCTTCTGGAGGAATCCCTCGAGTGCTGCTCGGATTCCCGGACCGAGTCTCGAGCCGAGCATCACCGTCTTCTCCGGGTGTTCGGGGTCCAGATGGTAAGGGACTAGGTCCTCGACCGGATGTGCTCGGATCTCCTCCTCGGGTATCCTGGGGTCCAAGTCACTCAGGCGGGTGACTTCCCCACTAGGGGCTTCGACCTCGTCCACCGTGAAGACAGCTGCCACAGTGATCGGGGCGGGTGCCTTTCGGCACACTTTGTTGACCGCCTCAATGTAACACTTCCTCGTACCCTCCTGGTTTCCCCGGAACACGCCGATCCCGCTATTGGTTGGGAACTTCATTACCAGGTGGTAGGTAGAGACTACCGCCTTTATCGCATTGAAGGTCGGCCTCCCCAGGATAACGTTGTAGACGGACGGTCGGTCTACAACGATGAATTCCACCATCCGAGTCACCCTCTCCGGGCCATCCCCGATTGTGACCGGGAGGTTGACAGTTTCGGCGGCACGGACGCACTCTCCGGAGAACCCGTAGAGAGGAGTTTGGGAGGGTGTGAGCATGGCGCCCTCTATCTTGAGCCTCGTGAACGCATCCATGAACATGATGTCAGCGGAGCTGCCGTTGTCGATCAGGACGCGGCGGATGACGTTGTCGGCTACTCGGATCTCGCCGATCAGCGCGTCGTTGTGGGGGTGGAGTAGCCGATCCGCCTCGTCATCCGTGAAGGTGATCGGTGTGCTGTCCTGACGACATATTTTGGAGATATGCTCCGTCATGTTGATGTACTCCCCACGGGCGTACCGGCGAGCCTCCCGGGCATAACTTCTACGGCTGTTGGCGGTGTCGCTGGTAGCCGTTCCGCCGAAGATGGTGTGGACTATGTGCTCCTGATCCGGCTCTTCGGTCCGACCAGCAGGTCTTGGATTCTGTCGGGGGGCCTGCGCGGGTCTACTCGGCCCTGCATGGGTGATGATCCTCTCCACGAACTCACACAAGTGGCCATCGCGGATCAGCAGCTCGATCTGGTCTCGGAGCTGTATGCAGTCCTTGGTATCGTAGCCCATGTCCTTGTGGAAGTTGCAATACTTGTTCTGGTTCCTCCGCGCACGGTCTACTCGGAGTGGTGGCGGATCACGTAATAGTCCATGACCGCTCACCAGGTTGAGGACGTGTTCAATAGTTGTCACCAGTGGGGTATATTGTTGGAACCTCCCAACTGGTGTTCTCTGACTCGGGTTGGGCGGAGCCCGGTTGTCCACGACCACAGCCTTCCACTTGTCTTGTCGGCTCTGGTCGGATTGGTTTTTGTCCGACTTCCTTCCGGGAAGCCGGGGTTGTTCTCTAGCTACGAGGCCATGTCCTCGGACGTACTCGTCGGCCTCGGCGTGCCTCCAGGCGATCCCCCTTAACTGCGCGAAGGTGGGTGGCCTGTCGTAGGCGAGCGTCCAGACGAGCCGTGCGTCCTTGATGCCTTCTCGGAATGCACCCATCAAGGTGTCGTCGGTACAGGTCTCAACCTACACGACTGCTTTGTCGAAGCGCTCAAGGTACGCTTTTAGTGGCTCCGTCTCGCCCTGCTTGATGCTGAACAGGTGGGATGCTCCCAGCTTTCTAGTCTTCGAGCTCAAGAAGGCGGCTGCAAGGGCGTCAGCGAGCTGCTTGAAGCAGCCAATCGACCCGGGGGCCAGCCTCCGATACCACTGGCGGGCCGGTCCAGACAGGGTCAAGCAAAATGATTTGCACAGAGCAGCCTCGTTGGCATTCTGGATCAGCATGTGAGCCTGGTAGTTCTCAATGTGCTTATCCGCATCGGTCAAACCGTCGTAGGAGGCCACGGACGGCATCTTGAACCTAGTCGGGTACGGAGACGCCACGATGGCTGGAGTAAAGGGCGGGTCCACCGCCCCGAACTGATCCATGCCGTACTGCTGGCCCACAAGCTGGTCGAGCTGCTGCTGGAGCTGGTCCAGCCTGGTCTGATTGTAGTCCTTAGTCTTGGCTGGCTTATCGACAGAGCGTTCTCGGCCCAAACGCCGGTGGGCTGCCGGCCTGCCCAGGCGGTCGAAGACAGAAGTGGTGCTCCCCCGGATGTGCACGGTTTCTCTCCCGCGGTTATCCTGATTGCCGCCGGTCGCCGCTGGTTGCTCGGGCACTCCCGAGTGGGTGGCTTGCGAATGACGGCTTCTAGACCGCACTCTGCTCGGCTCCGCGCCCTCCTGTGGCTGCCGCCCCAGGCTCTCCCGGTGCGACCGATCACTCCTCCTGTCGCCCGAGGGTGAGGGGTTGCGTTGTCGGCTACCTGACCCTGGGGGCCTGCTCGGCGTGGACTCGGCCACCTCGGGCGGCTCCTCGAGGAACTAGACAACATTCGCTTCTCTGCGTCCTTCCACCAACGACCTGACAAGCTCGGTCAGGTCTCGGACGTTCTCCGTGAGGATCTCCGTCTGGGTGGGCCTTCGCTGCGCTCGGGCTCTTCTCACGCGCTGGGTCCTCTGGGTGCCCCTCGAGCCAGAAGGCGCCGGGTTATCTGCATTCTGGAAATCTTGATTATCTTGCTCGGCCATGGCTTGGATGGTCGGGCGCTCGGGGAGCGCGAGTGATGAAAAGGTTGCTGGAAAGGCGCGGTGCCCTCATTCTAGCGCCAAAATGTTGATGCCGAAAACGTATCCGGCAGCAACACCCAATGTAACAGGGTCGTTCGGTCAGATCAGGCCAGTCACTCCGCCGTCGGTCACCTGAAAAATGGAAGCGCCTCGGAATGATGGGGACACCGGTGTGGTGTCTGTCGCGGGCACTCCGATGCTTAAGTCAGCCGGGAAACTGATGAGAGCAAGAAAAGGCAGAGATTTGACAAGGCAAAAATGACCATACCTGAATTTGTGTGTTTTCCTCTATTTATAGGCGTCCTCCCCGGATTCGGGTGCTCGGGGTGACCCGGTCGAGTCGGCTACCTAGGGCACCCGGTGGGTGGCTAGGGTTTTAGGCCTGCAGGGGCTATTGGCCCAATGGGCGTGTGCCACGTGGGGTCTGACTCAATGTAGGGGACAGAAATGTGACTTTCGCCGGCGCCTGCAGGGGCAGATCCTGTCAGAGTAGGTGGCGGCGGGTGGCGATGTGATGTTCTGCAGAAGTAGGTGGGCGGCGCCTGTAGCTGATGGGTGCCAGGACAGGGTTGGCGTCAGCTGTGGTGAGGTGGAATGTGGGCCCGGATGACCTAGGCAAGTCTGGTAGCCGTCGATTCAATCGGGTGATCCGAGAACAACACGGTCCGAGTACGCTGCTCGTTCTCGCGAAGTCGTGGAATGTGGTCGGCTAACATTTATGGTCGGCCAATCGTCCGGCCACCGGACCCGTACCCGAGAAGGTGGACAGATCGTGGTCGGAAGTGGTATTTCGTGGTCGGAGCAGAAAACGACATCAACAAAAATTAAAAATAAGAACAAGCAAATTCAGGGTTCAAGCATCATCAAATTATAAAAATAAAAGAGATAAAAACATATGAAGAAAGAACCCAGATGAATGTGTTTTCACAAATTTTCAAGATTTCGGTACAAATTTCATCTCTTCCCTTTACTTCTCAAATGTCATCTTCCTTGTGAAATTTGATGAAAACAAAAATCTAAAACTAAAAATAAAACAAAATCCTAAAGCTAAAAATCATGTACTTTTTTTTCCCCTTTTTTTCTATTTTTCTTATTTGTTTTCATTCTCATTTTTCTCTTCCTTTCTTCTTCTCTCTTGTTTGGCCCTCGGCCTCCCCATAGCTATTTGGCCTTCCATACCCAGAAAACCCCCTCTCCAACTCATGTGTCCCCTTATTCTTGTCTCAATAATGTCTCTTCAATAATATCATGATACGTCAATTAAAGATCCATATTTAATTACAACATCTTATCAAATCAATAAAGGGACATATGGATTAAATCCAATCACGCCAACTCACCCTTTTTTTCTTCTTTTATTTTTTGTTTTTTTACTCCATTGATGGTGTAAAAATTATTGACCATTAGTTTATTTTTGAATGGTTGAGATTAAAAAAAATACACCAACCAACTATAAGATTGATCACACATTATGATACGTCACACATTATTTTAGTAGCAACGAGTTTAATACCCGTGCGTAGTACGGGGATGTAAGAAAAAACATAAAAGAAAAAAATTGAATATTATACAACAAAAGTAGTTAGTTAAGATAAACAATATAATTATGATCAATATATTTATTTTAGCACTTACTATTATAATATTAGAGTATTTATATTCAAGTTTATATTAAAATGTTGGACTTATATATATACAAACAAACATATATATATATATAGATATATGTTTATAAATAAAGTTGTTGCGAATGAAACATTTTCCGCTGAAATGTCATCAACCGTATTTAATTTTTTTTCAGTTTTTCCTCCGATCTGTCATGGGAAAAAAATTAATTATTTTATATTTATAAATAAAGTTGAAATTGTTGGAAAAATTGGATCCGATATCAGATTTACGGCGTAGCGGAAGTTTTAAAATTTTTATGCCGATTCGGAAAAGATGCTCATGATGTATATAACAATAAATTAAAAACATGATCAAACGTACCTTGTTCTTCTCGGATTCCGGAATTGTTAGAGCGTCGACCAACGTGTCTTCTTTACTATTCTCGAGTCCCCACGTCTCAGAATGTGTGTGGGCACACGTGCTATGAATCCAAACGACCAGTAATTCTTCCGAAGTCTAGATCCCACCTTTTCAATTCCGATGTACTTCGTTGAGAATTCGATCCGGGTTCGTTCTTCAAAACTACAAAACAGAAACCGGTTAACCTTCTATGAAAAATATCACTTAGCTTAACCTTCCTCACAGTTTTGATTCAATGAAAATTTCTCTCTTTTTCTCACACCCAAGAAGGACGAATTTCTCAAGCCCGAAAAACCTAGTTTTTGATTTTCTCTCTCCCAAAAAAAAAAAAACGTCCACCTATTGTGTATGATGATGGTTTTTTCAAGAACCCCTAGCCTTTATATAATACTCTAATCCTTTTTTAAAAATATCTCCTACTTGAAAAATAATTAATAATTATTTTTTGGATAATTTTTTGAACCAAAGGATCATTCAAATTTCAGGCTAGGTTCTTTAAACCTTATGGACGGTTTTTTGCTTGGAGAATCTTCAAAAATTCGTGCTCCCCCTTATGTGTAGAATGATTGGCGGTGCAAATTTAAATCAAGAATCTAGACTAGTCAAAAAGTCCTAATCCTATCTAGATTCAAACTCTTTTTAAACCTTTGAATTTAAATAAGATTTTCTTATTTGAATTTAAATAAATATTTTTCACAAATATTATCCATATTTAATTAATTTAAATAAATGGAATAATTTAGATTTCCTTTCTACCAAAAAAAAAAAGTGCACCATTCTTTAAGAAAAGAAAATCTATCAAATAAGCTTCATTATTTAAATCAATTAATAATTTAATGTTTATAATATATTTAAACAATTTTGAAACAAAATTTTCTTCCCTCCAACCACTAAAATTCATGCACCATAGATTAGGAGAGAAATCACATTATTTGTTTACATTAATTTCACATGTCCAATCCTTTTGGAATTGCATGTTAGAGAGTACCATATCTTAATAGACATTATTAAACTCTCATTTAATTTACCGATCTCATTAGGAACAAATCCCGAGATGCTTCGTGGAACTATATGAGCTATAATTGTAAAGAGGCTCCTATAATTATGAAAAATTAATCCCAGATTAATTATTCATCAATTATCAACTTCAAGACTATTCCACTAAAAGTCTGAAGCTGAACTCCCGTTTATATACCGTATTACGAAAGCTCTCTCACGTAGTGTTTCTTCCATGATTTATTCATCGCTTGCTTAATCCCCTTATGTTATCCATGATTGAATTAAGAACTTTTTCCGTTTTACCTTTTCAATCATTTTAACTTAAAGTTCCATTACTCTCCATTGAAAGAACCACTAATTGTAAAACCATACAATTGGTAAACCATCAGAGAATACAAAGTAAACCGATGGCCAAGATCTTATTATAATATCTTTCAATCCCCAAATAATGCTTTTAAGTAGATAACATGTACTATCGTTAAGATAGCTACGGATTCCATATCTATGAATCTTGATTTCTCCATCCATAAGTCATGCACCCAAAACACACGTATATTGACCAAGAATTAACAGTGTCTCACCTGTAGTGCATTAAAGTACATAAGTCATGGATATGAACTCAAGTAATCATTTCAGGATTAAGATTAATGTAGAATGATAATCAATAATATTGAGGAAAACACAACAAAAAGAAATTATTGATCACTTACAGAGAGATTGATGGACATATGGTAGATGGTGGTGGTGACGTCCAACAGTGGTGTACTGACTCTTTTCGGAGCGATCTGATCTGATTTTGGTTACTACAGATTATTGATGTGAAAAATTGAGGGCAACACTCAGCGTTTTGTCTAAATTTTTCGTAAATTTTGCACAACGGTTTTTAAAATCAGTAATGGAAGCCAAATATTCCATGACCGTTCTTTGGAAACCGTCGTGGAACCACGACAATTCCACGATGGTTTCATAAAACGGTCGTGGAAGCCTGAAGCTTCCACTACCGTTTTTAAAAACCTTCGTAGAAGCTTCGGCTTCCACGACGGTTTTCGGAAATCATGTTCCGCTCCGTGTTTTTGCCGTATTTTCCACGACCATTTTTAAAAAAACGGTTTTCGTGGAACAAAATTTTTTGTCGTGGAACAAAATTTTTTTTTTGTTTTTTTTTTTTTGCAAAAAAATTTTTTTTAAAACAAAAAAAAAAAACGAAAACCGTCGTGGAAGCTAAAAAAAAAAAATTTTTTTTTTGCAAGCAATAACCGTCGTGGAAGCATGCTCTTCCACGATGGTTTTTTATAACCGTCGTGGAAGCTTCGACTTCCACGACGGTTTTCGAAAACTCTGTTCCGCTCCATGTTTTTTGTCGCATTTTCCACGACGGTTTTTTAAAAAAGGGTCTTGGAAGGGTCTTGGAGGTACTAAGGCGGGAATTTTGAAATTTTTTAAATTAAATTCAATTTTTTGGAGCGTGTATTAAAACCCAAAAAAATATCATCTTTCCCACCCCATTACATTCTGAGCATTTTTCACTTTTTCACTCTCTAACTCCATACCCAAAGCCACCCAATTTCTTCCCTCTATTTCTCTCCGATGGCCTCCTCCACCACTCACGCGGCCTCCTCCATTCTCCGACGGGTCCACCAAGGAACTCACGCGGCTTTCCCTCTCTCTCTTGCCGCACTCCGCCCATACCGACGCTCGACAAGCCGGTAAGTTGTAATGTATATTGCTTGGGTAATGCACGGATTTGGGAATTTTTCGTCCAAAATGTTGATTTTGTAGATTGTTGAGTTGGGAATATTCCATCCGAAATGGCCAAAATCCGTCCCCTACATTTTCGGTGATTGTTCATTGTGGTTGTGTTTTAGATTGAATTAAATTGGTTGGGTAAGGCATGGATTTGGGAAATTTCTGAAAAAAAAAAGTGTTGATTTTGTGATTTAAATGTGTTCCGGAAAAAAGTGTTGATTTAGTGGGAATTCGTAAATTTTTTTTTTTTTGTTACCTACCCTGACGGTTACTCAATCGTCGTAGTAGCTCCATTCGTAAATTTTTTTTTTTTCATTGTTACCTACCACGACGGTTTTCGAACCGTCGTGGAATCCAAATATATACCACGACGGTTAGAAAACCGTCGTTTAAGTATTACCACGACGGTTTTTAACCGTCGTCGAATCTCTATTTTGTAGTAGTGATTGGGGGTTTCAAATTATAACTTCATAAAAAAAGTTAAAGATAAGTATCACTACAAAATGTTACCTTTCAATTAACTGGTTGTTAAAATAACATATATAAAAAATTACAAGTGTTATTATTTAAAGGTGCCCGTTTAGAGAATATACTTCTATATATTTATATCTATAACTAGTATGAGGTAGCACGTGCATTTGCATGTTCTATTTGCATTGAAGACAAAATAAGACAAATTCTCTTTTTAAATTATAATATCAACGTTTTTAAAATTTAATGAAAATGTGAAATATCTTCAGAATTCTTATATAAAACTCCATATGTCTCAACGACGATAAACATTAAATTTTAAAACTTCTGCAATTGCTTTATTCTCTTTCTCTCTCTTTCTAAAATCTCAACAAATTTTGAACTCTCTTTTTTTCTAAAATTCGAACAAATTTTGAACTTTAAATTTTAAACTCTTTGTCTCTCTCTAAAATGCGATTAAATTCCAAAATATTAAAATTCGAACAATTTTTGAACTCTCTCTCTCTCTAATCCGAACGAATTTTGAACTTTAAATTTTGAAATCTTCGTCTCTCTCTAAAATGTGATTAAATTCGAACAATTTTTGAACTCTCACTCTGTCTAAAATCCGAACAAAGTTTGAACTTTGAATTCCAAATATCCACCTTCTAAAATGCAATAAAAATTCAAAGTTTTTCAGGAATTCTTCTTTGACTTTCTTGTGTCTTTTACCCTACTTTCACTTTCTAAAATTTGAACAAGAAATGTACTTCTGACTTTAGCAAATTTAAAAAATATAAATGAAAAGACATTAAATTTTTGTAGAAAAAACCCAAAAACAAAAAGCATAGATCACTTGTTAAAAACATGGTTTTGAGTTTATGTGAGTCTCCCATCGTTTAAAATCATCCTTTTTTACACTAATAACTAAACTAATCTTGGAGCTCAGCCATTCAAAACATAAAATATAAATATTTAGAAGCAGTGAAAGAAGAACAATATTATAGAGAGGGAAAAATTTAAAACTCATAACAGGAAAAATTTAAAGCTCACAACAAAATTATTTTGTGTGAATTTTAAGCAAGAGAGCAAGTACTTGGACTAATAATTGACATAGTTGTTACCTTTTTTCATCAATATATAAAGAAAATGAGTCATTGACTTGCATGGATATCTTTGCTTCTTGGACAACACTGACTTACTTGGGTGCATTTAATTCTTGTGCCACAAGTTTAGCTAATTTGTTTTTATAAGAAACGTGAATCAATTGACATAAAATATCTATGATTTATACTAACCAGTCAATTAAATACTAACCAGTCAAGCCTTGTAAATGTTTTAGAGATATTCATTTTTGCAAATCTATGATTATATTATCTTGTTTTATCTTAATCACATAAAATATCAAAAGAATAATAAATTAAAAATACCATGTTTAGGCTACTGCAAACAACATATTAATCTGATTAAAATTACAATTTCAACTAATAGTAAAAGAAAATGACGATTTATATCTTAAAATTTTGATGAAATAAGATCTATTGCAAGCCTTGAAAGTCTTCCATCAGATGTCGGTTGGTGGTTTGTGGGGCCAACATATGGAAATGTGAGGGTGCAAAGTACAGAAGAAGACACACAGTAAAGTTGGGAAAGGGGTATAACTGGAAAAAAGAAGGGGTATAATTGGGAAAAATATTTACAACCCAGGTGTATGCTTTAGTGCTTTAAGACACTTCTATAATAGTAGAGAAATTGTGAAGACTCCATTTTGTATATAAAATGTTCGTGTATATCTATCTATATATATATTTTAATTGTTAATCTAATATCCATTACATTCGAAAATAAATTGTCCTTTGAGCTTGCCCACCTAATTTTGACTTCTTGCATCTCAGTGGAGAACCAAATCTTCATTATTGTGATTATTTTCTTCGAATTCTTTGTACGAAATTTTTAAATATATAAAATATATTTTGCACCAACTCTCTCCTTAGTGAAACGAGTTCTATTTCTTACATTTGAATCGCAGAAAAACAGATTAGTAGCCACATTAATTATTCCATACTGATTTAAGCCGTTCAACATTTGCCAACTTAGTACTAAATATTACAACTATTAACATCAACAGTGTTATGTCTAACTCCTATATGAAAAATTATTCGGTAGACCGGTTGTACCATATTATCATGCTTATGTGGTATATCCGTTTAATAAAAATTTTATATTTGGATGTTTTTATCCATGTCATTTTTTTTATTTTATGTTCCCTTTCCTAATATGTATTATATAAATTATCATATCAAAATCACCATAAATATGTTACATAATTCTCTTATATTAGTCAACTAAATCAGTACATAAGAGTTTTCTTCTTCAAACGATTTTAAAAATGTAAGATAATATTTGTTCAAAATTAATTAATTATTATAAGGGAATTAAGTGAGATATTTATGGTGATGATAACTAATATAATACACATTAGGAAAAAGAAACATAAAATAAAAAGGTGACGTAGATAAAAAGATCCAAGTGTCAATTTTTTATTAGACAGATGTACTACATAAGTTAGATGACGTGATATACCCGGTCCATTGAATAATTTATGCTCCTATATACAGTACTCCTCCTTTCAGCCTACCTATCTAGCCAAAAAAAAAAAAAAAGTCACACTAATTACTGAGGACCAAATGAAGAAGTATTGGGAGGGCAAGAAAAAAGTGAAGGCTTATCCTCTAACCAAGACTCTGACTCTTATTCTGGCCTGCAGATTCTTCTTGGGCATTGATGAGCACGAGAAGATCGCGAGGCTAGTCGATAACTTCGATGATGTCATCGGGGGATGCACTCTCTGATAATGAACATCCCTGGGACAAACATTTTATCGAGCAACAAAGGAGGTGAACGCAATTATAAAGGAGTTGTAGGCATAGTACTTGGTCAATCATACTTGTTAACTATAACCTCCCTCTAGAATTGTGCATGAAGAGGAAATTCTTGATGCTAACTTTATTGTTGTCAGGTCCTCAACAATCGGGGAATGACATTGACCTGTACTTGGCACCATTAATTAATGACCTAAAAAGCTTGTGGTAAAATGGGTTAGAAGTTAGAGATTCTTACCGTCAAGAGACGTTCAAACTTCGTGCAATGTTGATTTGGTCAATTAATGACTTTCCCGCATTTGGCAAGCTATCCAGTTATCCGGTGAAGAGTTCTATAGGTTGTCCCATTTGTATGAAGGAAACATCTTCTATCCGGTTGAAAAAACGGTAAGAAAAACCGTTTACTTTGGCCACAGGAGATTTTTGCCCAAAAAAAATCATCGATACCGCAAATAAAAAAAGGCTTTTGATGATAAAATTGAAGAAAGAACGGCTCCTCGGATTGTGACAGGCGAAAATGTATTTGAGATGGTTAAAGATGGGAAAGTAGTTTTGGAAAAGAGAAAACGGAAAAATCCAGTGGTCGATAGACCTTGGAATAAGAAGTCAATCTTCTATGAACTTCCACATCAGAAGTCACTTTATGTTCGTCATTGCTTAGATGTTATGCATATTGAGAAAAACGTCTGTGAATCGATAGTAGGCATGTTGCTTGACATTCCGAATAAAACTAAAGATGGTGAAAAGACATGGTTTGATATTAAGGAGATGAAGATTAGATCTAATTTGCTCCCCAAGAAAAGAGCGAATGACACTTACTTACCTCCAGCAAAGTACTCATTATCGATACAAGAAAAGAGAAAGCTTTGTGAATGGCTTGTTTCCGTGAAAGTGCCAAGTGGGTATTCTTCCAACTTCAATAGGTTGGTGTCGATGAAGGATTTGAGGCTCGTTGGAATGAAAACACATGATTGTTATATTTTGATGCAACAATTATTACCTCTTGTATTGCGGGGAGTTTTAGCGAAAGATGTGAGATTCACAATTACCAAGTTATGCTCATTTTTCAATTCAATATGCTTCAAGGTGATTGATTCAGTTATGCTAGATTTGCTACAATCAGAATCGGTGATGACATTGTACATGCTTGAGAAGTATTTCCCACCATCCTTTTTTGATATAATGATCCATCTAATGGTGCACTTAGTTCGAGAAGTTAAGTTATGTGGACCGGTGCATTTAAGGTGGATGTATCATTTTGAAAGGTACATGAAGGTTTTGAAGGGCTATGTGAAAAAACGAAATAGGCGAGAGGGATGTATAGTGGAAAACTACATAGTGGAGGAATCGGTTAAATTTTGCTTGGAGTATTTGTCCAACATAGAACCAATAAGGTTGCCAAAGACAATACACTTTACGTCAAAAGGACTATCCATCGGTGTTCCTTCACTGGTAAATCAAGATGAATGAGAGCAAGCTTGTCTTTATGTTTTGCACAATGCTATGGAAGTGGAGCCTTTCAATGCACATGAAGGAATTAAGAGATGCAAATCCAAGAAAAGGAAGAAGTGAATAGTGGTTGCGAGATGAGGACAACCAAACATTTCGGGAATGAATTATAATACATGTGCATATAAAGGCTGACGTTTCACAATACTTAACGAAGCTAGCAAGAGGACTGTCATCGATAGTCACAAGTTATCCTTAGTTGTGCCGATGAAGCCAAGAATAATCCGTGATGGTCAAGAAGATGTCGAAGATTGCACCGACATTCAATCTTTTACGAAAGGATTGCCACCGGTAGAGGAGATTGATGATTTTGATGATGATGTTTCACAGTTGCTTTGTTTAGATATGGAGTGGACATGTGTTGAGGAAAAAAAAAAACTTGATAGTTTTTTTTTTTTTTGGTGACTTTGTATATAATTTATACACATTATTAGTTATTAATTATGCACATTCAATTACTTATGGACATTTATTAAATGATAATGAGAACATGAATTAATAACGAGCTACTGTATGCATAACACACGGGATTGGCCGCTTGTGGAAACTTCGTGGATTATTTTATGTTTTTTTTAAACATACCACGACCGTTTGTTTTTTTTTTGGAAAATGGTCGTGGTTTCCAAAACATACAATGACTACTAATGTTTTTTATATATTTTTTTTCAAAACATACCACGACGTTTTCAACATTAGACAACAATTTTTTTTCCATTATGTTTTTCAAAAAAACGGTCGTGGCATGGTTTTAGAGGTTTCCAACATTAGATGACGGTTATTTCAAAAAATCGTCATCTAATGTTGGACTTTCCATGACCGTTTTTCAAAAAAACGGTAGTGGTATGTTTTTTTTTATTTTTTTAAATTTTTTGTTGAAGTTCTAGTTTTAGAGATTAAATTGTTTAAAAAAAAAACCCTCATTCCCTCCCGAAATCCATTTTCTCTCGCACCTCTTTCTCTCTCGCCTCCAATCTCTCCATCAAAACCCATCTCCACGGCCGCGACTCCTCCCTCCATTCTCTCTTAAGCCTCTCCCTTGCCTCCAATCTCCGCCACGACTCCACCCTTCATTCTCTCTCGCGCCTCTTCCTCTCTCTCTCTCCTCCAATCTCCGCCGCGACTCCTCCCTCCAATCTCTCCCTCGAAACCCATCCTTCGCCGCCTACCCCGCTGCCACGCCACCTTCTAGATTTTCTGGAATTGGTATGTCTCTCTCTTTCTCTTGCTCTAATTTGCGCCGCACATATTATGGAATTTGATTTGATTGATTGTTTGAAATTGGTTTTTGCATATTTCAATTGCTAACCGTGTTTTTAATTTTGGGTGATTGTTTTCTGGAAAAAAAATATTGATTTTGTGATTTATGTTTTTGCATATCACATGTTCGACAAAATGCTCAAATGTGAGAATATTTTTTTTTTAAAAAGTGTGTATTGTGATTATGTAAAATAAGTAGTAGACCTTTAAATTGTGTACATTGAAGTTTGAGTATAAGTTGACTTATTGTATGATGCTTGGCGGCCGTTTAGGTTTCTGAGCCTTCCACGGATGATAGTTATATCATCAGTTCTTTATTCTCATCAAATCTCAGCCCCACACAAAACTATACATATGTCATTCACTAGTCAGCCTAACGTCAGTATGAATCATTTCTTTGGAGCAACTAGCAAGCAATCAATAAAATGAGACCGAAAATATTAAAAGAGAAAAAAAAAATCAAAAAACATGATTGATGAAGCTGAAAACTGCACTTTTGTTGTTCTTATTATATGGATGAGGATGTGGCAAGTCTTCTCATCACATAATTATAATCACCTCACTTAATTAAGTTGCACTTTGTTTCATGAAAAATACCCAATTGAACAAACAGTGATATTAGATCAGTGATTACATGTATGTTTTAGTGTTAAACATCTAATAATTCCTGTATCGTAAGGTAAAAAGTTTGAATTCCTCACTTTTAAGTTTGAAAAAAATAATGGTATTGATCATCTGATGACATTAATATATGCTCCCTACTTTTTTTAATTAAATGTTTCAAACACACACGTATACATATACATATATGAGGCACATGTGTATTGATGTTTGCCTCACATTTTGTTGTTTCTTCGTTGTTCTTATTCCTTCTTCCCTTGGATTTGTGTTTTAGCTAAATCTTAGCTCAAAGAAGCATGCGTTGTTCATTCACATTACCTTACGTCGCATGGTACAGTTACATGAAGTCATATAGAAGTAATAAAGAAGAGACGTTTATCTCCAAAAACAAATCAAAACATAATAATAATAAATAAAAAAAATAACAAAAAATTAAAACAAAAACAAAAACAAAACAAAAGAATTTCCTTGCGTCTTTGGTATACCCTTGAGGGGCAGGGGTGTTATGAAGAATTAATGGATCACAAGAGCTAGCGGCAAATAAAACAATTTAGCAAAGGAGAGAAATAATATTTTCTTAATACCCAGAAAAATAATATGCAGTGAAATTAATAAACGTGTTCAGATTTGCTTGGTTACCATATTATTATAGATTCGTAGACAATAATTTGATCTTAAGCGAAAAATTTAAAAATCTACCCAACATTTAACTTAAAACGATTTTTCTTTTCTTCTTGTTCTTCTTCTTTTCTTTTTGGCCTTTTTATCCAAAATCATATAAATGTACCCTTTTGAAAAAGGTACCCTTCATTAATCCGAGTAACTGACAATCTATATACCTTCAAAAGAACGACAAATGGCACGTTATAGTCAAACACTTGTTAATAAAATAATGCATCAAATATTAATGTATAATATGACGGTAATTTTACACTTAACAGTATTATTAAATGTAGAATTGTATCCCCATCCAAACTTTAAACAAAAAATATTATTCTTATACCTATATGTTGGGAATATTCTAAACCATGGGCATTCTTTTAATTTCTTTTATTTTCATAGTAGAACCATGGTCGTCCTTGTACGACAATGAATAGCAAGCTAGCTACATTAAAATTGGTCGTCATCGTAAAGAGATATTAGTAACTAATATGAGTAAGAAGAGTCGTATACGTGTAACTATCACCGTGAATAGAACTTCCTTGTCCGAAAGTAAAGAACTAGAGCCAAAACCGTCCCAAGACAACAAATAGAGCCCCAAATAACAAAAGTGCTTCTATAGCATTCCATTCCCATGCATTTCCCATCTCCATTTCCTTCCTTGCGGTAAAGAAGAGCAGCCAAGTAGCCAAAAAGAAAAGACCCTATTGGGATATTTGCAACCAAAACATTGTGATTCACAGAGAAATTCTTTGTACCAAACAGCTCTTGTGTTGTCGACACCGATATCGATGTAATCGCACCCGTACACACCCCTATTATGGCTGTGCTAATGTAGAGGTTGAGGGTTGTTTGGTTGAGAAGCAAGAAAAAAGATCCTGCCATTGGAGCCTCCAACACCGCTATTAATGCCGGTCTTGAAATCACATACTTGCCCCTAAAAATCCCCCGAAAAATAAAAACACTATCAGATCTTAATCAAGTAATTTAATAAATCAATTGTCATTATGATATAGTTATAATGTGATCAGACGGTTAAAAACTGTGTCTTACCCCATCACAGAATTCTTTTGTCATTACCGAGATTAATTGGAGAAGGAGAGATCATGATTGGATTAGTGTTCTTACCTTGAGAAGTGATAATCAAGGAGAGAAGGCACGAGACGGCCAAAGAACCCAAATGAAGAAGACAAAGAGACGAGAGAGGAAGTTCTAGAGGACCCACGAGACTCGGCTATTTGTCCCAAGTTGTTCAAGAACACCAAACCAAGTGTCGCACTAGAAAAGTAGACAAAGAAATATAACCAGAAATCAAGCCTTATTAGCATCTTCTTCACTCCAATCTCCTCTCTAACACCAACAATATCATCATCATGATCATCACCCTCTTCATCTTTCACCCCGAGATCTCGATCTCCTACTCGAATTCCTCCCAATTCCTCAATCGTGAAATCGCAAACTTTTCTCTCCCTATTCAAATTCCACTTCTCCGACATCACTCCCCTAATCTTTTCTGCCGCCAGAATCGCCAGTGGCGCCAGAAGGAAAACCCCGGTACCGATAACGTTATTGATCAAGGATGAACTAGACACCAACAACCCCAAACTACTTATCACAGAATAAACACCGGTAACTATGGTAATCACGAACATAATAACAAAACCGGCGTCCATATATTTATAAGGCCTCCCAATCTCGTCGATGGCTCGAACAAACGGCGAAGTGATGACACAAGCCAGTAGTGGCAAAACAGAGTTGAGAAGCAGATATCCCCTGGCTTTTTTGGTACTGTTGATAGAAAACAAAGCACCAACAACGTCCGTGTAGATCTTTGCGCTTAGTCCTTGGTAGCTCGTCGTCAAGCCAATGGCGGTTTGGCGGTGACAGGGGAAGTTGTGAATGCTGACGACGTAAGAGACGGTGTTGATCCAGCAAATGCTGTTTCCGGCGAGGACGGTGAGGCAGAAGATTTGCCAGTACGAGAGAGTTGGGATTTGGTATGTTATGAAGAGGTATTGCAAACCGTAACCCACCAACCCGAGGGATGAGCCGATCATGAGGACGAGCCAGAGGGGTAGGTAGATGACAGCGAGGCCCCCGAACCAACCGAAGAGCTTCCCGGCGTCGGAGGCGAAGGCGAGGTTGTTGAGTTGCAGTTGGGACATGGAGAGGGCGTGCTTGAGTTGGGAGGAGTAGGCGGGGAAGTTTGTGTTTGTGCCGTTGATGGATTGGAGCCAGATTATGCCCACTAGGCTTAGCCATTGGAGAACCCTTTTTGATGAGGCAGGCATGGCAACAATATAATGATCACCACGAAGGTTTCTTTAAAACTATAAAAAAAAAAATTTATGATAAATTTAAGAATAGTACGTTTGAATTGGCACAACTAACAAGTGGGTTTAACAAACTTATATATATATACACACACATACATGTATATAAGCGTGTATTTGTGTTTGTGTATCTAAGACAGGAATATGTATAAACACATTGTGTGACAAGAATTAGATTTAGTACGATTTTTTTTTTTTTTTTTATGTGTCCAAATTTCGCCACAGGTAGAATATGAAGTACATGAAATTGGAGGCCTGTTTTGGAAAGGCGTGGCTTCAGGGTTCAGAAGGCAGCTCAAGGGAGGCTAAGAAACTCTTCAATGCAATGTTAAAAGGTTGTGTCAATGGTAAATTTTGACGTTTGGTTGAAAAAAATACTCTCTAATAGAATGCTATATTTGATGTCAAATTTATCAAATGCTAAATCTTGTGATAAATGTGACAAATTTACCACAAGAAATAGATAATGTCAAACTTAAACATTTGATTCTTATTTATTGTTGGCTTGACTTTTATCATACAGTTATTATAGTATATTCATTTTTAACTTCTTAAATATTAAATGTTCATTTTCACAAATTTGAAAGAACAATCATAATGATAAAAAGTAGAAATAACGTTAAAAATAACATTGTGCATTTGAGCATAAAGTTGAATATTGTTATTGTTCACACTTTTAATAATAAATATAATATTAACATAGACTAAAGCATTGGAGATGATTTAAGGTCTCACAAATTCAAAATAGGGCTGATAATTTGTCTTCTTTTTTAATAAGGTTCTCGTAAGTTTAGACTAAACAAGTACTTAATATGCTCTAATTAAAAAAATTTACTTACTTAATGCCTCTTAGAGGAGATTATATACTAAAGTAATTATCTATATTTTTAACCTTTTCTTCTTCTTCTTTTTTTTGTTTTTTTTTTGCTTGAAATTCCTTTTTACAGATGACTGCTTTTCACTTTTGTTGGCTCGATAATTAAATGCTTAACGACCTTTAGAGACTATATTATGTGTAGTTTTGAGTTAAATTAAGAATTTCATTACTGTCTCATAATTTTTTACCTCGGTAAAAAAATATTAGTTAATTTCTTTTTTTTTAATAAATATTTTTCCGTTTGTTGTTTCTTGATCTATATAGTGCTTGACTTTTAATAGTTTTTCCTTTCTGTTTGAGACAAATTAGTCCATTGGTATGTGAGTTTCATGATATATACTTTGAATCAGCGAGTATTTTTGTCTATTTTTTTGTGCGGATAAACAGTTCTAATTTAGCAGAACATTCTTTCCATTTTCTTGTTTAGACTTCATAAACACTATGCTCATACGAATTCCATGACTATGAGATGAAAAAGATTAACACTAAAATAGGTATATTATATATATATATATATATAATTACAAGTTGAAAGCTTTTGTAAGAAAGTACTTAAGAAACAATATCAAATAAGTTCTGTGTCTTAATCCATCTAAAGTTTTCTAAGGTTTTTAAATACAATGAATTCTTTGAAGGACATATCTTTAAAGTGCTCTGTTAATTAATAAAAAAAAGGGTCTAATTTAGGAAATTATATTTTGTGTTTTTTACATAATTATGTTAAGATTTGGTTTAGATTGATTTAAAATGTCACAAGTATGATTTTGTTTGATTTTTACATGTTTGGGTGATTTATTGTAGATTGATTTATTATATGGTTTTTGTGTTTTTTACGTGTTTGGGTAAGGATTTGGTTTCGATCGATTTCAAATGTCACAAGATGAGGAGGATGTGTCAACGACTTCGCAAGTTGGAAAACCACGACGAACAATTACACCCAAATTCAATCCAAACGAAGATGGTAAACGAAGAGCGACACTTATAAGACGAGTCCATATTGTTAGGGAAAGGGGAGAAAGAATTCAAGTTTCATTGGACACTAAAGGGCAACCGATAGGGAAGGAGAGGGATGAACTATAGAGTTGGATTGGAGTGCTTGCTCGAGAACACATTCCTATATGGATAGCTAACTTTAGAAGTGCTGATTTAGCCCCAAGGAAAAAAAGAGTGTGGCAGCAAGTCATAACTTCTTTCACTATGGAACTTTCGTTTAAAAAACCAGCTTTGAAATCAAGCACAGACTCCGTCAAAAATTTTAGATATGATATTTACCGTACTTTTGTCAAGTATATATATTGATGAAGAAAGTGTGTGGACTCGGCCTCCCAAAGTGGTGAAAAATTATACCTCCATAAGTCAGAATGATTGGGACAGATTTATTACATATCGACGTTCGCCGAAATTCAAAAAATTATCACAACAGGGATGTGAGTTAAGAAAGAGAAGCAAATACGGATCAATGGGAGGCTGAGACGGATATAGGAAACGTGATCAAAAACTCGTATGTGAATAACTTGGTTTGGTTTTTTCATAGTACATAAATCAATTATTTTTACCTTTATGTTTACTAATGGTAATTAATAAACTACAGTTTAAGGCGACGAGAGAATGGCAAGCAAGACATAATTTATAGCTGGACATGCGCATCAAACCTAGTGGAGAGCACAAGAATCCATCATTTAGGATTGTTGGCGATATATTAGTAAGTACAAAACTTTTTTATTTGCTAATTAGTCTTATTTATACATCCTTATTTATGGGTTCATGACATGCTTTCTAATTCTTACAGGAGGAATATAGTATACAGCAGAGACAAGGGAGTTTTGAATCTATTGGGACTAATGACATATTAACCAAGTCATTAGGCAATGATGAACATTCGAGACATACCCGTGGTCAGTCTAAGTTTGTCAGGCAGCCTCAGTACTTCAACATTATGCCAAGTTCAAAGGATAATACTGAGTATTGGTGGTGAAACGCTAGCCTGCTACACTAGAAAAAACCGTACAGGAACTTTGTGCAAAGCACGATATTGACCAAGATACTATGGATGAGGAGAATACCGCACCGACTGTTGATCAACACAACAGCTTCAAGGCTACTTGCACCTTTAATGAAAAAGAACCTGGGGTGTCGGATCAGCAACCCACGCCGAACGCAAGTTAGGAATGCCAGCTCTTTCTTGATGATTCAATTAATTGTGGAGATATGATTGTTGCAATTGGTAGGGCGTACATGGAGTGTGTTCCAACCGATCTAATCTATGGGATTCCTTTAGATGAGGAGAACGTGCGAGTGACAATTACAGTCCCGAAACCAAAACATGCACTCCTACCTATTCCGACAAACAAAGCAACAATTGTGGAAGAAGCTGTCGGTGGCTTTGTTGCTTGGCTGAAAAGATTAATCATCATTGACACGAATCTGAGCCAGGCAAGTCGAGGTTCTAGTCACATTCTCGACAAAGTAGTTGAGGGAAATAAACACATCAAAAAGAAAGTAAGGAAAAAACAAACTACATTCATAACCGGAGGTACAACAACAAGATGCACTGCAACAACTACCTTCATTTGACTTTAGTGAAATTACCTTCGAATTTAGTGCCCAACAAAACCGGCCATTAGTGGCAATGACTTGCCTATCTATCTTTGGTTTGAAGATGTCTACCATTTTATTACATTTCAAGAAATTAGTGCAAACAGTATAATGATATACATCAAGTAATAGATATATCCTTAAACAATATTTATTTTTCCTTATTAATCTTATGTTGTTTTTCATAACAAGTTTGACTAATTATTTTGCGGCTATTTAGTGGAATGTTGTGCCAAAGAACGCATTGATCAACGGTTCAGATTTATTTCTCCAACCCTTGTCTCACCAGTTAAACAGAAAGTAGATCCGAAAGTCTACTGTAGAGAGAAAGCCAACATTATTTCATGGCTCTTAACTAACGCACTGAAAGGAAAGTTGTTTCTCATGTCATATATAAGCGGGAAACACGGTCATGTATTTTAATCCTCTTGGAAACAAACCGGGTGATGATTTTGAAGACCTAATTAAGTTGTAAGTATATTTTAAGTTCCAAATTATGATTTGACATTACATTATTCTTGTTTTTATTGTTTTGAACCTTGTTAAATTGTTAGGGCGCCTAATGACTGGAAGATTTTAGTGGGAAAAGGAGTAAGAAAGTGACGCAACTATGAAACATTGATTGATACTTCTCGATGTCCTATACAAGAAGGTCATGTGGAATGTGGTTTTTTTTTTTTTTTTTTTTTTTTTTTTTTTTTTTTTTTATGCTTTATGCGGGAAATAACCTTGACTCTTGATGGATTATCCTTACTTCAAACTAATGATTTTAATACCGACGTTGATATGAGTTTAGTAAGGCAAGAGTGGGCTAATTTTGTAATGTGGTTCATCCAATATAGTTAAGAGACAATCTATAAATTTTGTAATGTGGTGTATATTTTGTAATAATTGTTGTACATTGTGACACAAAATTAATTACTAATTATCTATTATTTCAATCTGGGCTGTGCAATGGATAACACATGGGATTTGTCACCTGTGAGAAATCACACGAATTAAAAAAAAAATTCATTCAAAACTTTCCACAACAGTTTTCATAGAAAATGGTCGTGGTAAATTGACATAACACGACGGTTTTTAGTAAAAACTGTCGTGGAAACTCACTCTTTACTCTATATTTGGTGCTAGTTTTGTCTATTCCACTACGGTTAAAAAATCGTCGTAGAATCCAAATAGATTTCACGACGATTAAGAAACCGTTGTTGTATCTTTTCACGACAGTTAAAAACCGTCGTGATGTCCTCTTTTTGTACTAGTGCAAAATAAGTTATCAATAAAACACTACAGTGGCCAAAAAGAAAAATAACAAGCAATGTGGAAACGCAATCAAATGATAATTAAGTAAATGAAAACACTAATTAATTTTCGTAAATTGATTTGACCATATCAAATTAAATTCTATAAAGTATATTAATTGATATGAAATATTTAGTTAGAGAATTTATAATGACTTTGACTCAATGATTAATGTAAAACACAGTAGAAAAGAGAAAATATAATACATAATATAGACAAAGTATCCAAATGTTAATCTTTAAGGTTAAATTGCTACTTTACACCAAATAATTATAAGTTACAGTTTGATTTCCAATCTCTCTCTCTCTGGTTTTTTTTTTTTTTTTTTTCCTAATAAGCGTCAAAAATTAGATGGAACAAGTGAATCTTGTAAAATTTTCTTCAATCTTCTTAAATGATAAATCATGTGTGATTCATGTGAAATTCTTAATTTTTGTTAACAAAATATACAATTTTACACACTTTTAAAGAGTTTATAGAGTTTTGAGCTATAAAAAAAGATTGGGGGGTACCAAATAACAACTTCATAGAAAGGTTAAAGACTAAACAACAATATACTCAATTTTTAATGTGGTGCGTGTACCACATTAGCATGATAACAAGATATATTCAGTCTAGTATATAATTTCTCGATGTGAATAATACCCAGTCTACATAAAATATCTCATGTCCGGTAGCCAGATAGATCTGGTAGTTGAAACTTTGTACTTAGAATCTTATAAATATTATTAATTTATATGTAACTTTCTATTTACAATGTAATAACATGGTACTATTTAAAACTATCAATGTAAATGACAAGTATTACTTAAAATTATTACCTTTGAATTAACTGGTTGTTACAATAATGTACACATGAAATATCTAATGTACCCGGTAGTCGGATAGATCTACCGATTGTAACGTTGTATTTAGAATCTTATAACTATTAGTTAATTTATACGTAACTTTCTATTTAAAATGTTATAACACGATACTATTAAAAATTGTCAGCGTAAAGGACAAGTAATAGTGAAAAATGTAATATTTGAATTAACTGGTTGTTGTAATAATGTACATATAAAATATCTTATGTCTGATAACCAGGTAGATCTGGTAGTTGTAACGTTTTATTTAGAATCTTATAATTATCAGTTGATTTACATATAATCTTTTATTTACAGTATTCTAATTCGGTATTATTTAAAACTATTAGTATAAAAAATAAGAATCACTGTTACATTTTAATTAACTTCTTGTTAAAATTACATATATAAAATGTTACAAATGTTATTCTTTAAAGGTGCCCGTTATGATAATAGACTTCTATATATTTATATCTATAAAACTGTGAAGGCTCCATCATGTATATGAAATGTTCATGTACACATATATTTTTGGTGAATTAACAAAATAGCATATTTTAAGAGTGTGATTTAATAAAATAGCAGTTTTTTTAAAAGTAGAAAATTATAGCATATTTAACTTCTACTTTAAAATTCTCGTTTTACTCCCATCCACTTCCCTCTCCCTCTATTTTCTCTCTCGTGCACCATCGACGGAGACCATCGAAAAATCATGATGGTCGTCAATGGAGAGATGAGCGTGCAGTTGATGGAGATCTGATCTTCGATCTCCGATCTCCAAAAGCAAGCAAAGAATAGATCATGTTGTCATCGTTAGCCGGAAGCAAGCAGTGGATCTCGGATCTCACAAAATGGAGAACTTATCTCACGACCCGAGGCTCTCACAATTTCTCCGACACCGACTGTTTTGCAACGATCTGGACTTCTCTGGCTCTCTAGCTTCGCCTCGCCATGGCTCGTCGTTAGTCGCTGGTTACACCATTCCAAAGGGTTGGAGGGTATAGCACGCATGCATTTTATTTTATTTTTTTAATTTCAAGACTAATTAAGATTTATTTACCTGATCTTGTGATTTTACTAAAAAAAATGTGTCTAATGTTGCAGGTATATTTGACAGTGAGTACTAAGCATGAACCCAAAGTACTTTCCGGAGCCAGAGAAGTTTGATCCGTCAAGATACGACGACATCAACGCATTCCCACCGTTCACATTTGTTCTGTTCCGCGGAGGCCCTCGCATGTGCCCGGGCAAAGAGTATGCCAGGCTTGCTATCCTCACTTTTGTTCACAATGTCGTCAAGAGATTCCAGTGGGAAGTGGTTTTTCCTAACGAGAAAATTGTTGGCGACATGATGCCCACCCCTGAAAATGGTCTTCCAATTCGTCTCCGATCTCATTAGACTTCCTTGAATCATTTTTTTGAAACTTTTTCCAACATTCTGGTATAACTTTTTTTTTTTTTTCCTCTACTTGTGTTGTATTAAGTGACAAGTAATCACGTCCCGCTATCTTTTTTCACCAATGAAATAGTTTAATCCCTCAAGTGGAAAGCCATTTTTTTTTAGTAGGAAGGTGCATTAGTATTATTTGATTGATTTTATGCCGCAAGAAAAGAATTGGACTTATTCAAACTTGATTAAAGTGTTCAATAATCACAAATCGACTACCACTAATGGATTGATATAATAATAAAAATTCCTTTATTTCTTTTCCTCCCAAAATATATTCAACGTTTCATATTTTATAGCTCCACTATAAAATCATAACCGGATTAATATTATCCAATATTGAATGTGAAAAGAATAAAAACGAGATGATATCAGTAATATCTTTTTAAAAAAAAATTTTGATCGCACGTTGACTTTAGGGATTGCTTTTACAGGTCACTATACAAAAAAGTTTTAAAACAAGTTATTATTCGTGATGCAACTTTTCAATCAACACAAATAAGCTGTTCAAATTACAGCACAATAGAATGGGATACTAACAAAAATCTCAAGTGTTGCCATTGAAATGTGGAAAAATTTGGTGACATTAAATGCATTCCTGACCAAGAAACATCTGATATCAGACTTAAATGCAGTCCAACCATTCACATTCTACCATCTGGAGACCACTTCGGAGGTGCCTAGATAAAGAGTACGCAAAGACTTTGTGCTCTTGGGATCAAATGTTGGTGGTATTCTCCAAATGAAAAGTGTTGGTATTTTTAAAGTATTTCAAATATTTTGGGATCCCAAGACCTCCTTTGGTAGCGTTTTGAAATTGTTTTTCACGTTTTTCATGAAGTTTATTTTCGAAATAAAAATGCTAATTACACCAACTCTAATATCAATTTTTAAGTATCAACCTATCTAATATATGAGTTGCCGTTCTTTTATTGGTAAATATTTAAAACATTACCAAATCAATTGATCATTTCTATTAATGAAAATATGGTAAAAGTGTTGGTATTTTAAAAGTATTTCAAATATTTTGGGATCCCGAGACCTCGTTTGGTAGTGTTTTTAAATTTTTTTTTTCATGAAGTTTATTTTTGAAATAAAAATGCTAATTACACCAACTCCAATCCCAACTTTTGAGTATTAACCTATGTAATATATGAGTTGTCGTTTTTTTATTAATAAATGTTTAAAGCATTACCACATAAATTGATCGTTTCTATTAATGCAAATATGAGACGTGAATTGATATTCAAAAAATTGATATAAGATTCGTTGCCCCTAGCACTACATGATTTTAAAATGTTCTTTATTTTGCACATAATCACAGAACAAAAATAAAAGCTAAAAGTTGTTTTTTTTTTTGTTTAATTAATTAAGAAATATAATAAAGTTATTTTCTCATATTCATTTTCAATTCCCAAGTCTTATACAATCAATAATAAATAGTTTTCGATCAAATACAAACACCATTTTTCTTTTTCTCTTGAAAAACAATTAAACACCATTTCAAAAATTATAACATCATTTAAAAAAAAATTCTAAAATACTTCCAAACACGCCCTTTGCTTAATCTACCTAATTTTGGACAATTGGCTATCATTTATTTTTAAAAATAATTGGCTACCATTTTTATCGAGTAAGTTTTGGAGCCCTTCTTATGATGAAGCTTTCATAAATGCCACGCACAACAAAATGGATTTCTCATTTGTTTTAGCAACGATGAAGTTTGACCACAACGACTCTAATATCAATTTTTTGAATATCAACTCATGTCTCATATTTTCATTAGTAAAAGTGATCAATTGATGTGGTGGTCTTGTTGTCCTAGTTCTTTGGATTTTCATATATATAGGGATTATATTGGTTTACCATTTTACAGATTTTTTTGATCGTTTGTGTTGCTTGTTTTAGTTTTCTTTTCATTAATAATATGAGCCTCTTTAAGGCGGTATTCATTCAAAAAAAAAATTTTGATGTGGAAATATTTTAAACACTTACTAATAAAAAAATGATAACTCATATATTATATATGTTGATACTCAAAAATAAAAAATAAAAAATAAAAAAAGCTTCTTCATGCACGGTTGATAAACATTTTCCTCGACAAAGAAAAACGGACAAATGTCCACTTGATGATTAAATTAACAAAAAGACATTACTTTTTTTTATGACGAAAACAGTAATAAAAACAAGAAAACAAAGACAGATAAAAATAAATAAATAAAAAAAACCCCAAAACTTAAGATGAACATTGTCATGAATACACAAAGAAAATGGAAACGATTACCTGGTCTTTAGAGGCACTACTCATTCTCTCCTTCAACTTCATCACTGCCGCTCAAGATTTCAAGCGCTGCAACGGTGGAAGTATGGCGCTGCAGTGCCCACAATCTGTCTCCATTTTTCTTTTCAGGCGCTGCAGCCCTCCTTCTCACGGCTACAATGCCCACAACCTGCCTTATGCAAAAGATTAGACACTTGGACTCTTCAGTTGGAGGAAGATAAGATGAAAACTAAAACGACTAACCCCCAAACTACTTTAAACCCTGATTGAAACAAATCCATATAGATGTAATACCAAGTATTTCCGCAACAATACGATTTCTTTTGTTTTAAGAAACTTGTACAAAATTTGAAGATATGCATGAAAAAGCCGGTTAAGGTTTTTGTTACGTTTTGTGAGTTTTATGATTTTATAAGACTCGAAAATGATTGCTGAGTCAAGAAAATGACCTTTTAGGCAAAAAGGAGCAAAATCGCCAAAAATTTTATGTTGGTCAAAGTTTGACCGAAAAACGCCGACGGTTGACCAAAAAGTCAACTGTTGACCACGGGAGTCAAAGTTTGGCGGGAAAGTCAGCGGTTGACAAGAAAGTCAATGGCGGACGATAAAGCCGAAGATTGACCCAAAAAGTTAAAGAAAAAGGTTGTACGATTAAACAAATCGCAGTATAGATTTGTACTGCATAAAGCCGTTTTTATGATTAAAATGATATGTTTAGGATTCAAAACCACCATAGAAAATCAAGCACAATAATTAGAATAACTTGGGCCAAGTGGTTCCAAGTTATAAGAAAATTTTTATACAGTTCATTTTTACACAGATGAATTTTGAACTGCAGTTCAGTAAACCAATACTGTGTATAAGTGAATCCAGTATTGAAAATACCTGTGTTAATTAAAGAATGGACTGTATAATAGGAAAAAGAGCCAAACAACCTTTATGGTGGATGATATCATCCACCTTTTTAATATTTACATCATTATGTTATTTAAAAAAAATTGGAAAGTATTTGGTTTAAATTGGACCATGCATGGCCGGCCACATACCCCCCTCCCAATGTGCAAATATTGATTTTGTGGGGTTAATTTACAATTTTGAGAAAATCTCCCATCACCTATAAATAGGTGAACATTTGTTCACAAAAATTTAGAAAAATCTAAGGAAACTATGCCCAAATTTTCACTCCACCAAAACCGTGAGAGGGAAGGAAGGAAAGAAAGGAAATTTTGAGTGACAAGAGTATAGGGGTGGTCGGTTTTGAGTAGCAAAGCAAGCAAAAAGAGTTGGAAAATTTTTGGAGATCTTAGGGGCCAAGAGGCCGGTTGAAGGGGAGGAGGAACCAAGCAAGTTTGGACTGGATTTTTGGAGCCAAAGTGTGGCTGGATTTTAGCAAGTTGGTGACCTGAAATTGGGCAAGGGAGCTGGACATTTTGGGGAGCCAATTTCCCTTGGAAAGCCGGCTGTGAAGGGAGGGAAAAGGAGAAGAGAAGCAAGCTAATTTTAGACCCGAAATTGAGGTAAAACCCTTGAATCCATAAGCTTTTCATTTAAATTTCAATTGAGGAAATTTAAATGTATTTAAGCAATTGGTTGTAAGAGCATAGGCTCACTGTTTATTGCTGCCTTAGTTTAAAAAAAAATTTAGGGTTTGTGCATGATAGGTTAGGGTTTTGTTGGTGGTTGCAAAAATATGCATGTTAGGTGTTTGATGGTTGGTTAGGGTTTTATAAATTTATGCATGATGTGTATGTTGGTGTGAATGATGAATGTTGAACGTTAGAAACCGCTGCATGTGTGTATTAGAGCTCCCGCGGTGGCTGGTCGAGCTAGGTTCCGCGTTTAGGACGTAAAATGAACTCCAAACCGAAAAACTGTCAGGTTCGGGTGGATCCTGACCAGTTTCGGGAAACGTTAATTTTGAGGCCTTTAGAGGCCGAATTGAGAAAAAATCAAAACATGAAAGTTGTAGAACACAGTTTTTCCTAGGGGGATCCGCGAACAGTTTTCCAAAATGAGGCTTCAATGGCCTCCATTTTTATGAAAACCCGAGACCAATGTGCCCAGACTTCAATACACGACCAGTCAGTTTCAAATGAAAACTGACAAGGATATGAGCGAAACTGGGTTTTCCTCAAAACACGAAAGTTATAGGGATTTTTGATAGCTAAAACTTTCGTGAAGAAAACTTTTCTAAAATCTGTTTAGATTTTTAAATGGAAATGGATTTCAAAAACTATACAGGAAATAGGGAATTCCTGTGCAGAATTTCCCAAAACAGTACAAAAAGAGGAAAAATTTTATATGAACTGACAAATAGCATTGTGAGACTGTTCCAAAGACAGTTTCCAATAGTCAATAATTTTTATTAATTTTATTGTATGATTTCCAATTTTCAAGTAAAATAAAGGGTTTTATAAAAAGACATAAGGTTTTCTAAAAAGAAAACAAAAATGAATTTTGAAATTTAAAATTAAACTAAAATAAAATAATTTGATTAGAATAGATTTAAATCCTAGGGTTACTTAATGTAACCAAGTAGGATAACGTAAAATTAAGTAAGGGAATATAACTAAGGTTATATAAGAATGTTGGTTATACTGCCAACATTTCTAACCCTTACTTTTGTTCAATCTCAGAATATAATATACGACGGTGTCCCGACGAACTCAAGCTAAACAGTGGACACATCAATCACAAACAAGGTAAGTACAACTCCGCCTACAGTATAGGCTTTGTTGTGTATACTTGCCTAAGTATGTGTGTAAAATGTTATGCGTTTTAGAATGTTACATTGTTAAATGCTATGTTATATGTTAGGAAATGCTATGGTATGTTCTATATTATAAAAAGTTAAATGTTATGATTGTATGCTAGGGTTTAGAAAATGTCATGAAAAATGCTATGAATTTACGAAATGCTATAGATGTATGTTATGAAAGTATATTATGTAGATATGCTATGATAAAAGTCATAATAAGATTATGAGATAAGAATGATAATTAATAGTGTGAAACATCACGATGCATGTTCACCAATTAAAGATCAAATATGAGACAATGAAAGTTATAATAGCAAGCAAGCTTGCCTGTGTCGTACCGACCCGCGTTAGGTCGGGTTGAGCTATGGCAAGAGTAAGCCCATAGTTGCGCGCCCGGTACAGACACTTACGTTATAGGGCCCATAAGATAAGATGAGTTAAGATAAGATAAGATAAGTTAAGATAAGAAAGTTACGAATGAATAAGGAAGCATAATAAAGCATAAATGGCTCATGCATATGTTAAGATAAGTTACAACATGATATGATTTATGTTAAATATGTTATAATTTGTTGTGTCGCGGTATAGGATAGTTGTACTTGCTGAGCGAAAGCTCACTGTCTTACGTCTATGCTGTAGGTAAACAACCTGCCAGTAATTGTTGATACAAGATGGAGGGGCATGGCCTGGCGGACTGTGAAATGTGGGAAATAAGCCGCCACACGTACTGTTATGCGTTTTATTTATGTTTATTATTTAAACTCGAACAACTTTAGTAAATGTCTATTATACTTATGTATGTACTTATGGAAGAGTGCAAGTGCGCAGTATAAAAAAAAAAAAAAAAAAAAAAAATTTCCGCTGTTTACGTCAAGAAAGTAAGCACGAAATATATGTATGTATGTACGGTAACGGCCTGTGCTAGGCGGGTCGTTACAATAGAAAAGATTGGTAATTAATATAAACAAAACACACTAATGAAAACATAAAATGCATAGAATTAAAATAAAGAAACCAGAAAAAAAAAAAAAAACAAAACAAAACAAAACAAAAGAAGAAGATCAAAGCTTAGAACACTTGGGTTATCACCCAAGAAGTGCTTGACTTATAGTCATTGCTTATGGAAAAACACTTATCAAAGAACCACTTCCGTCCATAATAAGTGTCATGCAACATATAGGTCTTGATTGATAACGCCTCCAAGCTTGGCGAGATGTGGAATGATTTGGCAAGTACACTCAACATGTTTTGGCTTCAGTGTATGTGCTTGGTGCGCATGAAGGAATGAAGCTAATGTTGTGGAGGAGTGTAGGCCACATTGGATCTTCATAGATGTGATCTTGAATGATGAATGTTGGTACAAAAGGTTGGGTACTATAGACTTCATCATGTGATTTTTCTTCAGTGATTAAGTCTAGTACCTCTACTTCACTTAAATAGTTGTCATCATGAAACAACTCCAAGTGCTTCTCTCTTGGCATCGACTTCTCATAGCAGCAATCATCTATGTTGATAATTGGAACATCCATGGTAGGAATGGATGCACTCAATTCTTTAAAATTTTCCACCATTGTTGCCGTCCTTCTCATGGTTGCACATGATTCCTCTCGTAATTCCTTCATCCACTTAAGGTTTTGATCCATCTTCACCATATGGTAAGCAAATAAAGCTAGAAATTTGGAAGATGTCTCCGTTTTGATATTGGGTGTCAATCCATGGCTCCATAAGGTAGTTGTTCATTGAACAATTTAAATTCTAATAATTGAACTCGGCCATGTCTTCCAACATATAGTAAGCTTCATCAATGAACTGTTGGCAAAAAGAGATAGTACCATTTCCCTTTTCAACCCAATTTCTTGTTGTAGCATGCAAGCCATGATGGAAGTGTTGAATCTGAAATTCATTCGAGAAACCATGATAAGTAAACCGAATTAGCAAATCTTTGTACCTCCACCAAGCACTATCAACGGCTTCGAATGATGTTGAATAAAATTCATGAGGACTTGTTGATGAAACATCTTGAAGTACCTCAAAAAAGACACGAACAAACAAAATTAAAACAAAGAAAAATACATAAATAGAAAAGAAAAATATTCAAAATAAAATTAGAGCTATTTGGTATCGATATTAGTAAAACAAAACAGTCATTGGCAACGGCGCAAAAAGCTTGTTGTTGATTTTATAACGATGCAAGTGCGTGTATCGCAAACAAGTAATAGAGTGATAAATAAAGTATTATGCCCAAAAGAATTGTTGTTTACTAATTACCGAAATTATATTAACTCAAACTTTATTTGAATAAATCAAAAATAAATAGAAAACAAAATTAAGCAAAAATAAAAATTAATAAAACTAATAAGAAAAAGTCAAGAATTACAATCTTCACTTAACACTTTATTTGAATCTCTCTACCCTTCCCTAGATAAATCAATCAATCTGAATTGTCAACCAAGAGCCTAAATTATCTAAAAGCCTCTCCCGATGATCAAATAGAAATAATTCCCTTAGCTAACTCACTATATTCCTTTGAGAGTTAGATTAAGATGAAACTCATTGAGCACATGCTTTTTAAATAGTCACACATGTTACGCAAGTATATTTCTATTCCACTTAAACTCAAGACTTTTGCACATTGATCATGTATCATTATATCTAGGGTTAAACACAAAATCTCCTTTGCCAATTCAATTAGGATTTACAAATCAATCTAATTAGTGATAAGTTAATTAGAAGCATTAAAACAAGATTGAACGAACAATACAATATCAATTAATAAAATCAAGAGAGGAAGTAAATAAATTCAAACTGCATATCTTGAGTTCAATTTGTAATCCCAGACAAAGAAAATAAATTCATAAATAAAAATAAAATTCCACAAAATAAAGGTTCAAGCATTCTTAAATTACAAAAATAAAAAGATAAGAAAACAGAAAGAAAAACTCATTTTTGGAGTTGTCACAAATCTTCAATAATTTTCTTCTAATCTTCTTCTGCTTCTCTTCTTGATGTTTCAAGATGCAATCTCCTAAAATTTGTAGAAAACAAAACCTAAAAACTAAAAAAAATAAAATAAAATAAAATTCCAAATCCTAAAAGTCAAAAAAAAAATTTTCTTTTTCTTACTAAGTGGGCTTCGCGACACTCTTCTTGGCATCTGCAAATGGTGTTTTTCGTGGATTGAGATTTTCACCATTGGTACGCTTCCGTCAGTTTCCGTACATTTTACGGAAGCTAAGAATTTTACGTGAACCTAAATGCTTAGAAGCGGATGACAGTGGAAGTGAAGCATATGTGAGAGTTTTGATTTGAAGACTCTTTATTATTTGTTACTATTAGCTTGATAGAATTGCTTGCTTTCTGATTAAAAATGCAATTAAAATGAAAATGTTGCTAGCCAGAAAACGATACCTAATTTGAATGATTCAACAGTTTTTTGAGCTTCTGAGCGAGGGACTCAAACTCTATGTACCTTATAATTATAAAATCAAGTTTAAAATTACCGTTAGTCTAAACTTGCAACCACAGAATGATTCAACAGTTGAATGACATTAATCATACTTTGCTTATACGTCATTGGCCTTGAATTGTAGCTAATTCTGCGGAAAGCCACTGTCCTTGGTAATATCATACGAAGCTTCGTATGTCTTAACAATTTGTGTCATTTCTTAATGACAAAATGAAACGACGATGAGTAATTATTATTTAGTGATTTAGAAGACATAACTGATTGTAAAAGGTGTGTATTTTTATAACTTTTATTTACTATGATGTACTAAAAAATGCAATAGAAGCCACATCAAGAGCTGAAGGCAACTAAAATTCAAGAACTGAAGACTTGTTTCTAGAATCTTTATGGGCAAGTTGAAACAGGATGAAATCAAGAACATCACTTTTTTTTACTTTTTATTTTTTTATTTTTTTTTATTTTGCGTTATGTTTAGTTTTGATTTTTAATCCTCATCGGTTATCTTTAATAGATTAGTTATTTAGGTTTACATTTTCCTTTTTGAATATTTATTTTCTAAAACAAGTTAAAGAGTGTTGTTTTTTTTTTTTTTTTTTTTTTTTTTTTGTGTGTGTTGGGGGGGGGGTTGTACAATTAGTATAAGGTAACGGACCACCCACCAACATTACTTAACATTTTTTAGCCAAAAAAAGAAAAAAAAACATTAGTTAACATTTTGGTCGCTAAAATGACGAGATCTTTTGCGACCGAAATATTGGTGGCAGACTGATTATACTTTCTACAACCGAAATATTCGTGATCTCAACTAGAGGAGGAAAGGGTGTCCTGATCTCCACAGTGAAGTAGGCGAACGTGGATCTCAGCGGGGATGGAAAGATTGTGGTTGCTATTTTGGGGGAGCAGGGTTGGAGGCCTTGTTTCACTGATTTGGTTCTTTTTTTTTTTTTTTTTTCTCTTCAAAATTTAGAATTTATAAATTATCTTTTCTCTCATACATATGTTTACTCATTATCAAAATATGAGTTTGCACCTCTGTTTTTAAAAAGACAAAATGTCCCTACTTTTACAAATTATTTAGATATAGATACAGAGATATTTGACGTGGACTTGTTGATTGGTAATACAAAATATATTTTATAAAACAGCCAATTACCTATGTGAAACAAAAACTTAAAAACACAAAACATAAAGTAACAAAAAAAAAGTATATAAAAACACACTAACTTGTGGTTATAGGCATAATTTATGATAATCTTACACCTGACTCGATTACAAAATATAAAACTTGAATTATTCCAATACCAGATTAATAATAATAATAATCCAACTCCTGCAATAGCCATTCGTTCACCGGCAAGGCTGGCAACGCCTTCCCATGGGGTGAATCACGCGAGAATCGCTTTTATCCGAGGTCATACTAGGGTTGCCCCCTTGCTGGCAAATGGCGATGAGACACAACTTTGTGCGGGTCATGCATGAAACCCCTCGGGTCTTGCCACGCCCTGTTTTTTTAATTGTTAAAGGAAAAAATAAACAATAAAAAAATTAGTCTTATAGTACAATTTCTAATGCTTCTTGTATCTTTTTCACTCTTTAAATTTGATCATTTCTTACAGAAGACGTAATTATCTTATCTAATAACATTTTTCTCTTTTTAAATATCGATTGAGATCATAATTAAACTTTATAAACATACGTTTGGATTACTGATTCAAACATAAGTTTTTCATCTTAGTTTTTGTTTTTGTTTTTGTTTTTGTTTTTTTTTTTCCCTAAAAAGTTAACAAAAATTTTAACTAATTTTTAAAAAGTCAACCAATTTTATAAAAATTTCATCTCAAATCTGTATATCAAATGACCCAATTGCAATTCATGTACTTGTAGATTGAGTCAAGGCATTGTGGTTTTTACATGCTCATATATACATACATATATATATATGTAGATTTATATATATATATATAAATATATTTTATATTCCTCTCGAAATACGTTTAAACTACATAACATAATATAAACAAACGTGATTAACTTTCAATATGCTGCATTAATTCAACTTCATTTTGAGCTTAGTTTATTTGTTTATTCCGTTTGAATTGGAGACAGAACAGATTGACAAACTATTATCCCTCATGATATACATGACAAACACATTGAAACAAATATATATTTATATATCTGTACTTTTCACATCCAGTTCACACGAATTATTATGTAATATATATATATATATATATATGTATAAATGATGAAGAAAATTGTGACAAGCGAAGCCCAACAATGGTGAGAATGGGAGCACGTGCGCCTACACGATTTTGATTTTTAATCATAAAATTTCTAAAAAGATTTAATGTATTTCCCCCCTTCTCGTATGTAACGCTATGTACATCTAGAATTCATAACCAACGTGTTCATTGTTCCAACGTTTGACCTAATTATTCATTTAAACGAAGACAACATTGCTGCATTAATTTATCTTCTATATCATTAAAATATGAAGCCAACTCTACTTCGCTAGAGGGTGAATTCTACAATTAATTGATCAAGGGTCATTGGCTGAGTTTAGAAGTCACTTGATGGCCGGTCGATCGACGGGTCGATCTCACCGGTCGGCGTGATGCGAGAACAACAAAGATAAAAGTGCGGTAAAGAAAACAAATAGTAGAGACACGATAATTATAGAGGCTCACTCGTTAATGAGAGCTATTCCTCTGTAGGGTTTTGGGGGATCGTCCACTATTTTTAAAGAATGTATTACATGTAGATCATGAATGGGAAGATGAGAGAGAGGGAGAATGTAGAGAGTATATACAAAGAGTATGCCTATAGGGGACTCTTGGTGAGTGAGTATAGGCTTGTGTATGTATGCGAATCCCCGTTGTGCGTAGATGGCCTCCTTATTTATAGTAGGCTCCATTGTTTTCCAATCATGCTCTTTGATTTGGGGTTTGAATTAGTGAGATGCTTTCCTCCTCTCAATCCGTTGACTTTCCTTTGGTGGCTTGATTTTTCTACTGATTTGGAGTTGATTTCGAGCCTTTAGTGCTTGATTGCAGCTGTGTATCCTTTTTCCACAGTGGGCGTGATTGCCTTGATTGAGGTTGGCATTGAACTTTCCTAAATCGGCTCATTTGAGTTATCTCTGGTTGACTTATCGGATGTGATTTGCTACCGTATATATGACTTCCAAATATAACCGTATATTAATTTTTCATAGTTGGAAGATTCCTTTGATTAAGGGGTATCAAATAAAACTCAATAGCCTTCCACGGGTTGACCCGGTGGATTTTGTTCCGAATTTAGATGATCTGATTATGTGTTCTTCAAATAAGGGAGATCCTGATAATATTCTTTGTTGACTTGATGCCCAAGGTTGTATATTGACTCGTGGTGTTAACCTATAAGACAGGCTCTCCAGTGAGTCATTTCGACCTATCGGGGAGTCATTTCGACTCGTTTCTTGGAATGCAGGCAATCCGAGTTGACACATGTATGGTGAGAAATGAGGTATGAAAATTGACCTCAACAGCTAGTAACCATGGAACTATATTAGTAATTTGAGCTAATTAAATTATTACTATAAAATATGTTAACCTAAATGATATTAACCTAAAAGATGTTCGGTACTTCTCAAATACGGAAATTTGCACAGAAATTTCAGAAATAACGTGGATATTTACTACCATGATTTAGAATTTCTTGTGATATTTAGTGTATCTTTTTTCCTTTCAGAGTATTTTGGGTATTTAATATGAAAATTAAGTTCTAAAAGGAAAATATGTAAATTTGTGTATTCGTATAATAGGATGGCATACATTTGAGAAATGAAAATTACAGATCTCTTCTTCGCAGACATGCAACGTAGACACGTCCGCTGGCCAACTACGACTTTTTTAAAAACAAAAAACAAAAACAAAAAAAAAAACAAAAAAACAAAAAAGAGAGAGAGAGAGAGAGACTAAATTGCGGTGTCCTACTTTGGTCAACCAAAATACATACACACACATATATATATATATATATATTAAACTTTTTTTGCAATGACAATATTGTCTTATCTCACATCTATTCTTCGTAATACTACAGTTTTCTTTCAACAAGAGAAGGGGGGAAAAAACACAAGGAACGCTGATGATTTATACAAGCGCGAACGTTCTAATCAGCCAATTCACTAGGAGCATTAAGTAATAGGATAAACAATTATCAACAATCACAATCAAGCCAAGAGAAGGGAAAAAAAAAAGTTTAAAATCCACTAATAGGAGCTATTGGAACTCTTAAACCAAAAACTAACTCATAAATGAAATTGAAAATAAGAACAAGCAAATTCAGGGTTCAAAGCATCATCAAATTGTAAAACATATGAAGGAAGAACCCAGATGAATGTTTTCACAATTTTTCAAGATTTCCCCACAAATTTCATCTCTTCCCTTTACTCCTCAAATGTAGTCTTCCTTAAAATTTGTTGAAAACAAAAATCTGAATCATCATTTTTATAGAAAATATTTTAAATTTATTATAATTACCTTGATGTTTATAATTAATTTTGGTTTACTAAAGATAATTCACATTTATGAACACAAAAATATTCATCATTAAAGTTAAAAAATAGAATATGTATAAAAATAGAATGATATTAATTATAGTAAAAGGGACAAAATAAGTATTACGTAGATTTAATTTCTTAAAAAATAGATATATACATAATATTTTTTAAAAATGGACATATTTTAAAATGGATCTCTAAAAATGGACTTTTTGTATAATTATTTCTTAAAATTAAGGTAAATAAACTAAATTAACTTAAATATATTAAAATTCTCAAGAATATAGTCAATGACTCAATTTAGAAACCTAAAAATGGTAAAATAAGTTATCAATAAAATACTACAATGGCAAAAAAGAAAATAGCAAGCAATGTCGAAGCACAATCAAATGATAAGTAAATGAAAACACTAATTAGTTTTCGTAAATTGATTTGACCATATCAAAATAAATTATATAAGTTGATTAATTGATATGAAAATTTAGTTAGAGTATTTATAATGACTTTGACTCAATAATTAATGTTAAATACAGTAGAAAAGAGAAAATATAATTCATAGCTAATATAGACAAATTATCCAAATGTTAATCTTCAAGGGTAAATTGCTCGTTTATCCCAAATCTTTTACAAAGTTGGGTTTTGATTCCCCTTTTTTATTTTTTTTAGGTTAGTAGCTTCCTAAACTTTTAAAATGGTTTTTTATTCTAATAAATGTCAAAAATTGGATGGAACAAATAAATCAGGTAGAATTCTCTTCAATCTTGTCAAATGATAAATCATGTGCGATTCATGTAAAAATTTTAATGTTTGTTGACAATACCATTTTGCACACTTTCAAAGAGTTTGTGGAGTTTTTAACTACAGAAGAAGAAGAAGAAAAAGAAGAAGAAGAAGAAGAAGAAGAAGAAGATTAGGGGTATCAAATTATAACTTTGTAAAAAGGTTAAACACTACTAGAAAAGAGAGATTACACGACGGGTTTTAACCGTCGTGTAATCCAGCGTCGTGGAAGATAACACGACGGTTTTAATACCGTCGTCGTATCTAAGTTTTATACGACGGTTTTCCAACAGTCGTGTAATCCCAGTAAACAGTTACGTGGCGGAGCAAAAAAACGAACATTACACGACGGTTCCTACCGGAACCGTCGTGTAATCACGGTAGATTACACGACGGTTCCTCCCGGAACCGTCGTGTAATCTCCTATGTGCCCAGTGAGATTACACGACGGTTCCTACCAGAACCGTCGTGTAATCACACTACACCAAAAGTAGATTACACGACGGTTCCGGGCGCCCCACAAGGGCGCCTCGGCGCCCCCCACGAATTAGGACAAAAAAAACCATAAGTGCAAAAAAAAACACTGTCATAGGGCAAAAATAACACTCAAAAAATTCATGTGTATGCTTTTATACATATATAATAGTGATTGCTTCTATATTATTCCTCCAAAAACTTAAGTTGACATTTCATCGAGCATATTGTGAGCGGGAAAAATTCATGTGTATGTAAAGTGTAAAAACCATTCACAAACCATTATTCTACAAAGAGCATCATTATGAACTTTAGTGACAAACAACAAGACAAAATCCCAAATTTATTTGAAGTTGTATATGAACTTACCTTGATTTTCTTTGAAGATGAATAGACACTCCAACACCAATAAATTGGCTACGGCAACGGCGACGGCGACGGCTACGGCGGCGGCGATGGCGGCGGCAACGACGGAGTTGGCGGCGGCTTGGAGAAGGAAGTGGGTACTTGAGAAATTTAGAGAGTGTGAAGAGAAATGGGAAGGTATGTGGAGAGAAAAGGAGAGGAAGTTGTATTTAAGTAATGGGTTTGCGCGCGGATTTCGAAAAACGAAAGTTAAAAATTTTCAAATTTTTTTAAAGATTACATGACGGTTTATTTTAAAACCGTCGTGTAATCCCCCAAATTTCGGGGAGATTACACGACGGGCCCATCGTGTAATTCATCAAGGATTACACGACGGGCCCTGGGGGCCCGTCGTGTAATCTTACACGACGGTCCCATGGGGGACCGTCGTGTAATCCCTCTTGAGGATTACACGATGGTTTTTTGGAATCGTAGTGTAAAGTCGGACTTTACACGACGGTTCTTTAGAACCGTAGTGTAAAGTTGCTCCGCGAGGCACTTTACACGACGGTTTTTTGGAACCCTAGTGTAAAGTCGGACTTTACACGATGGTTCTTTGGAACCGTAGTATAAAGTTGCTCCGCGAGACACTTTACACGACGGTTCTTTGGAACCGTAGTGTAAAGTCGGACTTTACACGACGGTTCTTTTGGAACCGTCGTGTAAAGTCCTTGCGGAGCACTTTACACGACGGTTCTTAGGAACCGTCGTGTAAAGTTTGACATTACACGACGGTTTCAAGGAACCGTCGTGTAATCTCCGTCGTGTAATGTACTTTTTGTAGTAGTGAAAGATAAGTATCACTACAAAATGTTACCTTTCAATTAACTGGTTATTAAAATAACAAACATAAAAAATTACAAGTGTTATTTTTTAAAGGTGTCCATTTTGAGAATATACTTTTATATATTTATATCTATAACTAGTAAGAGGTAGCACGTGCATTTGCACGTGCTATTTACATTGAAGACAAAATAAGACAAATTCTCTTTTTAAATTATAATATCAACTTTTTAAAATTTAATAAAAAAGTAAAATATCTTCCGAATTCTTATATAAAACTTCATATGTCTTCAATGATGATAAACATTAAACCTTAAAACTTCTCAATTGCTTTATTCTTTTTCTCTTTCTTTATAAAATCTCAATAAATTTTGAACTCTTTTTTCTTAAAATTTGAACAAATTTTGAACTTTTTGTCTCTCTAAAATGCGATTAAATTCCAAAATATTAAAATTTGAACAAATTTTGAGCTCTCTCTCTCTAAAATCCAAACAAAGTTTGAACTTTGAATTCCAAATATCCGCCTTCTAAAAGGCAATAAAAATTCAAAGTTTTTCAGGAACTCATCTTTGAGTTTCTTGTGTCTTTTACCCTACTTTCAATTTCTAAAATTTGAACAAGAAATGTACTTTTGACTTTTGCAGATTTAAAAAATAGAAAAGAAAATACAAAAATAAATTATAGAAAAAACCCCAAAAACAAAAAGCGTAGATCACTTATTAAAAACATGGTTTTGAGTATATGTTAATCTCCCAACGTTTAAAATCATCTATTTTTACACTAATAACTAAACTAATCGTGGAGCTCAGTCATTTAAAACATAAAATATAAATACCTAGAAGCAGTGAAAGAAGAACACTATTATAGAGAAGGAAAAATTTAAAGCTCACAACAGAAATATTTTGAGTTAAATTTTAAACAAGAGAGCAAGTTACTTGAACTTAATTATTGACATAGTTGTTACCTTTTTTCATCAATATATAAGGAAAACGAGTCATTGACTTGTAAGGCGTAACATGTATCCGTCCGGAAAAATTTCCCATGGAGCATTTTCTATTGGAGGGGGCCAAATTTCATCTAGAATGATTCTTTTTTCTAGGAACAGAAGCTTTTGGAAACGTCTGTAAACAGGGCTATCTCCTCTGAGAGGAGTTTTCTCCTGAGGTGAACACTTCAATTTTTGGATGGAAGTTTGGAGTGTTTCCAATGAGTTCACAGTTGAGGCTGATCAGGAAGACCGTGTAACACTTCAAAGGACATGCATTGTTGACGTTGAGGCTGATGGGGAAAGTTGTGAATGTTGCTCTGTCACCTTTGATCTTTTTCCATTCTTGATCCAAGAGTTGTCTCCATCTTGTGATTTCAGCGAACCAAGTGAGAGTGTTGATATGTGTTTCACAGGCTGGTCTGAATTCTAGCCTGGCTTGATAAAGTTAGATGGTGGTGTGGAGTGGAACTGTGGGAACTTCAATGGCTATTGTGTAGAAACTCGCTAAATCCTAGAAAAAGTTGGACATCTGTTTTGGCATGTAGAGAGCATCTTGAAAAGGAAGGAGTTTAGCAAATGGATATTTTCGGGTGGATTCCAAGATCATGGAAAATTTGATTTCCCATTTTCTTGATGAGCTGAGTTTGCATTTGGAGGGCTCTTTTGACAATTCTTTTGACATGGTCTTGAGAGGTGATGATATTGAGGGAATCTTTTGGAAAGGTATTTGGGAGGTTATGGATGAAGGAGGAAGATGATGATGAGACCATGTTTGTGATCATGAAAAGGAGTGGAATTGGGTTATGAGTTCGTCTGGTTATGAGATTTATAGCTGGTCGTGACAAGAAGTCAGGAATAATATTGTCTTTTCCTTTTATATGAGAAATATCAAAGGAATACTGTGAAAACCATGCAGCTAATCTCAATAACTGTGCATTTACCGCTCTGTTGGGCTTGAACTTAAGCATCCCTTTTGAGGCGGCAAAGTCAGTTTCGACCAAGAAGTGGTGTCCAATCAGGTGGAATTTAAACTTCAGGATTCCTTGCTTGATGGCTAGGAGTTCCTTGAATGTTGAATGATGGTGGAGCTGAGAAACTTTGAAAGTACCACTTTTGTATTCACATATTTGTCTTTTTCCTTTTTCATCCTGTTCGTAAAGGACTGCTCCCCAATGTCTGTGGCTTGCGTCTATCTAAAGAATTCTTTTTCCTGTGGAATGAATCTTCAATAGTGGCAAGTTCTGCATTTGTCTTTTCAGATGTTGGACTACTTTAGTATGGCTTGAAGACCAGGCAGGTGGGTCCTTTCTGAGCATCTATTCCAAGGGGGATGTATACTGAGAGAGATTTGGGACAAAATCTCGAAGATAATTGACTATCCCAAGAAATTGTTGGACTTGGGCCTTCGTGAGCTGGTCTGGGAATTTAATCAATTCATGGATTATATGGGGCTGGGCCTCACAACGTCCATTGTTTAATTTCATTCCCAAAAAATCAATTTTTGATTGGCCAAGTAATATCTTCTTTTCTGACAACATTACACCGTGTTGTCTGGTAAGAGCTTCGAATTGGACTAAGAGGGCCAAATGAGCTTCTTGTGATGGGGAGAAAAGAAGGATGCCATCAATGTAAATAAGGGATTGGTTAAACAAGGTCTGGGAATTTAATCAATTCATGGATTATATGGGGCTGGGCCTCACAACGTCCATTATTTAATTTCATTCCCAAAAAATCAATTTTGATTGACCAAGTAATATCTTCTTTTCTGACAACATTACACCGTGTTGTCTGGTAAGAGCTTCGAATTGGACTAAGAGGGCCAAATGAGCTTCTTGTGATGGGGAGAAAAGAAGGATACCATCAATGTAAACAAGGGCTTGGTTAAGAATTGGGCTATAAATATGGGTCATAGCCTTCTGAAAGAGGGAATGGGCTGTTTTTAGGCCAAATGGCATAACAGCCCATTGAAAATGGTGATTGGGTACACATAAAGCTGTTTTGGACCGATCATGAGGTTTAATTCCCAATTGCCAAAAACCCGCTTTTAAGTCAAATTTCGAAAATACTTTTGCATTGAAGAGACTTGAAAACAGAGTATGTCTATTGGGTAAGGGGAATTTATCATCGACAAGAAAGTGATTGAGAGGTTGATAATTGATTACCAACCTTTGCTTACCCCGTATTTGTTCTGATCTTTTATTGACGTAGAACACATGACATGCCCATGGTGAATTCGTTGACTCGATCAATCCTTGTTGAACTTCTGCACACTCATATGTTGCCATTTTCTGATGTTCAAGGCTCATTTATGGATGGCTTGCCTTTGTTGGGTTAACATCTTCATTCTGTTTGAAAGGAAGAGAGATGAAAAATTCTTCATTCTTCCATAAAGGCTTGTCGCACTTCTGAAGAAATTCAGAATGAGTGGTGGCACAAGAGTGTTGTATCAGCTTTTTTTTTTTTTTTTTTTTTTTTTTAATCTCCTGATAAGGGTCTTGGAGCAATTGGAAGTAATTTGGAATAGACTCTCATGCAATAAAATACTGCTTGTAAGCCAGACCATGAGGAAGGATTTTTAATCTTAGTTTCTTCATGTACAGATTAAAACCTATAATTAAATCTTTACCAGATAGTTTAGATCCAATAATTCGATGGACTATGGAACATCCTAAAAAAATTCTAATTAAATAAGCTTACTGATAAGTTCTGTACAGAAGACTTTTCCATTTGCAGCATGAAAGAACTATTTCTTCTTTTTCCAATATGCTGGAGGAAAGATGTCTGGATTCATGATAGAATAGGAGGCACCTGTATCAAAGAAAACGGCAACCCTAACAGGGTTGGCGTATTTGGAGGGGATAACCTTCATTTTGATGATTGAGACTTTCTGAGCCATGTTGACAGCATTCATTTGGAAGACTTCTCCCAGGTCTAATTCAGAATTTGATTGGCTGGTCTCGACTTCAGAGTCTAAAAGTTGGAGTGCACATAGAGTCTGGTCGTTGATTTCTTCATCAGCAGAGAATATGGATTCCACCTCATTGTTGGAAAGTGAAATACCAATCACTTCTCTGATATGAGCAATCATCTTCTGTGGCTTAGATCTGAGACAATTCTTCATGAAATGGTTTTTGATGCTGCAGATAAAGCATCGTGTTGATTTCTTCTTTCCAAAGTTTATTTTCTTGCCAAGAAACTTCCATGAGCCTTTCTTCTTAGAAAAGAACTTGTTTCTTTTGAAACCTTTCTTCTTTCTGAATTTTCTGGTTCTGTGTGGTGGCTTAGAAATACATGGAGCACACGTGAATCCTGGAGTAGGATTGGAAGGACACTTAGTGTAAAGTTCCTTGTTGGTGCAAACTTTGTCAAGGTTCTTCGCCTGCTTTATGTGTTCTTGGAGAAACTTGTTCTGAGAGCACATATTCTCTATAGCTTTAAAAACAAGCTAGCACAATTCTTCAAATGTGGTGTCTGCAATAGTCTTATTGGTGACAGAGAGTAATCTGAATGTTTCTTCTCCTAGTGGCTTTGGGATGGAGGAGTGGAACGCCTGCTTGAGATTAGGATCATCAAGTCCACCAATTAGATAGAAGCAACACAACATCTTTTGAAAATGAACTTCAAGATCCTTTTTGTGGATTGAACAACACTTCATCTTGAAAAATTCTGAACGAGCTTGCTCAACAATCTGAGTTTCTTATCCACAGAATTCTAAGTATAATTGGGTCAAAGCTCCTTCAACTGATTCTATTTGGAGGAACATAAGTTGTCTATATGCTCCCAAACTTATCCACCAGTCTTATAAGATTCATATGGATCTTGAGACAAATTGTAGCAAAATTTGGCAGGATTGAGCATTCGGCTTCTGGATTTCAAGGACAAGAAAAGTTTTAAACTCTTGAAATCTATCTCTCCATTGAGAGGGAGGGATGTCATCTAGAGTAAAAGTCTGGACTTTTCCATTAGGGGTTGTTAAGGTCATGGCCTGAGGTTGTTGTGGTTAATGGTCCTACTGATTTACCGTTTCATCTTGTTGTTGTTCTGGATCTGGAACTTCTACTACTATGGGTCCATGTTGAGTATAAGCTTGAGGTTGATCTTGAGCCATCATTAAAGGTAGAGGAGGAGGAGATGCTGGTTCTTCTGTTTCAGAAACATCAGAAGACCAATCTTTTTCGGGGATACTTTCTTCTCTTGAAGAAATATCCAATTTTGAAGCTGGACTTAGGGCTGTTGCTCTGTACAGTATTCTCAAATCATCTTGGTCAGAGGATTCTGAGAAGATTCCTTTTGTACCATCATTTGGGAAGAGGTTGGTATCTTATATGGCTGAGGCTCTGTTTCTTAGAATTTTTGTTTTCCTTTTTGTTTTATGAGGAGGTCATCTTGGTCAAGAAGTTTTTTGAGTCGTAGCATATGCTCTTCTTTATAAGGGACCACTGGTAGTGGTTGTTCTTTCTTGGGTATGGTAGAAAATCGCCATGGAATGGTTGTTGGTACTGAGAATCCCGAATGAGCTTGTGCTTGGAGAGCATTTAGCTATGTCTTCAAATACTTCATTTCTGCTTCTTTCTCTATAAATAATCTATTTGAGAAAAAGCTGGTACTAGCAAGTCTCAAGAGCTTCAGATGGGTTTTCTGAATTTGTGATTCAAGTCTTTCCAAGAGAGTCCATGATTTTATTAGTCCAATATTGGATCGATCAATCTTAGATTCTACCTGAGAAATCTTGTGGTCAATCTTTTGGAGGACCTTATTTTGGGCAATAAGATTCTCTGATTGCCAATTCAGAACTACCTCTGCATGGCTAACCTTCTTAGATGTACCATCTGGTTCAACAGTTTTTGGGTTGTACACCTTTGGTTGTCGTGTTTCTGTTCCATCACTGGTGGTTGCTGGCTGAAGTAGAGGAAATTCTTCGTCGTAAGAGACTGGAGACATCACCTGAGGGAGGGCCATCTGTGGTACTGGATTACAGGGGGCAATGAATTGTTGTCCTTATTTCTGCAAGTACTTCTGGGACTGTTTGTAACTAGGGTAGAACTGGAGGAACTGTTGGTGGAGGTCGTAGAGGTGGAGGCGGCTTTCTTATATGATCATCATGGTTATCATCCCAACCAGTAGGGATAATTGGTTCGGCTGTTCTTGGAGGTGGAGTATATTTGACTATATAGTCAAATTTACCTGAGGGGTTGCCCAAGAGTACCGACGTTCTTGTGACCATCTTATAGCTGCTGCTTTAGCTTTCGGCCTAAGCTGACCTTCTTAGGACGAACTTGAGAATCATCTTGTTGGGAATCCTGGATGCAGTCTGGGCAAAAGCATACGTCCCAATAACAATGACCTGTCTGGGATTTGTGAGTATACTGAAGGTTGCCGTCAGATCTGAAAGAATGGATTTCTGCTTGCTCAGGAGTAATTGGAGTCATTATGTATTGGGTTGGAAACATACTACTAGGAGCTTCTTCGGACTTGTTGAAGATGATCAAGGTTGATCCATCCTTCTGGGTTGTGAATGCTGCATCAGAGGATTGAACCACAACATGAGATTGATGAAGCTTGTCGTAGTTGGTCACCCACGAGTCTGGAAGAAGTTTCTTCAACTCTTCAATGGGGATTTGGTTGGCGATTTAGGTGTACATCGGAGCATTCTGGGAGTCTACAGTGATCATCAAGGCTTCTGTGGTGCCTGGAAGAGCAAGATCCAAGGCATGGTTCTGGACTCTGTATACCATTTGGTGATGCAGAGTTGCAGAAAATGGAATTTGGATCCATATCTATTCTTGTGATTTGCAGTTGAACTTTGAGGGCGTTCAAGAGTCGAGAGTCTTGGACAGACATGCAGAAGTTGGGGAAGACCGTTGTGATGATTGTCCCTGCATTCAGGGTAGTTTACACAGTTGCAATAACATCATCCATGTATCTTCTGTGTCTGGAATCCAGTAGTGCAATTCGAGCACAAACTGGAAGTCATTTTCTCCCATGAAAGGTGAGGGCAAGTCGGATAGCACCAAAATGGAGATGGGTAAAGCCTTATGTTTGCCACTGAGTCGGGCATTCTAGAAGTATTTCCAGAGATACAAAGTGTTCTTGGGTGGTGGCTGGAAGGTTACATTGGCTAAATTTTGTAGACTGGACGTATTCTTTCACGGTTCTGGGGGTATGTTTGATGAGTTGCCCGCAAGATCTAGTGATGGGATTTACTAGTTTGCTAAAGGCATGATATGGGTTTATAAGAGGAAGATCTTCGGAGGTAACTTTCTGTTCATCAGAAACATAGTTTACCTCATAAAGATAATCTAACTTAGAAGCAGAAGATTTTTGCATAGAAAGAGAAGGAATTAAATTAAATGGGGCTGAAGTAGGCTGTATAGCAATGTTTGAAGAAGAACTGGGTGTTTCAGTGTTTTGGTTTTCCATGGGTGGTGAGGTAGATATACTTCTTGGAATATGTATAACCTGTTATAATACCATACAAATAATATCCAGGCTCTGATACCAATAAAGAGGACACCTGGTATAATTGATAGAAAGATATCCTCGATTTCTTAACAGATTAGTAGCCACATTAATTATTACATACTAATTTTTTTGATTAGTAATTTTTTGATTTCTATGATAAATATAAATGTTATCTTGTAAATCGAATATTTCTATGATATTCGAATCTAGTATTTATTAGTAAATATTGATATTTACAAGTAAATCCGTTGTTTACTTTGTTTTTTAATATACACTAGTATTTATTAGTAAATATCAGTATTTACTAATATAGTAATTGGCTTTAATAGTCCCTGAAATCTTTCAATTGTGACGATTTAGTCCATATTTGTTTTCCAATATGACCCTAAATTCTTTATTTTTTTGTATTATGGTCCTTTACATCCAAATCCATTAAATTTTTAATGGAATCTTATTAAAATGATTAATTTTTATAATAAAGTGATTAAAATACCCTCTCCCCCCCCCCCCCTCTCGCTCTCTCTCTCTCGGTTTGGCCCCCCCCAACCCCAACTAGGTTGCCTCCCCTACTCCCTTTCTTGGTTTTACCATCCCCCTTTCACGACCGTTCGTCCCTTTCACGCCCACTATTCACCCCTACCCACGACTAGGTGCCCCCCCCGAACTGAGTTTTGAGAAAAGAAGAGAGAAAAAGGAAAGAACTTTTTTAATGATTTTTTTTTTTTGTTAAACCAATTACTGTAATATTACTAAAATACCCTCACAAGTTAATGAATTTGGACGGATTTAGATGGAAAGGACCATAACGGCCAAAAACTAAGAGTTTAGAGTCATCTCGGCAAAAAAGAAAATAGAGAACATGAACCAAACTGTCACATTTGAAATAGTTCAGAAACTATGCCAATTACTCTTACTAATAAATCCGATAATTAGTTTGTTGGTAATTTTTATTTATTTATTTCTATGATATTTACTTTAATGAATCTAGTATTTATTAGTAAATATTAATATTTACTAGTAAATTCGTTATTTACTTTGTTTTTAGCTTCTTCTTTTATTTATTTATTTATTTATTTCAATTTCTATTTCTATTGGAACATTTAAATTTATTGATAATAAAATTAATCATTTGCTAGTAAATTCAATTATTTACTTTTTTCAGTTTTTTTTTCATGATGAAAAGTATTTATTTGAAAATCCATTTATTTTAGAATTCTTTTGGAGTGGTAATTATTTAGTAATTTAGGAAATCCAAAAAATCTAACCTTTTTTTTTTTTTTTTTAACAAAATCCAACACAAATAGTAATGCAATACAAAATAACCCCAACTCAAATTCAGCCGAAAAAAACCCAAAATGTACCTAACGCACCCCGGCCTCCCCGGACCACCCTCGTCGCCTAGCCGAGGAACACCCACAGATGGAGCAGTCCCTAAAAACAAAAAAACAAAAAAAAATAATAATAATAAACAAAACAGCGGAGACCAACAGAGGGATAGCCGCCATCTACGCAACCCGCACCGGAGCTCGAACCTCCCTGACGATGGAGAGAGAAAACAAAGATTGACATAAGCTCGTGCTCTCGAACCTAGCCGTGCGATCTCATCGCCGTCGAGATCCGGTGGCAGTCGCAATCACCTCGCTTTTGAGATCCGGTCGCGAAATAGCGGTAAGGATGGTCGGAGATTTACATATATTTCCGTATATTATTTTCATTGTTACTATAATATCCATTACATTCAGAAATAAATTGTCATTTTAGCTAGCCCACCTTATTTTGACTTCTTGCATCTCGGTGGTGAACTAAATCTTCATTATTGTGATTATATTCTTTGAATTCTTTTCACTATATTTTTAAATATATAATATATATTATGCACCAACTCTCTCCTTAGTGAAACGAGTTCTCTTTCTTACATTCGCAGCGCAGAAAAACAGATTAGTAGCCACCTTAATTATTCCACACTGATTTACGCTGTTCAACATTTGCCAACTGAGTATTAAATATTACAGCGATTCGCATCAACAGTGTCATGTCTAACTCCTATATATAGAGCTCCTCCTGTCAGCCTACCTATCTCGCCAAAAAATTATAATAATAAAAAGAAAAAAAAAATTCACTCTAATTCCACCCAAAAAAAAAAAAACTCTCAATTCTCTCCATCATGGAGATCAGCCTCAACCTCATCCTCTGCTTGGTCCCTCTTGTCTTGGCCCTTTTCATCTTCATCTTCAAGTCATCGAAATCGTCGGACGACTCGAAAAACCTCCCGCCGGGCAGCATGGGCTGGCCCATCGTAGGAGAAACCATAGAGTTCCTGTTTGGCAAGCCGGAAAATTTTGTTTTCAAGAGGATGAACAAGTACTCCCCTGACATCTTCAAGACCAACATACTCGGCGAGAAAACGGCGGTACTATGCGGTCCTAACGGTCACAAATTCCTCTTCTCTAACGAACAAAAGTATTTCACGGCCTTCCGACCACACTCCATGCAGAGGATGTTCCGATCCTACAAAGCGACCAAGGCAGCCCGGATCCAAATTGGCAGAGATGAAGAAGCCAAAGTCATTCGCTCTCCGGGATTTCTTAAGCCCGAAGCTCTTGTTCGGTACTTGGCGAAAATGGACGCAATCACTCAGGACCAAATGAAGAAGTACTGGGAGGGGAAGAAAGAAGTGAAGGCTTATCCTCTGGCCAAGACTCTGACTCTTACCCTGGCCTGCAGATTCTTCTTGGGCATCGATGAGCCCGAGAGGATCGCGAGGCTAGTCGATAACTTCGATGATGTCACCGTGGGGATGCACTCTCTGATAGTGAACATCCCTGGGACAACATTTTATAGAGCAACAAAGGCGGCGAACGCAATTAGGAAGGAGTTGAAGGTGGTGATTGGAGAGAAGAAGAACGCGATGGCGGCGGGGGCGCCGATGCAGGACATTCTGACGCATATGATAGTGACGACAGATGCGTCGGGGAAGCACATGGCGGAGGCTGAGATTGCAGATAAGATAATGGGTTTGCTCACTGCTGGGTATAGCACTGTGGCCACTGCCATGGCTTTCTTCATGAAGTATGCTGGTGAGAGACCTGATATCTACCAAAAAGTACTAGCAGGTACACATAATACTGTATGTTTAGCTTCTGTATATCTATAATATATGTATATATATATTCTGTAATTAACTTAATCATGTGTGGTTACAATTGAACAGAGCAAAAGGAGATAGCAGAATCGAAGAAGGAAGGGGAGATGTTGGAATGGGAAAACATAAACAAGATGAAGTACTCTTGGAATGTGTTGTATGAAGTTATGAGGTTCACTCCTCCACTTCAGGGCACTTTCCGCGAGGCTCTCTCTGATTTCACCTACGCCGGTTACACCATTCCAAAGGGGTGGAAGGTATACCACGCGTGCATTTTATTTTTATTTTTTTAATTTCAAGACTAATTAAGATTAATTTCCCTGATCTTGTGATTTTACTATAAACAATGTGTATAATTTTGCAGGTATATTGGACAGTGAGTACTACAAACATGAATCCAAAGTACTTTCCGGAGCCAGAGAAGTTTGATCCGTCAAGATACGACGACATCAACGCATTCCCACCGTTCACATTTGTTCCGTTCGGCGGAGGCCCTCGCATGTGCCCGGGCAAAGAGTATGCGAGGCTTGCTATCCTCACTTTTGTTCACAATGTGGTCAAGAGATTCCAGTGGGAAGTGGTTTTTTCTAATGAGAAAATTGTTGGCGACATGATGCCCACCCCTGAAAATGGTCTTCCAATTCGTCTCCGATCTCATTAAACTTTAAATAACTTTTTTGAAACTTTTTCCAACATTGTGGTATAAACTTTTCTCCTCTTGTTTTTCTCCTTTTATTTTTTTTCCCCCTACTTTGTCGTATTATGTAACAATAATCACGTCCCACTATCTTTTTTCACCTATGTAATAGTTTCACCCCTCAAGTGGAAAGCGATATTTTTAGTAGGAAGGTGCATTAGTATTATTTGATTGGTTTTATGCTGCAAGAACAGAATTGGACTCATTCAAAGTTGATTGAAGTGTTCAATAATCACAAATTGACTACCACTAATGTATTGGTATAATAATAAAAATTCCTTCATTTCTTTTCCTCCCAAAATAGATTCAACTTTTCATATTTTATAGCTCCACTATAAAATCATAACTAGATCAATATTATTTAGGGTCCATTTAGTGAAACGGTTTGTGTTGAAATTTTTAAGTTTGAGTTGGTTGACTTTTTAAAAACTTGTTATAATTTTTATTGATTTTTCAGAAAAAAAAAAACAAAAACTGAGATAAAAAAATACAGTTTAGTTTGAGTTAAACCGTTTCACCAAACAAGCCATTAGTACTGAATGTGAAAGGAATAAAAATGTGATGATATCAATAATATTTTTTTTATTTAAAAAATTTTGATCACACGTTGACTATAGGGATTGCTTTTGCAGGTAACTATACGAAAAAGTTTTAAAACAAGTTATTATTCATCAATCAATACAAACGAGCAGTTCAAATTACACCACAATAAAATGGGATACTAACAAAAATCTCAAGTGTTACCATTGAAATGTGGAAAAATTAAGCGACATAAAATGCATCCCTGACCGAGAAACATCTGATATCGGACTTAAATGCAGTCCCACCATTCACACTCTACCATCTGGAGACCACTTCGGAGGTGCCTAGGTAAAGACTTTGTGCTCTTGGGATCAAATGTTGGTGGTATTTTCCAAATGAAAAGTGTTGGTATTTTTTAAGTATTTCGAATATTTTGGGACCTCGTTTGGTAGTGTTTTGAAATTGTTTTTCATAAAGTTATTTTCAAAATAAAAATGCTAATTACACAAACTCTAATATCAAGTTTTAAATACCAATCTATATAATAAATGAGTTTGCATTCTTTTATTGATAATATTTAAAACATTACCATATTATTTGATCGCTTTTACTAATGAAAATATGAGACGTGAGTTGATATTTAAAAAATTGATATTAGAATTGTTGCCCCTAGTGCTATATGATTTTAAAATGGTCTTTGTTTTGCATCTAGTCATAGAACAAAAATAAAAGCTAAAAAATGTATTCATTTTTTTTTTGTTTTATTAATTAAGAAATACAATTAAGTTATTTTCTCATTTTCATTTTCAATTTCCAAGTCTTATACAATCAATAAATAGTTTCACAAATACTCAAACATCATTTTTCTTTTTCTCTTGAAAAACATTGAAACTCCATTTCAAAAATTATAACAACATCATTTTCAAAGAATTCTCATTTTCTTTTCATAGAAAAAAAATATATTTATAAAATACTTCCAAACAAGCCCTTTGATTAATCTTACATAATTTGGACAACTGGCTATCATTTTTTTTATTTAAAAAATTGGCTATCATTTTTGTCGAGAAAGTTTTACAATCCTTATGATGAAGCTTTCATAAAAGCCACGCACAACAAAAAGGATTTCTCATTTGTTTATTTGGTGTTAATTTAATCATCCAATGGACATTTGCCCGTTTTTCTTTGCCGAGGAAAATGTTTATCAACTGTGCAGGAAGCTTTCTTAAAAGCTTTTTTTTTTTTTTTTTTTTTTTCCTTAAAGCTTATTTGATAATTAATAGCATGCTATACCCAATCTCACAGACGGTAAATGGTCATTATTATGTGACATAATTTAGTTAAATCCTGTCGAGCATTTGTTGGAGACTTGCCGTGAAGTTTTCTTCATCCTTTGTTGAGAATCCAAACGCATGGATATGAGCCTACAAATAGACCCTTGCCGAGACATTCATCATCTGAACTATTTCTCCGCTCCACTCAACCTTTCTTAATAGGACTTTTATAAATGCGTTTGCTAATAAACAGTTTCGTTAATGAGCTAAGAAATGTTAATAAGTATTAGTCTTTGTTCACCAATCTTGTCATGCTTTCTTTGTTATTCTATTCTCGGTCGAGGTTCAAAGTTTATATAGTTGTTTTAAAACCGAGTATTTGAGATTGCATTTTTAAAAGCTCAAATCGTTGAATCCGTAAGGTTATACAACCATGAAGCCAATTTTGCACCTTGAAAGCCAATTTTGCACCTGGACATCATTGGTGGGGCAGTGTCAAACATGCCCCGACCATGCTTCGTTCTTTGGTTGCATACCATTTTTTAGATAAATCCCCAACAAATGACCGCAGGTGGTTGTCAACCCTGTTTTGCACTTGAATATCATCTGAGAGGGGCAGAATCTATAATTATGCCTCGATCATCCTTCCATCTTTGGAATCATCACATTTTTGGGTTAAATCCCCAACAGAAAGACCACCGTGGTAGGACGCGCACACCCGAATACTCCATCGGTTTAGATAACATTTTTCTTAGTTAGCTTAACCAGCAGAATCCACAGTTTACAAGCAATCATCTAGCCAAGACTTTCTTTGCAGTTTCTTCCTTGCGTGTATACCCAGCCAAAACGCTTCGGAGGAAAAAACCTCCAAAATTTCTTACAAGTGCACTTATCCTTGGTATAGAATAATGAATCGATGATAGTGGTTTTAATGGGATCTTAATCACATACTCGAAACATAGATTAAAGGAGAGGCAAAAGGGCGGACAAACCCTGATAAAAATTAGTAGAAAATTGTAAAATTTGAAGCATGATAATTTCCTCAAATTCACTGGAGCACTCCTAATAGGAATTAAACAAGGCTTATGAGAAGGGGATAATCACAGGTATCCAATAATGTAAAGTTCCGAAAACACTTTCCCATTCCCTGACTTACCAATTTATTCTTACTAGTCAACATTTGATCTCCGACGAGTTCGAATCAACAATCAATAAGATTTTGTCAGCACAATTATCATCTGCAGTTGACAATGTATGCCCCGCGTACATTTCCACCTCTCACCTCTGTTTTCTCCCCGGTGTGGCTAAGTCAGTAAACAAATAAAAGCACTGCAGAGAACCATGACCATGATTCTTCATTACGGAATGTAGGCTGCAAGATATTACTACAAAACAGATTTGAACTCAAGTTTTTGAATATAATCCACATTATGGAGTGTCTTTTATAGAAAGTTGTTCCATTTCCACATTGCAATGGAAGGATTCTTTCTAGACAGAGGTTGAAAGCCTACGTCTCTCTGGGGAAGAGAAAGAGCACTTTTGAAAGAGGTGATCGTTTGGACATAAACTCTTTTTCAGTAGTTGCTATAGGCCCTTTTGAAGTCAGAAGACAATTTCAATGAGGTTGGAATCAGTATACTAGCGTTGCAAATTTAGCAAGATCCTAATCGAACTTTATCCTCTGTATCTAGAAGAGAACAGATCATAAACCTTATACCAAGTTCACAAGGAGTGACGGGTTTCAGGCCTTTGGCTGTAATAAATTAAACTGTTCTAATTTTGCAGTTCCCTCCTCATCACATCAATATCACAATCGAATATTGAATCAGCCGAGCTTGTCAACAGAAATGAGAAATTTTTTTAACTTGAATTTTACTAAGTTCAGTTATTGTGAATGTTAATTGCTAATAATGTTTTTTGAACGCTCTAAAAACACACGTAGAGACTAACGGATGATATAAGCCCACAGAAGACAGACCTAATCAGTCAATAACCTAAAACTTAAAAGTTATGTTTGGATAAGTTTAGATTTCAACCCTAACTAGGCGTTCAGAACTAATATAACGTACTGCAAGTAAACTGGTACGGATGGGCAATTGGTTACATGGTATGCAACAAAAGTACATATCCTTAAGCATCCACAAAGCCATAGATACAAAACTTCATCAATTCATCGAACAACTCCCCGGCCTAAAGCGCTTCAAAATTTATTTTCTTGTTCTGTTATGACAAAATGATAAACATTTCCAACAATACCAGAATGACCAAACAAGCTAGGTTCCAGTCAGGCAACACACAATAAATAGTTTTAACACAAATCAGAAGCAATCAAACCAGAAAAGACCGCGATCTCACTCAACCAAAGATTATCTTCTTACAGAGACAATTAGAAAACGTCACTGTCTTGCCCAAATTTGAAGCAAATATTCCTAGATAGAACACTAGCCAGCAATTCTGATAACGAGCCATTTCCAATTAATGGCATTATTTCATTATTCCATAGAAATTAAAGGTTACAAATTCAAATGTTTAAACATCATTACAACATCAAAATTGGAGCCTTACGCTTCTCCTTTTATCAAATTAACATAATTTCTCACTAGCCATGCGTATTTCCTAACCTAATTATCAATGAAATCGAATCACCAGTCTTTCCAATCAAAGCATTTTTGCTTTCACCCTATACATGTCCAATAATTGTATCCAAAATCCCAAATTAAACCAAAAAAGACTCAAAATTTGGACCATACCAATCAATCTACGGCGTCCTGAGCTCCGCCACACCGACTTCGCCGGCCTCGATCTTCTTCTTGTTCTTCTCGATCGCCGCCGCGACCTCCTTCGGCATGTACTTCTCGTCGTGCTTCGCCAGAACCTCGGTCGCCACGAAGTAACAATCTCTGCTCCTCGCCTTCTCGGAGACATTCTTCGCCGGCACCTCACTCCGAATCTCATTGGTGATCGGCTTCACGAACCCTTCGACCACCGCCGAGTGCCCTTCCCTGAACAAATCCGGCAACGCGCCGTTGTACCTGACAAGAATGTCCGTGATGAGGTCGGTGACTACGAACTCGATCTCCGGCGACGACGCCGGGTGGACCACACTCCCCTCGAGGACCAAGCCGCCGAGCCTGAACTTGTTCTTGGTAGGGTCTGACAAATACTTGTCAAGGGCTTCGGTCGGGGTTACGTAGAAGACCAACTGGTCTTGGAAGGCGTTGAGGACGACGACGATGAAGCCGGCGACGCAACTGAAGGCGAGGGCGTAGGTCCAGAGGCGGCGAGTCTGCATCTGCCGGGCGCGTGCGCCGACGTCGACGGTCTTCGCTCTTTTGGGGAGCCGACGGGCGGTGGAGAGGAAGCGGAGAGAGGAGGTGAAATCGTAGGGGATCGGACGGTGGTTGGAAAGCCGGGAGAGGATCGACAGCGGAGATTGGATGATGGATTGGGAGCGGAAGATTGTGGTGGTTGAGGTGATGGTGGTGGCGCGGAGGAGATGGGATCTGAGGCGGACGGCGAGGCATGCTGCCATGGTCATGGAAAGACTTTTTCCTTTGTTTCTTATTGTCTTTCAGGGGGTAGAGAGAGAGAAAGAGTTAGGGGTTTGCTGGGTTTTTTGGGCTTCTAATTTTAATTTATTGGAATTTATTGAAAATAGTAAAGCAACCTTTTCCTCATTTCTTTTTTTTTCCCATTAAAAAAAAAAAACCACTTTTGGGCAGTTCTACCACACACACACACATATATATATATATATATATATATATATATATATGAAGGCAAGACGTACCAATATTAATGTGTGATATTAAAAGATTGCACTTGGAACAAAAATATATTTTTTCTTTTCCACTTCCTTCGTCCAAAACACCGAGCAAGGAAAGGTGGGGCTCTACGGATGGGACTCGCGCGGCAGGGGAGCAACCGTGTGACGGATTTGAGTTTTGACGATGAAGGGATTTATTTTATTATTATTATTATTTTTCCTTCCCCTTCATTCGTTCAAAGCACCAAGCAAGGAAATTCATGGCTCAACAAAGAGGGGCTCGTAACGTTGTGACGAGTTTGCGACGGAGGGTTGGGCTTACAATGGTGCATGGGGGTGACAACGGACAATGTGCTACCCAAACGCAACGAGCTCTCCTCTGCCCAAACATTGAAGACGTCCTTGTCATCTCCAACAACTCCTCACTTCCGAGCTAATGAGATTTGATAGAATCAGACTTGAGTTTTTCTTATTAATTGTCTTCTAATCAGATCTAGTTAGGCGCACAAAATTGGATGAAAAAATTTTACCCCATCCATGGAAAAAGTAGCTTCTCCCATGGTCGATTTGCCCTTTTATTTTTTGTTAGACAAGAGATACAAGGTAAAAATTTATAATATGAACCAAACTTGTCCTGCCTTAGAGCAGATTTTGTTGAACAATAGTAAGTATGTTAACTATTGGATTTAATTTTTAAAGAGTGGATCTAGGAATGCTTACACTTTTAACATACATCTGATTTAAAGAAACAAGGTAAAAGTTTATATTAGGAACAACATTTATGTTTTACATATAGCAAGTTTTTTTAATTGTTGGATCAAATTTTAAGATCGAATATACTAGTGTATATCTCAAAATAATACATTATATGACACATCAAATCATTGAAAACTCCGATGGTTAGAAAACTTTACTACTGGATATACTATCAAAAAATTATGGCACGACCGCTAGACTGTATCGAGTCTAACTATCATTCTCACGTGTGTAAGCTTTGCAAGGCCATTTATGGGCTCAAACAAGCTCTAGGTGCCTAGTACCACGAGCTCAGCCAATTTCTTGTTGCCTTCAGATTTGGGAATTCTCAGGCCCACACTTCACTGTTTGTTCTCAACACCGCGGTCATAGGTGCCAAATGGAAGTTTTATTCATAATTGTTATATTTTTGTTATTTGCTAGATTCAATAACTAAAAAATTACTTATATGGGTTAATCGATTAAGGGCTGAACTAGCACGATTGACATTTTACTTGTGAGAAATTTGTTGGGATGGGTCTATTAACACCCTTCACTTCTCCACACTCACTTTTCAACGCTATCAACAAATTAATTTTAAAATTAACAAATTACTTATTCCACCTTTTAGCTTTCCCAAAAAACTCTTATAACTAATTATTTGTCTTTCTTCTTTACCCATACTAAATCTAAACATCTATATTTTTTTTTTCATTTCAATTTTTTTGTTTTGTTTTGATTTTTTAATTTTTTCTGAAGAGATTTCTTCGTTTTTTACATATCCAGTAAAAATTATTCATCAATTTATGTTGAAATAAAAATATATTAACTCCTTTTATCGTAAACTTCTTTTTGAGATGATAAGAACTTGAGGATAATATAGTGATGAAGCTGAGTATTTCATAAGAATAGTTGAAAATATTATCAATTTGCTTATTAATAACTTTATTAGATAATTAGAAAAAGCCCACAACTCATAATTTCTGTATTCCTAATCATTTCTTTCAACTATTTATAGGAAACTAATAATCAATCATATCAATATTTGGTTATATATCCACATTATGCATACGTGTTTCCCGATTTCTTGTTATTTCATAGAAAACAAAAATTTAGTTATAACACGAAACTACAAAGACTATTGAAAAAAATCAATAATGACAAACAAAATAACAGAATATATTCACTAAAAAAAATTCAAGGGGGATTTTAAAAAAAAAAAATAGAAACAAAATAGAACATTAAAAAAAAAGGAAAAATATATATATAGGGGGATTTAGATTTAATATGCTGAGAAAGAAAAAAAAAAACAAATAATTTATTTATAAGGGAGGTTTTTTTTTAGAAAATTAAAAACTAGAACAAGTAATTTTTTAATTCTAAAATTAATACTTTAGATGATCTGAAAAATGAGTGAGAAAAGTAAAATAAAGGTGAATAAACTCACCCAATTTGTCATTGTTCCACTATTTGGAAAAGTAAAAAGAAAAAAAGAAAACATAAAAGAGGAGGGTTAGATTGGTTTACTTGGGAGACAGAGACTCCAACATTGAAGATTTATCAAGGAAACATTCTATATGAATTTGCTTTGTCACCATCACATAAAAGAGCACCTTGTCATTAAACCAAATGCCACCAAAATTAATCTCAAATTAAGATCAAGACACATGGTATAATAAGTCATTTTCATGTATTCTACAATCTTGCAATCTTCCAAAGAGTCAGTATTCCCTTTAGTAGATGTGATGCTATAATAGTGGCATTTTTATTATTACTAGTTAAAACACGTGCGGTGCACATAATAAGTTGTAATTGAAGTTTTTATAATGTGAAACAGGTATAATAATGTACCAATATACATAAATAGAATAAATTTTTCTCTAAAAGAATACATTAATAATAGTAATTTATCTTTATAATAGAACCATGATGATATTACATTTACAAAATAAAACATTCTAATCTGACTATAAGTCATCCCTTTTTTTTTTTTTTTTTTTGTAAAATATGTAACTTTCATTTTCAAAAGAAAAGTTATAACATAATTGTGTTGAAAAAGGATTAGTGAAATAATAACAATTGTCGTATTGGCAACGAGATTTTTTAGGTATAACTTGTTGAATTTAAATCCGTTAATTATATCAAATACAAAGGAAGAAAATGTATTATAAAAAATGGATACAAAATTTTATAGTAAAGCAACTTAAATGATTACATAGACTACATTCAAAATAACAAAAGTAAATATAATTGTCTTCTTTTGTAACTTAAAAAAAAAAAAAAAAAAAAAGAAGAAGAAGAAGAAAGAGAGTCTTTTTTGATTCATTTTGAATTAAAAATTTTCATCTTAAAATAGTGTGTTAATCATCATGTATTAATTGAACTTGATCATTAACATCTGTTGAAAAAAAAGGGAAAAAACAACTCTTAGAAAAAAAAAAAAAAAAAGATCCCTATAAAAATAGAATTTATTTTTTTTGTTTTTTGTAACTTATAATGGCAATTCCATAATATGTTTTAATTTTTGGTCTCCTTTTAAGAAGCCTCAAAATACTTTCCCTGAAAAAAAAAAAAAGTAAAAATACATGCAATATAATCTGAACACGTGGGAGGCCAACCAATTGCCAACAGAAGCAAAGCAGTAGTTGTGCAGGAGGAAGGATAATTATTTAAGGAGGAAAAAAAATAAAATAAAATAAAAAGAGAGAGAAGGCATCAAAATGGTGCGTATTTGACTAAAAAAAAGGAATAATAGATTTTTATCCACTCTTTTATGGGAAAGTTTGTTATAAAGTCTCTTTTATATACTCTATTAGTAAACCTCATTTTAAAACTGTTTAGATGTAATTAAATAGTTGAGATATTACTTGTGCACAATGTTTATAAAGCACCTTACCTACAATAGAATAACTCATAAATTAAAAATAATAATTATAAAAACAAAGAATTAAAAAAAATCAAGTGGAGGTTTTTTTTGTTTTTTTGTTTTTTTGTTTTTTTTTGGGGGGGGGTGGGTGTGGGGTCCTTACCTGAGTTGGGAGGGAAGGGCTTGGGTGCCAAGTCGAAGGGGAGAAGCGAGCTCACTGAAAATCCATAGGTGGGTTCCGTTGCCGAGTTTGACGTCGAGAAGAGGGGTATTCTCCTAGTTCGGGAGGAGCAAAGGGGCTGGCCGGCGGGGGTGTCCATAGCCGACACGCGGGGGAGTTCATCAACGATGGGTCACCGGTATTTTTTTTTAAAATTCTTTAGTTTTCTTTTTCTAAATTTTTCGTATATAATACCATAAGTTAGGGTGTATCAAAGTTATTATGCACAAACAATATCTCAACCGTCCGATTATATCTAAACAGTTTAAAAATAAGCTCTATCGATAGGGTTTTGAAATGAGACTCTACCATAGCCTTACCCATCTTTCATATGGGATAATCTGTGGGTAGAGACCTTTTTATATACCATATCGGTAGAGCTCATTTTAGACCGTTAAGATAAAATCAAACGGCTGAAATGTTGTTTGTGTACGGTAATTTTCATTCACTTTACCCTATAGTAGTATTTGACTATGAAATTAAAAGATTTTAAAAAATTCACCCTCACCGATGGATGGTTGAGGTGGGGTGTTTGGGGGGGGGGGGGGGGGGGGGGGGGGGGGGGGCTCGTAGTCTAGGGACCGTGGGCATGGAGGTCGTCGGTCGGGGGCCTGAGTTGTAGAGGGACCGAAAAAGGTCGCTAGGCAAAGGGTTGGGTTACAGAGGGATCGAATCTTGGGGGTGGCTTACTGGGGGAAGGTCAACGCTAGGGGGTGGGGTTGGGGGTGAGTTGCAGAGGGACAGGACCTGGGGGGTAGCTTGCCGAGGGAAGCTAGACACCAAGCGGGGGAGGGGGGGGGGGACTGTGTTGCTAAGGACAGGGGACTAGGTCATCGAGGTCGGGGAACTAGGTTGCCGGCGTCGTGTGGGATAAATTTGGGTTGGGGGGGGTGACGGGGCTTCATCGGTGTTTGTTGGGGGGGGGGGGACTAAGTTGGCATCGGGGGGTGTTTTAGTTTTTTTTTATTTATTTTTTATATATTATGAGATAAGGTGCATTATAACTATCATGCACAAGTAAAATCTCAACCATTTAATTACATCTTAACGGTTTAAAAATGAGTTCTACCGATAGGATATATAAAAAGGGTTTTACCGTAGCCTTACCTCTTTTATATATGTAGGATTATTATTGTTATTAATATTATTATTATTTGTGAATAGTGGTGTCATTTCTAATTTTATGTTGCCCCTTACATGGCCAACAAAGAATGAAAGTGGCAAACGAAAGAAAATTAAAGTGGTTCGCAAACGAAAGGCTTGACCAAATGGAGATGTTTGAGCACCTAGATTTGTGTTTGCTCTTGAGATTTGTTATTGGAGAAGATATTGTCTCTTTACTTAAATTCAGATGGCAACTTCATTGTTGTACATTCATTACCTCAAACTCCTTTGTAATCTATTGCAACATGTCATTTTCTACTAACTATTTAAAAGAAGGAAAAAATTTACAAACGTTCAAAAGTTTGAAGGAAACAAATATTACAAATTAAAATTCTGAGAGAATTTTATAATAAAGTATAAAACTCAAGGAAAAAAATATAAGTTATTTTTTTTATTAATATAAGATGTCATTTTTCAGTTTACATAATATTTTAATTGATATATCATGATATTAATTAGACTCGTAAAAACATGATAAAAACAAAAGTAAAAGAACACGTAAGTGAAATTCGAACAAAACATTTGATAAATAAGGAACATATGTCTAAAAGTTAAAAGATGCTATTTTCTTATGGAACATTAGTGAAGAGTAACTGAAGTAACTTTTCATTCATTAAAAAATAAAAAACAAAAAACAAAAAATAAAAAACTGAAGTAACTTTTTCATCATTAAAAATAAGTGTAAATTATCATCATGAGCTTCTTTCTACTCATTTGTTTCCTTCCTACAATTTGCTCTTTTTATTTTGTTATTAAATACAAGTATAAAAATAACTATATATAATTTACATATAAATTTTTTTAAGAAGTAATATAATTGATTGCAACGCAAAATTTGTTTCCAATTTTTGAAAATAGGAATTTTCATTCTCAAGTGAAACAAGAAAACGTAAACTAAAACAAGTTACAATGGCCAAGACCTGAAATAATCCAAATGAGATTGACAAGAAAAACATAAAATAACAAAAACAAGAACAAGAACACAAAAACAAAAACAAAAACAAAAACAAACAAAAGAGGAAAAAGAAGAAGAATGAAAATTCAAGATAAGCATGCAAAAAAAAAAAAAAAAAAAAAAAAAAAAGCGCATGTGGATTGGCACACAATCTAGTGTACTCCTAAAATTGCCAAGGACCATATTTCTGGAAGCCCTTTTCTCCTTCCTCTGCAAGACAACTCGCATAACCATAGCGACATTTCACATTTCGAAAACACCTTTCGTGGGCAAGTACCATGCAAGCATGATATTTAGCGTTCCTCGTGGAAAATTTAAAATCAACACTAAAATTCGAAGCTTCATGTGATGACAATGAAGAGCGAGAGCGAATATTTTCTCGTGTTAAAATCGCGATGGTAATCAGTAACGTCATTTGTGTCTTCGCAAATTTGAGCATCAGCATCTTTATTACCACAGTTAGTTTGTATCAGCCATACACCATGCTTCTAAAGCAAGTAGGAACTCCGTTGGAACCATATTTATATTTGATGAATGGTTGAAAAAAAGGGATGTCCATCTCATAAATGGATGTCTGGCTCTATGAAGAGCTACCTCCACAATATGCACAAGGGTTGGACCCTATATGTGGGACCCACGCTTATGTCTTTTTACTGGCGGAATTACTACACAAGCTCTTGTGTAAGGGCAATTACCCCTGTTCAGATTCGAAATGATACCGCCTTATAAATATATATATATATATATATATATATATTATTCCATCATTGATTAATAACGTCAGTTGATTTATAACTATTCGTGTACTCATTCGACAAAAGATGTATCTTATGTTGCCTCCAACAGAAAATTTATCAACCCTGCAACAACAGAGCAGCTAGCTACATGTTAGTTCAATTTTTAATTAAGAACCTCTAATCAAACTTTCCTTTTTTTTTTCCAAAAAAAAAAAAAAAAAAACCCCTTTAGTTCATCTTTTATTTCAACATCATCATTAGTTTTTTTTTTTGGTTAATTAATTTTACTTGTAGTTCACTACTAGTAGTATATATATATTTTTTATTTTCGATTTTTGTTTACTCTCTCAAAACTTGATCAAAATAATATTATGAAAGAGCATGCAATTTAGGTTAGTAGAAAGTTATTTTAGAGTGGTGACTCTAAATTAGTGGACAATCACAACAGTCTATTTGAAAATAATTTATTATCGAATTACTGATTTCATTTGGCGTAAATTAAATGGCATTTGAATGAGTAAAAAAACAATACTCTTTTGAATAGAGATCATGATGTCTGATTGAATATAACAAAACTATATTTTCAACAAGTGGTACATTCACAATTGTTTTGTTAATGCGTTAGGTCTATTTGCTTAGGATTTACTTTTCTGTCTCTTGCTCGTTTAACACAAGTGGCTCTTGAGGGATTTAATTTATTAGTAATAATCTAAACAAAACAAGATTAAGGAGTTGGAAAACAAAATGTTTGTCTTTTATTTAAAAGGTCTACAACTTCATATGGAAATAACAACTTTATGGAGCGCGGTGCACTATGCCTTTATATTAGTAATAATTCAAAATAAAAATAAAGATAAAAATAACTACTCCAAAGAATAATACTAACAAGGAAACGAGCCGAGTTTCAATCCAAAGGATATGCAAGTGTTCGGGTTGATGCTTAGAAAATATATGATGTTAAATTTTAGACAAATTACATTTTTCTCTTCTGAACTTTTGGTCTTGTCACAAAATACCTCCCGAACTTCAATTTGTAACATTTCTTTCTTCTGAACTTTGAAAAAGTTTGTAAAGTTTCCCCCTCAATTAATTTTTTTTTTTTTTTGAAAAAACACATATAACACTGATGAGAAGCATAAGTTGGGGGTATTAAGTATAAAACTATGAAATAATACAAATTATGAAGTTATTTATAAGAGAGAATTATAGGAAGAAAATGGCAATTAGCCCTCAAATCTAAGCGTTTCTCATTTAATATTTGCAAATCATGCTTCCAACAAGTGTCAAGTGCATTTTTTAGTCAAAATTTTAATTGAGGGAGGAAATTTGCAAACTTTCCTAAAGTTCAAGGGAAAGAATGATACAAATTGAAGTTCTTAAGACATTTTGTGACAATTCCTAAAGTTCAATGAGAAAATGTGTAATTTGTCAAAAATTTTATTGTAATTTAAAAAAAAATAAGTTTTATTTTGTTATCCTTTTATTTGCATGCATGTTTAATATTTAATTAAGCCTACTTTGGTGTTCCAGTTTATTTTGATCTCAACAGTACTTTAAAGCTGGTTTTTTTTTTTTTTCTGAAAAATTCAACAAAAATTATGACTAGATTTTGAAAAGTCAACCAACTTCAACATAAAATTTCATTCCATTTAGAGAGTTTAAAATTATCTTGACCAAAATTTTAAAAAATAAGAACCATATCATTACCTTTTAAAAGAGTTCAAGAACCATTTTAGTCAATTACTCTTATAAAAAATATCTTTGTAGTTGATTCAAAAACTTCTCATTTTTTTTGGGGAAAAAAAGACGCTTCTCATTTTTATTTCATACTAGTTGTAGATACATGCCATGCAAGTGCTTAATCAATTTATTAAATAAAAATTAATTATGAGGTATTATCAGAAAGAGGAATGCTATGTGCACTTAAGATGAGACTTTTTTGGACTCTCTCTCTCTCTCTTCGTATCTTTACTTTTTGCTTTTTGAAAAAAAAATATATATATCAGCATAATAATAAGTCATGCTTATACATTCTTATTACAAGTTTGCCATTACAGCATTAGGCTTTCCCGTAAAAATCAAAATTATAATTTTACCCATGTCAAATTTATATATTTTTTTATGTTTGATATAAATAAAAAAATTTTGTACTCTCTAAAATTATTCTTCATTTTTGTCCATGCGTTAATCTCTTTTTTTGTATGTTTTCTTTTATCGTTTTAAATTTTTGCTTTTTTTTTTTTTTGCCCATACTGAAATAAATTTTTGTTTAGATATATTGTTACTTAAACATTATTTTCTCATAGCACTATCCAATTAACTTTTTTTATAATTCGCTAAGTTCTCTACACTTTCTTACTACTTAAATATTTTATCCTTAATAATCTTTGAACAACTATTTTCTCATTAGAAGAATGTTATGTGCACTTGAGATATAACTCTTTTGATGACACATGTCTTTATTTTTTGTTTTTTTGGAAAAAGCAAATCATCAGCATAATGATAAGTCATACTTGTACATTGTTATTATAAATTTATTACTTGTTGTAAAAAACAAAATACAATTTGTACGAGTTGAACTTCCCATGTTGTAAAGATGGTTCCCGCCCCCCCCCCCCCCCCCCCCCCCCCCCCCCCGCGCTCGTGAGCTCTATGCTCTGTCTTTCTTTTTTTTTTTTCTTTCTTTCTTTCTTTTTTCTTTTTTCTTTTTTGAGAAAGAGAAAAATAACATTTTGAAGAAAATAATATTAAATTATATCATAAAATTTTAAACATAATAGTAAAGAGCTTAATTAAATTTTTGATCACATTATACTTAAATAAACTCCTCATCATTTCTCTTCTATCTCTCTAACATAAAACTTTGCAGATAAATTTGTTGTTATAAATAAACCGAAAATTCAGAATTTGTTAGAAATCTAAAGAAATCGAAAGATTTACCAAAAATATATACTATAATTTATCATTTTTTAAAAAACATGTTATTAATTTCAAAGGTATATATAAAATATGTTATTTACTATAATTTTCCTTTTTTTTTTGGGCATGTTGGGCTTCTCCAATGTGAGACTTGCTCCTACTAATTCAAAAACTAAAACTAGCATCAATTTCTTATTTTTTTCCCCCTGCTAAATCAACAGAAAAGAGGAAGGGGGGGGGGGGGGGGGGGGGGGGGGGGGTGGGGTGGTGGAACAAGACAGAGAGACATTCAAACACTTAAATACATATACAAAAAAAAAAAAAAAAAAAATTACCCTTAACCCAAACGATATATATATATATTTTTTTGCTAGAAAACCCATACGATTTTCTTGAACGTGGGAGGATATTTATTTTTTCTTTGAGAATAACTTGAGCATTTATGGATAATAAATAATTTCAGATTTGCTAAAATATGAATTATAGCTCGGAAAATTCTTTGATATACAGAAAGTGAAAGCGAAAGAAAAAACTATTAGCAATTTGGACCGTTTGACATAATTTTTGGAGCTTTTTTTTGGATTTAAAAGAATCTACAGACATGTTTGGTAAACTTCACTTTTGTCCAACAAATTGTATAACTATGGCCCCGCAGTAGAATTTGAGAAGTAGGTGAAGGATGCTCTTACATGATTCTTTTAGTATCATTGTTCAAATTTACTAAAATATCATTAACAATAAAATATGATTTTTTGATGTAATAATAAAATATGATTTTCAATCTATCCATTTTATTTATCTCTATAACAAATAAACAAATTATTTTTAAAATTTATAATTTAAATTAGAATTTTTTTGATTATTTTTAATTTTAAGTTCAAGGGTATTTTGAGTATTTTAAATGTAAAAATTAAGCGTTGATCAAGAAAATGTATTAATTTATGTACTAAATATAGTCCAATAATATAAAATTGTAAAATTTTAAAAATACATTGTATACTTTTTTAATAAAAACAAAATGCATGGTAATAAAATGTAAATAATACATAGTTGTAGTCTTTCTTTTTAAGGGTAATTTGGACATTTTAAGGTCAAAATTAAGTGTTGACCAAAAAATGATATAAATTTGTATATTAAGCGTAATCTGATGGTATACAAATATAAAAGTTCAAAATGTAATGTACACTTTCTGAATAAAAACAAAATACATGATACAAAAACGTAAATAACTCGTTCAAAAAAAAAAAAAACATAAATAACCCTTTATTAAGTAAGTCCATTTGTTTTTCTTTTTTTTCCTCATTTGAAATTAAATGAATTTTTATTTTGATTAAATACTTGTCATAGTTATTAGCCCTTCTTACAGAAATTCCTGGTTTCGTCGTTAGTTGATTGTGTGCTTTGTTCTGTTTCATCTCAAAGAAGTTGTGTTTGCGTGTACCGTGCAAGTGAAAAAAACAAAAGGTAAATTATTGGGCTAGTCCATGAACTTTTAACCTTATGCAATTTTGGTCCCTGATATTTTTTATATAGCTGAAATGCGTATTAAAATGTTGTTGCAAAATTGACTTGTTGACTTCATTATTCTTGCTTGGTCTTATTTATGTTAAGCTTTGTTTCTTCATAAGTCGTTGTCCTGTGGGATCCATGGAAGTTTTTAATATAATGTTAAATAAGATTAGTCCCCAGTTAAATATTTTTTTTTTAAGAAAGAAAATAAATAAATAAATGAGAGCTCATTCTATCCACCCCTACCCAAAAACTTAACCATATTTTATATATGTATATATAAATGTCGCCCACACACACACGCACACGCACGCACATAGTGTCTTTGGAATTTTAATTGTCCAATTTCTCTGCATTACGCTAAGATGCCTCCGACAGTCCAACTAACGTGACTGCATCAATTTAATTTTTGCCTGTGAAACTTCCTTTAAAATAAATAAATAAATAAATACAATAACAAAGATAAAAATTAAAATTATTTATTTTTTCTCAGTGAAAGTGATTTAATGTAAATACTTTTTTTTTTATTATTATTATTATTATTTATCTCTATCATGGAAAGATGTTATTCCCTTGTGGAATCCGCGTCAGCTTCCAGTATAAGAACATCTTTTTGTTTTTGCTTTTGTTTATACTGAATAAAAGTCCTGCTTGTGCATATAAATAATAATAATAGTCTATTTGGAATGTATTATAATAATGTTAATGATTAATTCAGCAGCCGGCTATATTTGTCTTCTTGTAGAAAATAAAATTAGACCTATGAAACTGACATGCCCCACAACTCACGACCGAGCATTATAAAATAAATAAATACAATAACAAAGATAAAAATAACAATTATTTATTTTTTCTTTGTGAAAGAGTGATTTAATGTAAATACTTTTTTTTAATCACTATCATAAAAAATTAAAATGATAAAAGAAAACATAAAAAAAAGAGATCAAAAAAGAGATTAACACATAGATAAAAATGAAGAATAATTTTAGAGTGTACAAAATTTTTTTATTTATATCAAACATTAAAAAAAATATATTTGGGAATCTGAGATAATCGTGAAAAAAAAAAGTACGAAATGAAGTATGAAAAAAAAAGTATGCAGAGAGAATATATTAAAGGAAGTAAAGGAGAGAAAATTTTAGCAACTTAATAAAAAAAGAAAGAAAGAAAGAAAGAAAGAAAGAAAAGGAAAAGAGAAAGATGAAAGAAAATTAAAAGAAAAAAAAAAAAAAAAGAATGACAAAGAGCCTTTGATATTATATCTGATATCAGATAATATCTGATAATGTGAATTTTAATTATTGTGAATGTGAATCCAATGTCATTGACTTATATTTGTTTTATTTTAATGTTATTTTCTATCTACCTATATATAGGTATTCTGATGTCGTCTGAAATATCATAATACTATAACAATGGACATGACATTCATATTAAATAAAAAAAGAAAATTTCTAATGAAATTTCAGTTGTATTTTATTAATAGGTGGATAATAAAATATGAACCACTCATATTATTCATGGTTAAGTATGTGAATACCTCTATTTACTAAATTTATCATGGTTATTCTCCAATGGAATTAATTATGGTGGACCTTTTTTTTTTTTTTTTTCAAAACGCTTGGCTTATATTTGTCCAATTTTAATGTTATTCTCTAGCTAAATAATGTTATGATATTGTCTAATATATCATATATTTCAGACATAACATTCTTTTTTTTTTTTTTCAATGGGATTTGACATTCACGTACAAGGATAAAATGAGACTTTTATTGAATTTACATCTGTATTTATTAAGCATGTCAAAACAAAAATATAAACCCTTCATTTTGTTCATTGTTAAGTAAGTGAATAGTTGTTTTTATTAAATAGATTCACGGTTATCCTCAACTTAGATTAATGATGTACTGTCTTTTCCCACAAAATAAATAAAAAATAAAAAATAACTGATGTTATGTTCGTTCTACGTTGATCTTATTATCTATCAATCTATATGTTACGATGTCGTCTGCAAAAACCATAAAAATGGATATTCATGTTCAAAAATAAAAAATGAAAAATTATGAAATAACAGTTGTAGTCCTCAACATGATTATAAATCACACATTTAGCCTATCATCCCCTCTCTTATACCCACTATATCCGGTAACAACATAAGGTGCATATAAAAAATGCAACTAACCCCATGCCATGTGGATCCCATTATCATAATTTATAGTATTATTTGAGACATAAAACATTACACATAAGTGAAGGATGGTCCTTCGAGACTGATACTAGCCATCATCTATATATATATAGGGTATGTCTATTGTCCTTCATTAGAAAAAAGGACGGTCCTTCACTTTTAATTTGGGCCGTCAAGATTGTTTGGAAGGATGAGCATTGTTTGAAGGGTATAGTCAAATATTTGAAACTTGGATAACTAAAAACAGGTTAAATAAGCAATCAAGTGGGTGTAGAAAGCACCAAATTGTCGTATAAGGGAAAGCTGGTGAATCATGGACTAGTGGGCTCAATAAATGTTTCTCTTACTAATGCTTAGCAACTTTTTCTTCATAATAGAATTTTTATGTTCTTTTTTTTTTTTTTTTTTCAATTTTAATGAAGAAAATATTGCATCTATGATAAAATGAATCAAATCATCCATAACTCCATTTCCAGTACAAGAGGAAGATTTCAGCTAACCAAATACATGAGAAAGATTTTAAAACCATTTATGTCTAGAGTTAAGGAAACGTTTGACATCTCATATCTTACTATTTTTCAGAGTGTTTGAATAAATTGTTAGAGAAAAATTTACACTCATATTCTTTAAATTTTAATTACTAATATTGCAGTAATACTCTTTTACACTCATATTCTTTAAATATTAGATTAATTACTGAATTAGCTAGTCAAGCACTACTATTTACCTACTCCACCAGGTAGCAAAATGGCTTACATAAATTAATATAACATCACTATCAAATATTAATAGTTTTTTCTCAAAATTACTTTCCATTTTTTAATTACAAAATAACAAACGTTGGTGAAGAACGTTCTTTACGAAGGATGTTAGCACATGTGTATATATATATATATAACCTTATTTAAAAGGATGAAAGGTACTAAAATAGTGCCTTTCGTCCTTGTCTCCCATCCTACCTTGTGACGGATTCTAAGCCTGTCACGTGACATTTTAATAAAAAATTAATTTTTTTTTGTAAAATTTTATTTTTTGTTTTGCTTTACTTTGTTTGTTTGTCTATTCCACGCGGGTCCTAAACCCGTCACGTGACAAGGAAATTATCTTTTCCCAAGGTCTCCCTATCCAACCTCCACTGTCAGTGATTCCAAATTCAAGACCAAATTTGGATATTATGCTTGCTTTTTAGCGACCCACAAAAAGTGCTTTCGACATAGGAAAATATCCTACATGTATGGAGATTGTATCGAGAAAGAATTACAAGTTTGCGTTGAAAAATATCCCTCTTACCTTGGACAGTCAGATAAACCTTGACTTTGCAATTTGCAAACAGTTCATGTGATTCATTAGCGTAGTCTGCTATCATCGTACCCATTATATTTCTTTGAATTATTTACATAAATATCTAAATTAAAGACTATAATTTAAAAAATAATCATTTTTTTATTTATATAAATGTCTAAATTGATATTTATAAAGGTCATATTACCCTTTCATCAAGAATTGAAAGTAAATAAATAAAGAATTGATTAAAAAAGAAAAGAAAAAATCTCTTAAAAAATTACAAAACTAAACAAATCTTTTATAAAAGGAAAAAAAAAAAACAATTTTACTTACTTTATTATAAAGAAAAAATGACCATAACTGATATTAGTTGTGTGATACATGAAAAACAATCATTATAATAAATAATTTGTCATGTAATTTACCGTCGTGGAATGTTTTGAGATACCACGACGGTTTATTAACCGTCGTGGTATCTCAATATTCGATGACGGTTCACACCGTCGTCGAATAGAGAAAAAATGGAGTAAATTTTACTAAAATTAGAACTTTACACGACGATTTTTGTTCAAAACCGTCGTGTAAAGTCCAACATGAATTAAAAAAATAATTTGACATTTTTTGGTGATTTTCCACGGGTGGCCTAACCCGTGTGTTATCCAATACACGGCCCAGGATATGTTTGGCAAAATATTAGCTATATTGTATCAAAGTAAAAAAACTATCAATTACATTACCAGTTTACATATCATAATTAATGAATTGCATTACAAATTTAGTTCATTCTCCCCTAATCAAATTCATATCATCCCAAGTATAAAATTCTTTTCTTTCAAGTACGTCAATTTCATTCAACACTATGTTCCTCATAAAACCTAAAACAAAATAACCACATTCAACACTTCCCTCTTGGTGAGGACAAGGACGATCCGAGATTTTTGTTTTATAGTCTCGTCTACTTTTAATCCCTTTTCCGACTATAAGCTTCTAATCCATTAGGGCCCTAACAAGTTTGCAAAATTCAAAATAATTAAGATGCATACCATTAAGATTAAATCAAACAAAATTCCATTTTGCCATTTCATCAAGCATGCGGTGGGCGGAAAAAAATGCGTAGAATATTGTGTGTTCGTAGATCTTAAAATACCAAAAAATTACACAAAAGATTCATCTACAAAGAGCAACAATAAAAAAAAATGAACAACAATAGATACACGAATTACACTCAAAGCAAGTTATAAAAGAGTTGTGTGTTCGTATTTTTGTTGGAAAACAAGAAATTGAGCAATACTCACGGCCTTGATGGGAAGACAGGGTGGCAGTGGAGGTGGCGAGGGCGGCGACAGAAAAAGGAGAGAAAGGGGAGGGCGGCGTTGAGGGCAACGGGAGAATGAGGGGGAGGGAATGGTGGCGTTGCGAGCGACGGTCAAATGAGGAAGAGGGGAGGGCGGCGGCAGGGAGGGCAGCGGCGCTGTCGATGGCGGGTGAAGGAGATAGTGGGTAGGAGAAATCTTTGAGTGGTTGAGAGAGAGAAAGATGAAAATGATGAGAAAATATGAGGAAAGTGGATTTAAGTTAAGGGTTTACGTGCGAATTTCAAAGCACAAAATTTCAAATTTTTAGAGTGATTTTCGGAAGATTATGGAAACTGTCGTGTAATCTCGGAGATTACACGATAGTACCCTAAACGGTCGTGCAATCTCGGGTTTACACGACGGTTATCCTAAACCGTCGTGTAATCTCGGGTTTACATGATGGTTTCCCTAAACCGCCGTGTAATTAGGTTTTAGATGACGATTTTTGTAAAACCGTCGTATAATCTCCGTCGTCTAAGCTAACTTTTGTAGTTGTGCAAATTCCCCAAACCAAGACCACCTTTCCTCTTACTTTTAATAACCTTTTCCCATGCTACTAGGCTTCTAGATCTTCCACCCCTCTTGTACATCCTATAGAAAGGTTCTCAACATCTTCTTGATCAAACTGACAAAAACTATATATCTTGTACTAAATCAGTATGCTTGACAGAACAGATTGAATCAAAGCTACTCTTCTCCCTCTTTAAAGACAGCACTTCTTTCATCCATAAAGCCTCTTAGAAATCTTCTCAATAACCGGCAACCAAAACGCATTTCCTTCGAATGGTAAATTGGTAACCCAAGATGTTTTAATGGCCATTCATCTACCTCACATCTTGAGCCATTCTAGTCGACACATCTTCTTCCAAGTTAATTTCTGCCAAAGTGCCTTTTCCTATGTTTATTTTCTATCGCAAACAATCCGAGAAGAACTTCGACAAAAAATTTATGTTTTCAATATGCCTTCAAGAGAAAGAGTTTATCATCATCAAATTGATGATATGGTATGCACACATCCTCTCTCCCTACCTTAAAGCCTTTGGCCACTCCTTTCGACACCGCTTGTCCATCCATCTTCCAAAAACACCAGCCACTAAAGTAAATAAAAAAGGGGATAATAGATTCCCTTGCTTCAAACCCCTTGTAGCCCGTAAAAGACCCGGTAGCTTCCCATTAATCAATATTGAAAATTTTGCTGATTTCAAACAACCTTGAATCCATTTTCTCGACTTATGTCTTAAAACTTTTTCCTCCATCACCTTATCAAGGAAATGTTTAATTTTTCCATTTACCCTACCATCCTCTAGTATTCAAAGACCGCCACCATTCTTCGCATTCCGTTTTGTCCAAGCCACATGTACTCAAAATGAGTATCCAAAATTAAATTTTTTGCCTCCCGTAGAACACAAAAATCTGTCAATTCTACTCTGTCACCACTTCTCAAAAGCTAGACCAAGTAAATTGTGCACTAACCAAGGCTATATCTCTCAACTCCGTCTCCCTAATGAACTCATTAAATTTTCTCAAGCTTCTCGTCATTCTCCTTTGTGGAAGTTTTTCGTAGCTGTAGCGGACAAGGTTAAGTCTCCTCCAACACACCAATTTGGTTCACAAATGCACCTTAAGAGTGCCAATTCATCCCAGAAAGCTCCCCTTATATCATATGATTTTGGCCCATAAACACCAGTCAACCACCAAGAAGACGTCCCATTTTTGCATTTTATGTTTGAATCTTTGATAATAAGGCCTCCTTACGTGCTTAGATGTGGAGTTCGAAAGG